>JAEVLN010000018.1:666184-1266184 GCA_018350325.1 Globodera rostochiensis
CTTTAATCATCGAATTCTCCAACAGCTTGACGCGAAGAATGACAAATGAGATCATTAAATAACAGAATGAATTTTTAAATTTTATCTCTGACTTTTCTGTGTGTACTCAAATTTCTTTATCAAAATTTTCTTTCATCGATTATCTGTTATTTATTGATGGGGTTTTTTCAATTTATGAAACTGTTGGCATCTGATGAACGGAACTGGTGTGTATTTGATGGCTAACAGTCGTAGCCCAACGATTACTGTTTCTGGCCCCGTCCTGTCCATTCACACGAATAGTTTGAACCTTGTTTATGCGAATAATGCCAAAATCTTTGGCCAGTTGTTGGCGAAAAGTGGCGCTGGCCCACAACAGTAACCAACTGGACAGCACTACAGTACCTGTTGGTTGGTAATGTTGTGGATTTAAGTCTAGCGCACACGAGACTATCTCAAGAAATTGAAGGTGACATCAAACGAATTGTTTGTATCCAATATCGATTCGAAAAGTTCGCGATATTTTGTCGCGTCACTCAAAAAATTCATTAAAGTTTTTTAATGATTACATTAATTTACTGTTTCAATTTTGTTTGAAAGGTACTTTTATCGTTTTTCCTTCTACTCACATACGCTTCTCCACATAAATACAATTTTTTAAATATTTTTTAATTAAAATGAGCGCAAAAAAGAATTTTAAATAGTTAAAAACCTAAAAATCCGGTCCCCTATTCATCACATTTTTGCTGAATTTTTGCTTCAAATTTCATAACAAAAGTTGCCTGCCTATCGGTTTTTTTGATAAAGATATTTTATCGAAATATCGTATCGAGGCGATTGCCGAGCACTAATCCGCACTACCTGTGTCCATAATCAATGGATGGTAGATGAATATCACAGGCATAGTTGCTGGATCAATGCTGTTTAGAACGATGCCAATCTTTGATGTTAAAAAAGATTGTGTAACATTAATTAATATTAATGACTTTTATTTACCAAATACAGGCTTGCGAAGAGGAAATGACCCAAAAAGGTTGCCAATGCATAAATCAACAGCTTCCTCTCAATATCGTCAGAGTTGTTCCCAACTTTTTTCATATGTAATTTGTATGCCACGAAAGTGGCAATGTTTATCAAAATGCATAAAATCATAAAAATTACAGAGAAGACAGTACAAATGTATGTAATATAGATTAGGTACGGACCCTTAATAAAAGAACGAAACATATCGGTCAAGCAATATTCAGCTTAAATTTCAATAATTGCATTTTGTCGGTACTTTTTCGGTTTTCGGTATCAACATTTTTAGAGTAACTTTTTAGCAAAACTCGTTTATTTCGGAAATTGTGGCTTTATCAATATATTTATAATTGAGTTTTGGGAGATTGCGGTTTAAAAAAAATGCACGCTACCGAAAGACGCCGCCAAGAAAATTTATCATTTTTTGGTTGAATTGTTAAGAAAAATGGCCCAAAAAATGCACCGCGGAAGGGCGAAAAACGACAAAAATTAGAAAAAATAAAATTTTTGAGATTTCGAAATTTTAGGGTTTTTGTAGGGGATCGGCGATGTCGATAGGCGTCGCCAAGAGGAAAAATGATAGTAAATTCTTAAGTTTTTGTTAAATAATTTGTCCAATTTCGATAAGTGAAATGTGTTTAAAAAGTAATTGTAAATTTTTCTCTATTTTTGGACACCAACTTTATTTGGTGAAAATTCGAAAAGTCCCCGTACTTTTCAAAAAGTTTCAAGGTAAAGTGCCGAACAAAATGTACCGAAAAAGCGTCATCGGTACTTCTTTCTGTACCGTACGAACAGTATAAAATATAAAGAACATTCTTACATCTCCAGCTTCAGCCATGGAAAAATTGAGGTCGGTTGTTGAATTTGGAGTAGACATTCGAATGGCTGCCTTCATTTTGAACACCGGCCAACATGTGATTAGTGGCATACAGTAAACAAAAAGTGTTAAAAACGGAAGCAATTTACGCCACAACTCAAAATAGCAAAATTGCGTTTAGAATATAAATTATTATTTAAAAAAAACAGATAAATAACCTTTTCATGTTTTGTTGGCATTGCGATTGCGCTCAATCGATTCAACAACATTAAAATAGTGACCAAATTATTTGCTTGGAATGTGTATTCGGTAGAAAACAATGAAAGTGCAAACATCCAATTTGGGAACTTTAAATAAATCGGGTAAAGCACGGCACCGATTATGCAAGGCAGCCGATAGCTGTAGAAAGAGCCAAATACGCCCAACCAATCCTTAAGCATTGTTTAAGAAAAAAAGCTAAATTAAAACTTAAAGATTAGTAAATTCATATTCATTTTAATCGAAATTTGACGCATCTCAATTCGGAATTTGTTACCGGAATTGCCCGCATAACAAAAAGCGCATAGAATGAGTTGTGGAACTGCTTGTGCCGAACAATGGTGACAATTTGGGCAATATAAAGTGCCATTGACGGAATGGTTATACAAATGGTTAAGTAGATGATTGGAATTTTAAGAAATGACCTGGACCATTCGGCAAAGGGCAGCATTATTATGCCGAGTTATTCAAAAATATACTTAAACAATTAAATATTTTAAAAATTAAGAATTAAATTATTTACCCCAAATACACCTGAGGCGTGCCGCCAGAAGAAGCAAATTTACTTTCTTTTAAAAATCTGGCTTATACCAAAAGGAAACGCAATGACAAGAAATCTCACATTTATTCGCCCAACATTCGTTCTAACACTAATGGAGCAATTAGTAATTTCCTAATATTTACTCATTGGAACACGGCATTTACAAATAATTATAAAATGGACGGATGGATACATTTCGTTTTTGTTTAAATACAGTAACTTGCACTTTTTTATTCGTGCGTGCCGCCAATTTAAAAATTTGATTGACAATTAAAAAGTAAATTGTTTGGCCATGAAAGGAAATGTAATTAGTGTGAAGCCGAACCAATTGGACCACCAACAATCTGTTGTCCCCGCCCCCTCCCCCGTGATGACCGGACGTCCATTTAAGCGATCAGCCCCCAACGATCAGGAGGAATCCCACCCATCACTTGTGTGCCTTTTCTCTCTGCTGCGGACGATCGATCCATCCATCCTTTACTTCTCCGCCGATAAACATTTCCATCTGAGCTCTGCGGGGCTTGGAGTTCGGGAGGGGAGGTCAATCGCCCAGGGCCCGGGCGGCTTGTCCCCAAACGCCATCATCCCCACTCGTTCCCCAATGCCCATGTCCCCTGTCCTTCCTCCCCTCAGTTATGGCGCCCCGGGCGCTTCACTTTAGTAAGTGGTTGGGCTGGCATTTTTTAGTCACGAATTAATGTTGATGAGAGAAGCTCAAAATTATGCTGGAATTTGATTAAGATGACAATGAATTATGCTGAATGATTTCACAATTTATTTAAACTGTTTTAAAATATACAAATTTTAATTTTAAAATGTTCATCACGATGGCAAAAAATCTCATGAATTCATTTCGCTCAACCATCGTTCTTAACTAATGAGCAAAACTAATAATAAATCCAACATTTCTAATTATTTCCTCATTGCAACACGGCGCCTTGTCTATCAAAATTGGATGTGCGTGACTGTACATATGCACAAAATGTATTAAATAATGAAACCGTTTTTCCCCGAATTGCTTGTGCCGAACAATTGTGACAATTTCGGCAATATAAAGTGCCATTGACGGAATAGTTTTTTGGTGCATTCAGTCACGCATAACGGTTGGTTAATTAAAAAAAGGGAAAATTTTTCTGAACTTGAAATAACACAGCGGCTCAAAAAACGAGATGTGTGCCAATAAATAGAGAGTGCGAGAGAATTAAAGAAATTTCCTTTCTTTCTCTAACTTTCTCTCGTTTGGCGTTCTCTCTCACCTTTTTTAATAATTATTTTGACCATCCCGCACTTCGGATCTAAGAACTTTTCTCGACATCTACCGATCCTCTCCAAATTTTCACCATCCCTAGAAAACAAAATAAGAAATAGATTAATACACTTTTTTTTTTGAATAATACATTATTTTACGAATTATAGGGGAAAATGTTCAGTATTCCTATTTTTTAGATTTTATGGAAAGAACAAAATTATAATTGTTCGAATTTAGTACCATTCAAAAGCCCTTGATTCGTAGAAGCTATTTGTAAGCAAGAGCTAAGCGATTGGATAGCTCTCAAGAAGGTTATGCCCAGAAATGCTAAATCGACGAAATAGTGTGCAAAAGTGAGAGGGACGGTTAGACACACTAGAGTAACGAGAGAGAACGTTTAACACTGGGGGTGCATCCCTGCAGTAGTTTGCAACCCATAGAACTTTTTATTAGCTTTTTGGGGAACTGACGAATCAATTCAGCGAAAAATAGTAATTGAAAGGAAGGGATTCGAACCCGTGCCCCTTTTTTGTTGAAAAGCTCACAGACCACTAAGCCAAAATTCAAATCTTTTCCGAACTAGAGCACCAAAATTGAGCCGCTGTGATAAGCAATGTGTAGACCCCAAAATTCAAATTAAAAAAAATTCCGGGAACTTTTTAGCCACCACCTTGTAAATAAAATATCTCGTGCCAAAATTTGTCAACCAAGCCACAAGTTCAGCCGTTGCACCAGCTTCCGTTGACGTGTCGAACGTCGGACCTCTTGCTGTTCCTCCGGCTCGTGTCGGCGAGGCAAATTGTCTTCAAAGCGCACCCTTCTCGGGGGTTGCCTGTTGTTGGCGGGCGTGGTTCTTCCTGAATTGGTGATGGATGGCGCTCCGGGGAAGGCGTTCATGGGATTTGTTTTTGTTTGGGCCTATCTGCTGGTAGGGATGGGCTGTTAGAGACGCATTTAGTTTGAGTGGCGCGTCACGGTGGCGCGCAAATTCTGAGCCCAAACTAACCAAACTAGAGACAGGATCCAAAACCCAAACCAAAATTTAAAACTAATGAGCAAATAGTAATAAATCCAACATTTCTTATTATTTTCTCATTACAACACGGCGCTTTGTCTAGCAACTTTGGGTGTGCGTGACTGTCAAACGGCTAAAAGTTTGGCTTTTCTTTTAATTTTTTTTTGTTTATTTTAAACATTTTATGTTTCACTGAATCCAATGCGTGCAACTAGAAAATTTTGCTTTTTACAAATATTAAAGCATTTAAATAAAACTATGTAACAAAAAAAAATTCATATTTAACTTTTTTTGTGCTTAAGTCACGCACAGCGGTTGTTTAATAGGTTAGTATTAACAATTTTGGGACCCTGATTTTTTTTATTGTTAATTTTTACCATATATAATTTTAATTTTCTCAATCTCGGTCCCGGCCTACCCTAATTTAATCACTCTTTTGGGGCCTTTTTTTGATAACTGATGATTTAATAATTCCAAAATGATGTTATGGGCCTTCAAATTTCCCCAAAAGTGTCCATTGGGGGCTGATCACTTTTTTCAAATTGATCTGACCTCTGACTCTTCTCCATGAGTAGACGATTCGATTTTTTTTGCTTTACCTCCGTTGGTGCCATCCGGTCTGTTTAAACTTTCTGGAATACTGTCGTGCCCTGGCATACTACTGTCATCTTTCTTCTCTGGCATATCGTTTCATATTATTCTTCACAGCTTAAATGCATCCTTCCTCAGATGAACTGCAACTACTATGATGTGTTCGGCAAATCTATTTTAAAAATGGAAAATTTTTAAAGTGCATTTAAATCGGTAAATATCGATCATAGCGGCCAGAGCCAAAATCGAAAACACATATACCAACGAACTCCTCAAATATAATTTTTATTTTATTTTTCAATATTTGACGGTGAGTTAAAAAAAAAAGAAGAAAGTTTTAGTCATTATGTTTGTTTTCGACTAAGAATCAATAAAAAGGAGGAGTAATTATTAAATAAAAGACTAAAATGGATTTTGCCTTGGGGAATAGAGCATCCGATAAATAAGTTAGGAGCAGAATTTAACCACTGAGAGCCATACGAGAATCGAATGATGGTGTCGGGCAAAAGATATTAAATTAAGAATTTCTAAAATTTGATTTGTCATTATGTATTTTTCAATTCTTTCAAGCTCAGAATTCTGTAATAAATTTATTCCGTGATTTTTGACGAGTTTTCTTGATGATTTTATTCAGTTGCTAATCCTGATTTTTGGGTTTGACAAGTGGCCACCCTGGTCAATACCGATTGGTAGCATTTTTATTCTGATCTGAACCAGCATCATATACGATAGATTTCAACTTAAGTTTATCACGTTTAAACAGAAAATTAATTAATGATGATGAATTAATTTGATTTTTAATCATCGAATTCTCCAACCGGTTGACACGAAGTATGCACGACAAATGAGATCATTAAATAACAGAATGAATTTTGCATTAAATTTTTATCTCTGACTTTTATATGTGTACTCGATTTTCTTCATCGATTATCTGTTATTTATTAATGGGTTTTTACAATTTATGAAATTGTTGGCATCTGATGAACGGAACTGGTGTGTAATTGATGACTAACATTCGTAGTCCAACGATTATTGTTTCGGGCCCCGTCCTGTGCATTGACACGAATGTTTTGAACTTTGTTTATGCGAATAATGCCAAAATCTTTGATCAGCTGTTGACGAAAAGTGCCGCTGGCCCACAACAGTAACCAACTGGACAACACTACAGTACCTGTTGGTTGGTAATGTTGTGGATTTAAATAAGCAGTCTTGAAATTAGCGCACACGAGACTATCTCAAGAAATTGAAGGCGCCATCAACCGATTGTTCTTATTGTATCGAAAAGTTAATATCGCGATATTTTATCGCGTTATGTTCACCAATTTTAATGATTATATTGATTTACTAAACCTAAAAATCCGGTCCCTCCCTATTCATCACATTTTTCTGAATTTTTGCTTCAAATTTCATAACAAAAGTTGATTGCCGAGCACTAATCCGCAACTACCTGTGTCCATAACCAATGGATAGTAGATCAATACCACAACCATTATTGTTGGATCAATCATGTTTATAACTTCGGCAATCTTTGTTGTTAAAAAAGATTGTGTAACATTATTAATATTAATGACTTTTATTTACCAAAAACAGGCTTGCGACGAGCGCGTGACCCAAAAAAGTTGCAAATGCATAAATCAACAGTTTTTGTTCAATGTCGTCGAAGGTGTTCCCGTTTGTGCCAACATTCTTCACATGTAATTTGTATGCCATGAAAGTGGCAATGTTTATCAAAATGCATATAATCATAAAAATTACAGAGAAGGCGGTACAAATGTAAGTATTATAGTGTATGTACGGAGCCTTAATAAAGAGCGAAACATATTTTGTCCAGAAATTTATTTCGGAAAACTTGGAAAAGAAATTAAATCTTTATGTAAATATTATTTAAATGCTCCCCATTTTCTCTGTTTTTGACACCAACTTTATTTAGTGAAAATTCGAAAAGTCCCGGTACTTTTCAAAAAGTTTCAGGGTAAAGTACCAAAAATCACGAAAAAGCGTCATCGGTACTTCTTTCTGTACCGGCCGAACACTATAAAATATATTAAGAAATTTCTTACATCTCCAGCTTCAGTAATGGCAAAATTGCGGTCTGTCGTTGAATTTGGAGCATACAAGTAAAGGATTCCATTCATTTTGAGCACGGGCCAACATGTGATTAGTGGCATACAGTAAACAAAAATTGTTAAAAACGGAAGCATTTTACGCCACATCTCAAAATGCAAACCAATAAACTGTTTCACAAAAAAATAATAATCAAAATAGCTACCTTCTCATGTTTTGTTGGCATTATGATTGCGCTCAATCGATTCAACAATATTAAAATAGTGACCAAATTATTCGCTTCAAATGTGTGCCCGGAAAGGAACAATGGTATTGCCAACATCCAATTTGGGAACTGCGAATAAATTGGGTAAAGCACGGCGCCGAATATGGAGGGCAGCCGGTAGCCGTAGAAATTGCCCAATACGCCCAACCAATCCTTAAGCATTTTTTTTTAGAAAAAAAGCATTAAAACTTAAAGATTAGTAAATTCAATCGAAAATTTGACGCATCTCAATTCGGAATTTGTTACCGGAATTGCCCGCATAACAAAAAGCGCATAGAATGAGGTGTGAAACTTTTTGTGCCGAACAATAGTGATAATTTCGGCCACATAAAGTGCCATTGATGGAATGCTTATAGAAATGGTTATGTAGAGGATTGGCATTTGAACCGACAGTGTCCAATTGACAAAGTCCGCCATTATTAAGATTACAATGAATTATGCTGAATTATTTGGCAATATATTTAAACTGTTTTAAAATATGAAAATTTTTATGTTAAAATTGCTTATCACGAAATTTGTTCTTTTAATTTAAATTTTTTATGGCAAAAAATCTCATATTCATTTTGCTCAACCATCGTTCTTAACTAATGAACAAAACTAGTAATAAATCCAACATTTCTAATTATTTCCTCATTGCAACACGGCGCCTTGTCTATCAAAATTGGATGTGCGTGACTGTACATATGCACAAAATGTATTAAATAATGAAACCGTTTTTCCCCGAGTTGCTTGTGCCGAACAATTGTGACAATTTCGGCAATATAAAGTGCCATTGACGGAATAGTTTTTTGGTGCATTCAGTCACGCATAACGGTTGGTTAATTAAAAAAAGGGAAAATTTTTCTGAACTTGAAATAACACAGCGGCTCAAAAAACGAGATGTGTGCCAATAAATAGAGAGTGCGAGAGAATTAAATAAATTTCCTTTCTTTCTCTAACTTTCTCTCGTTTGGCGTTCTCTCTCACCTTTTTTAATAATTATTTTGACCATCCCGCACTTCGGATCTAAGAACTTTTCTCGACATCTACCGATCCTCTCCAAATTTTCACCATCCCTAGAAAACAAAATAAGAAATAGATTAATACACTTTTTTTTTTGAATAATACATTATTTTACGAATTATAGGGGAAAATGTTCAGTATTCCTATTTTTTAGATTTTATGGAAAGAACAAAATTATAATTGTTCGAATTTAGTACCATTCAAAAGCCCTTGATTCGTAGAAGCTATTTGTAAGCAAGAGCTAAGCGATTGGATAGCTCTCAAGAAGGTTATGCCCAGAAATGCTAAATCGACGAAATAGTGTGCAAAAGTGAGAGGAACGGTTAGACACACTAGAGTAACGAGAGAGAACGTTTAACACTGGGGGTGCATCCCTGCAGTAGTTTGCAACCCATAGAACTTTTTATTAGCTTTTTGGGGAACTGACGAATCAATTCAGCGAAAAATAGTAATTGAAAGGAAGGGATTCGAACCCGTGCCCCTTTTTTGTTGAAAAGCTCACAGACCACTAAGCCAAAATTCAAATCTTTTCCGAACTAGAGCACCAAAATTGAGCCGCTGTGATAAGCAATGTGTAGACCCCAAAATTCAAATTAAAAAAAATTCCGGGAACTTTTTAGCCACCACCTTGTAAATAAAATATCTCGTGCCAAAATTTGTCAACCAAGCCACAAGTTCAGCCGTTGCACCAGCTTCCGTTGACGTGTCGAACGTCGGACCTCTTGCTGTTCCTCCGGCTCGTGTCGGCGAGGCAAATTGTCTTCAAAGCGCACCCTTCTCGGGGGTTGCCTGTTGTTGGCGGGCGTGGTTCTTCCTGAATTGGTGATGGATGGCGCTCCGGGGAAGGCGTTCATGGAATTTGTTTTTGTTTGGGCCTATCTGCTGGTAGGGATGGGCTGTTAGAGACGCATTTAGTTTGAGTGGCGCGTCACGGTGGCGCGCAAATTCTGAGCCCAAACTAACCAAACTAGAGACAGGATCCAAAACCCAAACCAAAATTTAAAACTAATGAGCAAATAGTAATAAATCCAACATTTCTTATTATTTTCTCATTACAACACGGCGCTTTGTCTAGCAACTTTGGGTGTGCGTGACTGTCAAACGGCTAAAAGTTTGGCTTTTCTTTTAATTTTTTTTTGTTTATTTTAAACATTTTATGTTTCACTGAATCCAATGCGTGCAACTAGAAAATTTTGTTTTTTACAAATATTAAAGCATTTAAATAAAACTATGTAACAAAAAAAAATTCATATTTAACTTTTTTTGTGCTTAAGTCACGCACAGCGGTTGTTTAATAGGTTAGTATTAACAATTTTGGGACCCTGATTTTTTTTATTGTTAATTTTTACCATATATAATTTTAATTTTCTCAATCTCGGTCCCGGCCTACCCTAATTTAATCACTCTTTTGGGGCCTTTTTTTGATAACTGATGATTTAATAATTCCAAAATGATGTTATGGGCCTTCAAATTTCCCCAAAAGTGTCCATTGGGGGCTGATCACTTTTTTCAAATTGATCTGACCTCTGACTCTTCTCCATGAGTAGACGATTCGATTTTTTTTGCTTTACCTCCGTTGGTGCCATCCGGTCTGTTTAAACTTTCTGGAATACTGTCGTGCCCTGGCATACTACTGTCATCTTTCTTCTCTGGCATATCGTTTCATATTATTCTTCACAGCTTAAATGCATCCTTCCTCAGATGAACTGCAACTACTATGATGTGTTCGGCAAATCTATTTTAAAAATGGAAAATTTTTAAAGTGCATTTAAATCGGTAAATATCGATCATAGCGGCCAGAGCCAAAATCGAAAACACATATACCAACGAACTCCTCAAATATAATTTTTATTTTATTTTTCAATATTTGACGGTGAGTTAAAAAAAAAAGAAGAAAGTTTTAGTCATTATGTTTGTTTTCGACTAAGAATCAATAAAAAGGAGGAGTAATTATTAAATTAAAAGACTAAAATGGATTTTGCCTTGGGGAATAGAGCATCCGATAAATAAGTTAGGAGCAGAATTTAACCACTGAGAGCCATACGAGAATCGAATGATGGTGTCGGGCAAAAGATATTAAATTAAGAATTTCTAAAATTTGATTTGTCATTATGTATTTTTCAATTCTTTCAAGCTCAGAATTCTGTAATAAATTTATTCCGTGATTTTTGACGAGTTTTCTTGATGATTTTATTCAGTTGCTAATCCTGATTTTTGGGTTTGACAAGTGGCCACCCTGGTCAATACCGATTGGTAGCATTTTTATTCTGATCTGAACCAGCATCATATACGATAGATTTCAACTTAAGTTTATCACGTTTAAACAGAAAATTAATTAATGATGATGAATTAATTTGATTTTTAATCATCGAATTCTCCAACCGGTTGACACGAAGTATGCACGACAAATGAGATCATTAAATAACAGAATGAATTTTGCATTAAATTTTTATCTCTGACTTTTATATGTGTACTCGATTTTCTTCATCGATTATCTGTTATTTATTAATGGGTTTTTACAATTTATGAAATTGTTGGCATCTGATGAACGGAACTGGTGTGTAATTGATGACTAACATTCGTAGTCCAACGATTATTGTTTCGGGCCCCGTCCTGTGCATTGACACGAATGTTTTGAACTTTGTTTATGCGAATAATGCCAAAATCTTTGATCAGCTGTTGACGAAAAGTGCCGCTGGCCCACAACAGTAACCAACTGGACAACACTACAGTACCTGTTGGTTGGTAATGTTGTGGATTTAAATAAGCAGTCTTGAAATTAGCGCACACGAGACTATCTCAAGAAATTGAAGGCGCCATCAACCGATTGTTCTTATTGTATCGAAAAGTTAATATCGCGATATTTTATCGCGTTATGTTCACCAATTTTAATGATTATATTGATTTACTAAACCTAAAAATCCGGTCCCTCCCTATTCATCACATTTTTCTGAATTTTTGCTTCAAATTTCATAACAAAAGTTGATTGCCGAGCACTAATCCGCAACTACCTGTGTCCATAACCAATGGATAGTAGATCAATACCACAACCATTATTGTTGGATCAATCATGTTTATAACTTCGGCAATCTTTGTTGTTAAAAAAGATTGTGTAACATTATTAATATTAATGACTTTTATTTACCAAAAACAGGCTTGCGACGAGCGCGTGACCCAAAAAAGTTGCAAATGCATAAATCAACAGTTTTTGTTCAATGTCGTCGAAGGTGTTCCCGTTTGTGCCAACATTCTTCACATGTAATTTGTATGCCATGAAAGTGGCAATGTTTATCAAAATGCATATAATCATAAAAATTACAGAGAAGGCGGTACAAATGTAAGTATTATAGTGTATGTACGGAGCCTTAATAAAGAGCGAAACATATTTTGTCCAGAAATTTATTTCGGAAAACTTGGAAAAGAAATTAAATCTTTATGTAAATATTATTTAAATGCTCCCCATTTTCTCTGTTTTTGACACCAACTTTATTTAGTGAAAATTCGAAAAGTCCCGGTACTTTTCAAAAAGTTTCAGGGTAAAGTACCAAAAATCACGAAAAAGCGTCATCGGTACTTCTTTCTGTACCGGCCGAACACTATAAAATATATTAAGAAATTTCTTACATCTCCAGCTTCAGTAATGGCAAAATTGCGGTCTGTCGTTGAATTTGGAGCATACAAGTAAAGGATTCCATTCATTTTGAGCACGGGCCAACATGTGATTAGTGGCATACAGTAAACAAAAATTGTTAAAAACGGAAGCATTTTACGCCACATCTCAAAATGCAAACCAATAAACTGTTTCACAAAAAAATAATAATCAAAATAGCTACCTTCTCATGTTTTGTTGGCATTATGATTGCGCTCAATCGATTCAACAATATTAAAATAGTGACCAAATTATTCGCTTCAAATGTGTGCCCGGAAAGGAACAATGGTATTGCCAACATCCAATTTGGGAACTGCGAATAAATTGGGTAAAGCACGGCGCCGAATATGGAGGGCAGCCGGTAGCCGTAGAAATTGCCCAATACGCCCAACCAATCCTTAAGCATTTTTTTTTAGAAAAAAAGCATTAAAACTTAAAGATTAGTAAATTCAATCGAAAATTTGACGCATCTCAATTCGGAATTTGTTACCGGAATTGCCCGCATAACAAAAAGCGCATAGAATGAGGTGTGAAACTTTTTGTGCCGAACAATAGTGATAATTTCGGCCACATAAAGTGCCATTGATGGAATGCTTATAGAAATGGTTATGTAGAGGATTGGCATTTGAACCGACAGTGTCCAATTGACAAAGTCCGCCATTATTAAGATTACAATGAATTATGCTGAATTATTTGGCAATATATTTAAACTGTTTTAAAATATGAAAATTTTTATGTTAAAATTGCTTATCACGAAATTTGTTCTTTTAATTTAAATTTTTTATGGCAAAAAATCTCATATTCATTTTGCTCAACCATCGTTCTTAACTAATGAACAAAACTAGTAATAAATCCAACATTTCTAATTATTTCCTCATTGCAACACGGCGCCTTGTCTATCAAAATTGGATGTGCGTGACTGTACATATGCACAAAATGTATTAAATAATGAAACCGTTTTTCCCCGAGTTGCTTGTGCCGAACAATTGTGACAATTTCGGCAATATAAAGTGCCATTGACGGAATAGTTTTTTGGTGCATTCAGTCACGCATAACGGTTGGTTAATTAAAAAAAGGGAAAATTTTTCTGAACTTGAAATAACACAGCGGCTCAAAAAACGAGATGTGTGCCAATAAATAGAGAGTGCGAGAGAATTAAATAAATTTCCTTTCTTTCTCTAACTTTCTCTCGTTTGGCGTTCTCTCTCACCTTTTTTAATAATTATTTTGACCATCCCGCACTTCGGATCTAAGAACTTTTCTCGACATCTACCGATCCTCTCCAAATTTTCACCATCCCTAGAAAACAAAATAAGAAATAGATTAATACACTTTTTTTTTTGAATAATACATTATTTTACGAATTATAGGGGAAAATGTTCAGTATTCCTATTTTTTAGATTTTATGGAAAGAACAAAATTATAATTGTTCGAATTTAGTACCATTCAAAAGCCCTTGATTCGTAGAAGCTATTTGTAAGCAAGAGCTAAGCGATTGGATAGCTCTCAAGAAGGTTATGCCCAGAAATGCTAAATCGACGAAATAGTGTGCAAAAGTGAGAGGAACGGTTAGACACACTAGAGTAACGAGAGAGAACGTTTAACACTGGGGGTGCATCCCTGCAGTAGTTTGCAACCCATAGAACTTTTTATTAGCTTTTTGGGGAACTGACGAATCAATTCAGCGAAAAATAGTAATTGAAAGGAAGGGATTCGAACCCGTGCCCCTTTTTTGTTGAAAAGCTCACAGACCACTAAGCCAAAATTCAAATCTTTTCCGAACTAGAGCACCAAAATTGAGCCGCTGTGATAAGCAATGTGTAGACCCCAAAATTCAAATTAAAAAAAATTCCGGGAACTTTTTAGCCACCACCTTGTAAATAAAATATCTCGTGCCAAAATTTGTCAACCAAGCCACAAGTTCAGCCGTTGCACCAGCTTCCGTTGACGTGTCGAACGTCGGACCTCTTGCTGTTCCTCCGGCTCGTGTCGGCGAGGCAAATTGTCTTCAAAGCGCACCCTTCTCGGGGGTTGCCTGTTGTTGGCGGGCGTGGTTCTTCCTGAATTGGTGATGGATGGCGCTCCGGGGAAGGCGTTCATGGAATTTGTTTTTGTTTGGGCCTATCTGCTGGTAGGGATGGGCTGTTAGAGACGCATTTAGTTTGAGTGGCGCGTCACGGTGGCGCGCAAATTCTGAGCCCAAACTAACCAAACTAGAGACAGGATCCAAAACCCAAACCAAAATTTAAAACTAATGAGCAAATAGTAATAAATCCAACATTTCTTATTATTTTCTCATTACAACACGGCGCTTTGTCTAGCAACTTTGGGTGTGCGTGACTGTCAAACGGCTAAAAGTTTGGCTTTTCTTTTAATTTTTTTTTGTTTATTTTAAACATTTTATGTTTCACTGAATCCAATGCGTGCAACTAGAAAATTTTGCTTTTTACAAATATTAAAGCATTTAAATAAAACTATGTAACAAAAAAAAATTCATATTTAACTTTTTTTGTGCTTAAGTCACGCACAGCGGTTGTTTAATAGGTTAGTATTAACAATTTTGGGACCCTGATTTTTTTTATTGTTAATTTTTACCATATATAATTTTAATTTTCTCAATCTCGGTCCCGGCCTACCCTAATTTAATCACTCTTTTGGGGCCTTTTTTTGATAACTGATGATTTAATAATTCCAAAATGATGTTATGGGCCTTCAAATTTCCCCAAAAGTGTCCATTGGGGGCTGATCACTTTTTTCAAATTGATCTGACCTCTGACTCTTCTCCATGAGTAGACGATTCGATTTTTTTTGCTTTACCTCCGTTGGTGCCATCCGGTCTGTTTAAACTTTCTGGAATACTGTCGTGCCCTGGCATACTACTGTCATCTTTCTTCTCTGGCATATCGTTTCATATTATTCTTCACAGCTTAAATGCATCCTTCCTCAGATGAACTGCAACTACTATGATGTGTTCGGCAAATCTATTTTAAAAATGGAAAATTTTTAAAGTGCATTTAAATCGGTAAATATCGATCATAGCGGCCAGAGCCAAAATCGAAAACACATATACCAACGAACTCCTCAAATATAATTTTTATTTTATTTTTCAATATTTGACGGTGAGTTAAAAAAAAAAGAAGAAAGTTTTAGTCATTATGTTTGTTTTCGACTAAGAATCAATAAAAAGGAGGAGTAATTATTAAATTAAAAGACTAAAATGGATTTTGCCTTGGGGAATAGAGCATCCGATAAATAAGTTAGGAGCAGAATTTAACCACTGAGAGCCATACGAGAATCGAATGATGGTGTCGGGCAAAAGATATTAAATTAAGAATTTCTAAAATTTGATTTGTCATTATGTATTTTTCAATTCTTTCAAGCTCAGAATTCTGTAATAAATTTATTCCGTGATTTTTGACGAGTTTTCTTGATGATTTTATTCAGTTGCTAATCCTGATTTTTGGGTTTGACAAGTGGCCACCCTGGTCAATACCGATTGGTAGCATTTTTATTCTGATCTGAACCAGCATCATATACGATAGATTTCAACTTAAGTTTATCACGTTTAAACAGAAAATTAATTAATGATGATGAATTAATTTGATTTTTAATCATCGAATTCTCCAACCGGTTGACACGAAGTATGCACGACAAATGAGATCATTAAATAACAGAATGAATTTTGCATTAAATTTTTATCTCTGACTTTTATATGTGTACTCGATTTTCTTCATCGATTATCTGTTATTTATTAATGGGTTTTTACAATTTATGAAATTGTTGGCATCTGATGAACGGAACTGGTGTGTAATTGATGACTAACATTCGTAGTCCAACGATTATTGTTTCGGGCCCCGTCCTGTGCATTGACACGAATGTTTTGAACTTTGTTTATGCGAATAATGCCAAAATCTTTGATCAGCTGTTGACGAAAAGTGCCGCTGGCCCACAACAGTAACCAACTGGACAACACTACAGTACCTGTTGGTTGGTAATGTTGTGGATTTAAATAAGCAGTCTTGAAATTAGCGCACACGAGACTATCTCAAGAAATTGAAGGCGCCATCAACCGATTGTTCTTATTGTATCGAAAAGTTAATATCGCGATATTTTATCGCGTTATGTTCACCAATTTTAATGATTATATTGATTTACTAAACCTAAAAATCCGGTCCCTCCCTATTCATCACATTTTTCTGAATTTTTGCTTCAAATTTCATAACAAAAGTTGATTGCCGAGCACTAATCCGCAACTACCTGTGTCCATAACCAATGGATAGTAGATCAATACCACAACCATTATTGTTGGATCAATCATGTTTATAACTTCGGCAATCTTTGTTGTTAAAAAAGATTGTGTAACATTATTAATATTAATGACTTTTATTTACCAAAAACAGGCTTGCGACGAGCGCGTGACCCAAAAAAGTTGCAAATGCATAAATCAACAGTTTTTGTTCAATGTCGTCGAAGGTGTTCCCGTTTGTGCCAACATTCTTCACATGTAATTTGTATGCCATGAAAGTGGCAATGTTTATCAAAATGCATATAATCATAAAAATTACAGAGAAGGCGGTACAAATGTAAGTATTATAGTGTATGTACGGAGCCTTAATAAAGAGCGAAACATATTTTGTCCAGAAATTTATTTCGGAAAACTTGGAAAAGAAATTAAATCTTTATGTAAATATTATTTAAATGCTCCCCATTTTCTCTGTTTTTGACACCAACTTTATTTAGTGAAAATTCGAAAAGTCCCGGTACTTTTCAAAAAGTTTCAGGGTAAAGTACCAAAAATCACGAAAAAGCGTCATCGGTACTTCTTTCTGTACCGGCCGAACACTATAAAATATATTAAGAAATTTCTTACATCTCCAGCTTCAGTAATGGCAAAATTGCGGTCTGTCGTTGAATTTGGAGCATACAAGTAAAGGATTCCATTCATTTTGAGCACGGGCCAACATGTGATTAGTGGCATACAGTAAACAAAAATTGTTAAAAACGGAAGCATTTTACGCCACATCTCAAAATGCAAACCAATAAACTGTTTCACAAAAAAATAATAATCAAAATAGCTACCTTCTCATGTTTTGTTGGCATTATGATTGCGCTCAATCGATTCAACAATATTAAAATAGTGACCAAATTATTCGCTTCAAATGTGTGCCCGGAAAGGAACAATGGTATTGCCAACATCCAATTTGGGAACTGCGAATAAATTGGGTAAAGCACGGCGCCGAATATGGAGGGCAGCCGGTAGCCGTAGAAATTGCCCAATACGCCCAACCAATCCTTAAGCATTTTTTTTTAGAAAAAAAGCATTAAAACTTAAAGATTAGTAAATTCAATCGAAAATTTGACGCATCTCAATTCGGAATTTGTTACCGGAATTGCCCGCATAACAAAAAGCGCATAGAATGAGGTGTGAAACTTTTTGTGCCGAACAATAGTGATAATTTCGGCCACATAAAGTGCCATTGATGGAATGCTTATAGAAATGGTTATGTAGAGGATTGGCATTTGAACCGACAGTGTCCAATTGACAAAGTCCGCCATTATTAAGATTACAATGAATTATGCTGAATTATTTGGCAATATATTTAAACTGTTTTAAAATATGAAAATTTTTATGTTAAAATTGCTTATCACGAAATTTGTTCTTTTAATTTAAATTTTTTATGGCAAAAAATCTCATATTCATTTTGCTCAACCATCGTTCTTAACTAATGAACAAAACTAGTAATAAATCCAACATTTCTAATTATTTCCTCATTGCAACACGGCGCCTTGTCTATCAAAATTGGATGTGCGTGACTGTACATATGCACAAAATGTATTAAATAATGAAACCGTTTTTCCCCGAGTTGCTTGTGCCGAACAATTGTGACAATTTCGGCAATATAAAGTGCCATTGACGGAATAGTTTTTTGGTGCATTCAGTCACGCATAACGGTTGGTTAATTAAAAAAAGGGAAAATTTTTCTGAACTTGAAATAACACAGCGGCTCAAAAAACGAGATGTGTGCCAATAAATAGAGAGTGCGAGAGAATTAAATAAATTTCCTTTCTTTCTCTAACTTTCTCTCGTTTGGCGTTCTCTCTCACCTTTTTTAATAATTATTTTGACCATCCCGCACTTCGGATCTAAGAACTTTTCTCGACATCTACCGATCCTCTCCAAATTTTCACCATCCCTAGAAAACAAAATAAGAAATAGATTAATACACTTTTTTTTTTGAATAATACATTATTTTACGAATTATAGGGGAAAATGTTCAGTATTCCTATTTTTTAGATTTTATGGAAAGAACAAAATTATAATTGTTCGAATTTAGTACCATTCAAAAGCCCTTGATTCGTAGAAGCTATTTGTAAGCAAGAGCTAAGCGATTGGATAGCTCTCAAGAAGGTTATGCCCAGAAATGCTAAATCGACGAAATAGTGTGCAAAAGTGAGAGGAACGGTTAGACACACTAGAGTAACGAGAGAGAACGTTTAACACTGGGGGTGCATCCCTGCAGTAGTTTGCAACCCATAGAACTTTTTATTAGCTTTTTGGGGAACTGACGAATCAATTCAGCGAAAAATAGTAATTGAAAGGAAGGGATTCGAACCCGTGCCCCTTTTTTGTTGAAAAGCTCACAGACCACTAAGCCAAAATTCAAATCTTTTCCGAACTAGAGCACCAAAATTGAGCCGCTGTGATAAGCAATGTGTAGACCCCAAAATTCAAATTAAAAAAAATTCCGGGAACTTTTTAGCCACCACCTTGTAAATAAATATCTCGTGCCAAAATTTGTCAACCAAGCCACAAGTTCAGCCGTTGCACCAGCTTCCGTTGACGTGTCGAACGTCGGACCTCTTGCTGTTCCTCCGGCTCGTGTCGGCGAGGCAAATTGTCTTCAAAGCGCACCCTTCTCGGGGGTTGCCTGTTGTTGGCGGGCGTGGTTCTTCCTGAATTGGTGATGGATGGCGCTCCGGGGAAGGCGTTCATGGAATTTGTTTTTGTTTGGGCCTATCTGCTGGTAGGGATGGGCTGTTAGAGACGCATTTAGTTTTAGTGGCGCGTCACGGTGGCGCGCAAATTCTGAGCCCAAACTAACCAAACTAGAGACAGGATCCAAAACCCAAACCAAAATTTAAAACTAATGAGCAAATAGTAATAAATCCAACATTTCTTATTATTTTCTCATTACAACACGGCGCTTTGTCTAGCAACTTTGGGTGTGCGTGACTGCCAAACGGCTAAAAGTTTGGCTTTTCTTTTAATTATTTTTTGTTTATTTTAAACATTTTATGTTTCACTGAACCCATGCGTGCAACTAGAAAATTTTGCCTTTTACAAAATAAAACATTTAAATAAAACTATGAAACAAAAAATTTAATATTTTACTTTTTTGTGCATTCAGTCACGCACAGCGGTTGGTTAATAGGTTAGTATTAACAATTTTGGGACCCTGTTTTTTTAAACCGGGATTTGTTAATATTTCCCATATAAAATTTAATTTTCTCAATCCTGGTCCCGGCCTACCCTAATTTATATCACTCTTTTGGGGTATTTTTTTTGATAACTGATGATTAAATAATTCCAAAATGATGTGATGGGCCTTTAAATTTCTCCAAAAGTGTCCATTGGTGTCGGGCAAAAGATATTAATTGAGGCTCTTCTACAATTTGATTTGTGTTCGGTCCTTGACCGACAAGATGAATGTCCAAACGTTCCGGAGTTAAACATGTATTTAAAGAACCTTGGAAATGTGAAGACAAATAAAATAGGTCAATTGTGGGAGAATTGCACCGCGACTCGAAAGTGAGGGAGAATGACTCTGGGTGCAATCATTGGTGATAACAATCAATGTGTGTCTGCCCATTAGGGATGGAAAAGTGTGGAAAAAAGATACAAACAACAAAGGGGCAATTTGGGTAGTTTTATTGGGGTTTTTTGTTGATTGAAACCGCGCACAGCGGAACCTCAACCGCCCAGTTTTATTGGTTTTTTCTGTTGAAATCTGCGAAGCTAGGAATTAACACGAAATGGAATTTCTACACTATGGGAGTAGTTAGGATCCGAATAAAATTACTACCAATCGACTCCACTCTAAGCCTAACGCACGAATCTGAAAGAATTTTTTCGCGGAAACCACTTTGAAGCAAGTTATGAGCACGGAACTGAAGTGTCTTTTCTAGTGGGGACTCAGTTGTCCCCTATCTTGGGAACCCTGACTTGGGGTTTGTTAGGCTTAGGCCTAAGCCACCCTGGCTTGGGGTTCGTTAGGTTTAGGCTTAGGCCTAAGCGCAATTTGTTAAATTTTTCCTTAATTTTCAAAAATTTAAACCGGTTCAAAAACCGCTTTAAATTCACAATTTTTATTTTCTATAGCCAAATTGGTAAGTGCATCAAATAATATATTTTCAAACCATTTTTAGAAAAAAAAAGTTTACAAATGACCAAAAGGGTCCCTCCCCCCTATGGTTTTTGTCCAGGTTTGAGGGTCCATAACTTTCTTCAAAGTGTGCTTCCGCGGTGCGGATTCTGACTCAGCTCGATGAGAGGAATCGATTGGTAGTATTTTTAATCGGATCCGAACCACTCCCATATAGTGAATTCCTAGTCTTCCCTCACGAGCAATTTCAACACGAGAAAATGCTCGGAATGCCGAATTTGTGCCCTCGATTGTCGTAAATAAGCACAGGCGTCGCCACTGTTCGGTCCTTGACCGACAAGGTGAATGCCCAAACGTTCCGGAGTTAAACATGTTTATTTAAAGAACCTTGGAAATGTGAAGACAAATAAAATAGGTCAATTGTGGGAGAATTGCACCGCGACTCGAAAGTGAGGGAGAATGACTCTGGGTGCAATCATTGGTGATAACAATCAATGTGTGTCTGCCCATTAGGGATGGAAAAGTGTGGAAAAAAGATACAAACAACAAAGGGGCAATTTGGGTATCTCTCGGGGTCATCCCCCGAACACCTCCCCCTTTTGGTTGCATCGTCATCCGGGAGAAAAGTGCGCCGGACCCCGCCGTTGGCTTTCGGGGTAGCGCCGGGGTGGAGGAGTCCTTGCCGGTGGAGAGTAATCCGCTTCCGCTGTCGGAAGATTCTCCACCGCTCCATTTTCTCCAATTTCCTGTTGTTCGGGCTGTTACAGCCTATTCTCCAGATTTGCTTTTTGAATTGGCAAATTGAATCTTTCGTTCAAAATATTCAACGGATCCAGATCGGTTGTCGGTAATCGCCGAAGTCTGAGCTGATTCGCGTGGAAGCGCTCAGTGGATCCGTCGGAGAAACGGACGTCAACTGGATGACCCCTTCCCTCGGAATTTCGCGAAAAATGGCAGGGTCTGCTAAGATCGTGGTCCCCCTCTCAATAGCACTTCCACGCTGCCCATCCAAAAACCCCGTGTCCGATCGGTCGTACCAACTTCATTGCTTTGTCAACGCCTCCGGGCTGGCGATGTGCGCCTCGGTGTACCTTCGAATTTCACACCCTTTGTTCCCCTCCGCTGATACCGCCCTAATTTTTGTAAGACAAAAGTGAAGATTCGCCACCCCCCGCTCGCGAGATTTTCGTAAACAACCGTATTTCTGAAATACGGTCTCTAACTGCCCCCCCCCCAAAAAAATGAAATAAAAACCTTTTATGCCAATGCGCCGCGCTCTTCGCACAGTACCCCGCCCGCAACCCAAATCTGCTCCTAACACGCCTCATCATATATGAAACACATCTGCTAAATCTTCACTCCAGTCCCCTCCACACCTTATCGTTTGTCAGGCGGCAATTTTGGATTTCCCACGGGCGAAGAACCACGGAGAATGCCCTTAGTAGGTGTTGTTTCTCCTGCCGGCGGTTCATAAACAGAACGATTCCTTGCCTCGCTCGATTTAGACATTAGTGGTCATCTTCGACATTTTTTATACCCAAACAGGACACCCAATCACCGTCAAACTAAAACTCGCTTCGGCTAACACGTCGACCCGCTCGGTGCATCACCTTCTTCCGCTTGAGACAACGGATGAACTGCACGCAAGATTGCCTCCCACACCTCGCCCCTCGAATGCCGAACCTATATGCTTTCGGTGGGCCCCCTACCCCCCACGGCGCTCCCACCAAGCCAACCAAAGAAATTCAAATGGGCACCCTAGCCCCCTACCGGTTACCAGCCACAGTAAACATTTCCGGCCCCCCTTCCACGCCATATTTCTTCCTTACACATTTTTGTGCTAAAACTTTCACTTTCCACGTTAACCATTGCAACAGTTCCGTGTGAAATCTCGCCGTTCCGGAGCGTCACCGATCCTAATCGTTGATTAACAAAATCCCGCCACCCCCTCCGCCCTTTAAATGGAAGACAACTCAGCCAATTTTATCATTCTTTCATTTCTCTTTACAAATTTCTCATTTAGCAACTTTCACCGTTCCCGCTATGGGCAACCTTTTTTCGCTTGAGTGTCACTGCATCTGCACCCGTCCGAACCTAATACCATCAACCCCTTTTCTGGATTCTGGGGTTGGTCCTTGTTGGAGCCATCGCTGTCGGCCTCGCCCTGATTGGAGGAAAGTGCCTCCCCCGCTTCCGAATCAGCGGCGTACCCGTTGGCTTCCCCCTCCTACAGTGATGGCAATTATCCTTTTAGCAATTTTGGCGGGCTCCATCCACTTTTTGGAAACCCGCCCCAATGGAAAGGTCTCTAAAATCAAAACCCTTGGCCAAAACATTCCTTCCCCTCCTGGCAACCGCCGCGCTTTATTTGGACAGTTTTGGCGCCACGCTGGAGAAGGACAAAACCCACACACTCTTTTTGTAACTCACTTTGTGTGCTTGGCGTGCCTGGTACTTCTCGTCCTCCTGAGACTAGCCCTGCTCCTCTTCCGAAAGTGTTTTCCTATGGGTTTGGGCCCAGCACCGGCGCACGCCCCTCCCTCCAACGAGCCCATTGAATAGAGTGACCTCCCTAGCGCGGTAAATGAACTCATTCAGCGCTCAGACCCCCCTCCCAGCCGTCATTGAATTGGCCAGTTAAAAGGGACGCCCCGGAACCTTATTTAATGCGCCCCTCCCCATCCGCCATCGGAAAATTATACGGCCATTGGATCCATTGCCAAACTCCCTCCCTCCCTCTTCAATTAGCCCCAATTCAAAAATGAATCCGCTGACGTCAACCCCACTCGAATTGGACACCGAAACTGACATTTCGGCCCCTCTGTCCGTCTTGAATTTGGCCCCTACCGTGAATCTTCATTGCCACCGGACCAACCCTCTACTCCACTGTCTACACCGAACTGCCCTACGACCGAAACCCCAACGACACCCGGCACCCCGTCATCAGACGACCTAAACTTTATTGTCACCATCCCGGAGCCAACCGCCCCTCACCATCCGATGCCCAATCAGCCGGTGCCACTCAATTCGATCCGATTTGATCACCCCCCCTCCAATTCCGTCGGACTTCTTCCGTCGGGGGGAGTGTCGCGAATTGCGAAATCCGTTTCTTTCCCTCCCCCCTTCCCCCGTTCCGCCCCCCCTATTGACGGTCCGGCCCCGCTGATTTCCCAGGACTCTCCCGCCCCCGATCGGACCCCGAGGCTATAAATGCTTAACCCCCGCTCGCTTTTCTCGCATTTTTTTCATCCAAAGTTCCCGACTGAACGACTCTTCCGATGCCACAGCCTTCAACAATTCTCCTTTTTTTCCCTCACATAATCAGATCCCATCGCTTCACGGCAATACGATAGTTTATCAAATCTTTGTCCACGGCGTCGTAGGTGATGCGGGCCCCGTCCGATGCGAGCTTCGCCAGTAAACGCTGTCGGAGCGCTGTATCGGCGTGTGTTTTGAGCGCCGTCAAAAGCATCAGGAAATTAAACTGCTGCTTCTCCAATTCGTCAAATTTGAAGTCACTGAGCAGTTTTCTGTGCCGATTGACAAACTGTCTGAACTCTACGCCCTATCCCCGTACGGCTTTTAAGCACTCCCATCTATCGATGAAGACAGACTGGTGTTTGGAGAATAGCTTTTCGAGCTTTTAGAGTGTCGTGACAAAGTTGAAATCGGTCACTACCGCCAGAAGTACTGATCGGCTGTACTCGCTGAACGCATTTTTGCTTAATTTATTTATCAAACAAACAGTTGTGCAATTTGTTGTTGCTGCTGGGACACCAATTAGAGCATTCATTCCATCGTCGGTGCAGTTGCTCCAGGCATTGTCTCCGCAAGTTCTTGCTTTTCCGACGAAATTTGATGAGAAACCGCGTCCCGCGGAACCTCAAACGCTTAGGTTTTATTGGGGTTTTTTGTTGATTGAAACCGCGCACAGCGGAACCTCAACCGCCCAGTTTTATTGGTTTTTTCTGTTGAAATCTGCGAAGCTAGGAATTAACACGAAATGGAATTTCTACACTATGGGAGTAGTTAGGATCCGAATAAAATTACTACCAATCGACTCCACTCTAAGCCTAACGCACGAATCTGAAAGAATTTTTTCGCGGAAACCACTTTGAAGCAAGTTATGAGCACGGAACTGAAGTGTCTTTTCTAGTGGGGACTCAGTTGTCCCCTATCTTGGGAACCCTGACTTGGGGTTTGTTAGGCTTAGGCCTAAGCCACCCTGGCTTGGGGTTCGTTAGGTTTAGGCTTAGGCCTAAGCGCAATTTGTTAAATTTTTCCTTAATTTTCAAAAATTTAAACCGGTTCAAAAACCGCTTTAAATTCACAATTTTTATTTTCTATAGCCAAATTGGTAAGTGCATCAAATAATATATTTTCAAACCATTTTTAGAAAAAAAAAGTTTACAAATGACCAAAAGGGTCCCTCCCCCCTATGGTTTTTGTCCAGGTTTGAGGGTCCATAACTTTCTTCAAAGTGTGCTTCCGCGGTGCGGATTCTGACTCAGCTCGATGAGAGGAATCGATTGGTAGTATTTTTAATCGGATCCGAACCACTCCCATATAGTGAATTCCTAGTCTTCCCTCACGAGCAATTTCAACACGAGAAAATGCTCGGAATGCCGAATTTGTGCCCTCGATTGTCGTAAATAAGCACAGGCGTCGCCACTGTTCGGTCCTTGAACGACAAGGTGAATGCCCAAACGTTCCGGAGTTAAACATGTTTATTTAAAGAACCTTGGAAATGTGAAGACAAATAAAATAGGTCAATTGTGGGAGAATTGCACCGCGACTCGAAAGTGAGGGAGAATGACTCTGGGTGCAATCATTGGTGATAACAATCAATATGTGTCTGCCCATTAGGGATGGAAAAGTGTGGAAAAAAGATACAAACAACAAAGGGGCAATTTGGGTCGGAGCACCACGATTCGGCGCGCACGATTCGGCGCGCACGTTTCGGCGCGCACGATTCGGCGCGGCACGATTCGGCGCCGACAAGCTTTTCGTTATAACTTAGTTCAAAGTCAACCAAACCAAACATTCTTGGTTTCATTCGATTGCAATGAATAGAAGCTTACAAAGGCAAAAGCTAACCGATTCGACTTAAATAAAAAAAGTTATGACTCAGCCGCGCAAAAAAAGCACGGAAAATTGAGATTTTTACACGTTTTAAGCTATTTTTTTTGAAATGACAAATCGGTTAGCTTAAGCTTGATCAAAGGTTCAGCATACTAAGAGCTTTCGTATGATACCAAGAATGTTTGGTTTGGTTGACTTTAAACAAAGTTATAATGTTACAAACTTCGGCGCCGAATCGTGCCGCGCCGAATCGTGCGCGCCGAAACGTTCGCGCCGAATCGTGCGCGCCGAAACGTTCGCGCCGAATCGTGCGCGCCGAATCGAGGTGTACCAATTTGGGTATCACTTGGAGTCATCCCCCGAACAATTTGTCATTATGTATTTTTCAATTATTTCAAGCTCAGAATTCTGTTAATGAATTTGCAAAAAAATCTCGTTTACTTTGGAAATTTTTAAATGAAACTCGCCAATTTTCTTAACAAATATCTTGTTAAATTAATACTCTTATTTATCAGCTTTTTCCTGATTTTGAGAAATTTTCTTGATTTTTAAAAAATTTAGAAATTTTTAGTCAAAATCACCAATTTTTTTAACAAATATTTTGTTAAATTTTCAAAAAAATTGTCCTGATTTTTGCGTAGGCTGGTCCTAATGATTTTTCAGTTGCTTATCTTGATTTTTGGGGTTGTTAGTATTTTTATTCTGATCTGAACCAGCTATCACGTTTAAACAGAAATTAATGATGATGAATTAATTTGATTTTTAATCATCGAATTCTCCAACCGGTTGACGCGAAGAATGACAAATGAGATCATTAAATAACAGAATGAATTTTTAAATTTTATCTCTGACTTTTCTGTGTGTACTCAAATTTCTTTATCAAAATTTTCTTTCATCGATTATCTGTTATTTATTGATGGGGATTTTCAATTTATGAAATTGTTGGCATTTGTTGAACGGAACTGGTGTGTAATTGATGGCTAACATTCGTAGCCCAACGATTACTGTTTCGAGCCCCTTCCTGTGCACCGACACGAATGGTTTGAGCCTTATTTATGCGAATAATGCCAAAATCTTTGGCCAGTTGTTGGCGAAAATTGCCGCTGGCCCACAACAGTAACCAACTGGACAGCACTACAGTACCTGTTGGTTGGTAATGTTGACGATTTAAGTAGTCTTGAAATTAGTGCACACGAGACTATCTCAAGAAATTGAATGCGACATCAACCGAATTGTTTTTATCGTATCGAATATTGTATCGAAAAGTTAATATCGCGATATTTTTATCGCGTTATGTAATTGATTATATTGTTTTACTTGTTTGAATTTTGTTTGAGAGGAGGTACATTCATCGTTTTTCCCTCTATCACATACTCTTCCCTTGATAAATAAAATTTTTGAAATTTTTTTAATTAAAATGAGCGCAAAAAAGAATTTTAAATAGTTAAAAACCTAAAAATCCGGTCCCCTATTCATCACATTTTTCTGAATTTTTGCTTCAAATTTCATAACAAAGGTTGCCTATCGGTTTTTTTGATAAAGATATTTTATCGAAATATCGTATTGAGACCGTTGCCGAGCACTAATCCGCACTACCTGTGTCCATAACCAATGGATAGTAGACCAATACCACAACCATAATTGTTGGATCAATCATGTTTATAAAGATGGCAATCTTTGATGTTAAAAAAGATTGTGTAAACATTAATATTAATTAATGACTTTTATTTACCAAAAAGATGCTTGCGAAGAGTAAATGACCCAAAAATGTTGCCAATGCATAAATCAACAGTTTTCGTTCAATGTCGTCGAAGGTGTTCCCGTTTATGTCAGCTTTGATCATATGTAATTTGTATGCCACGAAAGTGGCAATGTTTATCAAAACGCATAAAATCATAAAAATTACAGAGAAGACGGTACTAATGTAAGTATTATAGTGTATGTACGGCGCCTTAATCAAGAGCGAAACATATTGGTAATATTCAGCTTTCAATAATTCATTTAACTTTTTAACAAAACTCGTTTATTTCGGAAATCTTGGCTCAATATTTATAATTTGAGTTTTGGGAGATTGCGGTTTAAAAAAAACGCATTTTCGGCCTGCAGGATTTTTAATAGGTTTTGGATCAGTTTGAAGTGGAGGGGGTCAAATTTTTGAGATTCAAAATTTTAGGGATTTTGTAGGGAATCGGTGATGCCGATAGGCGTCGCCAAGAGGAAAAAATAATAAATAATTTGTCCAATTACGATAAGTAAAATGTGGTGTGAAAAGAAATTAAATCGCTCCCCATTTTCTCTATTTTGGACACCAACTTTATTTGGTGAATTCGAAAGTCCTGGTACTTTTCCAAAAATTTCGGTCTGTCTATTCGGTAAAGTACCGAAAATCCCAAAAAAAAACGTCTGGTCCCGTCCCGACCGGGACCTTAAATCCCGGGAAATCCCGTCCCGGTCCCGCTCAACCCTACTATAAAATATAAAAGAAATTTCTTACATCTCCAGCTTCAGAAATGGCAAAATTGCCGTCTATCGTTGAATTTGGAGCAGCCATTAGAATAATTGCATTCATTTTGAACACCGGCCAACATGTCAGTATTGGCATACAGTAAACAAAAATTGTTAAAAACGGAAGCAATTTACGCCACATCTCAAAATGCAAACCGATAAAACTGTTTATAACAAAATAATAATAATCAAACGACCTTCTCATGTTTTGTTGGCATTGCGATTGCGGTCAGTCGGTTCAACAATATTAAAATAGTGACCAAATTATTTGCTTGGAATGTGTGCCCGGAAAGGAACAATGGTATTGCCAACATCCAATTTGGGAACTGCGAATAAATTTGGTAAAGCACGGCACCGATTATGCAGGGTAGCCGATAGCCATAGAAATTGCCCAATACGCCCAACAAATCCTTAAGCATTTTTTTAATAAAAAAAGCTTGAACTAAATCATAAAGATTACTGAATTTATATTCATTTCAATTCGACGCCTATCAATACCGTAATTGCCCGCATAACAAAAAGCGCAAAGAATGAGTTGTGGAACTGCTTGTGCCGAACAATGGTGACAATTTGGGCAATATAAAGTGCCATTGACGGAATGGTTATACAAATGGTTAAGTAGATGATTGGAATTTGAAGCGACATGGTCCAATTGACAAAGTCCGCCATTATTAAGATTACAATGAATTATGCTGAATTATTTGGCAATATATTTAAACTGTTTTAAAATATGCAATTTTATTTTAAAATTGCTTATCACGAAATTTGTTCTTTTAATTCAAATTTCTTATGGCAAGAAATCTCACATTCATTTCGAACTAATGAGCAAAAACTAGTAATAAAGCCAACATTTCTAATTATTTCCTCATTGCAACACGGCGCTTAGCCAATCAACATTGGGGGTGTGCGTGACTGTACATATGCACAAAATGTATTAAATAATGAATTTCACCGCTTTTCCCCGAATTGCTTGTGCCCAACAATGGTGACAATTTCGGCAATATAAAGTGCCATTGACGGAATGGTTTTTTTGTCAACGGTTGGTTAAAAGATTAGTATTAACAATTTTGGTACCAAGGTTTTTTTTGACCCGGGATTTGATTAATTTTCCCCCTAAGGCTTTTTTTGATAACTGATGATGAAATAATTCGAAAATAATTTTATGGGCCTTCAAATGTCACTAAAAGTGCCCATTGGGGAGGTGATCACTTTTTTTTTTCAAAATTTATCTGAACCGAACCATTACATTTATGCAGACGGGATCCGAAGGGTCGGGCTCGGGGAGGCCGGGGTTGGCAATGTCGGGGTCGGGGACGACCCCTTTTTTGGGCTCGGGGTCGGGGGTCGGGGAGCAACCCTAGATGGAATGCTTATACAAGAGTTAAGTAGATGATTAGAATTTGAACCGATATGGTCCTATGGACAAAATCCACCATTACTATATTAAGTAAAATTAATTATTTGACAATATATTTAAACTGTTTTAAAATATACAAATTTTTATTTTAAAATGCTCATCACGATGGCAAAATCACATTCATTTCGCTCAACCATCGTTCTTAACTAATGAACAAAACTAGTAATAAATCCAACATTTCTAATTATTTCCTCATTGCAACACGGCGCCTTGTCTATCAAAATTGGATGTGCGTGACTGTACATATGCACAAAATGTATTAAATAATGAAACCGTTTTTCCCCGAATTGCTTGTGCCGAACAATTGTGACAATTTCGGCAATATAAAGTGCCATTGACGGAATGGTTTTTTTTGTGCATTCAGTCACGCATAACGGTTGGTTAATAGGTTAGTATTAACAATTTTGGGACCCCGGTTTTTTTGACCGGGAATTTGATTAATTTTCCCCCTTATAAAATCCCGGGTTTTTAATTTCCCAATTCCGGTCCCGGTTTTTCTAAAAAATTCCGGTCCTGACCTACTCTACATAATTTATGTCAACCTTTTGGGGGCTTTGATTTTAAGTCAATTTCCGCAATAATTGCTCAAAGATAAAATTGGCATTTTTCAAGAATGTTTGGCGGAATTGACTTTATGCCAAATAAAAATTCATAGGCCTAGGACAAGTTTAAAGATAAACATATTGTTAGGGATCGTAAATGCGCAATGTCTTGACCGTTTGCTTACAACAAATGGGACATTTTTTCCCCATATTCTTCTCAACTATTTGTGCACATTGTCGGCAAACACAACGATGGCCGCAGGGGTCGAATGCCACCCGGCGCTAAATTTTAAATTTGAATTTATTGGAAGCCGATTTGTTTTTTAAGCATTATTTAATCAGTTCATTTTACCTCTCTCGTCATGCAAATTACGCATTCTGTCTCTGTCTCATGTTTTTTATCATTTTTATTGAAGAATAATTGAGCAGGATGTGCCGTCTGCTGACGATTCTGATGCAGTACCGCTGCTGTGTTTGAATTTTGACTGCTATGCTGTTGGGGTTTAAGCAAAAACTGTATACAAATTTTAAATTTAATTGTGCCATAATTATTAATTGATTCACAAAACAGATCGGAAGATCAAAAATTCTATATCTAATTTCAAATATGATCCAAAGCAACAGTAAGCGATAGGTTAGGGGTTGGACTGCTCGAAGGCGAGCGGGCATTTAGATGTCTCTTTTTATGACCTTTTATGTCAATGCCATTGGAAGTTTGTCAACAAACCCGGGTTATCCGGGACCGGTATCCGGGTGTTTTTGGAAATTTTTGGGGTAAAATTATCCGGGTCTTGGACCAACCCCAGCCAAATTACCCGGTATCCGGGCGGATATCCGGGTGTTTTTGAGCTATCCGGTATCCGGGGAACCCGGATAATATCCGGTTTTGTCCAACCCTAATCATGATCAGACAAAGTCGTCCAAACATTTTTGGATGCCTCCAAGAATTCCTAAACGTACTCGGACTTTGCCATTGTTGCAGACAGATGTTTTCCAATTTTCCATAATGGTTTGGACTGCATTATGCCCACAACATGTTGGCGAGAAATTATTGATATTTGTACAAATGTCGTCCAACAATTCGTTGATTCCTCTAATTCGATTCAATGTTTTAAATCTGACGGCAGACTCAATTTTGACTCGAGTAAAGAAGACGCCTAAACATTTTATTTGTTTAGAAAATTACAAAGAATGTTTAAATAAGTGAATTTCAAAAGAAAATAAACGAGATTCTCGATCGAAATGTTGATCGGTAAAATTTTACCGCAATTTTTAGAGTTTTTTGAGATTTTCAGTGATCTCGAACGAATTTTGATCAGTAAACATTTATTTTCGAGATTCTCGTTCAAAATCTTGATCGGGCCTCAAGTCCGATCTATGTTATATTATGCTGTTTTCAGTACTCATAGAAAACATAATAAAAAATTCGATTTAAATTCTTAAAATGCTTGATTTTCATTATTGATAAATTTTCAAAAGTAGCCAGCGCCGTTTCATTTTTGGAAGAATTCTTTAAAATGTTCCACAAATTTACCGATTTGTTGGAAAAGGTTCTGATCAAGTTCTGGCCATTGGCACAAAAATCTGACATCATTTGTGGCAGTTCTTTGTGCAAGCAATTCAATCCAAAAGAGGACAATTTGTCCCACATAAAAATTGATTGGCGTTGGCGTATGAATCCATTGGTGAAAAGCATCCATCACAACGTTTGCCTGGACAAAGTTTGACGCATTGATGCGACCAACAAACCATTGTTGGCAAAATGCCATGGCATAATCCAAATTCTGAAATTTGAAAATTTGTTAAGCGTTCGTTACATTAAACATGCAGGTTATCCTTTGTGTAAATTTTGTTCAAGAATCAAAACAAAATAAATTTTATGAAATTTAAATTTTAAGAAAAGAAATATTAAAATTAAAAAAAACACTTTTTAATGTTTTGAAAATTAAATCTTACGCCTAATTGTAAGATTAATTCCTTTTGAGACAACAAAAATTGCTTGTCAATTTGGCAAAATTGATCAAACAGTTGCATCATTTGTTCATCTGCCAGCCGCAACCGTTTCCACAACAAAGCAACATTGGAAACTTCGGCAAATTTGTTCCAAAAAATGCCAAGAAGCTTGGCATCATCTGTGGCCATTGCCGCCGCATTGGCACTTTCTTTCTCAACGGCCTCATTAAGCAAATATTTAAAATGGGCAATAAGAAAAAAATTGCTCTTAAAAACTGATTAATATGTTTAAATAAAAATTCTGTGAAACCGCTTGCCTTGTCTGACAATTCGCGATAAAATTTGTGTAAAAACCACTGATCCAGTATGTTGTTCACATTAGCTTCCCGATCATTTAGTGTCTCAAAATATTTGATCAAACATCGATGTTCAACAAAATCACATAACGAATCCACTGATTTGCCATCTTGTCGATAAAAAATTTGTTGTGCAGCATTTGGTGCAAAGTGGCCATCAGAAATTGGTACCTTCAAACACACTTATTAATTGAGTTTTTAATCATAGTGATCTGAGAGATTCCTGATCAAAATCTTGATTGGTCCACAGATCGATTGCTATTCTACACTATTTTAAAATAGCAAAATAAAATACCGATCCTTTCAATGGCATCAAGTAGAAATAAAAGTAATTTGTAATAATTGCTCCTAACGAATTTTTCTTCAACAAAAATTGTCCACGATCATCGGTGTCCACAGTGTAAAAGTGTGAAAAACATTTGTCCAATTCATTTTGTCGAAATTGAATGACGTCAGTGTAGAACAAAAGTTTTTGTGGTTCCGTTGAGTAAAAACAAAACAGTTCGTCCTGATGGCATGCCGATCGTCCACTCCTAGTTTGAAAAGGAGTATTGTGATCGATCATCAAATCCCAAATGATCACTCTGTACTTGCCGGGCGGCATAATCTGTGCGATAATAAAAGGGAATAATAAATATAAAATATTGCGAGATTTCATTTTATTTTTACGATTTTTTTTCTAATAACGCAACCAATCCGGAAAGTCAGGATAATCCGGGTTCCCGGATCCGTCATATCGGATCCGGATAATCGTCCCGGACCGGATCCAGATAATCCGGGTATAACACCTGGATCCGAATTCAGATAATCTGGGTAAAACACCCGGATTCGTATAATCCGGAAAGTCAAAATAATCCGGGTAAAACACCCGGATCCGAATTCAGATAATCTGGGTAAAACACCCGGATTTGTATAATCCGGAAAGTCAAAATTATCCGGGTAAAACACCCGGATCCGGATTCAGATAATCCGGGTAAACCAACCAGATCCGGATCCAGATAATCCGAGGAAACCACCCGGACCCGGATAATCCGGAAAGTCAGGATAATTCGGGTTCCCGGATTCCATCCTACCGGATCCGGATAATCGTCTCGGATCGGGTCCGGTCTCTACATTTTGCCATACCTGTGTTATGTGATAAGTATCATTGCTTTCCGCCTCCGAAAAGTGTTTGAGCAAATCGCAATTCGATTCAAATATAGTAATTGTCGACAAAAAATATACAGCAATATCAAAATGTCGAAGAATTCCCATTCTAATACTAAACTGTTTTGAGCAAAAAATAATAAAATGGCATTAATTTTTCATTACAACTCATTATTTTTATGATACATTGCCAACATTGATTTTTTTTATAAATGATTTATGGATAAATGTATTTATTTCTTCAAATTTTACTTGTGAATAAATGGGGGGGGGCGACATTTCATCGAGGCGACATTTATCGGATATAACGAACCCCAGACCTGATTTTTCCAAAAATTTTAATTTTTTTTTGCCTAAAGTTATTCAGAAAACACGAGTTGATTATCAGTACTTGACTTTTTTTTGTTGTAATTTGGTTTTTGTAATGATTTTGAGGCTTTTGTTGAATTTTTGAGAATTTTTCAAAAAATCATAGATGCTGAAATCATTGAACTAAAAATTGAGAATTTAATGCGGGTTAAGCCACTCTGTGATCTTAGGGGGTTCATTAGGCTTAGGCTTAAGCCACCCTGATCTTAGCGGTTCATTCGGCTTAGCAAAGCAGGTATCCAAATGGCAAATGTCTATTTTTGGCAATTTATAAACGGTTCAAAAACCCCTTCAAATTCTCAATTTTTAGTTTCTGTTGACGAATTCGTAATTAGTGCATCAAATCACACATTCTGTCTTTTTTTTTGGGAGAAATAAATTTCAAAAATGTTAACCAAAAGGGTCCCCCCTATAGAATTTATTGTTTTCCCGGTGCGCAATTCTCCTAGCGTCATGTATAAAATAACCTGTGTTGGTAATCAGTAGAGATGGGATTTTCAAGTTTTTATATGTTTTTTTTTGCGAATAGGGTTTGACGAGAGAAGCCCAGGTTCATTTCAAAAATTTTTTGAATTGGAGCGAATGTTTAGTCCATTTCACCATTTTCGCGTTTTTAGTCAATATTTCTGCATTTTCCGAAAATTTCTTAAGAAAAATGAAATAAAAACAAAAAATGTGCACTTAAAAATCAAAAAAATTTTTCAAACCAAAAATGCATTTCTAAATAATCACTTTTTCTTTGACCAAAAATGTACCCCTAAAGATTCGATATTTTTCTGAAAAATTTGATTTTAGTTATTTTTTATAAAAGTTATCCAAAAGAATGAGATTAAAATGAATCTTTTTGCTTTCATTACCTACCATTTCGACGTTTAGTGTCACGATGGACAGTGAAGTTGTGCCCGACGATCGAACATAAAAAGAAAATGGAAAATGGTTGAGTTCAGAATTCCCAGACCCAAAATCACTGAAAATCAGCTCAATACACACCAATTTGATGCAATCTTTAATAGAGTTGGGTCCCCGACTAAAAAAAAGTCGGGGTTCGGGGACAGGGCTGCCAAATTTAGAAAAAAAAAATCGATTTTCCCCTTCCCCTCTCCCCGAAAATGTTTTCTGCCTACGCCTCTGGTAGAGCACATGGAAGTGACGACCATTGGGGTACTATACACGGCGATTCGATTTTGGGCCTCTAGTTCAGAAAAGATTTAAATTTTGTCCTAGTGGTCTGTGAGCTTTCCAACATAAAAAAGTAGGGGGTTCGAATCCCCTCCAAGTTACTACAGGTTTTCGATGAATTAATTCATCAGCCAATTTCACTGAAAGCTTTACAGCTATTTTAAATTATTTGAATGATTTTTTACACATTTTCTTCAACAAAAATATGGAAATTTATTACCAATCATCCGATGAGATCAATGAAGCCATCTTCATCTCTTTATTCGTCCATTCTGTCCTCCTCCAGTTCTCCTGTGCTCTGTTCCTCCATTCGCAGCTTAAAAATCAAATTTATGTTAATCCAACCGGCCACTTCACCCACCATCTGCATTTCCTCAAATTTGCCGGTGTCCAGTAGCCAATTGCTGACGAAGTGGTTCTCCAATTGTTGGCGCATTTGCTCGGCGTCTGGCATTGTTTTCCAAAATTGTTCCAGCCGTCTCCAAACGGAATGAAGGGCTTCGTCTCCTGAAATGTGACTAAATTGTAAATTTGGGAAATGCCAGTCATTTTACCCTGCTCATCCATCAGTCCAAGAAATCGGTGCTGGCGCGCAAATGGCACAAACTGGACGAGAAGCAGGTGCGCCTTTGGTTTGTGAGCCAGAAGAAGCCGCATTTCCGGTTGTTCATGGAGAAAAGCCTTGAAATTGTCCATGTGGTCTTCCAGTTCGCCAACTTCTCGCGCCAGCAGTGGCTGGGCCTTCAAAAAATCATGTTGAGAGAAAATAAAAATATAACACCTTGGAAAACGCCTGAATTTGCCAAGGTAAGTGAGTGTCAAGCAAATTGCCTTAGGCCATTCCGTTTCAAAAAGCGGCACCATTTCTGCTGCGTGGAGAAGAATTTTTCGAATTGAATTGCCGGTCAGGTCCTTCTTCCGGAATTGCTCCCTTCGGGCCCCAATGCGACGGAGAAACTGCTGAACAACTGGCTCACAGTCTGTCTGTCGTTCAAGCTCCTTGACCAGCGCATTTCAAAACCCCTGGAAGACGTGAAATGGTGCGAGAATGACACGGTCGGAGTCGATTGACGGGAGAAGCGGCGGCTTGACAATGCCCTTTGTTGTCGCGCGAAGCATTTTGGATGCAGTCTCCCCACGCTGAATGGCCATTGCAAATTGCTGCGCTTGAAGGACGGTCTCCTCGACGCTCCGAAAACAGCATGCTTCGGCATCGAGCAGTTGGTCCCGTCGGCACGTACAAACCGGTGATGGAAAAGTCGTGACGGCCGAACCGCAATGACCAATCACTGCCCAAACGAAGCTGACGTCGCCCCCGAGAAACCTTAAAAAACATACAATCACGATTGATTGACAAAACTATTACCATTTTACGCTTTTGCCCGCCAGCGACTTTAGCTGATCATTTTGCGTCCAGAGGCTCCCACAATACAGCTCCAAGTTTGCCCAGGAATCCTTTGCCGGGAACACCGCGGCAATGAAGTTGTTGGATGGCGAATTTGGGCGCTGCGCTTCTCCAAACGAAATCGTGATTTTTGTGAATCCTTGGCCATAATCGCCGCTGATCTTCAGAAGCACATCAGTGCTAATGTTCTTCAAATTGTCCCTGGCTGATCTGAGTCGAAATGTCAGCGCTTTCTCAATGTCCGCGCACCAAAAGCCAACGCCAGATCCGGTCCCTACCGTCTCGTAGCACAAAGGCGCACAAATTTGGCGTTTGATTTCGACGACCTTAGAATGCAAATAAAATGTAAACAATGATTGGCTTTTATCTACCTTTTTCAACGATGGAACAACATCAAATTTGCAGTCGATCACGCGCAGCGTACGCTTAAGCTTGGCATAGGCCTTCTGTGTGCCGACGAGCGCCAAGATCAGCAGCGCGTCTTCCGCCCTCATGGGCTCGTCTGGCTGCTTCGCGTCTTTCTTCAGTGGCGTAAAATGCTGAAAGCGGTGTCGGACTTCACGGTGGAGCCGCTCCAGCCCATTTCTGCTCGCCGATCTTGACCGGTCCCTGTCCAAAACTGCGACGAGTTTATCGGCCAGTTCTCATGGGCACTTCTCTTCAATTCGTCCACGTTTTTGGCCGGCCTACCTCTGTTCGGAGTGACTAAAATTGAAAATTTGTTAAAACAAAAATAAATTGGGGATTTACTCGCTTTGGCTCGACGTTGACGCGCTTGTGGACGGCAGTTGGGAACGTAGATCGGCGATGTCGGCTTCCCTGTTGCGCAACTGCAGCCGAAGGAAGTCGATCGTATCATCGCGCTCCCGCAGTTGGCGTTGGAGTTCGAGGAGGCGTTCCTCAACGGCGTTGTCTCCGGGAGTTGCTGGCGGTGGAGTTACTTCTGCTGGTGGCGGACAAAAGTTGAATTCGAGGGCTGGTGTTGCCGGCGGCTCCTCGACAATCTCGGGCACAGGTGCTGCTGTTGATGGGTCGTTACCGGCGTCGGGTGGAGGCATTGGAACGTCGTCGCCGTTGTCTCGCTCTGGAAAAATTGGAATTTTTGGAAATTTCCTTAAAAATTCATTAAAAACTCACCTTTCTTGGCCGTCCGTGCTTCACGCGCCTTTGCAGCACTCGCGCGCCTTTCTTCCCTTTTTTTCTTAAGCTCTTCCGCTCCCTTTTTGCCGTTAAGATTTAATAAGAGCTTTCTTCTGGCCATCTAATTCAAAAAAAAATAAATGTTGGCAAAATTAATTTATTTCAAAAATCCTGGGCCGCAGTCATTAATCATGATACCGAAAAACAATTCCTCATTTTGTTTTCTAGGGATGGTGAAAGTTTGAGAAGAATCGGCCGGAGGGAAAAAAAGTTTTCCAGAGCGAAGTGCGGGATGGTCAAAATAATTATTAAATAAGGTGAGAGAGAACGCCAAACGAGAGAAAGTTAGAGAAAAAAAGGAAATTTGTTTAATTCTCTCGCATTATAACGTTTGAATATTTATTCTGCTGCTTTGTTTTGATGAGTTATGCACGAAACGCTTTAGACGTTTTTTGAAAACGCAAAAAAAAAAAAAATCGTTTTTTTTTGAATTTATCCAAAAACTGCAGAATTTTCCTCAATATTTTGTTTTGGGAAAGGGGAAATATTAGAATCCCTCCCATATTTACTCCTTTTTCGCTGAAGGAATTTTTTTTTATAATAAGACTAGTTTTTCAATTCAAACAAATATTAATTTAGAAATTTTTATCAGGAAATATGCAAAAATTTATATATAAAAGAAGTCATTTTAATCATTTATTTATTTTCAAAACATTTCTATTTCTTTTTGTGCAACGGTTCCATGCCCATGCATTTTCATCAATAAGAGTTTGATGATGTCTAAAAATTTAATATTTTAAATTTGCTTAATAAAAAATACACAAACGTCGGAACATCTTCATCCGTAGAGTCAGAGTCAGTATTGATCTCGGAAACTAAATCATTTAAATAGAGGCCAATAAATTTGAGATTTGAAAACCAAGACTATTATGGTGTAATTATTATAAATACTAATTTATTTACATAATTGACATAAAGATGAAATTTTACTTATTTTAATTACTTTTGTTTTTAAGTTCAATAATCCATCGACCAAAAGTTCGTTGAGAAACGTTTAATTTTGCTGCAATATCCCTTCGAGAAATGTGCGGATTCTGTTTTATCATTTTGAAATATTTTTTAATTAACTTTAATCGTTCTGATTCGGTAAAACAATGCAATTCTTAAATTTTTAAAATTAAAATTAAATTTAAATTATAAATAATTTAATTTGTTATTACTTGATATTCCAAGCTCTTGTTTCCATCGCCATATTGCTGACCGACTAGTACCTAATTCTTTTGCTATTTTTTTTTCTTTGTCATAACTTGAACCTCCTATTGTTTTGCCTTTATTTTCGTTTTTGACTTTTTCGAATTTCTCAAGAATTTTAAGCTTTTCTTCTCGTGAATATTGTTTGAAGTCTTAAAAATAAATTTTTATTCTAATTATTAATAATTTCACTTAGTTAATGGGCGAAAATATTTTAAATAAGTTTATTATGAAAATGAGTTTGTAAATCTTTTTAATTAACTCTAATTTATCTTTTAATACAATAATAACAGCAATTATAAGTTGGAACAGTTTTATTTTTAATATTTGATAAATAAATATAAATTAATATAAATTTGTTGATCAATTTCTTAAGAATCGTAAGCTTTTCTTGTTGCAGAATAAGTTATTTTGAATTCTTATTTTAAATTTGTTAAATAAATAAGAATATTTTATTTTATTAATTTTTAAAAGAATTATTTACTTACTATTTTGGCCAAATTTTCTCTTCCAATTATTAATTGTTTCTTTACTTACGCCCAATTCACGTGTAATTTCTTTTTCAATTTCTGTACGTTTTGCAAATTTATTTTTTCCAATGCGTTTTTCTTTCATTTTGTCAAATTTTTTAAAAATTTTTTCGCGCTGATCATTCCTTTCTGATTGGCATTTGGAATTTTTATAGCCTAAAAATGTTAATTTATTGGACACTGTTGATAATTTTCGTTATTTCCACTTTTTTTTAATTTAAAAAGTTTTGATGGTCCGTGGACACAGAGGGAGGGGGCTTCATTTATATCGAAACTTAAATTGATTTTATAATCATAAAACAAAATGAAAAATACTTTAAGTTCATATGATAAATTTAATTTATGCAATCAGAAATTGGTACCTTCAAACACACTTATTAATTGAGTTTTTAATCATAGTGATCTGAGAGATTCCTGATCAAAATCTTGATTGGTCCACAGATCGATTGCTATTCTACACTATTTTAAAATTGCAAAATAAAATACCGATCCTTTCAATGGCATCAAGTAGAAATAAAAGTAATTTGTAATAATTGCTCCTAACGAATTTTTCTTCAACAAAAATTGTCCACGATCATCGGTGTCCACAGTGTAAAAGTGTGAAAAACATTTGTCCAATTCATTTTGTCGAAATTGAATGACGTCAGTGTAGAACAAAAGTTTTTGTGGTTCCGTTGAGTAAAAACAAAACAGTTCGTCCTGATGGCATGCCGATCGTCCACTCCTAGTTTGAAAAGGAGTATTGTGATCGATCATCAAATCCCAAATGATCACTCTGTACTTGCCGGGCGGCATAATCTGTGCGATAATAAAAGGGAATAATAAATATAAAATATTGCGAGATTTCATTTTATTTTTACGATTTTTTTTCTAATAACGCAACCAATCCGGAAAGTCAGGATAATCCGGGTTCCCGGATCCGTCATATCGGATCCGGATAATCGTCCCGGACCGGATCCAGATAATCCGGGTATAACACCTGGATCCGAATTCAGATAATCTGGGTAAAACACCCGGATTCGTATAATCCGGAAAGTCAAAATAATCCGGGTAAAACACCCGGATCCGAATTCAGATAATCTGGGTAAAACACCCGGATTTGTATAATCCGGAAAGTCAAAATTATCCGGGTAAAACACCCGGATCCGGATTCAGATAATCCGGGTAAACCAACCAGATCCGGATCCAGATAATCCGAGGAAACCACCCGGACCCGGATAATCCGGAAAGTCAGGATAATTCGGGTTCCCGGATTCCATCCTACCGGATCCGGATAATCGTCTCGGATCGGGTCCGGTCTCTACATTTTGCCATACCTGTGTTATGTGATAAGTATCATTGCTTTCCGCCTCCGAAAAGTGTTTGAGCAAATCGCAATTCGATTCAAATATAGTAATTGTCGACAAAAAATATACAGCAATATCAAAATGTCGAAGAATTCCCATTCTAATACTAAACTGTTTTGAGCAAAAAATAATAAAATGGCATTAATTTTTCATTACAACTCATTATTTTTATGATACATTGCCAACATTGATTTTTTTTATAAATGATTTATGGATAAATGTATTTATTTCTTCAAATTTTACTTGTGAATAAATGGGGGGGGGCGACATTTCATCGAGGCGACATTTATCGGATATAACGAACCCCAGACCTGATTTTTCCAAAAATTTTAATTTTTTTTTGCCTAAAGTTATTCAGAAAACACGAGTTGATTATCAGTACTTGACTTTTTTTTTGTTGTAATTTGGTTTTTGTAATGATTTTGAGGCTTTTGTTGAATTTTTGAGAATTTTTCAAAAAATCATAGATGCTGAAATCATTGAACTAAAAATTGAGAATTTAATGCGGGTTAAGCCACTCTGTGATCTTAGGGGGTTCATTAGGCTTAGGCTTAAGCCACCCTGATCTTAGCGGTTCATTCGGCTTAGCAAAGCAGGTATCCAAATGGCAAATGTCTATTTTTGGCAATTTATAAACGGTTCAAAAACCCCTTCAAATTCTCAATTTTTAGTTTCTGTTGACGAATTCGTAATTAGTGCATCAAATCACATATTCTGTCTTTTTTTTTGGGAGAAATAAATTTCAAAAATGTTAACCAAAAGGGTCCCCCCTATAGAATTTATTGTTTTCCCGGTGCGCAATTCTCCTAGCGTCATGTATAAAATAACCTGTGTTGGTAATCAGTAGAGATGGGATTTTCAAGTTTTTATATGTTTTTTTTTGCGAATAGGGTTTGACGAGAGAAGCCCAGGTTCATTTCAAAAATTTTTTGAATTGGAGCGAATGTTTAGTCCATTTCACCATTTTCGCGTTTTTAGTCAATATTTCTGCATTTTCCGAAAATTTCTTAAGAAAAATGAAATAAAAACAAAAAATGTGCACTTAAAAATCAAAAAAATTTTTCAAACCAAAAATGCATTTCTAAATAATCACTTTTTCTTTGACCAAAAATGTACCCCTAAAGATTCGATATTTTTCTGAAAAATTTGATTTTAGTTATTTTTTATAAAAGTTATCCAAAAGAATGAGATTAAAATGAATCTTTTTGCTTTCATTACCTACCATTTCGACGTTTAGTGTCACGATGGACAGTGAAGTTGTGCCCGACGATCGAACATAAAAAGAAAATGGAAAATGGTTGAGTTCAGAATTCCCAGACTCAAAATCACTCAAAATCAGCTCAATACACACCAATTTGATGCAATCTTTAATAGAGTTGGGTCCCCGACTAAAAAAAAGTCGGGGTTCGGGGACAGGGCTGCCAAATTTAGAAAAAAAAAATCGATTTTCCCCTTCCCCTCTCCCCGAAAATGTTTTCTGCCTACGCCTCTGGTAGAGCACATGGAAGTGACGACCATTGGGGTACTATACACGGCGATTCGATTTTGGGCCTCTAGTTCAGAAAAGATTTAAATTTTGTCCTAGTGGTCTGTGAGCTTTCCAACATAAAAAAGTAGGGGGTTCGAATCCCCTCCAAGTTACTACAGGTTTTCGATGAATTAATTCATCAGCCAATTTCACTGAAAGCTTTACAGCTATTTTAAATTATTTGAATGATTTTTTACACATTTTCTTCAACAAAAAATATGGAAATTTATTACCAATCATCCGATGAGATCAATGAAGCCATCTTTATCTCTTTCTTCGTCCATTCTGTCCTCCTCCAGTTCTCCTGTGCTCTGTTCCTCCATTTGCAGCTTAAAAATCAAATTTATGTTAATCCAACCGGCCACTTCACCCACCATCTGCATTTCCTCAAATTTGCCGGTGTCCAGTAGCCAATTGCTGACGAAGTGGTTCTCCAATTGTTGGCGCGTTTGCTCGGCGTCTGGCATTGTTTTCCAAAATTGTTCCAGCCGTCTCCAAACGGAATGAAGGGCTTCGTCTCCTGAAATGTGACTAAATTGTAAATTTGGGAAATGCCAGTCATTTTACCCTGCTCATCCATCAGTCCAAGAAATCGATGCTGGCGCGCAAATGGCACAAAATGGACGAGAAGCAGGTGCGCCTTTGGTTTGTGAGCCAGAAGAAGCCGCATTTCCGGTTGTTCATGGAGAAAAGCCTTGAAATTGTCCATGTGGTCTTCCAGTTCGCCAACTTCTCGCGCCAGCAGTGGCTGGGCCTTCAAAAAATCATGTTGAGAGAAAATAAAAATATAACACCTTGGAAAACGCCTGAATTTGCCAGGTAAGTGAGTGTCAAGCAAATTGCCTTAGGCCATTCCGTTTCAAAAAGCGGCACCATTTCTGCTGCGTGGAGAAGAATTTTTCGAATCGAATTGCCGGTCAGGTCCTTCTTCCGGAATTGCTCCCTTCGGGCCCCAATGCGACGGAGAAACTGCTGAACAACTGGCTCACAGTCTGTCTGTCGTTCAAGCTCCTTGACCAGCGCATTTCCAAGCCCCTGGAAGACGTGAAATGGTGCGAGAATGACACGGTCGGAGTCGATTGACGGGAGAAGCGGCGGCTTGACAATGCCCTTTGTTGTCGCGCGAAGCATTTTGGATGCAGTCTCCCCACGCTGAATGGCCATTGCAAATTGCTGCGCTTGAAGGACGGTCTCCTCGACGCTCCGAAAACAGCATGCTTCGGCATCGAGCAGTTGGTCCCGTCGGCACGTACAAACCGGTGATGGAAAAGTCGTGACGGCCGAACCGCAATGACCAATCACTGCCCAAACGAAGCTGACGTCGCCCCCGAGAAACCTTAAAAAACATACAATCACGATTGATTGACAAAACTATTACCATTTTACGCTTTTGCCCGCCAGCGACTTTAGCTGATCATTTTGCGTCCAGAGGCTCCCACAATACAGCTCCAAGTTTGCCCAGGAATCCTTTGCCGGGAACACCGCGGCAATGAAGTTGTTGGATGGCGAATTTGGGCGCTGCGCTTCTCCAAACGAAATCGTGATTTTTGTGAATCCTTGGCCATAATCGCCGCTGATCTTCAGAAGCACATCAGTGCTAATGTTCTTCAAATTGTCCCTGGCTGATCTGAGTCGAAATGTCAGCGCTTTCTCAATGTCCGCGCACCAAAAGCCAACGCCAGATCCGGTCCCTACCGTCTCGTAGCACAAAGGCGCACAAATTTGGCGTTTGATTTCGACGACCTTAGAATGCAAATAAAATGTAAACAATGATTGGCTTTTATCTACCTTTTTCAACGATGGAACAACATCAAATTTGCAGTCGATCACGCGCAGCGTACACTTAAGCTTGACATAGCCTTCTGTGTGCCGACGAGCGCCAAGATCAGCAGCGCGTCTTCCGCCCCCATGGGCTCGTCTGGCTGCTTCGCGTCTTTCTTCAGTGGCGTAAAATGCTGAAAGCGGTGTCGGACTTCACGGTGGAGCCGCTCCAGCCCATTTCTGCTCGCCGATCTTGACCGGTCCCTGTCCAAAACTGCGACGAATTTATCGGCCAGTTCTCGACGGGCACTTCTCTTCAATTCGTCCACATTTTTGGCCGGCCTACCTCTGTTCGGAGTGACTAAAATTGAAAATTTGTTAAAACAAAAATAAATTGGGGATTTACTCGCTTTGGCTCGACGTTGACGCGCTTGTGGATGGCAGTTGGGAACGTAGATCGGCGATGTCGGCTTCCCTGTTGCGCAACTGCAGCCGAAGGAAGTCGATCGTATCATCGCGCTCCCGCAGTTGGCGTTGGAGTTCGAGGAGGCGTTCCTCAACGGCGTTGTCTCCGGGAGTTACTGGCGGTGGAGTTACTTCTGCTGGTGGCGGACAAAAGTTGAATTCGAGGGCTGGTGTTGCCGGCGGCTCCTCGACAATCTCGGGCACAGGTGCTGCTGTTGATGGGTCGTTACCGGCGTCGGGTGGAGGCATTGGAACGTCGTCGCCGTGTCTCGCTCTGGAAAAATGGGAATTTTTGGAAATTTCCTTAAAAATTCATTAAAAACTCACCTTTCTTGGCCGTCCGTGCTTCACGCGCCTTTGCAGCACTCGCGCGCCTTTCTTCTCTTTTTTTCTTAAGCTCTTCCGCTCCCTTTTTGCCGTTAAGCTTTAATAAGAGCTTTCTTCTGGCCATCTAATTCAAAAAAAAAATAAATGTTGGCAAAATTAATTTATTTCAAAAATCCTGGGCCGCAGTCATTAATCATGATACCGAAAAACAATTCCTCATTTTGTTTTCTAGGGATGGTGAAAGTTTGAGAAGAATCGGCCAGAGGCAAAAAAAGTTTTCCAGAGCGAAGTGCGGGATGGTCAAAATAATTATTAAATAAGGTGAGAGAGAACGCCAAACGAGAGAAAGTTAGAGAAAGAAAGGAAATTGGTTTAATTCTCTCGCACTCTCTATTTATTGGCACACATCTCGTTTTGAGTCGCTGTGTATAACGTTTGAATATTTATTCTGCTGCTTTGTTTTGATGAGTTATGCACGAAACGCTTTAGACGTTTTTTGAAAACGCAAAAAAAAAATCGTTTTTTTTTGAATTTATCCAAAAACTGCAGAATTTTCCCAAAATTTTGTTTTGGGAAAGGGGAAATATTAGAATCCCTCCCATATTTACTCCTTTTTCGCTGAACGAATTTTTTTTTATAATAAGACTAGTTTTGCAATTCAAACAAATATTAATTTAGAAATTTTTATCAGTAAATATGCAAAAATTTATATATAAAAGAAGTCATTTTAATCATTTATTTATTTTCAAAACATTTCTATTTCTTTTTGTGCAACGGTTCCATGCCCATGCATTTTCATCAATAAGAGTTTGATGATGTCTAAAAATTTAATATTTTAAATTTGCTTAATAAAAATACACAAACGTCGGAACATCTTCATCCGTAGAGTCAGAGTCAGTATTGTTCTCGGAAACTTAAATAGAGATTGATAAATTTGAGATTTGAAAACCAAGACTATTATGGTGTAATTATTATAAATACTAATTTATTTACATAATTGACATAAAGATGAAATTTTACTTATTTTAATTACTTTTGTTTTTAAGTTCAATAATCCATCGACCAAAAGTTCGTTGAGAAACGTTTAATTTTGCTGCAATATCCCTTCGAGAAATGTGCGGATTCTGTTTTATCATTTTGAAATATTTTTTAATTAACTCTAATCGTTCTGATTCGGTAAAACAATGCAATTCTTAAATTTTTAAAATTAAATTTAAATTATAAATATTTAATTTGTTATTACTTGATATTCCAAGCTCTTGTTTCCATCGCCATATTGCTGACCGACTAGTACCTAATTCTTTTGCTATTTTTTTTTCTTTGTCATAACTTGAACCTCCTATTGTTTTGCCTTTATTTTCATTTTTGACTTTTTCGAATTTCTCAAGAATTTTAAGCTTTTCTTCTCGTGAATATTGTTTGAAGTCTTAAAAATAATTTTTTATTCTAATTATTAATAATTTCACTTAGTTAATGGGCGAAAATATTTTAAATAAGTTTATTATGAAAATGAGTTTGTAAATCTTTTTAATTTACTCAAATTTATCTTTTAATACAATAATAACAGCAATTATAAGTTGGAACAGTTTTATTTTTAATATTTGATAAATAAATATAAATTAATATAAATTTGTTGATCAATTTCTTAAGAATCTTAAGCTTTTCTTGTTGCAGAATAAGTTATTTTGAATTCTTATTTTAAATTTGTTAAATAAATAAGAATATTTTATTTTATTAATTTTTAAAAGAATTATTTACTTACTATTTTGGCCAAATTTTCTCTTCCAATTATTAATTGTTTCTTTACTTACGCCCAATTCACGTGTAATTTCTTTTTCAATTTCTGTACGTTTTGCAAATTTATTTTTTCCAATGCGTTTTTCTTTCATTTTGTCAAATTTTTTAAAAATTTTTTCGCGCTGATCATTCCTTTCTGATTGGCATTTGGAATTTTTATAGCCTAAAAATGTTACTTTTATTGGACACTTTTGATAATTTTCGTTATTTTCACTTTTTTTTTTATTTAAAAGGTTTTGATGGTCCGTGGACACAGAGGGAGGGGGCTTCATTTATATCGAAACTTAAATTGATTTTATAATCATAAAATAAAATGAAAAATACTTTAAGTTCATATGATAAATTTAATTTATGCAAACCGTTAAACTCACCCATTCCAAATTGAAATTGCCAATTTCTGATTGTTTTGAGGCAAGTACCAAATTCCCTAGCAATTTCTTCCAATTTGCGTTTTGGAGTACTGCCAAATTCTTTTGCTAAACGTTCCTTTTTTTCCAAAAATTTTTTCAAAATTTTTTTCTTTTCGTAATCGGATATCCTTTCTGTATATAAAATAAATTTGGTTTAATCTTTTACAAAATTATAAAATATGTAATTCAAAAAAATACACACTTTTTGTTATTTTCTTTTCAGATTTTTGTTGCTCTTCATTCGATAAAGAATCACTTTTTTCTTCAAAATCGTTGCTTTTTTCATAATCGGAACCGCCAGAACTGGAATTTAATGAATATTCTTTGTTCAACAAATATTCTTCTTGATCTTGAACTGCTCCATCATCTGTTTCATGTTTTACTTGAACTGCTCCATGATCTGTTTCTTGTTTTACTTGAACTGCTCCATCATCTGTTTCATGTTTTACTTGAACTGCTCCATCCTCTGTTTCTTGTTTAACTTGAACTGCTCCATCCTGTGTTTCATGTTTTACTTGAACTGCTCCATCCTCTGTTTCTTGTTTTACTTGAAATGCTCCATCCTGTGTTTCTTGTTTTACTTGAACTGCTCCATCCTCTGTTTCTTGTTTTACTTGAACTGCTCCATAATATTCTCTACCGTAATCACTGGTTTCTTCATAAGGTTCCTCTTTAATTCTTAGTACACTAAACGCCGATGCTTGTTTTCCTCCTCCAAATGATTGTTTTTCATAAGGCCCAACCTTAAATTAAAATAAATATTTCATGAACGGAGCACCTGATTCATTTCAATTTTGAACTCGTGAACTGAAAACTACCAAAATTGTGAAAACAAACTCAGAAATGCTATCAAATTGTGTAATGCGTTTGAATCCAATTTTGAACCTCTTTGGAAAATTAAAAATCATGGAACAAATTGTCATTTTACCATCTTCAATGACATACTTTTTGACGGTTTGTTGAAGAATCTTTCGTTGGCAAATTGTTCTTCCACAATTCTGCAAAAATATCGTTGGGTGACGACAATAATTCATTTGTTAAGCAAAAACAAATAAAAACATATAAGAGATATGTCATAATAAAACGGACCTAAAATTTTACTTAATTATGACAGGGCATTCATTATTAATAGTATTTTTCAATTTCCTTATAAAAATGTTTAAATTTAAGCTTGAACAATTACTAACCCGAAGAGATTATTAAAAAGTTAGTGAATAAATTTTAAAATTAAATTGAAACGAGAGAAATAGCATAGTTATATAATGAACTAAAATGTGGCCAATGGAATCATCCATAAACAGGGCTAAGATTTTTAGGGTTTTACCAGGGTATGGATAGATTTTTCCTCATTCTGTGGTTTTTGGTAACAACGATGATTTTTTTTGAAATGCGGATTTTTGTGGCCTTTTGAGACCCTTGTAGACTTTTTGTGGTTTTTGGGAAAAATGAAAACAAAAAAGTTTTGGGAATTTCCAATAAAATAGGGCAAAAACCTATTTCAAGTAAAAAAGTCTTTTTGCCCCTATTTTGCCACTATTTGGCGTTTTTTGAAATTTTTTTATAAAAAATGCAATAAAATTTGAATTTTTCTTGTCAAGATCCCTAATTTTTAAAATTGCTTATAAAAAACAATAAAATTTAAATTTTTTCTTCATAGAATTTCATCACTTTTTATGCGCCTTTTTGCATGGCTTATTTGCCGGTTTGCCTAAAAGTAGCAGTTTTACTGATTAATAATTTGTATGAACCCGGTTTTAGTACCTATTTTGGCACTTTTTCTCACCTATTTTAGGTACCTATTTCGATATTTTTTTCGAATCTAAAAATCTTAGCCCTATTTTTTTATTTAACATTTTATATAGACAAGAATTCCTTATGAAAAGCACGACTTTGGGATTTTGACATTTGTCTTTGTTGGCTTGGGCCAAAAATTTCGTTATCATTTCATATACACAGGAATTCCTTATGAAAAGCACGACTTTTTGTGAATGTTGGCTTCATCATTAGTGGCTTTGGCCATCCGCTTGGCTAATTAATTTTACAAGTGCAAAAGACAGAAGCATATCAATAGTTAATATTTGCTATACACAAATATTAAATATTCTATTCAATATTTTATACACAAGAATTCCTTATGAAAACCATGGCTTTTTGCATGTTGGCATTGCCTTTAGTGGTGGCATTGGCGCCATAATGCATCCGCATAGTTTGGGCCCGAATCGTTGTCTTATTACGCGTCATTTTATTCTATCAAAAACATTAAACAAAAAATTGCTCCTTTTTATAAAGTCAAAATTAAAATCCTTCAGCACCTCTTATGTATCGGGAATGTCGCCCGTGTCAAAAAACAAAAGACGGAACACGGTCAGTGATGTCCCCCGGTTCGGTTCCTGGAACCCGGTTCCCGGAACCACCAAAATCCGGAACCGGTTCCCGAAACCGTGAAAATCCGGAATCGCTTCGGAACCGGTACCAAAACTTCCAAAAGAAGCGTTTGGCGCATACATGACTAGGGTGTCCAAAAATATGCACATAAAATATACGCATAAATCGTGAAATATGCAAAAATATGCACATGGGAATGCGTTCTAGAAGCTTCAAACACGTTTTTCGTTCGTTTCAGACCGTTCCCAGTTCAGGAAAAAATGTGTTACAAATCGCTTAATAGAAAACTTATCGTGCCAGCCATATTGCACCCAAATGGATTTTTTGATTGAGAAATGGTGGGAGATGTATAAAATGTGGTTGGTTGACGAAATAGTCCAAAATGCCCAACTTCGACATAATTCTAACACCGAGCTTGAAAAAAGACGAAGTTCCTACCCGAGTTTTTTTGGACCAACATGATCCGAAACCCGACCCGGTCTTTTTCTCAACCCGAAACCCGACCCGAGGTTTTTTGTCGACCCGCTGCAACCCTGTTACTAGTGCTGCACGACACCCAAAATTCCCCGATACTCGAGACCGAGACTCTTGTGTAGCAGCACTACATGTTGTAAGGATGAGAGAGTTTCCGCTGGTTGGAAGTGGACTGTTAAAACTAGGGTCGCCGCCGGGGGGGGGGGATCCCCGGTCAAACCGGGGAACGGGGATACCGGGGACGACAAAACGGGGATCCCCGTTTTCGGGGATGAGCAAACCGGGGAACGAGGATCCCCGTACGGGGATGGGCAAAATCCATTTTTAGGGGTGCATTTTTGAAAAAATGCAATTTTTTGGAGGACTTTTTAAAAAAAATCCAAATTTCTTCTACTGTAATTAAAGTGCACCCCTATAAAATGCTTTTCTTATGGCAAATATGCACCACAATTAATTTTTTGAAGGAAGTCCGGCAATGCCGATAAGCGCCGCCGGGAAAAATTTTGAATTTTTGACTCAATTTGTTAAGAAATTGCAACTTAAAGTCGGTAATTTATGATGCTTTTTAGGAATAGGCGAAGTGGGGAAATTTTTTTGAAGATTTAAAGATATTAACTAAAGAAAATTGTCAAGATTTTTTTGTAAAAGAGCGTAAAGGATAAGGGCAACTTGAATTTTCTAATTTCAAAAAATTCATTTTTGCGTTTTAATTAAAAAAATATTGAAAATTTAATAAAATATTCTTTTAGTGGGGGGGGGGGGAGGGCATACGCGACAGAATCAAAATAAATTTAAAAACTGATCGCACTCAAGCGGGTCCGAACCCAGACCGCAACATAAGAATTTCAGGAAGGCAAACCAATAGGCCATCAATTCATTTGGAAGGATTCAGACGCCCCGGTAGCTCAGTTGGAAGAGCTGCCCACGGATTGGGTGGAGGACATGGGTTTGAGTCCCACCCGGGGTTACCATTTTGCCTATTCTTTACTATGTTACGGAGTCTCGCCCCCTCTATTGGCCACCGTAGTCGAGTGTGCGGTAATTTGGATGCAATTTTCCATGTTAAATAACAATAACATATTTTCAGATAAAAAATATTTTCCACAATTTTTGACCAAAAGGGACCCCCAATGGGGTTTGGCCTCGATTGGTATGTGAATTTGGGTGATTTGGAGTCTGAGCTCTATGTTGCGTTTTTTCCATATAAATATATATATATATAAACATAATAATGGCATGTAAATGATAAACATTAGGTGCCAGTGAAACAATTCATTGATCGCTTGTGACGCAAGACATGAAATTGGGCAGTAGTCAGACAGACTACACAAATATTTTGGCTAAAACTATGCAAATGTTGCATAAATTAGGAATAATCAATATTGTATAATAAATAGGGCTGCTAGTTTAGAAAAATTGCAAAATATGCAAAAAAATTTATGTAATCCATGCATACCCTTCCTTTTCCAATCGCTTGTTGCACAAAATTTTTTTCTAAACTAGGCATTGGCACAAAAATTCTCTAAAATAGCCATTAAAAGGCACAAAAAATTTTTAAAATAGGCATGAATAGGCTAAAAAACACACTCAAATAGTTGCAAAAAGCACCAAATAGGCACTAAAATTTCATTTTTAAGATAAAAGTCAATAAATTTATCAAAGTTCGGCCAAAAAATCAATTTCGTAATTCGCAGTTGCATACTCAAATATTATTAAAAGTGATTTTTGGTCCAGAAAAAAGTCGATAAACTTTTATGGTGCTCGGTCGTTTTCTAAATTCCGCCACTATGGGCGTTTCCTAAATCCGCCACATATATTTTATGAAGTAGTTTTAGATAGAGATCGGACCGATCGAGATTCTCGATCGAAATCTCGGTAAATCTCGTCGAGATTTATCGAGATTATCGATCGAAATCTCGATCGATCCCCAAGTCCGATCTCTAGTTTTAGACATCATAACTTCCTAAATCAAAAGTTTAAAAAAGTTATGATCAGAAAAGCACGAAAAAGCCCGATTTTTGGCAATTTTACATTATAACTTTTTTGAAACTAAAACCACTTCGACTTTGCTGTATGCTTTTTCTACTCATCTAGAGCTTTCCAATGGTAAAAATATGAAAGACGGAATTACGGAGTGCCAAAACAAATGCAGAATACGGTCTATTTTTTTTACAAGCGTTCATCGTGCAAAAACATTTGAGACCGATTATCGCTTCCTTTGCCTATAAATTGTTGGGATTTGTCCTTTTGAGAATTTGCAATATTTTTATTGAAAAAATTGACAAAGGAGTTGAAAAATTTTCTCACCACCTAATAACTAAAATTTCCAATTAGGGGGGCATCATTCCTGATATAAAAGAGTAAAAACGGCTAACATTCCAATTTCTCGAATTTTTGAACCTAAAATTAAAAATGTTTCAAAAAAGGTCTGCATTTTGTTGACCGGAGGCAAAAAATTATATATCTCAAATCGATCTGTCTTGACGAGCTTCGCACAAAACAATAGGCTCAATGTGCGGCAAATGCGTTTGAACATGTTCAAATTTCAAAACCCCATAGGGGGGGGGGACCCTTCTGGTCAACATTTCTGGAAAATTCTAAAAATTGTCTGAAAATATGTTATTGATGCACTGATTACTAGGAACAAATTGTTCCCCGTTTTTGTGCTCGTTTTCCACGTTTTTGGGTTTTGGCCATAACATCCCTGGCCTGGAACGCACGAAAAACATGTTTTCAGCTTGGTTTGAAGCTTCAAGAACGCTTTTCCATATGCATATTTTATGTGCATATTTTGGCATTTTCGCCATTTTTCAAAAATTCCTGAACAAAAATGCAATAAAACGAAAAATACATTGGGAACTTGAGTATACATAAATAAATAAACATATAATAGTATCACAAAGCCAGAAAATTTAAAATAAAACTGATTCTTTTTTTTTGTTGCAAAACTGGACTTTTCTTGTTTAGAATCGTAACACAAAAAATTGTTAACCCATTTTTTAACATTCATCAATTTATGATGTAGACGACGACATCTTGGGGCTAATTTACTAGTTCAATATCTAACCAATTATTGTGATTTTCAGCGACCAGTCAGCTAATGGGCGGGGACACCTGCTGAAGTCGGTCAATTCGTCGGTAAGATGAAAGTTGACAAAATTGGAGAGCTTTTACGGGGATTTCATTCCCTTCATCCTTTTGTTTTTCACACATTTTGGTCTGGGTTTGGTTAAGTTTTACCAGAGGTAGTGCGATAGTTCGAATGATTCGGTTCGGTACGAACCAGGGATGGGCAAAATTTCGGACCCGAAATTTTGGAAATTTCGGGTTTTGACCGTTTCGGATTTTGGGTTTTGGATATTTCGAAAAATTTCGGGATTTTTGGGTTACGGATTTCGGATTTTAAATCGTTTCGGATTTTTGGGGTTTCGGGTTTCGGATTTTATTTTTCGATTTTGCCCATCCCTGGTACAATAGCTCAAATGAATTTAAAAAATTATTATTTTTTTTAAATAATGAATGATTCCTTTTTTTCAGCGGCCTTCTAAATATATTTTAAGCTTTTAGGGGGGGGGGGGGGTGGAGGGGAGGGGGTCGCCGGAGCAGTTCCGGAATTTTGACGGTTCCGGGAACCGGTTCCAAAATCCGTTCCGAATTTTTCGCTGTTTCGCTTCCGGAACCGGTTCCCGGAACCGGGAAAACACTGATGATATGGTGGGTGGGCAAATGTTAGGATTATTGTTAGCACTGATCAGCCAAAGCTCCAGAAAAAAAAGCAATAAGTAACCAGTTAAATTCAAAATTCAACAATAAAATCTTTTTAAGAAACAAATCCGTGCATATTGATCAAAAATGTGAAAGCAATCGATAAAAGTGTAAGAAAAGTGTTCGTGTCTTCTTTTTCTTTTTTCTTACGATTTGTGGCTTATTTTTAGATGCGATTTAAGCCGCTTAAATTTGCTTTTCACCTCCTTCTCACAAACGTTTTTCAAATTTTCAAGCCCATAAGCAGCATATACCTGCTCCCTTTGCAAGTCGGCAATAATTTTTAACGCAAATTCGGCAATTGTAATTTTTTCATGCGAATTTTGTCGATTGTTCACAAAATTTTTAAGCTCTTTTTGCATTTTTTTAACTAATGGATGTTTAACAAAATCTTCACCTCTAATTTCAATCAATTCATCGTCAAAAAAGGGGACAATGTTTTGAAATTCCATTTTTCTCAGCAACTTTTTCAATTTGTCTTCTTTTTTTTTCTGCAATGAGAAGATATATTGGATGGTTTTGTTCGCTTGTCTCCGTTTAAAATTGTCGGCATTTGCGTGCCCGTTTGCAATTTGGAATAATTGGCCCATCGAATTTATGTACAAATTTGAAAATGAATCCGCGGCACTTTCAAATTTTGGCGGAAGTTTTACTGTCTCAAAATGGGAGCATAAAATCACAGAATGTGGCTACCGGTCTGAATCCCTCCACGACGGCTGATTAGTCCCGTACTGAAGCTAACATTTAAGCCTAACTTAGGCCTAAGCCACCCTGGCTTGGGGTTTGTTAGGCTTAGGCCTAAGTTTAAGCCTAAGCTAGCTTAAGCTTAGCTTAGAGCAAGCTTAGGCTTAGCCTAAGACCTTGAGGGGATTCGGGAAGTTTTGGCCGTGGGGGGATTCAGACCGGAAGCGAGGCAAAAGTGTAAAAGTAAATGAATCTTTTTGCTTTCATTATACTTACCATTTCGACGTTTAGTGCCACGTTGCATAATGGACAGTGAAGTTGTGCCCGACGAGTGAACATAAAAAGAAAATGAAAAATGGTTGAGTTCAGAATTCCCAAACCCAAAATCACTCAATTCAAGGTGGATTATTCAATCAAAAAAGTGATCGGTAAAGCATTCAAATTCTGGTTCTAGATCAGTTGCTGAAATTTATTAGCCGCTAATATACCCACATAGAATTTTCTTTCGATTTTCAAGACCCTGTAACCCAGGTTAGCGCTTATATTTTGTGACTAAATTTCGAAAATTTGCTTCTAGGGCGCTCTTCTAAAACTTTTAGAAAGTTTATTTTGTAATTGATAATTTTTATTTTAATATTTTATCGGATCTAAAAGATTATGGGACGCGTAAAATGCACTAAACCTAAATTTGCGCTTGGGATATCGCCTCAAAAGTGATTAATAAATTGGAGTCTGGGACGGATCTTCAAATAAACAATTTAATCAAATCAATACAAACAAACCATTCGTTGATGCATTCTTTATGAAACATATGCTAAAATTATTAATTTTATTTTATTTATTTTTTTAAATCGTATAAATTCGTCTGTACCACGAAATTGCCACCATTTTCTGTGTGCAATTTAATGATGATTTGTCCTTCAATTAATGGTTCTAAACAAATTGTGCAAATTCGTTCAGTTTTTTCATCGGCAGAAGCTTCGTCGTCACTTTTTCCTCTGCTGGCAATGAGTGAGTCCAGCGAATATTTGCTCTAAAAATTATTCAAAAAAAAATCAGACAAATCGAAAAACGAATAAACGGAAATATGTTTTGTTTGTTTGTACCTCCTCGTATTGATGATAAATGCGCAGTTCAATTTCCCAAATTTTATGTTTAAAAAATGGAGTCAAATCTATTGGAATTGAGAGTCGATATTCTGTTAACTAAAAATGAATTTATTAAATGTGTTTAAGCAGCAGGAATCCCATAAGTAAAAATAAAGGACAAAACATATTTAAAAAAAAGATTTTGCTGGTCAAATAAAGGGCACATTTTTTAAATAATTTATTCATGGGAATGTGCATGTTTTTTGCTCGAAATCCAACAAATCCGAGCAGCAGTTTGTGTTGTGTATCTCGTGCCGCAATTTTTTGGAATTTTTTTTATAATTGTTTTGTTTTTGCTAAGAGATTTGCAATCAAAATTTAAAAATTTTGCTATTTTTGAAGCTTTTTAGGAAGGGAGGAGACGGGGAATTAACAATGAAGCAAATTGTTACATTTTGAATCCAAAAAATTAAAAAATGCTTGAAAAGTAACTAATTTGACCATCTATCTAAAGATTAATTCAAAATTTAAACGAAAATTCTTCAAAAAAAAAAATTCATAAATCTCAACTAAAGGACGGAAAAGGCGCCAAAAAAAGGACACATTTATAAAAAAGGACACATGGGACCCATTGGTTTAAAATAGGGTTGAGCCCCGACCCCCGGAGGCGGAAAAGTCGGGGTCGGGGTTTTCCCCAGAAAACCCTCAAAAAATACAAAAATGTCGGGGTTCAGGGACGGGGCTCAACCCTACATAGTTTAAAAGCCTGTTTTGCCTCTGTTTGTTGTGATTTTGGTCCACCATTTTCTTCATTTATTTTTGTGAGCGGCGCATGTCCCAAAAATTGTTGCTGTTGTTCTTCCGAATAATTTTGATTACGTCGATTTTTGTCTAGGCTAGCGTATAAAAAGGCGTGATAATTGCCTTCATACATAAAAATCTTCCGATTCAACCAAAGCCCTTGAGGTTCCAAACTGCCCAAATTGATCAAATATCGATTCGAAAAGTTTGGTTCGAACAGCATCAATTTGATGAATCGGAACATTGATCGAATGTTGTCTAATTCAACATGTTCATCAGTGTACGGCTGATCATCCGACGGATCACCATCATTTTCATCCGGCACAAATTCGTTGTCCATCGGATTTATAAACACATAGAAGGCAAGTAAATATCTGTCTTCATCACCTTTTCTGTTGAGGTTAATTTTGAAATTTTTACCATTTTTTATATTCATGTGATCAGTGCTTAATTCGATACCATCGTTTATATACGAAGTACGCAAACCGACATTGATTTGGCGAGTTGGATTCGCCAATTCATAATGGACACACAATTTAAGCTCGACAGCTTCAGTTGATCGCTGCTCCAAATTGTGAAGTGTAAAAAAAGAAAATGAAAAGAATATTTTCAAAAATAGTTTCATTATTCTCTAAAAAAGATAATTAAAACACTTTGAAAAAACTAAAAAGATACATAAATAATGAATGCATTATTATAAATGAATAATGAATCCATTTGTAATCAATTTTTTATGAATTCAACCAGCAGAAATGTGTATGTAGGCAGCTATTCACAAAGAAAGCAGAGGGCATTTAACATGCCGGCTGCTCGGGAACACGATCAAATCCCGATCGATCCCCCCATTTCTTTGAATTCAAAGGAAAAGCGTAAAAAGGTCGGTGGTGGTACGCGCTTTTCGTTCATTTGTCGAAACAAAATGATTCTCCCATGCCACTGTACCACGGGCCAACGGAGTAAATTTGAGCAAAAAAAATCCCTGAAGGGTTGGAAAATTTGTTTGCAAAAAAAAACCGTCAGGGAGCCGACGACCTCAAAAAATTTCTGAATTCGGAATTCCGAGGCCTTCAAATTTTTCGGAAATCGAAATCCGACCCCAAAAAGTCGGAATTCCGACCATCCCTAATACTCCTTTTTCTCTGGCGCAATTTGTTTTTCCAGAATATGACTAGTTTTTTAGTTTAAAAACTTTAAATTAAAATTTTTATCTGTAAATATGCATGCACTAAGCAACAATTTATATAAGGGAGTCTTTTTAATTATAATTATTTTTTTTCTTTAACATTTTAGCTTTGAGCAACGGTTCCATGCCCATGCATTTTTGTCAATAAGAGTTTGATGATGTCTAAAAATTTAATATTTTAAATTTGTTTAATAAAAATTACACAAACGTCGGAACATCTTCATCCGTAGAGTCAGAGTCAGAGTCAGTATTGTTCTCGGAAACTAGAGATTGATAAATTTGAGATTTGAAAACCAAGACTATTATGGTGTAATTATTATAAATACTAATTTATTTACATAATTGACATAAAGATGAAATTTTCCTTATTTTAATTACTTTTGTTTTTAAGTTCAATAATCCATCGACCAAAAGTTCGTTGAGAAACGTTTAATTTTGCTGCAATATCCCTTCGAGAAATGTGCGGATTCTGTTTTATCATTTTGAAATATTTTTTAATTAACTCTAATCGTTCTGATTCGGTAAAACAATGCAATTCTTAAATTTTTAAAATTAAATTTAAATTATAAATATTTAATTTGTTATTACTTGATATTCCAAGCTCTTGTTTCCATCGCCATATTGCTGACCGACTAGTACCTAATTCTTTTGCTATTTTTTTTTCTTTGTCATAACTTGAACCTCCTATTGTTTTGCCTTTATTTTCATTTTTGACTTTTTCGAATTTCTCAAGAATTTTAAGCTTTTCTTCTCGTGAATATTGTTTGAAGTCTTAAAAATAATTTTTTATTCTAATTATTAATAATTTCACTTAGTTAATGGGCGAAAATATTTTAAATAAGTTTTATTATGAAAATGAGTTTGTAAATCTTTTTAATTTACTCAAATTTATTTTTTAATACAATAATAACAGCAATTATAAGTTGGAACAGTTTTATTTTTAATATTTGATTAATAAATATAAATTAATATAAATTTGTTGATCAATTTCTTAAGAATCTTAAGCTTTTCTTGTTGCAGAATAAGTTATTTTGAATTCTTATTTTAAATTTGTTAAATAAATAAGAATATTTTATTTTATTAATTTTTAAAAGAATTATTTACTTACTATTTTGGCCAAATTTTCTCTTCCAATTATTAATTGTTTCTTTACTTACGCCCAATTCACGTGTAATTTCTTTTTCAATTTCTGTACGTTTTGCAAATTTATTTTTTCCAATGCGTTTTTCTTTCATTTTGTCAAATTTTTTAAAAATTTTTTCGCGCTGATCATTCCTTTCTGATTGGCATTTGGAATTTTTATAGCCTAAAAATGTTAATTTATTGGACACTGTTGATAATTTTCGTTATTTTCACTTTTTTTTTAATTTAAAAAGTTTTGATGGTCCGTGGACACAGAGGGAGGGGGCTTCATTTATATCGAAACTTAAATTGATTTTATAATCATAAAACAAAATGAAAAATACTTTAAGTTCATATGATAAATTTAATTTATGCAAACCGTTAAACTCACCCATTCCAAATTGAAATTGCCAATTTCTGATTGTTTTGAGGCAAGTACCAAATTCCCTAGCAATCTCTTCCAATTTGCGTTTTGGAGTACTGCCAAATTCTTTTGCTAAACGTTCCTTTTTTTCCAAAAATTTTTTCAAAATTTTTTTCTTTTCGTAATCGGATATCCTTTCTGTATATAAAATAAATTTGGTTTAATCTTTTACAAAATTATAATCAAAAATACGCACTTTTTGTTATTTTCTTTTTAGATTTTTGTTGCTCTTCATTTGATAAAGAATCAAACTTTTCTTCAAAATCGTTGCTTTTTCCATGATTGGAAGAACCAAGACTGGCATTTAATGAATATTCTTCGTTCAACAAATATTCTTCTTGATCTTGAACTGCTCCATCCTCTGTTTCTTGTTTAACTTTAACTGCTTCATCCTCTGTTTCTTGTTTAACTTTAACTGCTTCATCCTCTGTTTCTTGTTTAACTTGAACTGCCCCATAATATTCTCTACCGTAATCACCGGTTTCTTCATGAGGTTCTTCTTTAATTCTTAGTACACTAAACACCGATGCTTGTTTTCTTCCTCCAAATGATTGTTCTTCATAAGGCTCAACCTTAAATTAAAATAAATATTTCATGAACGGAGCACCTGATTCGTTCCCTACCAATACCCCCCCCCCCCCTATTCGTTTCTTTTTCCACGCTTTAATCAAATTTTTGATTCAATTTTGAACTCGTGAACTGAACTACCAAAATTGTGAAAACAAACTCAGAGATGCTATCAAATTGGGTGATACGTTTGAATCTAATTTTGAACCTCTTTGGAAAATTAAGAATCAGGAAACAAATCGGCATTTCACCAATGACATACTTTTTGACGGTTTGTTGAAGTATCTTTCGTTGGCAAATTGTTCTTCCACAATTCTGCAAAAATATCATTGGGTGACGACAATAATTCATTTGTTAAGCAAAAACAAATGAAAAAATATAAGAGATATGTCATTATAAACCGGACCTAAAATTTTTACTTAAATATGACAAAACTTTCATTATTAATAGTCTTTCTCAATTTCCTTAAAAAAATTTTTGTAAAATTAATTTGACAAAAAATTGACATTAACTTCTAAATTTTTTATAATGGAGAAAACATCTCTAGATGTAAAAAATGTCCTAATTTTCTGCATTTTTTAAACTTTTTATTTCATTTAAAAATCTCAAACTCTAAGCTGAGTTCTGCATTTTTTTTGGTGCTAGGTCGTTTCTTAAATTCCGCCAGGGCGTTTCTTAAATCCGACGAATATATTTTATAAAGTAGTTTAGACATTATAACTCTATTCATACCGCACTAAATTAGTTAAACCTTATACCAATGGAAAGCTCTATATGAATAGAGAAAGCATTGCAGCAAAGTCGAAGTGGTTTTGATAAATTTCAAAAAAGTTATAAGCTAAAACTGCCAAAAATCAGGCTTTTTCGTGGTTTTCTGATCATAACTTTTTAAGACTTTGATTTACTGCTTAGTTAGTTTTACAAATAGTTTCTACTCATTTAGAGCTTTCCAATGGTATAAAACTTAAGGGGAATTTTAAAAAATTGTTGAAGACTTCAATAAATTTCTATTTTTACAAGAGTTTTATTATCATTTAGCACAAAAATTGTTGGATAACTCAGACATCACAAAAATTTTGTTAATCAATAAAAATTTCTATTCTGTCATTGATTTTGCCAGAATAAAAATGATCAAAATTGACAAACATTGCAAAAATTGTGCTAAAATTGCAAATTTTGTCTGAAAAAAATAGGCTGAATAATAGAGCCCCCCTCCCTACTTTATTAGAGTCCCCCCCCCCTCCCCCCCTAAAATAGAGCTCCTCTTTTTTTTGGGGGGGGGGGGGGTGAACAAAAGAGCCCCCGGGGGCTCTATTTTAGGAAATACGGTAATCAGATATATTAATAAGCTTAAACAATTACTAACCCGAAGAAATAAAAAAGTTAGAAGAATAAATTTTAAAATTAAATTGAGACGAGAGAAATAGCATAGTTATGAATGAACTAAAAAATGGTCAATGATATCATCCATTTCAATGTCTACTTGGTATTACACTTTTTTATTTAACATTTTATATAGACAAAAAAATTCCTTATGAAAAGCACGACTTTGGGATGAAAATTTCGTTATCATTTCATATACACAAGAATTCCTTATGAAAACCACGACTTTTTGTGGATGTTGGCACGTCATTGGTGGCTTTGGCCATCGCTTGGCCAATTAATTTGGAAGAAGATAAATTAGCATCGATTTAATATTTGCTATACACGAAATTAAATATTTATTACACAAGAATTCCTTATGAAAAGCACGACTTTTTGTGAGTGTTGACTTCATCATTAGTGGCTTTGGCCATCCGCTTGGCTAATTAATTTTATAAGTGCAAAAGACAGAAGCATATCAATAGTTAATATTTGCTATACACGTATATTAAATTTTTGATTCAATATTTATACACCAGAATTCCTTATAAAAACCATGGCTTTTTGCATGTTGGCATTGCCTTTAGTGGTGGCATTGGCGCCATAATGCATCCGCATAGTTTGGGCCCGAATCGCAGTTTTAATTAAGTGGCATTTGAAGTGCCATAACTCTTTGTTGGGATTTTGTCGTTTTTTGAAAGAGTCGGGATTTTGTCGGGTCGGTGTTTTGTCCGCGCGACAATAAATTGGGTACCAATCGAAAGCGCTATATGTTTAGAAGCTATTATATTTGCATTATATCTAATGCAAGGTTTTTCGGTTTATTTTTATAATTTATTATCGGGGCTTTTATTTTTAAGCAAAATGGCTATTTTTCTGCTATTTGGCTTAAAGAATGCGTTTTTCTAGCATGATTCGAAGCTCAAAGAGTGGCCTTATAATGCCTATTTTTGCTTATTTTGGGGGGTTTTGTGTTTTCCTATTTTACCAATTTCGACACTATGCCTTTTTTGAACTTTTTGTGCCTATTTCTTCGAAAAATTCTTTTAAAAAATGCTAATAATCCCCCCCCCCCCTAAGACCAGTGGTCGTATTTAAAGATTTGTCCTTTATTTAGGTACACGTCCTTTTCTGTCCTTTATTTGAGATTTCTGGAGCTTTTTGGAAGAATTTTTGTTTAAGTTTTGAATAATCTCTAGACAGATTGCTAAATTTGTTAATTTTGAAGCATTTTTTGCATTCTTTTTTGAATTTTCGCATAAATAAATTGCCCAACGGTTAACTCGTGCGTTTTTTCTTTTATTGGTTGATACATATGTTTGCTGTATTTCTTGCCCATTTTTACATCTGATTTTTAAGGGATTTTTAATGCTCATGCCCAATTCTGAAATTCGGACGCTTAACCACCACAAAATGGGCAATTGTTACCGATTACAAATTGAATTTTATTAAATTTAATAGAAACAATGTTCTACAAAAATTTATGGGGGTCAAAACTTATGCTACACGCCTAAATACAAAGTAAAAGCCAAATCTCTTAAGGGGAATTGGATTTCCCGCGATGATTTGGCTGTCTGATCACCAAGAAAATGCCATCCGTGGCCAAAAGTTTGACTTCTGCTCTTCTTTTTAAAATTTTGCCATGTTTTTTCCACAACTCTAGTCTTTATGAAACATATGCTAAATTTTTATTTTATTTATTTTGTTTTGCGTCGTATAAATTCTTCTGTACCACGAAATTGCTACCAATTTCTGTGTGCAATTTAATGATGATTTGTCCTTCAATTAATGGTTCTAAACAAATTGTGCAAATTCGTTCAGTTTCATCGGCAGAAGCTTCGTCACTTTTAGGTCGGTGGTAAGTTTTCCAAGCGCTGTACCACGGGCCAAGCGATTTGCCCTGGTCGCCTTTTAAAAAAAGCATAAATTAGAATTCTGTTTGTAAAAAAAACCCAGAAAACAGGGTTCTAGTCGACTTCACGCGTCCCATGAATGTTTACGCGTCTCATGGCCGTCTATGATTGTTCGTGCTTTACATTAGGGTTCAGCCCCGACCCCTCGTGGGCGTAAAAATGCCAAGAAAGAACCTGCCCTAAGGGAAAATGCCAAGAATAAGCTACTAAGTATTTAAATCGAATCTGTTTAACTTACCCGTATTCTAGCGGTTGGTGCGCCGTTAGGCGCACCTAAACCGCTAGTTATAAAAAGTAAATTACAGAAACCCATATTTCTATTTAATTTTAAATAGGAAATGGCAAAATGACACGCAAAATTCAAAAATTTTACTAGCGCTAACACCCTCAAAATAAAATCTTTCCGAAAAAATACCACCATTAGGGGTGCTTAACCCGCCCGGATCCAACCCCCGGATACCGGTCCCGGATAATTTGCTCAAAACACCCGCATACCGGTCCCGGTTCCGGTTTCGGATACCCGTTCTTGTTCAACCCTACTCATTAGTTTAGAACAAATGTTGAAATGAATGTGAGATTTTTTGTCGTTGTGTTTCCTAAAGACATGAAATAAAAAAAAATTTCATATTATTTAAAATATTAAAAATTTTAAATATATTGTTGATTATTCAGTTTTATAAAAATAATGGGTTTTGCCGAATGGTCCAACTCAGTTCAAATTTCAATCTTCTACTTATCCATTTGTCTAAACATCCCGACAATGGCACTTTATATTGCCGAAATTGTCACAATCGTTCGGCACAAAAAGTTCCACAACTCATTCTATGCCATTTTTGTTACGCGGGCAATTCTGGTAACGAATTTAAATTGATAGAAGTCTAAATTCAATTTTTATAAAAAACATAATAATTAGAAACATAACTATTTTTAGCTACAAAAAATGTTTCAGGATTTGCTGTACGTGTTGGACTCTTTCTACGGCCAACGATTGCCCTCCATAATCGGTGCCGTGCTTTACCCGATTTATTCAATGTTCCCAAATTGGATGCTCGCAATGTTCTTTTTTCTTGGCGGACACACATTCCTTGCGAATAATTTAGTCACTATTTTTATATTGTTGAATCGATTGACCGCAATTATAATGCCAATGAAACATGAAAAGGTCGTTTTTTAATATTAAAACTAATAAAAGCTTCGTATAATAAGCAATTTGTCAATTTTAAGATATGGCAAAAATTTCTTCCGTTTATAATCATTTTTGTTTACTGTGTGCCAATATTCTCGTATTGGCCGGTGTTTAAAATGGAAGGAATCCTTAAATTGAACGATCCAAATTCAACCACCGACCGCAGTTTCGCCCTGGCTGAAGCTGGAGATGTAATTTTTCCAAAAATTTTTTCTTAATTTCTACTTAATAGCTTATGGCAAATTCAGAATTAAATTATTCAACTAAATTTTGCTGAAAACATTTGTTTTCCCTTAAATGTTCATTAAGGCACCGTACTGCATGTATATAACCTATATTTGTGCCGTTTTCTCTGCAATCTTTATGGTTTTATGCGTTTTACTAAACATTTGCACATTCGTTGCCTACAAATTACGTATGAAAAAAGTTAGCAAAAACGGGAACAACAAGTTCGACGACATTGAGAAAAAATTGTTGTCTTATGCATTGGCAACTTTTTTGGGTCATGCGATCGTGGCTAGCATGTTTTTGGTAAACAAAATTTATTAATATTAAAGTTAACCAACTTTAAAACAAACATAGACTTATCTAGCTAATTGCAATTCTGTGATTAGCAAATAAATATATTTTTAAAATATCACAGATTTCCATTCTTACAAACATGGCTGACCCGAAAATACAGGCCATCGTATTCATCTACTACCCAATGGTTATGGACACAGGTGATAGGAATTGAAGAAATCTTGGGGTTTCAAACCTAATTCTTGACCCATTAAAATTTGAATAATGAAATTTAAACGGTCACATCACCAACAGGTACTGTAGTGCTCTCCAGCTGGTTTCTGTTGTGGGCCAGCGGCACATTCCGCCAACAGCTGATCAAAGATTTTGGCATTATTCGCAAGACAAATATTCAAAATATTCGTGTCGATGCAATGGAGGGGCCCCAAAACATTAATCTTCAGCCAGTTGGAAGAGCTGTTGGCCATCAATTGCAGAACAGAATTTGTAGTTCCGTACAACAATTGCCAGCAATTTCTTGAAATTCAGTTTAAATCAAAACAAAAGCTTAGTTAAGATAATCATAAAAACTTCCTTAGTTCCTAAAATACGGTAAACGGAATTACGGAATGCCCAAAAATACAAAATTCCCTAAAAAATACAGAACACGGAATTACGGAATGCCCAAAAATACAAAATTCCCTAAAAAATACGGAACACGGAATTACGGAATGCCCAAGAAATACGGTACACGGAATTACGGAATGCCCAAAAAATACGGAACACGGAATTACGGAATGCCAAAAATACAAAATTCCCTAAAAAATACGGAACACGGAATTACGGAATGCCCAAAAATACAAAATTCCCTAAAAAATACGGAACACGGAATTACGGAATGCCAAAAATACAAAATTCCCTAAAAAATACGGAACACGAATTACGGAATGCCCAAGAAATACGGTACACGGAATTACGGAATGCCCAAAAAATACGGAACACGGAATTACGGAATGCCCAAGAAATACGGTACACGGAATTACGGAATGCCCAAAAAATACGGAACACGGAATTACGGAATGCCAAAAATACAAAATTCCCTAAAAAATACGGAACACGGAATTACGGAATGCCCAAAAATACAAAATTCCCTAAAAAATACGGAACACGGAATTACGGAATGCCCAAGAAATACGGTACACGGAATTACGGAATACCCAAAAATACGGTACACGGAATTACGGAATGCCCAAAAATACAAAATTCCCTAAAAAATACGAACACGGAATTACGGAATGCCCAAAAATACAAATTCCCTAAAAAATACGGAACACGGAATTACGGAATGCCAAATACAAAATGCCCAAAAAAATACGGAACACGGATTACGGAATGCCCAAAATACAAAATTCCCTAAAAAATACGGAACACGGAATTACGAATGCCCAGAATACGGTACACGGAATTACGAAGGCCCAAAAAATACTGAACACGGAATTACGGAATGCCCAAAAATACAAAATTCCCTAAAAAATACGAACACGGAATTACGGAATGCCCAAAAAGACAAAATTCCCTAAAAAATACGGAACACGGAATTACGGAATGCCCAAGAAATACGGTACACGGAATTACGGAATGCCCAAAAAATACGGAACACGGAATTACGGAATGCCAAAAATACAAAATTCCCTAAAAAATACGGAACACGGAATTACGGAATGCCCAAAAAATACAAAATTCCCTAAAAAATACGGAACACGGAATTACGGAATGCCAAAAATACAAAATTCCCTAAAAAAATACGGAACACGAATTACGGAATGCCAAGAAATACGGTACACGAATTACGGAATGCCCAAAAAATACGGAACACGGAATTACGGAATGCCCAAGAAATACGGTACACGGAATTACGGAATGCCCAAAAATACGGAACACGGAATTACGGAATGCCAAAAATACAAAATTCCCTAAAAAATACGGAACACGGAATTACGGAATGCCCAAAAATACAAAATTCCCTAAAAATACGGAACACGGAATTACGGAATGCCCAAGAAATACGGTACACGGAATTACGGAATACCCAAAAAATACGGTACACGGAATTACGGAATGCCCAAAAATACAAAATTCCCTAAAAAATACGGAACACGGAATTACGGAATGCCCAAAAAATACGGTACACGGAATTACGAAATGCCCAAAAAATACGGTACACGGAATTACGGAATACCCAAAAAATACGGTACACGGAATTACGGAATGCCCAAAAAATACGGTACACGGAATTACGAAATGCCCAAAAAATACGGTACACGGAATTACGGAATACCAAAAAAATACGGTACACGGAATTACGGAATGCCCAAAATACAAAATGCCCAAAAAAATACGGAACACGGAATTACGGAATGCCCAAAATACAAAATTCCCTAAAAAATACGGAACACGGAATTACGGAATGCCCAAGAAATACGGTACACGGAATTACGGAATGCCCAAAAAATACGGAACACGGAATTACGGAATGCCCAAAAATACAAAATTCCCTAAAAAATACAGAACACGGAATTACGGAATGCCCAAAAATACAAAATTCCCTAAAAAATACGGAACACGGAATTACGGAATGCCCAAGAAATACGGTACACGGAATTACGGAATGCCCAAAAAATACGGAACACGGAATTACGGAATGCCAAAAATACAAAATTCCCTAAAAAATACGGAACACGGAATTACGGAATGCCCAAAAATACAAAATTCCCTAAAAAATACGGAACACGGAATTACGGAATGCCAAAAATACAAAATTCCCTAAAAAATACGGAACACGAATTACGGAATGCCCAAGAAATACGGTACACGGAATTACGGAATGCCCAAAAAATACGGAACACGGAATTACGGAATGCCCAAGAAATACGGTACACGGAATTACGGAATGCCCAAAAAATACGGAACACGGAATTACGGAATGCCAAAAATACAAAATTCCCTAAAAAATACGGAACACGGAATTACGGAATGCCCAAGAAATACGGTACACGGAATTACGGAATGCCCAAAAAATACGGAACACGGAATTACGGAATGCCAAAAATACAAAATTCCCTAAAAAATACGGAACACGGAATTACGGAATGCCCAAAAATACAAAATTCCCTAAAAAATACGGAACACGGAATTACGGAATGCCCAAGAAATACGGTACACGGAATTACGGAATACCCAAAAAATACGGAACACGGAATTACGGAATGCCCAAGAAATACGGTACACGGAATTACGGAATGCCCAAAAAATACGGAACACGGAATTACGGAATGCCAAAAATACAAAATTCCCTAAAAAATACGGAACACGGAATTACGGAATGCCCAAAAATACAAAATTCCCTAAAAAATACGGAACACGGAATTACGGAATGCCCAAGAAATACGGTACACGGAATTACGGAATACCCAAAAAATACGGTACACGGAATTACGGAATGCCCAAAAATACAAAATTCCCTAAAAAATACGGAACACGGAATTACGGAATGCCCAAAAAATACGGTACACGGAATTACGAAATGCCCAAAAAATACGGTACACGGAATTACGGAATACCCAAAAAATACGGTACACGGAATTACGGAATGCCCAAAAAATACGGTACACGGAATTACGAAATGCCCAAAAAATACGGTACACGGAATTACGGAATACCAAAAAAATACGGTACACGGAATTACGGAATGCCCAAAATACAAAATGCCCAAAAAAATACGGAACACGGAATTACGGAATGCCCAAAATACAAAATTCCCTAAAAAATACGGAACACGGAATTACGGAATGCCCAAGAAATACGGTACACGGAATTACGGAATGCCCAAAAAATACGGAACACGGAATTACGGAATGCCCAAGAAATACGGTACACGGAATTACGGAATGCCCAAAAAATACGGAACACGGAATTACGGAATGCCAAAAATACAAAATTCCCTAAAAAATACGTAACACGGAATTACGGAATGCCCAAGAAATACGGTACACGGAATTACGGAATGCCCAAAAAATACGGAACACGGAATTACGGAATGCCAAAAATACAAAATTCCCTAAAAAATACGGAACACGGAATTACGGAATGCCCAAAAATACAAAATTCCCTAAAAAATACGGAACACGGAATTACGGAATGCCCAAGAAATACGGTACACGGAATTACGGAATACCCAAAAAATACGGTACACGGAATTACGGAATGCCCAAAAATACAAAATTCCCTAAAAAATACGGAACACGGAATTACGGAATGCCCAAAAAATACGGTACACGGAATTACGAAATGCCCAAAAAATACGGTACACGGAATTACGGAATACCCAAAAAATACGGTACACGGAATTACGGAATGCCCAAAATACAAAATGCCCAAAAAAATACGGAACACGGAATTACGGAAATGCCCAAGAAATACGGTACACGGAATTACGGAATGCCCAAAAAATACGGTACACGGAATTACGGAATGCCTAAAAATACGGTACACGGAATTAGGGAATGCCCAAAAATACAAAATTCCCTAAAAAATACGGAACACGGAATTACGGAATGCCCAAAAAATACGGTACACGGAATTACGAAATGCCCAAAAAATACGGTACACGGAATTACGGAATACCCAAAAAATACGGTACACGGAATTACGGAATGCCCAAAATACAAAATGCCCAAAAAAATACGGAACACGGAATTACGGAATGTCCAAAAAATACGGAACACGGAATTACGGAAATGCCCAAGAAATACGGTACACGGAATTACGGAATGCCCAAAAAATACGGTACACGGAATTACGGAATGCCTAAAAATACGGTACACGGAATTAGGGAATCCCCAAAAATACAAAATTCCCTAAAAAATACGGAACACGGAATTACGGAATGCCCAAAAAATACGGTACACGGCTTTACGGAATGCCCAAAAAATACGGTACACGGAATTACGGAATACACAAAAAATACGGTACACGGAATTACGGAATGCCCAAAATACAAAATGCCCAAAAAAATACGGAACACGGAATGCCCAAAAAATACGGTACACGGAATTACGGAATGCCTAAAAATACGGTACACGGAATTAGGGAATGCCTAAAAAATACGGCACACGGAATTACGGAATCCCCAAAAAATACGGAACACGGATTTACGGAATGCCCAAAAAAGCGTTTCTTTTTTCCAAAAATTTTTTCAAAATTTTTTTCTTTTCGTAATCGGATATCCTTTCTGTATATAAAATAAATTTGGTTTAATCTTTTACAAAATTATAATCAAAAATACGCACTTTTTGTTATTTTCTTTTTAGATTTTTGTTGCTCTTCATTTGATAAAGAATCAAACTTTTCTTCAAATTCGTTGCTTTTTCCATGATCGGAAGAACTAAGACTGGAATTTAATGAATATTCTTCGTTCAACAAATATTCTTCTTGATCTTGAACTGCTCCATCCTCTGTTTCTTGTTTTACTTGAACTGCTCCATCATATATTTCATGTTTTACTTGAACTGCTCCATCATATGTTTCTTGTTTTACTTGAACAGCTCCATCCTCTGTTTCTTGTTTTACTTGAACTGCTTCATGATCTTTTTCTTGTTTTACTTGAACTGCTACATAATATTCTCTACCATAATCACTGGTTTCTTCATGAGGTTCCTCTTTAATTCTTAGTAATGTAAACCCCGATGATTGATTTCCTCCTCCAAATGATTGTTGCTTATAAGGAAGGCTCAACCTTAAATTTAAATAAATATTTCATGAAGGGGCCTGCCAATGGATTTGTTCCATATCCCCGAGTTTTGTTCCCTTTTCACCGATTTGTTCACTTTTGCCCGATTGTTCAATTTTAAAAGATATCAAAACGTCGACATGAAGTTTGGGCACCGGGAAGATTGTGCACCAGAAGTTTAGGCACCGCAATACAAATTTTAAAAAACACATTATAAAAAAGCATTCATTCTTGACTTGTTTTGTACATTATTGCATGGAATTTAATTTTCGACAAACAAAAGTCTTGAGTTCTAATTAGAGTTGGTCGGGACCGGGATTTTTGGGAAAGGGACCGGGATTGACCGTGAAAATCGGGATCGTGACCAGCATTTTGAACTGGGATCGGGAAAAACCGGGACTGGAAATCTTCAACTGTTTTAAAACCTCATGGCCACGAAGGAAAATCACTTTAAGCCATAATGGTTTTTAAATGCTTACGATAAAAGCTCCAAAGTGTTTATGAGAGCCTAGGATGACGAAAATTTAAAATGTTATTTTTTTAAATTTGTATTGCGGTGCCCAAAATTTCCGATGCACAAACTTCCCCCGCCATCAAAACAACCAAAAAAAAAATTATAAAAACAAACTCAGAAATGCTATCAATTGTGTGATGCGTTTGAACCCAATTTTGAAGAAAATTAAGAATAATTAAAAAATAACGGCACCCGGTCTGTGACCTGCCCCAACTCGTTTCCGTCAACGGATCGGCATAGAACAAATTGTCATTTTACTATCTTCAATGACATACTTTTTGACGGTGTTGAAGTACCCTTCGTTTGCAAATTGTTCTTCCACAATTCTGCAAAAATATCATTGGGTGACGACAATAATTCATTTGTTAAGCAAAAACAAATGAAAAAATATAAGAGATATGTCATTATAAACCGGACCTAAAATTTTTCTTTAAATATGACAAGACATTCATTATTAATAGTATTTCTCAATTTCCTTAAAAAAAATTTTTGTGAAAATTAATTTGACAAAAAAGTGACATTAACTTCTAATTTTTTATAATGGAGAAAACATCTCAAGATGTAAAAAATGTCCTAATTTTCTGCTCTTAAACTTTGGCGTTGGGTCGTTTCTTATATTCCGCTAGGGTGTTTCTTAAATCCGCCGCATATATTTTATAAAGTAGTTTTAGACATAATATCTTTACAAAAATTTTGTTAATCAATAAAAATTTCTATTCTGTCATTGATTTTGCCAGTAAAAAAATGATCAAAATTGACAAACATTGCAAAAATTGCAAATCTTTGTTAGTATTTTCTGAAAAAATATGCTGAATAATAGAGCCCCCCTCCCTACTTTATTAGAGTCCCCCCCCCCCCTAAAATAGAGCTCCTCTTTTTTTTGGGGGGGGGGGGGTGAACAAAAGAGCCCCCGGGGGCTCTATTTTAGAAAATACGGTAATCAGATATTTTAATAAGCTTAAACAATTACTAACCCGAAGAGATAAAAAAGTTAGTAGAATAAATTTTAAAATTAAATTGAACGAGAGAAATAGCATAGTTATGAATGAACTAAAATGTGGCCAATGGTATCACCCATAAAATGTTCAATGTCTACTTGGTATTAAATTTTTTTATTTAACATTTTATATAGACAAGAAAACTCCTTATGAAAATCATTTCATATACACAAGAATTCCTTATGAAACGCACGACTTTTTGTGGATGTTGGCTTCATCATTAGTGGCTTTGGCCATCCGCTTGGCCAATTAATTTGGAATAAGATAAAATAGCATCGATTTAATATTTGCTATACACGAAATTAAATATTTATTCAATTTTTATACACAAGAATTCCTTATGAAAAGCACGACTTTTTGTGAATGTTGGCTTCATGGCATTGGCGCCATAATGCATCCGCATAGTTTGGGCCCGAATCGCTGTCTCAATTGCGCGTCATTTGCCGAAGCATTAAATAAAAATTGCTCTTTTTTATAAGCCAAAAATAAACGCCTTCAGAACACCCTCTTCTCAGGGATGGCGTCCGGAGCGGGTGGTTTCGGCCCCTTCGTTTCGTCACCAGTGGCATTTGAAGTGCCATAACTCTTTGTTGGGATTTTGTCGTTTTTTGAAGGAGTCGGGATTTTGTCATTTTGGGTGAGTCGGGATTTTGGCGGGTCGGGATTTTGTCGTTTTTTGAAGGAGTCGGGATTTTGTCGGGTCGAGATTTTGTCGGGTCGAGATTTTGTCGTTTTTTGAAGGAATTGGGATTTTGTCATTTTGGGTGAATCGGGATTTTGTCGTTTTTTGAAGGAGTCGGGATTTTGTCGGGTCGGTGTTTTGTCGGCTCGAGATTTTGTCGTTTTTTGAAGGAGTCGGGATTTTGTCGTTTTTTGAAAGAGTCGGGATTTTGTCGGGTCGGTGTTCTGTCGGGTTGAGATTTTGTCGTTTTTTGAAGGAGTTGGGATTTTGTCATTTTGGGTGAATCGGGATTTTGTCGTTTTTTGAAGGAGTCGGGATTTTGTCGGGTCGGTGTTTTGTTGGGTCGAGATTTTGTCGTTTTTTGAAAGAGTCGGGATTTTGTCGGGTCGGTGTTTTGTTGCGCGCCAATAAATTGGGTACCAATCGAAAGCGCTATATGTTTAGAAGCTATTATATTTGCATTATATCTAATGCAAGGTTTTTCGTTTTTATTCTATTTTTATAATTTATTATTAGGGCTTTTATTTTTAAGGCCTATTTTTCTGCTGGTTTGGCTCAAAGAATGCATTTTTAGCATGATTCGAAGCTCATAGAGTGGCCTTTATAATGCATATTTTTGCTGTTTTGAGGGGTTTTTGTGTTCCTATTATGCCAATTTCGACACTATGCCTTTTTTGAACTTTTTGTGCCTATTTCTTCGAAAAATTCTTTTAAAAAATGCTAATAAATCGAACCCCCGCCCTCTCTTAAAAGTCGTTTTTTGTCAATTTCCAAAATTTCGTCAAGAGATTTATGGATGTGAGCTAGAAATGTTTGAAGATTCCTTTCAGCATTCAATTTTGTCCTTTTAGCTTAATGAATTAAAATAAACTTTCAAAATTTTATTTGAAATCAGGGTTCCCAGATGAAAATTTTCAAAAGCCTCATTTATGGCCAAAAACCTCATTTTGCCAAAGCTTTATTTAACCGGTAAATAGTGAATCTGAAATGTTCAAATGCCATATTTTTGATTATCCATGATCAATGTAAGCTGGGCCAGCGATTTCACAATTTCAACTTTCAATAAATTGCGGACATCCGTCCATTGTGCTAAAATCATGTTTTTTTGCGCGCGGTTTTCCCAAATACTTTTTTAGTGGGGGGGGGGGGGGGGGGTCGGACGGTGTCGATAGGCGCCGCCGAGAAAATTTTTCGCATTTTTGACTCGATTTTTTAAGAGATTACAAAAATTTGCAGAAGATGTGATGCTTTTTTTGCTTTAAAAAAAAATTGAAATGGGGTTTTTTATTAAGAAAATTCCCAATTATTTCAAACCCTTTTTCATTAAAAATGAAAATACACAGAAAATACTCAAAATTTAATAAAAAATTTACATTCCACCAGTGCAATTCTCAAAAAAACATACAAAAATCCTCAAAACACACAAAAAGCTGCAAAAATCATCATGAGCATCCAAAAAACACCAAAAAGCATCAAATCTTCATTTTAAAAATTTAGCCTCATTGGCATTCCCAAAAACACCAAAATGAGGCTAAAACCTCAGATCTGGGGACCCTGATTATCTGCCCTTGACATGCCCTAAACAGTGGGATATGACAGAATTATTTTCTTTTAATTATACTCTAATTAAATAAACCCTTCATTTCTGATATGAAAAATATTTTTTTCGCAATTCTCTAATTTTTGTTTACAATTACAGCTAATAGTGCGCAGAGTCTAATTGGTACATGCATTTTTTGTTAAAGTCTGGGTAGCAGGAGCTCGTATATAGTGTTCGGCAAATGCAGTTTTTTGGATTTCGGTAAAATATTAAAGCATTCGAAAAAATATATATAAATTTTAAATTAATCATAATAAACATAGGTATTACAATCTAAAATCTCATATTTTCAAACTTACAACACAATGGCACCATCTGTTGATCCGGTAAAAGTCTTTAAAAATAATTGAAATTTTATATTTTAAGCTTTACGAGCTTTACATGAGCAAAGGTTTTGTTCCCAGAGAAATTGCTTGGTTCGGAATGATTGCTATGATTTGTTGTGTCGGAATTGGCCTAAACTCGAGTCTCGTCTATGTGACCATCAAAACAAAGTAAAATTAAAATTGACATTGGTCATTTTACCTATTCGAGTTTGCGCTCCAAAACTCGGTAGTGAACCGAGTTAAAAAATTTTTTAATTTGGCAAATGACATTAAAAAATTAAAAAATTAAATATATTTATTGAAAGTCTTAACTCGATCAGTGCTCATAATACAAAAAGATTTAACATTCATCCGATCAGATCACTCCATTCGCCTTGCAAAATCTTGATCGCTTTGTATGCATTTTTTGCCTCATTTCTCCTTTTTGGAAATTGCGTCAAATTTGTGATTTTTGTGTTTGGAATTAATTACATCACACTGCGGACGTGTTATTATATACAATTTGTTCCCTTAATTGGTTCATCAATTGCTTTGATGCTTCAACTATGCATTGGAATCGACCGTCTGATCGGAGTTATCTTTCCATTCTGGTAATAATAATATATTAACAATATTTTAAAAAAATGTAATAATTTGTTAAGGTATAAAGCGAATGGAAAATACGTCTCTTTTAAATATATCATTGGCATTTGTTGCATTAGAGCGATATCAAGTGGATTCAACACCTATATTGGAAGCTCCGCGCATTGGGAAAAGTTGGAATTTTTGCAAAAATTAATTTTTAAAAAATATTTTCGTTTAGACCGGTGACGTGCATACTTGGCGATCCCTCCAATCAACCAGAAAATCAATATTTTACTATTATGAGCGCCTTAATTATATATTGTGGGGAATTTTTGTGTTACACATTGATTTGGCTGATTATTTGGCGCCGTAAATCATTGAGTTTATATTTTGTTTAACAATTATTTTTTTACTTTTCGCATTTAGTTCCGGAAAATGTGAAAAAGTTAACAATTTCGCTGAGTGTTTTCATGTCCATTGCTTTGATATGCTACATCTTGGTTGGCTAACAAATAATTTTTATTTTTTATTTATTTTTTAAACTTTTTTTAAGAATGTTTTCTTATATGCAATCATAACGCCCTTACTCAATTTTGGCGCATTTACAATTGAATATTTTTATATTCCAATAAGTCTTGTTTTGCAATCGATAGCATACGGAAGCAGTGCTCCAGTTCTCTACTTTTGCAAGTAAATATTAATTTCTAAATATATAAAAAGGGAATATTGGATTTAAATGTAATTCTATGCCTTATTTTTAGTGTACAATATCGCAGAGCCTTTCGCACACAATTTGGTCATCAAGAACAACAAGTTGCACCTGTCCAATTAACTCATTATATTTAAATATTTAAAAAAACCAATTTATATGGCATAACAACAGTTGCTTAAAACTGGTTTTTGTCTCAAATAAAAAAAATTGTTGTCCAAAAGCGTTGGCGTGATTCCTGTCCCTGAAAATCAAATTTTATTGCATTTTTATTAATCATTTTTTTTGAAAAAATGTTAAAAAAGGCACGAAAGTTCAAAAAAGTCGCCAACCATGCCGAAATAGGCACAAAAAATCTTAGATGCCTAAAATAGGCTCGAGTGTAGGTGAATTCCCATTTCAATAAATTCTTCCACAACGATTGGCTTTTTGGTCCGAAACATCCTAAAAAAAGCTTCTTATCAAAAGGCGAGCGTAAAAAAATAAAGTTCTTGAATATAAAATTAAATCACAGTGCATTCACTACAACACACTAGTGTTGCACGAGATTCTCGGTATCGAGTATCGACTCGAGAAAAGTCTCGGGTTTGGAAGACAATTAAAGAGCAGTCGAGAGTTTGAGTCAGGAAAATCAGGATAAGCCTATGCAAAATCAGGAATATTTTTTAAGCGTGTAAATATATGAATTTAATGTCAAAACCTTATTAATGGCACTTTTCACCGTGCTTGACTTGGCCCAACAACTCACTATCAGAATCACTTAGAAAAGATCAACAAATGCTTGGGTAGAATCAAATCAGCAAACAAATTTTTTTTTTGTGTTACCCGAAACCGGGGCCTTATCTAGTTTTGCATTTTTTGTTGATGGGTCCGTAAATTTTTTTAAATTTTTAACGTTTTTGTTAGGAAAATCATTTTCAGTGAACATTTCAAAATTTTTGCAAAACTCCCAAAAATCAGGCAAAAAAATCAGACAACAATTGGAAAAATCAGGAAAACCCTAATAAATAATGTACTATGGCCACCCTGCTGGTAGAAATTGGCCAACAACATCTCTACAAAATTGATCGAACATGACAGTGTGGACATTTGATTCACTTTACATTGGGTATCTGTCTGCTGCTGCTGAAAGCCAATGAGATAAAATGTACCCAGAAACGGTGTCTGGTTGAGTTTAGGCCGGTTATTTTGCGATAATTTACATAATATGTTTTAAATTAAATTTTTAAGTTGTTTCAAATATTTGGCATTTGCCAATGCTATTGCAGGAGAAAAGCAATAATTCTTCACATCCTGACAAGCAAAAAGTTTTTAAAATTGGCCGTCAAAAGCGATAAATTATGCTTTTGTGGTGGACCCTCATAGTCAGAAACTCTGCCATTCACTTTAACGAGCGGGTTTCTGGCCATAACTTTTTTTCATAATTAGCATTATAGTGTAGTTTTTGCTTATTAATTGCTTCTCCTCATCGAGAGCACTTTCATTTGTTATAATGTTAGCAGAAAGTTATTAAAGCATTCGACCTTTGGACTAGTGGTAGCAATTCGGCATCCTTTTTTTAAAACAAAAAAAAAATGTTGTTTTGCTGTTAATGAAGTTAGAAAATTTTATACAAAATCTTGTGAAACCAAAAGCAATTAAAATTGAAAGAATCTTTCAAAAAGAATAATAGGTTTTTTTGTTTATAGTTTTATTTACTCCTTAAATTCTAATTTTGCGTGTCGCCATTGTTTAAACTAAAATGAAAGATTCATCATTTTGCCAATGCCATCGGAGGAAGATTTCAAGGCGTTCGCTGAGCTCGCAAGAAAGCCGCCGAGTGCAAAAAACGGCAATTGGCAGCAAAAATGAATTTCGCGCTGGCTTGGAAATCACTTTTTCCGACTTTGCAGAGAACACAAGGCATTTTAAACAAAGAATCTTTAAAGCTTGATAATATCTTTATTAATTGTTTTAACCCAAATTTCTGATGAAACATTTTTAGTATTTGAAAAATTCAAAAACTAATTTTTTCAATACGCAGAGAAACCAGTTTTAATTGGTTTTTCAATTTAATTTTTCTTGAATTAAGTTGTCTTTTACATATCAATGAATTTATTTTATTTTATGAAATCTCGGAAAAAACATTTTTCACGCTCTCAATCAGTTAAAATTTGAAATTTTTTTTTTGGAAAAAAAAGTTTAACATAACAAATAAAGCACAAAAAATAATTTATAAAAAACCAAAAATCTAAAAATAAAGCACAAAAAATATTCAGTGCCCATGGCATTCCCCGTGCGTATACGTCTCGCGGTCGCCTACGCCGTTTTCTGTGGCTTTTGCTGTTCATGTGCTGCTTCGTCGCTTTCATTGGTCAAGCGGTACAAATTGTGAAACGCTTTTGGCGCAATGACATCATTGTCGGGGTGGAATTGAAGTTTGAAAACATCCCATTCCCATCAGTTCGTTTTTGAATTTTGGGAAATAATTTACAAATTTTCATTTATTTATTTTTTGGTGACCGTGTGCAATCTGAACCCGTACAAGAATTCGTTGGCCCGCGAGATGACCGCAGTTGGGGACACTGTGAGTTTCTTGGCGGGTGGTGGGTATACGGTAGGTTTGGAAATTAATTATCGTTTATTGGTCTGTTGGTTGATGGTGGGTGTACGGTAGTTTGGAAATTACGGTAGTTTTGGGATTAATTATCGTTTATTAGCCTGGCACATAAATTCTCTGCCAACCGTGCCCCTTAAATTTTGTAAAAATAAATTTTTTGAAAAATTCAAACGGTAATTTTTTTGAGCCTTTACTGGAGATCCTTGCCAAAAATCGCTTAATTCAAGCGATTAAGTTGTCCGCCTACGATCGTGCCATGGATTTGGCATCCTCTGCTTCTCATTCTCATCATCGCAGTCGGCGTCGGCGTGCCAACAAAAATGTTGGCACTTTTCCCTCTACAACACGCCAACGCTTTTATACCAAATACGAAGTAATTGGATTAAACAATATCGTCAAATATTTGATAAAAAAAGGGCATAATTTTCAAATAAAAATTTTGGAATATTTTTGACCAAATTTAGGGTCTTCTGGCGGTTTTTTCCTTTTGCGATTGCAGCGCGAGCAAGCTGGGATGCCGGGCGTTGAATGTGCTTAATCAGATAACTTTTAAAATATTTAAATATACTTCACTTTAATTGCAACAAAAATTGCTTTCATTTAAAAATTAATAAATACACACATTGTTAGGATGAAAATGCGCAAGATGGCCAGAATGTAACACGTCCACTGTGTTTATGTTTCTACAATCAACAAAATGAACAAGTTAAAATGGCTCATTTTATAGCCCGAACATGGTCGAGAACTCGTTTCATGATCTTGAACTTCGATTAGTTGTAATTTTTTGAGGTCTCGATTGGTCTTCAATCATGTGCTATAGTCATTTACAAAGGATCGGACTTGAAGGCCAATCGAGACTTTGATCGAATTTCGAAAAATCTTGATCACTGTTTACCGAGATTTCGAACGAGAATCTCGATCGGTCCGATCTCTAATTTACATGAAATATTTTCTGTTTTTAATGTTTTTTTGAATTATAATTAAGAAAATAAAAATAGATGTTTCAATATGGCAATAAAGGATTGAAAAGTTTAATACTTCCAGGGGGGAGAACAAAATTTGTTCTTTGAATTACAAAGTTTGGCATTTTCACAGGTTTGGCCCTGCTTTGAGCCGGCTCAATGGTCGGAGCGCCGTTGTGGCGGTTGCACCGCGTTGGGCAACTGCGATTTTGTTCAGGACCCACCGACGATGAATGGCACAACTGACGACGACAACCATACCAATGATGGCATTGGTGGTAATGCGGCAAAATCATCAACAACGGCGGCATTGTGGCCGTGCCTGTGTGCTCCCGCAATTCGGTGCTAATTATGTAATTAATTTTGAAATCCGAAACAGTGTGAAAAATCTCCTCAAATATCTGATCATTAGGAAATCGCTACTTTAGGATCAAAAAATCTCAAAGGCACCTAAATAGGTGAGAAAACAGGCTACAAAAATGGGGTGCATACGCAAAAATTGACGCGAAAAAATGTGCGCAAAATAGGAAATTTGTGGCGGCTTAAAATCACATCATTTTTTGAAATATAAAAAAAGTATTAAAAAAATTAACTTTTTTTCAAACTATAGGTATTTTTAGGTCCAAATAGAATTGTTAAAACAACAAATTTTTGACTAACATGTTTTTTCGTGCATAAAAAATAGGTTAAATCTTTAAAAGTAGCAGTTCTACTGATCATGCATGATCAAGATCAAAGGATTGAATTGTATCAATTTAGAGATTTTGGAATTTTTTTTTACTTAAAAATTCACAGAATTTGTGTCCGCGTTGACGACAATTTGCCACAAAATGAATCCGTTGGAACTGTGAACAACACAACTTCGTCGTCTACGGTCGGGGAACCGCCGTTGCTTGAACGTGTGCCGAAAATTTGGGAGCTGAAGAAGGCCGAACTGCCACGGATGGAAACGCCGGAACAGAAGGAGTCACGAGAAGAGGCATACGGACTTCGGGTAAAAGAAAATAGAGAAGAAATTTAAAAAGTTGGAAAAAATCCAATTTCTTTACCCAGATTATTATTGTATTATTTAAAAATTCTAAATTTATTGGACAACCTAATTTAATGTTCATTAATTTTCGATATTTAAGATTGAAATATTAACATTTATTTTTAATATTTAGGTATTTAAAATCGGGTAAGAACGGAAATTCCCTGTCCCATTCGGTAGCAGGACAAAAAATTAAAACCACGCAAAAATGAAATGTAACATTTTTGTTTTGTTTCCGATTTTATATCTGGAATTTATATTTTACTAAAAAATTGATCAATTCCAGGGCGTGTATGATCCGATCGCGATTCGTGCTAAAGCTGTCGAGAATCTTGTATTTGCTGTTTCGCAACTCTCTGAGGCGGAACAGAGTCAGATGGGCTACAGTAAGAGGGAGTTTATCACAAAGTAAGAAAGAAAGGCTACAGTAAGAGGGAGTTTATTACAAGTAAGAAAGAAAGGCTACAGTAAGAGGGAGTTTATCAGACAGTAAGAAAGAAAGGCTACAGTAAGAGGGAGTTTATTACAAAGTAAGAAAGAAAGGCTACAGTAAGAGGGAGTTTATCAGACAGTAAGAAAGAAAGGCTACAGTAAGAGGGAGTTTATCAGACAGTAAGAAAGAAAGGCTAGGGAGTTTATCAGACAGTAAGAAGAAAGGCTACAGTAAGAGGGAAAGCAGAAAGAAAGGCAAGAAAATCGTTTAAAGCAAAATTTTTAAATTTTTTATTTTTAAGATGCAGCTTCAACGGAAGAGAATGTTCGGTGGACGAAGACTTTTCCCTATATGTGGACCCCACCTATGGCAACTGCTTCACATTCAATGCAAAGCCGGATAAAAATGTGCTCAGCGAACGGGCGGGCCCGAATTATGGTAAAAAGAGAACAATTTATTTAAATTTTATAAAAATTAAAAAACATTTCCCAAAATTCAATTTAAAGCATTTAAATTTAAATGTTCAGGACTTCGTTTCCAAGTGTTTGTCAATGTTAGTGACTATTTGCCCACAACGGAGGCTGCCGGTGTTCGCATTACAGTGCACAAGTCATTTTTATTCTTGAAATCCCGAACAAATTAAGCAATTTAGTCCGGAGGAACAGCCTTTCCCGGACACACATGGCCACAGGAATTTTGTAAAAATGTTAATTGAATTATATTTTTATTTAGCGCACCAACTGGCTTTGTCAGCTCATTTGGCATACGTTTGAAGTGAATAAATTATTTAATATTTAAAAAAATGGTGTGTCTTTAGAAAGTGATCACATTTTTTGATCACGTGTTTTTCCTGTCAGTTTTAAATTCATGAAGAAATTTAAAATAAGCTTGCGACTATAATAGTTTCTGATCAAGAAAAAAGGGTTTAATATTTGATCTCGAGTAAAGAGAATGGACGATCGAAATTCTGATCAAAATCTCGAAACCTTTTGGTCAAATTCTCGATCGACGTTTTTGGCTCAACCGAGATTTCTAAATTCGAGATTTCGATTGGTCCTGTAATCTCCGATTTTAAAAAGATGTGTTAATCGGTTGCCAAGCCCGTATGGAGATTGTGTGCAGCACGGGAAGACGGAGGAGTACATTTATCGGGACAAGGAATATTCCACTGAGGTAGGGAATATATAATTAATGTCAATTTAAATTTGCAATTTAAAAATGTTAAATTGCTGAGACCTTAATATCTAGCTTCTGTTATATTTTTGTTTTTTTTTGGCAGAAACAATTATTGAAAGTAATTTTTAATTCACAAAAAATTTAACAAATTATTAAATTGACGACCCCTCCTCACCCAAGGGCTGCCAACGTTCATGCATTCAGCGGATGCTGGTCAGCAAATGCGGGCAAGAAAATAATTTGTTGCATTTACAAATACAAAAAAAACAAAAATAAATTGTTTTTTAAATACAACAGATGTGGCGACCCGCGCTTTCCACGTTATTTGAACTTCAGAAACTGTCCCGTCGGTGACCCGGGCCTAAGTTTGATTTTGTTTACATTTTGGGCAGAAATAAATTCAAACAGCTCTTAAAATTGTGAAAAAAAAAATAGTTTTTGCCCAACAGTTTTTGGCATTTTGTTTTTTTTACTATTTCAAATAAATGTGTGCCGCCTGGGGGTTATGTTTTCGTTGTGTATTATTTTCCCAGGAGCGTGTCTTCAACGTGAGATGCATAGCGCCGCGCGATCCGCCACTCAGCAGCCGGACTGCATATGCCGACAGCCATGCCGGTCAATAAATTTATTAAAAATAAACGATTTTTTAAATTGGGATATTTTGTAATTAAATTACTCAATTTTTTAAAATGATTTAAGTGAGCAAGTGTTCAGCATCACTTACAGCTGCGCAAGGTGATAATGTTTTTTTTCAGTTTGAATTCCGTTTTTTGTCAAATTTACACTTTTTTTTATTTCAAATTAAAAATATTAATAGATTGATGGGGACGACGGGCACGTCTTTAAGTAATTTAGAACTTAAAACACCAAGGCATTAAACGTGAAGTTGGGGGCATGTTTAATGTAAAATTCTTTTTTGTAACTTTTTACCGTACCCAAAAAGATGGCCCTCCAGCGATTGGGCACTGTACGGTGAATGCGACTCGTCGCTAAGCGGTGCGCAATGTCTCCAATTCCATCGAGAGCAGTCCGCCATCGTGGAGGTGTACTTTGAGCAACTGAACTACGAAAGTCTGCAGGAGAGCGAAGCATACGGGGTAAAGTGGCGACGAAAAGCTTAAAATTTTGTCATTTGAAAAATCCAAAATTTGACACGAAACATTGAGAGTGACTTTAATCAAAATGTCTTATATATCCAAAAGTTTACAAAAAGAACAAATCCAAATTTGAGAGTTCGAACTTTTCCGGATTACGGACATTTTTAGGTCCGAAACCCGAATTTTGATTTCCCCGGACATTTTTTTCTAGTCTGGTTAAATCCCTGATATTATAATGAATAACAAATATGGAATGCGGACTAAAAGTCTACCGATCGAAAATCTTATAAAAGTCTCAAAATCTTGGTCGATCAAAAAATTCCAAATTTATTTGCTCATTAAGCTGCCCAATTTGCTGTCTGATTTTGGCGGTCAGCTTGGCTTATGGATGGGCGTTTCAGTGATCACCATCATGGAAGTCGGCATCCTGATCAGCGAGCTGTTCATCCTATTTTTTGTACGAAAATTGATCAATTGGCTGAGCGGACTGCTTAACATTGTCGTTGGCACTGATCGGGGCGTTGGCCCATTATTGCCTTCAGGCGATATGGATCCAATGTAGTTTTTTTTTGGTTTATAAAATGTTGTAAGCGCATTGACAAATAAATAAAAATTGTATTGCAAAAAGGAAATTTAAAAAAAAAAGAATAAAAGTTTATTCTCCATTTTAATTTTATATTTTTTTAATTGCATTTTTTAATTTCAAATTAAGGGCCAAAAAAAGACGCGTTTTGGTCCACAATGGCTCAGTGATTCGTTGGGCATAATCGGATGTTGACAGTGTCGGGAAAAATGAAATGCACAGCGCAAATGCCGAAGTTGCCAAATATTATGCCACCCCCAAGTGATTAAGCCACATTTGTCGCCCAATGCATCGTCAATAATTTCAGATTTTAATTTGAAACAGTTTAATAACTAACAGCTTACACTCAATGTTCCTGTTCTGTTCTAGAGGTCAGAACAGAATAATGAATTTGCTTTATTGTTTTGGGGCTTTTCCACTGCAGAGACACACATTAAATTAAACATGTGCTAATTAATAGATGAATTTAAAAAAAGTCAAAGTTAGAGAAGAGTTTTTGACTTTTTTTCTGATTTTGCTTTTCTGACATTTTTCCGATTTGTGCAACCAGACCTTTTGTAGTTTTTCCCACTACCGGGCCTTATGTTCCGGCGCCGAATTCAAACAATTTTTCTAAAAGCATAATTAAACTGAAATTGTGGGCATTTGTTGTGCGGAACTTCTAAATCTGTTCTGCAATTGATGGCCAACAGCCCCTCCAACTGGCCAATGATTGTTGTTTAGGGGCCGCTCTTTTGCATTGACACGAATAATTTTTTGTTTTAATTTTAAAAGCCATTCATTTGAACAAAGCTGCAATTATTAACTTGAACTTTAAGACATTTTATTATGATTTTTTACGTCAACTAGAAATTGTTGGCAGTTGTTGAACGGAACTAATGTAACGATGGTAAGCAGCAACTCCAACTGCCCGATGATTATTGTTTCGGGGCCCTTCCAGTGCGCCGACACGAATATTTTGAATATTTGTTTTTCGAATGATCGAAAAATCTTTGATCAGCTGTTGACGGAATGTGCCGCTGGCCCACAATAGTAACCAGAGAGCATTACAGTACCTGTTGGTGACGTAACCGTTTAAATTAGTAATTTTAGTGGATTTTCTGTCTCAAGACTAAAGTTAACGAATTTGGTTTGCTTGAGGGCGGCAAAAATTTTTTAGACTAAATTTCTTAACAAAATAGGTTAGGTTAATTTTATTTTTTCCCCAACGACCCTATTTTTTCGAATACAGACCTTTCAAAAATTTTCAATCCGATACCCACAAATTGTTTACGAACTACCTGTATCCATAATCAGTGGAAAGTAGCTGGCAAACATAAATCTTGTTTTCGGATCATCAACGAGCCAAAAATCGGTAAGCTGTATGTTAAATATATTTATTGTTAATCAGAGAATTGCAATCAAGCTAAATATGTCTAGTTTGTTTTAAATTTGGTTAACTTTAATATTAATAACTTTCATCTACCGCAAACTGGATTGCGACGATCGCGTGACCCAAAAATGTTGCCAATGCATAACACAACAATTTCTTCTCAATGTCATGGCCGTTGTTGTTTCCGTTTATGCTAACATTCTTCAAATGTTGTGTAATACTTTTCACATATTTGATTTAGTTCGAAGAATTCTTAATAAAAATGTGTTTGTTGCGAAAATTACTTCCCAAATTTGGAAACAAAATTTCAAAAAAGCCGTTTTTTTGCGATTGTTTACCAAATTTTTTTTGATAGTCTTGATATGATTGCCTTCGTATTGTGAAGAAACCTAATGAGAACCTTCAACATTTTTTAAGGTGAATATTTCAAACATTATTTTAATAAAGTAATCAATATTTCAGCAATTTTTTAGGATAATCGGGCACCAGAAAAGCGAGAAAAAAAATCAGAAAATCCTAACAAATCAGAAAACCCCTAATAAATACGGTGTATGGCCACCCTGACGGCACAAAATAAAATAAAATTTTAGTAAATTGATGGAAAAATTACATCTCCAGCTTCGTAGATGTAGAAACCGCGGTCAGTCGTTGAATTTGGGTCCCTCAATATAAAAATTGCATTCATTTTGAACGCCGGCCAATACATCAATGTTGGCACAAAATAAACAAAAATTGTTATAAGCGGAAGAAATTTTTGCCATATCTTAAAATAGAAAATTATTTGTTGTAATATAAAGCCTTATTAAGTTTTAATATTAAAAACGACCTTTTCATGTTTTGTTGGCATTGCGATTGCGGTCAATCGGTTCAGCAGTATAAAAGTCGTGGCAAAAAAATTCGCTTGGAATGTGTGTCCGGTAATAAAGAAGTTCATTGCGAACATCCAATTTGGGAACTGCGAATAAATCGGGTAAAGCGCGCCACCGATTATAGCGTTCAATCGTTGACCGTAGAAAGAGTTCAATACGCCCAAACAATCCTAAAACATTCAAGGAAAACAATGATCAAGCTTATTGATCAGCTATTCTAACTGATTCATTCCCAAAATCAATTCGGAATTTGTTACCGGAATTGCCCGCATAACAAAAAGCACATAGAATGAGTTGTGGAACTTTTTGTGCCGAACGATGGTGACAATTTGGGCAATATAAAGTGCCATTGACGGGACGCTTATACAAATGGTTAAGTAGATGATTTGAGTTTGAATTGAGAGGGACCATTCGGCAAAGTCCATCATTATTATAAGATTGAATTATCAACAATAAATTAAAACTTAACCGGTACTGTGCAACTCTAATCAATTTAAATTTATTATGCTAAATTCCATAAAGGAAAAATTAAATCATCATATTTTGTGCATTTATAGCTTGTAATATGGACCAAATATTGGCAAAATTGCAAAATATGGACGAAAATGGATAAAAAATTTCTAATATAGCAAAAAATGGGAAGATGTCCTAATAGAAGTAATAAGAGCAATAAAAATAGGCAAATTAAAGGCATTTCAGAGAAAATTTTGAAAATAAGCAAAATTTTAAAAATTTCATTTTTTTGGTGGCAGAATTTTTTGCGTAAAAAAGTCAATTTCAGGGGTGTATGTTTTAAAAGTTTGAAAAATTCGATCCTAGGGGGGTATTTTTGTTTTTATTGCATTTTTGCTAAGGAATTTTTGAAAAATGGATAAATATGGATAAAATCGCGTAATATGGATTATAAATGGGCTCTAGAAGCTCTAACCAAAGCTAAAAACATTGTATTTATTAGGGTTGGACAAAACCGGATATTATCCGGGTCCCACGGATACCGGGTAGCTCAAAAACACCCGGATATCCGTCCGGATACCGGGTAATTTGGCTGGGGTTGGTCCAAGACCCGGATAATTTTACCCCAAAAATTTCCAAAAACACCCGGATACCGGTCCCGGATAACCCGGGTTTGTCCAACCCTAGTATTTATACGCTGTTCCGAGTGCGTAAAAAAAATATGGGTTTCCATATAATTAGCGGCCTTAGCTATTAGTCATGATTTCGAATTGAAAGCACAGTATTTAAATGCAAAAATTGATGGATGATTTTTGTCTAGTGGTATGATTTTCGCTTCGGGTGCGAGAGGCCCTGGGTTCAATTCCCAGATCACCCCAAATTTTTGAAGAATTCTGGTCCAGCTGGCTTTCCGTAACGGCAAGGTCCATTCTGCATTTCCAGAACATTAAATAACAAATTCTGGTGTATGCTGTCTTTCCGGAAAACCTAATTCTGGTACAGCTGGCTTTCCGGAGCAGCAAATTCTGGGTTGACCTGTTTTGTATTTTTGTAAAGCTTAAGCTTTGTGTTTCCACACCTTTCTGAATGTTTAGGTTTTCAACACATTTGGCTTGTTGCGGGTTTGTGTTAGGATAAAATGGTTGAATGTTTGGGTTTTCAACACATTTGACTTGGAACAAAGTAATACATTTTTTAAATATGTATTCAGTGAATTCGTGTAACCGAAAAAAGAAAATTCCAAAATTTCTGAATAGACATCAACAATATTTTTAAAAATCGCGAAATTAAAATGATTTTGAAATTATAAAAAAGTAGGAAAAAATGATTTAATAACTCATGACGCATAAAGGTCCCCCCTTTGGTTTTAATCCAAAACCACTTATACTCTTGTATTTATGCATGATATGAAAATTTGTGCAACTTTTTGTGCCGAACGATGGTGACAATTTGGGCAATATAAAGTGCCATTGACGGGACGCTTATACAAATGGTTAAGTAGATGATTTGAGTTTGAATTGAGAGGGACCATTCGGCAAAGTCCATCATTATTATAAGATTGAATTATCAACAATAAATTAAAACATTAATTACTAGGGATCGGACCGATATGCACCAAAAATGGCCAAATATGCGCATATATATGCACCAAAAAAAGGCCAAAATATGCACCAAAATATGCCAAAAATGCCGAAATATGCATCGAAAAATGGCACTTTTAGTTCACTATTTTGCTTAATACTTAATTTTTTCATCTTTTAACGTCTGATAAGTAGGTTTAAAGCCTTTTCGCATATTATTTTAGTATTTTTGGAAAGTTGAACAAATTGAGAAAAAAGTTCCGGAATTTTAACTGTCAGGCCAATCATCGCCGGCTGGCCATCTCCGCGCCAGCCACTCGAGCGCTGCGCCATTTCAGCGCCGCGATTTTTCCCCTTATTTTTATGAAAATGTTCAATTCTTCAAGCATTTTTTTCAAAAATGACTAAACCTTATTGTTAAAAATATGAATTATTTTTCAAAAACAGCCAGAAATCCATGATTTTGGGTTCATTTTATCAAATTTTTGAACAAAAATGCTAAAATATGCTCGAAATATGCAAAATATGCCAAAATATGCAAAATATGTAAAAAATATGCACGAACCCCCAAAATATGAAAAATATGTTTTTTTAAACTTGACCAAAAAAGCTCAAACCAACGCGAAAAGGCTATTTTTAAGCCGTATTCTTCAAAGCATATGAGAAAACAAAATATGCAAAATGCATATAATCCGTTCCCTATTAATTACATTGAAAAATTAATTTATTATATCCTTAGGAAAGAAACACAACGACAATAAATCTCACGTGCATTGCAACATTTGCTCTGAACTTAATGAGCATCAGAAATATTTTTATTTTTTTGTGCATTCATTGACGCACAGCGATTGTTGATAGGTTAATACCAAATGCAGTGATGCAATAAAAAATAATGAGGACTAGTTGGACATTTACATGCGTGACTATGGGGTGCTTTAAAGCGCTGATGCGCTTATAAAGCTTCGCTACCTCGTTCGAGCTTCGCGGAGGGCAGTTTTGAACTGATGATTGAGCCAGGTACAATAAAAATAGCCCAAAATGAGGCCAGTTTCAAAATTTTGACGATTCGTAAGAACTCCCGTTTTCTTTAATTATATAATTAATTTACTGTCAATTAATTTTACAAAAATCTTCAGACAAAACCTGATTCATATTCGCAAACTCCCACCCCCCCCCCCCCCTTTAACAGTTCTACAATAAAATGTTGTTCCAGCATCATTTTGATCGGTCCTTAATAGAAATTAAAGCGGAAGCAATCGTCAAATAAGATTTTAGTAAAAAAAAAAAATTATTTGTTGCGTTTTCCGGTACCAATTAAATTATTGTATATCCAGTGATGCGCAACCAATGTTGATAGATTAAGTGCCGTTAGAATGAGTTGTGGAACTTTTTGTGCCGAACGATGGTGACAATTTCGGCAATATAAAGTGCCATTGACGGGACGCTTATACAAAAGGTTAAGTAGAAGATTGGAACTTGAACTGAGAGGGACCATTCGGCAAAGTTCATCATTTTATAGGACTGAATTAATCGACAATCTAAAAAACTTTTTAATTTTTTGAATTAATATGAATTTTTTTTTATTTGATTATCTTTAGGAAACACAATGACAAGAAATCTCACATTCATTTCAACATTAGTTCTAAACTAATGAGAATAAGTAATAAAGTTAATTTACTAATTGCACCACGGCACTTAATAAAACAGTCAACATTTGCTGTGCGTGACTGGATGTAGGAATTGCTCGCTTAACAAAAAGCGTATAGAATGAGTTGGACTTTTACGGCATACGAAATTTCGTTTCGTGTTTTTCGTGACTTTTTGGCCGTTTCGTGTTTCGTTTTGTTTCGTATAAATTTTTTTTGGCGTTTCGTGTTTCGTTTTGTAGAATGTTTGCTGTTTCGTTTAGTGTCCAGCTCTTGTAGGGTGGGGAGGTTGTAGCCGGCGTAATTGGAAGGTTGAACCTGTTGTGCTGGCGTGATTGGGGTGTTGTACCTGTTATAGCTGACGTGATTGAGGGGTTGTACCTCTAGCGTGATTGGGGGTATTTCAAAATTATAAAATGCAACAAATAATATATTTTTTTCTAAAATCGCATTGGACAAAATTTGTTGAATTTCTAACACACACACTCAAAGGGCACAAAAGCTATTAAAGTGCAGTTTTTATGAAAAAAATTTACAATTAATTAAATCCCAGATGCCCCCAACTTTTTTAGAGACACTTTAACTCGAGCATCTTGAGTTCCTTCAAAAGTAATGCAATTATCTTGACAGAAATGCGATTCATCATTTTAATTGGTCTTAAATATAATTTAAATCTTATTTTTTGGTACTTCACACCAAAATGAGCAGAGCTTCCAAAATAGGTGTTGAATCCAGATAATATCGCTCTAATGGAACAAATGCCAATGATGTATTTTCCATTTGTTGTATACCTGAAAACGGAGTTGCGTCGTTAGAAAAAAAAGCTAGAGAATAAAATTGTGTTTAAACAAGAGTTGCAGCCGGCGGGGGGTGGGATCACCGGCCAAACCGGGGAACGGGTATACCGGGGACGGACAAACCGGGGATCCCCGTTTTTGGGGATGAGCAAACCGGGGAACGGGGATCCCCGCCTACGGGGACGGGCAAAATAGGTAAATGATCAATGTCAATTTTATTTTTACTTTGTTTTGATGGTCACATAGATGAGACTCGAGTTTAGGCCAATTCCGACACAACAAATCATAGCAATGATTCCGAATGAAGCAATTTCTCTGGGAACCAAGCCTTTGCTCATGTAAAGCTCGTAAAGCTTAAAAATAAAATTTCAATTAATTGAACTATGTTTTTAAATAAATTTTTTCAAACGACATAACATTTTTGGTAATTAATGCGTATATTTTTTTGGTATTAGCCCTTGAAAACATGTCAGAAGCCTTTTCTTTCGATTAGACTATTATGAAATAGACCTTTCATTGGTAGGGATATGATAAAAAACTCTTTTATTCGAATGCTTTAATATTTTACCGAAATCTGAAAAACCGCATTTGCCAAATACTAGTTAAAACCGCTAATATACGAGCTCCTGCTTAGCAGCTTTTAACAAAAAATGCATGTACTAATTAGACTCTGCGCAATATTATCTGGTAATAGTAAACAATTTAAATTAGAGAACTACGAAAAAAATATTTTTCATCATATCAGAAATTGATGATTGTTGTTGCTCTTCTGCTCAGCACTTTGTCAGTTCAATTCACTGTCGCCCTGTGGGCATAATGGGCGGCGGCAATCCGATGCTAATGGGAACAATGTTGGCACAAAATAAACAAAAATTGTTATAAGCGGAAGAAATTTTTGCCATATCTTAAAATAGCCAATTAATTGTTATAATAAAACCCAAAATGAGGCCAGTTACAACAATTTTGACGAATTCGTAAGAACTTCCGTTTTCTTTCATTTATATAACTAGTGTGAATCGATGGAGAATGTTGATGGGAAAAAGCACAAGCGCTTAAGGACTTCGTTGCTAGTAAATACCAGTGTTTTGCTGTTCCAACAATTTTGAACCTGTTCCTGTTCTGTTCTGAAATCTTAGAACAGCCTATCTGTTCTGTTCCTGTTCTGTTCCGACCTCGAGAACAGAACAGGAACAGGAACAGAACAGGAACAGAACAGTGCAAACTGTTCTTAGACTGTTCCAAATTAAAAATTTTCCGAGTGAAATTCAGTCTGAAATTTTAATCGATGATTCATTGGTCAAAGTGTTCGTCACTTCCTAGTGATGCTCGAGACCTAACTTTAACAAGAGTTGCCCCCGAGACTCGAGAATTGACTCCCAAAAATCCGAGACTTTTACCAAAATATTTTAAGTTAGGTTTATAAGGTTGCTCCTCGACCCTCTGGGAGCCGAGGATGTCGGGGTTGGTCATATCGAGGGTCGGGGGCGACCCAATTTTGAGAATGGTGAGCAGCCCTAATTCAAAATTTTTTGAGAATTCTGCTTTACATCAGGGGGGAGGGGGGGGGGGGGGGGGGGGGGTCGGCGGTGCCGATAGGCGCCGCCGATTTTGAATTTTTGACTTAATTTGTTAAGGGATTTGCAACCATTTTTTGAAGATTTTGATGGAATTGTTAAAAAAATGGTCTTGATTTTTAAAAACAAAAGGGTACCCCTATGATTTTTTTCTCAAGTTTAATGAAATTTTTCAAAAAATATTAAATCTAAAATATTTTTAATTACCATCAAAGTTCGTAAAGAGAAAAAAAAAATCATTTACAAAGTACGGGGTTCGAACCCACAGCACCAGGCATCACATATCCCTCACCATTACACCACACCAGGGAGTAAAGTATAAAGAATAAAAAAGAATTTCACTAGGAAAAGTTGAACCTTAGACAAAATTGAATCACGTCACACAGTTTAACCACTACGCCACCTGATATCATACTGAATAGTTGGAAAATTTCAAATATATTACTCAATAAAAGTTCAATTCTTCAATTTTTACCCTGTTCTAGCTTGGCCTGTTCTGTTCCTGTTCTGTTCCTGTTCCAAGGATTTTGAATCTGTTCCTGTTCCTGTGCTGTTCTGAAATCTTAGAACAGAACAGAACAGGAACAGAACAGGAACAGAACAGGCCAAGCTGGAACAGCAAAACACTGGTAAATACAAGTGCTTTTGTGCAAAGAACTGATAATCTGAAAAAAAATAATTTTATTTTACCTCATTTTTTGCTAAGTTTAACCCCTACATCAAATTCTGGTTCATGCTGGCTTTCCGGAAAACTCTAATTCTGGTCCAGCTGGATTTCCGGAAAGCCAAATGCTGGTCCTTTCTGGTTCATACAGGCTTTCCGGAACACCAAATTCTGGTCCAGCTGGCTTCCGGAGAGAATTCTGGATTTCCAGAACATCAAATAACAAATTCTGATTCATACTGTCATTCCGGAAAACCTATTTCTGGCTCATACAGACTTTCCGGAACACCAAATTCTGTTCTATACAAGACTTTCCGGAAGGCCGACTTTTGGTGCATTCTGGATTTCCAGAAGTGTAAACACCAAATTCTGGTGCATGCTGACTTACCGGAAAACTCCATTCTGGTCCATAGAGAGTTTCCGGAAGACCTAATTCTGGTCCAGCTGGCTTCCGGAGTGAATTCTGGATTTCCAGAACATCAAATACAAATTCTGGTTTATATGACTACAACTTTTTGAGTTGCAGCTTATTTTTCTGCATTTTATGAGACCAAACTCATTAGAAATGCTCTTCTTTAAGAAAAGTTATGAATTTTTTCAAATCTTCACGCAATTTTGCCGGCCGAAAAAATGAGAATTCCAAAAATCTCTAAATAACACACAAAAATATTTTTAAAAAATGGGGAATAATTTAAAACATATTTAGGAATTATTTCTAATACAGTAAATATGAAAAGGAGTCCAGAAACAAAAAATTATTTTTTCACCCCACACCAAAAGGGTTCCCCCCTTTGGTTTTGAAATTTAAAACCACTTATACTCTTGTAACTCGGTTCAGAGTAGAGGTAATAAAATGAACTCAAGTGCTATCTGGTAGAGCAAAAAATTAGCTATTTTTGTAATGAAACAGAGTTTGAAAAGATGCCCCCTTAGCACTTCTACAATATAATATTCTATTTGTTGTAAATGCAAAGGGATCCAGCAGCATTTTGATCGGCACCTTAATAGAAATTTAAAAGGAAACAACAATTTAATTGATATGCCCGTTTAACAAAAATGACTTGCGAAACTTTTACGGCATGAGTGGGGTAGGGTGAGGAAATTGTAGCTGGCGTAATTGGAAGGTTGAACCTTTTGTTGCTGACGTGATCGGAAACAGGAATTTTGTAAAAATATTAATTGAATTTAAATTTTTTATTAGCACACCAACTGGCTTCGTCAGCTCATTTGGCATACTTTTGAAGTGAATAAATTATTTAAAAATAAAAACAATGACGTCTTTAAAAAGTGATCATGTTTTTTCTGATCATTTTTAAATTTATGAAGAATTTACAAAAAGAACAAATCCAAATTTGAGATTTCGAAATTTTCGGATTTCCGGACATTTTTTTGGGTCCAAAACCCGAATTTTGATTTCCGGACATTTTTTTTGGCGTCCGGTTACATCCTTGATTTAATTCAACGCATAATAATTTGTAATATCGAATAGGATATTGAGAAATTTTTTGAATGAGCTTTTTCTTTTTGAGGAGCAAACTTTTAATTTGGAATTTTTAACTTCATTGATTTTATTTATTTTTAATTGTAATTTTTTATTTCACAATTAAGGGTCAAAAAAGACGCGTTTTTGTCCTCAATTGATTCGTTGGGCACAATCGGATATTGACAATGTCGGGAAATATGGAATGCGCAGCACAAATGACGAAGGCTCCAAATATTACGCCACCCCCAAGTGATTAAGCCACTTTTGTCGTCCAATGCATCATCAATAAATTTCAGCTTTTTATTTGAAACAGTCTAACACCCGTTTACATTGTTCTGTTCTAGTGGTCATAACAGAAATTTTTAATTATAATTTAGTCATTAGTTAATGATTGTTTTGGGGCTTTTTCACTGCAGAGACATCAAATGTAAATTAAACATCTGCTAACTAATAGATGCATATTTTTTAAAGTTTATGAAAACGTTGGCAATTGATTGACTCCATTTCCAAGGACTAATCCTTGGCATCCAAGGACGTATCGGCACTCTGCCCTTAATTAACCTTAGAGAGGTCAGTGGACAGACAGCGAAATTCGCCTATATACGAATGGCATAGCCCCGGGCAAACATTTGATTTTCCTATGCGCCGCGCCGCACCGCGGCGGCGGCGTTCTTTTCCCCCTTTTTGCGGTTCTTTTTAAGGAGGTAGAGGTCAACACTTTTCCACATTTTTGGCATTTCACTTTTTCCCTTTCATATTCATTCAGTTTACTTTTTTTTGCATTGACTCTAACATTATCCAATAAATACCATATATATTTTTTGCCTTTTTTTCAAATATATTGCGAGTAATTTTTAATTACTGAACTTACCGGACCATACTTTAAATATTGGAGAATTTGTGTTTTTGGAAGATGAAATTAAATATCTTTTTTGATGCATTTTCTTTGTTTATTGTTTTTTTTAAAATTTCAAACATGGCATTTTGTGCTAAAATGGTACGCCACGAACGGCACTTTGACTGGACGCGCAGCAAATGAGATTGATTCATTTTTAATTTGTTTTCCTTTTTTCTTTAAAAATTGAAATATTCAAATTCCTAGCGACTCATATAATAAAGCTTTTCGTCATGTCAACTTTGGACGGTCGTAGGAAGCGTTTGCTGAACACGGGCAATTGTGCGGATGTACACTTTTTGGTTGGGGAAGGAGACGAAAAGGAGGCGAGTGCAGGGGTGCCATGGGGTCCGTTCGTACCTGGGGTTTTGGCATTTCTAACATTTTGAAACGTTTAAGCTTCTGCCAGCGCATAAGACAATTCTGATGACGGTGTCCGATGTGTTTGAGGCGATGTTTCGTTTTGACGCTAAAAATGCAAATGCCATCGATGGGAAGGGTGCAGCAAAATGTTCTGAAGTGACTAAGCGCGTGGAGGTGCCTGACGTGGAGGTGGGCGCGTTCAAGGCAATGTTGAGCTTCATTTATACGGACGATGTGCGCGGACTGAGTGGGGAAAATGCAATTGCTGTGCTTTACGCGGGTCACAATGATTTTTGAATTCCAAAATTTGAAGATTAATAAATCATATTTTAGCCAAAAAATATGACGTGGCCGGACTGATCAACGTGTGTGTCAATTTTTCGATAGGGAAGCTGAGCAATGTTTTCTTTGCGCTTGCCCATGCTCGTTTTCTTGGAGAAGAGGTGGGGAAAATGGCCTACCTATTTTAATCCAAAAATATATAATTGCTCATTACTGGGATGGAATTTTTAGGTACAAAAAAAAACAACACGATATAGGCGCCTAAAATAGGCAATAAAAACCCCCCGAAATATGCACTAAAAATGGCAAAATAGGGAGGCTACACACTAAAAATTTTTATTTTTAAGGTAAAATTCAATAAAAATGTGTATCAATTGGCAAAAAAACAAAAATCATTTTGCTATTTGCAGTTGCATACCCAAATATTAAAATGCAATTTTATCAAAAATGATTTTTGGTCAAGAAAAAGCCAGAGGGCATTTTCGCCTCAGAAAAAGTCAATGTTTAGGGTGTTACTATTTTGGAAACGAAACAATCATTCACTTTTAAATAATTTAAAAAATATCGTTTTTATTTTGTTTTAGAATTACGCTCGCCGCTGTTTGGCTTACATCGACCAGAAGGCGGACACTTTGATCTTATCAGAAGAGTTTTTGCAAATTGACCAAAAATTGTTTTGTGAGCTTCTGGACCGCGACGAACTGCGCATCACCGATGAAATTGCATTTTGGAATGCCGTAATTTGATCATTTATTTAATTTAATTTTTTTTTTCTTAAATAAGGCACTTCGCTGGGCGGACGAACAATGCCGTCAAAACGGGAAAGAGTGTTCGGCGGTGAATAGACGTGCAATGCTTGGCCCGGCACTCTTCAAAATTCGTTTTCCGCTCATCCCGCAAAAGGATTTTTCGATGGAGATTGGTAGGTCGTTCATATACCGTATTATTCTAATTATTACCCTTTGGGTAATTAATTTTCAACCCTCCTCTAGGGTGGGGTAATTATTAGAGACTGGGTAATTAGAGTTTTTTATTTTCAGTCATTTTTCATTAATTAGGTACTGAGTAATTAATTTTCGATCCTCCTCTAGTGTGGGGCAATTATTAGAGACTGGGTAATAATTAAAGACGGGTAATAATTAGAGATAATACGGTAGCTCGTCCTGGAATTGAAACGGAAGAATAGTTAATGGATCTGAAGACATCAAAATTCGGCTGAATTCCAACTTTTGACAGTTCCGAAGGATATGTTGACGAGTGACGAGCTGGTCGGCGTGTATCTGTACTATTCTTATCTGGATTGCGCTCTGCCCGTGCGCTACCCGCTGCAATTCCCAACCAAGCAACGATCGCAGGCCAAATCACACGATGATGGTGGATGGACTAATTTATTTAAAAAAAAGCCAAGCTGACCAAAAACGCACATACTCTCAGATCCGTATAAGGCCAAAGGGACGATTTTGTTGAAAATCAAAAAATTGTCTGATTTTGCGCGAGTGGACGATGAAAATAACCGCCGCCTCAGCGAGGTCGTGTACATCAGAGGCCTTCCATGGAACATCATGGTGAGAAGAAGCGGCTTCAAAGCAAAACAGTTGGACTTTTACCTCCAGTGTAACAAAGAAAACAGAGGTGGGCACTAAACCCCATATTTGAAATTCATTTGACCATCCAAAAATTGTGTTAAAGTGACATTATTTATATGAAGATCCCAATTGGAGCTGTGCCAGTTCGATAACACTACGTATTATTTCACAAACGGAGGGGCAAAAGGATTACACTCGAACGATCCATCAGCACGTTTTTCACTCAAAGGAAAACGATTGGGGATTCGCCCATTTCATGACATTTCAGGTTGTATGTGAATGATCAAAATCATACCCCACACCCCCCCCCCCCCCCCGATCAAAATGTGCCATCATACCCCACACTCCCCCCCCCCCCCCGATCAAAATGTGCCATCATACCCCACACCCCCCCCCCCGATCAAAATGTGCCATCATACCCCACACCCCGTTCCCCCACCGACCTTTTTTTACAAAAATGAGCGCAATTTAGGAATTGATGGACCCGCACAACGGATGGTTTGACGAGACGAACGACACAGTGATTTTGGCTGTCGATGTGACTGCAGACGAACCTGACGGAGTCGATTGATTCGGAAAAAGGAAGAAAATCTCCATCGTATTCTCAATCCATTTGCCATACATTTATTGGTTCCCAATTTTGTTTTCTCATTAATTTGATGGTTTTTTAAAGCGTACATACTTGGATTTTAAATTGATCGGGTTTAGCCGAGATCCCGATCCCGATTAATCGCCGGGATTATTATTATACAGTCCTAAAGATCAAATAGGTCCGGGGTTTGAAATTAGTCGAAATGGGGACAGATTCAATCTATTTTACAAGGGACTACCAGAAGAACTCGGTGTCTTAGTGGTTTGTCTTCCGTCAAGTCAAATGTTTGTGTCGGGTTCCAGTCCGTTTGAGTACGAACATTTATTTATTCTTTTTCCTCTACTCACATAATTTTCATCTCCTAACAATAAAAATATTTTAATAATTTTTAAATATTTTTTTAACTAAGCTAAAACAAGAATTAGGCATTTCAGAAAAATTTTTTAAAAATAAGCAAATTTTAAAAATTTTCATTTTTTGGTGGCAGAATTTTTAGTCGGGAAAAAGTCGATTCTTAGGAGTGCATTTTTTGTCGATCCTTAGGGGTGCATTTTTTGAAAAATTTGAAAAAGTCAATCTTTAAGGGTGTATTTTTCGGGAATTTTTGAGAAATGGCGAAATATGGATAAAAAACGCGAAATATGGAAAAATATGGATTATAAAATGGGCTCTAGAAGCTCCAGCAAAGTTAAAAACACTATTTATGGTATTTATACGCTGTTCCGAGTGCGCAAAAAAAATATGGATTTCCATATAATTTGTGGCCCTATTAATAACTAACAGCTTATGTCGTCCAATGCATCATCAATAAATTTCTGTTTTAATTTGAAACAGTTTAATAATTAACAGCTTACACTCAACTACCGGACCTTATGTTCCGGTGCCGAATTTAAACAATTTTTCTAAAAGCATAATTAAACTGAAATTGTGGGCATTTGTTGTGCGGAACTTCTAAATCTGTTCTCCAATTGATGGCCAACAGCTCCTCCAACTGGCCAATGATTGTTGCTTGGGCCCCTTCTTTTGCATTAACATGCATAATTTGTTGTTTTTAAAGCCATTCACATTGAACAAAGCTGAAATTATTAATTTGTTAAGACATTTTATTATGATTTTTTTTACGTCAAGAAGAAATTGTTGGCAGTTGTTAGACGGAACTGATGTATTGATGGCCAACAGCTCCTCCTACCCAATGATTATTGTTTCGGGGCCCCTCCAATGGACCGACACGATTATTTTGAATATTTGTTTTTCGAATGATCGCAAAATCTTTGATCAGCTGTTGACGGAATGTGCCGCTGGCCCACAACAGTAACCAACTGGAGAGCAATACAGTACCTGTTGGTAATGTGACCGTTTAAATTCAGTCTTGTAATTTTAGTGGATACGAGATAACATCATATCCTTTTCTGTCTCAAGACTTTAAAAAAAAGATAAAATATTTAACGAATTTTCTTAGCTTGAGGGCGGTAAAATTTTGTTAATTAAATCCCAGATGCCCCAACTTTTTTAGAGACACTTTAACTCGAGCATCTTGAATTCCTTCAAAAATAATGCAATTGTCTTGACAGAAATGCGATTCATTCATTTTAATAACGACCCTATTTTTTCGAATACAGCAGACCTTTCAAAAATTTTCAATCCGATACCCACAAATTGTTTACGAACTACCTGTGTCCATAATCAGTGGAAAGTAGGTGCCAAACATAAATCTTGTTTTCGGATCATGAACGAGCCAAATATCGGTAATCTGTATATTAATTATATTTATTGTTAATCAGAGAATTGCAATCAAGCTAGATAAGTCTATGTTTGTTTTAAATTTGGTTAACTTTAATATTAATAACTTTCATCTACCACAAAATGGATTGCGACGAGCGCGTGACCCAAAAATGTTGCCAATGCATAACACAACAATTTCTTCTCAATGTCATGGCCGTTGTTGTTTCCGTTTCTGCTAACATTCTTCAAATGTTGTTTGTATGCAACGAATGTACAAATGTTTATCAAAAGACATAAAATTAAACAAATCATGCTGAAAATTGAAGCAATACGAATCAAATAATGGTTGATCGGTGCCTTAATAAATATTTTTAAGGGGGAACAATCGGTTTCAGCGATATTCATTTGAATAATTTAATTTTGAATGTAAATGCCACTCAAGGTGGCCATAAGCAAAACCCAAAAAATGAAAACAGGAAAAATCCGATTAAATATTCATTAATGCCGAACTTTATTTTTAATACTTTTCACCAGATTTGATTTAGTCCGCAGAAATTAATAATTGCCAATTTTACCAAATATTGACAAAAATTGCAAAATATTGACAAAATATGGACAAAATTTTTTTCAAATATTGCAAAGAAGGGGCAGGATTTTCCTAATTGAAGTAAAAATAAAAATAAAATTTTTATATGTAAATTAAAGGCATTTCAGAAATTGCTTTTGAAAATAAGCAGAATTTAAAAAATTTTTATTTTTTGGTGGCAGAATTTTAGTAGTGAAAAAGTCAATTTTTAGGGGTGCATTTTTTGAAAATTTTTAAAAAGTCGATCCTTAGTGGTGTAGTTTTCGTTTTTATTGCATTTTTGTTAAGGAATTTTTGAAAAATGGCAAAATATGGAAAAAATATGGAATATGGATAAAAATCGCGAAATATGGAAAAATATGGGTTTCCATATAAATCGCCGCCCTAATTATAAGTAATATTAATATAAATCCGGTCTCTAGTAATTGATCAAACAAAAGAACTGGGGTTTGGTGGACATTTCAGTAAGGAAATTTGTGAAAATTGATTAAAAAAATATCGCCAATCGTCACAATCAGATGTGTGCAAATAATAAACCAGGCAATCGAATTAACCATTGCAAATATTCTAAATTTTGGCATTTCAGTGCAATTTTCAAATTTCTAAAAAATCAAGCAAAATCGTGCAACAGAATAAAATCGAGAAAAATCAGGAAGCCCAAGAAAAGCAGGAAAAACCTGATAAATAAGATAAATGGCCACCCTGACGACACAAACTATTGTATAAAATAAAACTTTAGTAAATTGATGGAAAAATTACATCTCCAGCTTCGTAGATGAAGAAATTGCGGTCAGTCGTTGAATTTGGGTCCTTCCATATAAAAATTGAATTCATTTTGAACGCCGGCCAATACATCAATGTTGGCACAAAATAAACAAAAATTGTTATAAGCGGAAGAAATTTTCGCCATATCTTAAAATAGCCCAATTATTTGTTGTAATAAAACGCCTTATTAGTTTTAATATTAAAAAACGACCTTTTCATGTTTTATTGGCATTATAATTGCGGTCAGTCGGTTCAGCAGTATAAAAGTCGTGGCAAAAAAATTCGCTTGGAATGTGTGGGCGGTAAAAAAAAAGAACATTGCGAACATCCAGTTTGGGAACTGCGAATAAATCGGGTAAAGCGCGCCACCGATTATAGCGTTCAGTCGTTGGCCGTAGAAAGAGTTCAATACGCCCAAACAATCCTAAAACATTCAAGGAAAACAATGATCAAGCTTATTGATCAGCTATTCTAACTGATTCATTCCCACAATCAATTCGGAATTTGTTACCGGAATTGCCCGCACAACAAAAAGCGCATAGAATGAGTTGTGGAACTTTTTATGCCGAACGATTGTGACAATTTCGGCAATATAAAGTGCCGCTGACGGGATGCTTATACAAATAGTTAAGTAGATGATTGGTATTTGAAATGAGAGGGACCATTCAGCAAAATCCATATTATTATAAAACTGAATTAGGTAATCAACAATATATTCGAGGTGAGAAATCTGAAACTGATTCATATTCGCAACTCTACCCCCTTAACAGTTCTACAATACAATAGTTCTATTTGTTATAAGTGCAAAGTAGGGTTCCTCCCCGACCCCTCGAGGGCGGGAAAGTCGAGGGTCGGGGAGGCCGGGGGCAATGTCGGGGGTCGGGGAGAAACCAATTGTCGGGGTCGGGGGTCGGGGTCGGGGATCGGGGGTCGGGGTTGAAGAAAATTTAGTTCATACAATTTTTTTTCATAAAAATTCAGCATTTTTTTCATAAAAAATTCAGCAATGTCTTCACTAGGTTAGCATAAAATATAAATTTTTAAATTCGTTCATCATCTTTAGCCACATAATGTCCCAAATAATATTTTCTAAAGTACTTATTCCTCCCAAAAAAAAGTCCGGTCTTTAGGGGTCCTCCAATCCCCGTCGGGGTTTGGGGGTCGGGGAGGCCGGGGTTGACCATGTCGGGGGTAAGGGTCGAGGACGACCCCTTTTTTGGGCTCGGGGTTCGGGGGTCGTGGAGGAACCCTAGTGCAAAGGGATCCAGCAGCATTTTGATCGGTGCCTTAATAGAAATTTAAAAGGAAACAATCGTCAGGAAATATAGTTAAATAATTTAATTGTGAATTTGAATGCCTCAAGCTATAATAATTTGTTAAGAAATTTTCTTTAATATCTTTAGGAAGCACAATGAAAAGAAATCTCACATTTTTCACTTAACATCGTTAAGAGCTAATGAGCAATTCGTAATAAGCATACATTCCTCATTATTTCCTCATTGCAACACGGCACTTAATACTAAACAGTCAACATTGGTTGCGTGCCATTGAATGTACAAAAATTATAAGGGCTACCGGAATTGCACTTTAATTGGAAGAAATTTCAATTTTTTTTAAAAAGCCCCCAAGAAATTGCATTTTTTCTAAAATGCAAACCTAAAAATGGATTTTGCCCATCCCCGGCCGGGGATCCCCGGTTTGCTCATTCCCGAAAACGGGGTTCCCCGGTTTGTTTATCCCCAATATCCCCGTCCCCGGGTTGTCCGGGGATCCCCGGTTTGTTTATCCCCAGTATCCCCGTCCCCGGGTTGACCGGGGATTCCCCCTCGGCTGCACCCTAGTTTCAACCTCATTTTGGGATTTGAAACGTCCAAAGTTTTTTTTCATGCAAAAAACGGTTTTCAGTGATCCCTCGATGTTTGCCAATTGATCATCGGTTATCGCATGTAGCTTCATTCGTTGATCACAGTTTTCTGGACATTTGCCTAAAGCAAAGAAAATTCATTTTAAAAATTAAATTAGTTTAATTATGTCTAATGAATTTATTGAAGTTTTACTGGCATGGACTAAAAATGGGTAAAATAAAAATTACGAGAGCGGGAACGGGAACGGGAATTCCAAAAAGTTGCGGGACGGGAATCCCGCATTTTTCCCGCACCCGCAAAAATCCCGCAAGTTTTTTGCGGGATTCGCGTGCGGGAAAGGGAAAAATTAGCACAATGAAAAGAAATATCACATTTATGCTTAACATTCGTTAAGAGCTAATGAGCAATTCGTAAACATACTTTTCTCATTAATTCTCATTTCAACACGGCACTTAATCTATCAACATTGGTTGCGCATCACTGGATATACAATAATTTAATTGGTACCGGAAAACGCAACAAATAATTTTTTTTTTATTACTAAAATCTTATTTGACGATTGCTTCCTCTTTAATTTCTATTAAAGACCGATCAAAATGCTGCTGGAACAACAAATAGAACTATTTTATTGTAGAACTGTTAAGGGGGGGGGGAGAGTTTGCGAATATGAATCAGGTTTTGTCTGAAGATTTTTGTAAAATTAATTGACAGTAAATTAATTATATAATTAAAGAAAACGGGAGTCCTTACGAATTCGTCAAAATTTTGAAACTGGCCTCATTTTGGGCTATTTTTATTGTACCTGGCTCAATCATCGGTTCAAAACTGCCCTCCGCGAAGCTCGAACGAGGTAGCGAAGCTTTATAAGCGCATCAGCGCTTTAAAGCACCTCTCAATTCAAATACCAATCATTTACTTAACCATTTGTATAAGCGTCCCGTCAATGGCACTTTATATTGCCCAAATTGTCACCATTGTTCGGCACAAAAAGTTGCACAACTCATTCTATGCGCTTTTTGTTATGCGGGCAATTCCGGTAACATTCAAAATGAAATTAAAAAGTGTCATAATTCTAATTTGTTTATAAAAATAATAAGAATAGCTAATCAAAAATTGATCACCTTTTTTTCCAAAAATATTTTAGGATTGGTTGGGCGTATTGAATTCTTTCTGCTGCAATCGGTTTCCCGCCATAATCGGTGCCGTGCTTTACCCTATTTATTCAAAGTTTCCAAATTGGATGCTCGCAATCTTCTATTTTTTTGCCGGCCAAACAATATATTTTAATTTGAAAAATTAATATAAAAATTTCTTTTAATATATTTAGTAAAGAAATACGACAAGAATGCTCACATTCATTTCAACATTTGTTTAAAACTAATGAGCATCAGAAATATTTTTATTTTGTTTTTTTGTGCAACTTTAAAAATGATTATGAATTTTTTTGTGAAAAATTAATTTTTTGAACAAAATTTACTACAACTTTTTGAATTTCAGCAGTAGGAAAACAGTTTTTTAACTGAAAAATGCACCTTATTTTTCTGCATTTAACCATATAAAAAATGCACTTTACTCAAGTTTGAACAAAGTTATGAATTTTCAAGTATTCACCCAAATTGCTGAGCAAAAAATGAAAAAACCAAAATTTCCCAAGCCAAAGCTTAGATGAACTTTTGACTGGGGAAGTTTATATCATTCGAAAGCTTTAAAATTGGGTTTAAAAGTGCATTCGGTTTCCCGCTAAATTGAATTCCCCTAATTGGAAGAAGAAAGAGGAGCGAGCGGTTCGGGGGACCCCCCCCCCCCCCGCCCCCCCTCGCGGAAGGAGGCCAGCCTACCGGTGCGCCACGTGGTGATTGACGAGGATGAAGAAGGATTTCCTGTCCGTAGGAGGCGATGAGGAAGAGGAGAAAATTGCCTCGCCGCCGCCGGCCGCGGCAGTGTCGCCGAATTTGCCAAACCCAAATTCGCCAACGAGAACAAGGAGGGGGACAGCATTTTGGTTTTCGATCGCGCGGCAGACGGACGTCTCATTGCTGAGGAGGAGGACATCGACGATTGGGGAGAGACCGTCCGCAGCACTGCCCCCCTCTCGACCCGGCGTATTCCGATGGTCCAAAAGAGGAAAAAGAGAAAGCCGAAGAGGAAGTGATCACGGACGGGCAGTGATCGGATGGGAGAGACACTCCCGGGCACGGAAGGAACGCTGATCGGGGGAGGGCCCCCATTTTTCCGATTTTGCTTTTCCCCGCATTTCGTAACCCCTTCCTCCCGCCCCCCTTCCCCCGCACCTATCGTATTTGGCCAACATTTGCCCCCCCCCCCTCCTTTTCCAAATCACATATTCGCATCTGCCTAATCGGCTTCCACTTTTGTCCCCAATCATCATTTCCGCCCAGGGAGCAGTGACCAACTTTGTCTTCCCCCTTTTTTTCATTTCTGGACTCCGCATTAGCATTTTACACGAAATCACAAAAGGTCTGTCTCTTTTGCCCATCTCCCCCCCCCCCAAGGGAGCATCATTTGTTCATCGACACATTTTTACCCTCCGGCAGATGTTTACCGTTTATTCTCACCATTTTAACCTTCCCCCAAACCTTTGTGCCTTCAGCCGCCATTTCTGATCACCGAACTTTTTAACACATTTAATTAGTAAATAATGACTATGAAAGTTAGAAACATTGGACAAGTCCAGGTGCATTTTGACACTTGACTAATAAAGGTTCCGTGCCAATAAAAGATTGAATAAAAACCAGGGCAAAAAAATAAATTCAAAAATATTAACTAAAAATGACTACAATATCTGCATAAAACGCAAGAAAAAAAACAAAATGTTTGTGACCGATTTTAAAACAATTAAAAACGGATTTTTTCAAAGGCTGCTATCACGAAATGCCATATTAGGTTACACTACGTTTTGGCACCTTACATTTTGCCACTTCAGCAAAAATGTTACGTTTTGCCACCTTACATTTTTCCCGTTACGTTTTGTCAATGTTACGTTTTTTGAATGATTTTGAGCATGTGTTTGAATGTTTTTGAGGCCAAAAGATTCCGAAAAATTTTGGAATCAAAAAACCTTCGAATTTGGGTCCGGGGTGGCAAAAAGTAACATTTTTGCTAGGGCGGCAAAGGTGGCAAAACGAAATGGTGGCAAAACGTACCATATTAACACATTTTGGATTTCTGCATTTTTTGGCACAAAAAGGTGAAAAATGCCATGTTTATTACCGTAACCCATGACAGGGACGGAGTTTTATGTTTTTATTTGTATAAATTTTTAGATATCACGCAATGTGACTAAAAAAAAGATTGTGGCAATGTCCTCCCACTCCATATATTTTTATTGCAAAAAAGTAAAGAGCCCAAATTGGATTGTGTAAGGAATGCTGCAAAGTGAGGCTTTTGTAACTTTGAATTGGCACGATTTCCATATTTAAATGATATACTTTTGAATTGTAATAATTCTAAAAAAACCCTGGGATTTAGAGCAAAAGCGGTTTTAAACCGGGGGTACCGGTTTTCGGTTAGGCGTCCAAATGCATCATCAATAAATTTCAGATTTTAATTTAAAACAGCTTAATAAGTAACAGTTTACACTGTTCCTGTTCTGTTCTAGTGGTCAGAATAAAAACTTTTAATTGCAATTTGGTCATTTTTTAAATTATTGCTTTGGGGTTTTTTCAACAGAGACACAAATGTAAAAATTAAATAGATGAATATTTTTTAAAGTTTATGAAACTGTTGGCAATTGACCAACAGAACAATTCTAACATTGATGGTCCAACAGCTCCTCCAACTGCCCTAATAGCCGGTTTTAACGCTTTTTCGAACAAAATTCAGGTTCGAAAATTCGATTTCCGCATCAAAACAAAGCTAGAGAAGGGTTTTTGAGTTATAAAGGTTTATGCTTTTTTTCTGATTTCGTTTTTTCGCACATTTTTCCAATTTGTGCAACCAGACCTTTTTTATAGTTTTTCCCACTACCGAACCTTATGTTCCGGCGCCGAATTCAAACAATTTTTCTAAAAGCTCAAAATTTTCCAGCGATTGTTCAAAAAGCACAAAATTACAACGGAAAGGCAAGAGTTGATGCTTTTTAAATGATTTTGAGGCAGAAATGAATTTTTGGAAAATTTTTAGCATTAGAAAATTGTTGGAATTCAGGTCCGGGAAAGTTTAATGTGCAAAACACCCAAAATCAGAGTTTTTCATGGTTTTATACAAATAACTTTTTAGAATTTTCTAATTGTTTAGCTTTGACTTAACAACAGCTTTTAAAAGCGTAGAGCATTCGAATGGCATCTTGACAATTGTTGTACAGAACTGCTAAAACTGTTCTGCAATTGATGGCCAACAGCCCCTCCAACTGGCCAATGATTGTTGTTTAGGGGCCGCTCTTTTGCATTGACACGAATAATTTTTTGTTTTAATTTTAAAAGCCATTCATTTGAACAAAGCTGCAATTATTTACTTGAACTTTAAGACATTTTATTATGATTTTTTATGTCATCTAGAAATTGTCGGCAGATGTTGGACGGAACTAATGTAACGATGGTAAGCAGCAACTCCAACTGCCCGATGATTATTGTTTCGAGGCCCTTCCATTCCGCCAACACGAATATTTTGAATATTTGTTTTACAAATGATCGAAAAATCTTTGATCAGCTGTTGACGGAATGTGCCGCTGGCCCACAACAGTAACCAACTGGAGAGCATTAAGTACCTGTTGGTGATGTGACCGTTTAAATTCAGTCATGTAATTTTAGTGGATACAAGATATCGTATCCTTTTCTGTCTCAAGACTTTAAACCAAAGATAAAATATTAAACAAATTTGTTTAGCTTGAGGGCGGTAAAATTTTTTAGCCCAAATTTCTTAACAAAATCGGTAGTTTATTTTATACACCTATTTTTTCTTCTAAATACAGGCGTTTTGAAAATTTTCAATCCGATACTCAAAATTGTTTACGAACTACCTGAGTCTAAAATCAGTGGATAGTAGCTGCCAAGCATAAATCTTGTTTTCGTATCATCCACGAGCCAAATATTGGTAATCTGTGATGTTAAATATATTTATTAGATATGCCTTAATAAACTTCCATCTACCACAAAATGGCTTGCGACGAACGCGTGACCAAAAAATGTTGCCAATGCATAACACAACAATTTCTTCTCAATGGCATCGCCGTTGTTGTTTCCGTTTATGCTAACATTCTTCAAATGTTGTTTATATGCAACGAATGTGCAAATGTTTATCAAAAGACATAAAATCATAAAAATTATGCTGAATATGCAACCAGCACGAATCAAATAATGGTTGATCGGTGCCTTAACAAATATTTTAAGGGAAAACAATCGGTTTCAGCGATATTCATTTGAATAATTTAATTTTGAATGTAAATGCCACTCAAGGTGGCCATAAGCAAAACCCAAAAAATGAAAACAGGAAAAATCCGATTAAATATTCATTAATGCCGAACTTTATTTTTAATACTTTTCACCAGATTTGATTTAGTCCGCAGAAATTAATAAAAAGACGTGTTTGTTGCGAAAATTACTTCACAAATTTGCAAACAAAATTTCAAAATATCCGTTTTTTTGATAGTCTCGATTCGATTGCCTTCGTATTGTAAAGAAACCTAAGAACCATCAACCTTTTTTAAAGTGAATATTTTCAACGATTATTTTAATAAAATAACCATTATTTTAGCAATTTTTTGGATAATCTTTTAGGGTTTTTTCCAAAAATTCTTGAAGAAATTCAATTAGGCACTTTTGCAAAAATTTCTTTAAAAAAATGCAATAAAACAAAAGTGATCACTAGGGTTTAGCGGGACCGGGACTTTTGGGAAAAGCCGGGACCGGGACTTTCAGTTTTTAAAAAGTCCCGTTCCGAACGGGACCGAGACCTGAAATAACCGGGAAATCCCGTCCCGGTCCGCTCAACCCTCGTTTTCACGCATAAATTGACAAAATTTGGTCTGTTTCAGCACCTTTTTTAATCAACATTTTTGGGGGTTTTGGTTAATAAAAAAATTGAGAAATTCCTAAATTACCTTCAATTTTAAAAATCTTAAATACATATTTTAAAAAAAAATATTGTTTTTCTGCCATGAAGTTAATTAAAAGACAGAAAAAAACTATATAGCAGTCGGGGTTTGCCAGGCATCATTCACCAGGGCATTCAATAAAAAGAAATTTTGACTCAAGGACTCGAACCTCAGAAATTGTCCATTCGGTTCTTTTTTCGGTACTCAAATTTTGTTCGGGCGGTACCTTTACCCAACCAGTAGATTTTTCGACCGGTACTTTTCGGTAAAGTACCGAAGCCTGAGTACCGAAAAGTACCCGTCGGTACTTTCCCGTACCGACCAACACTAGTTTTTTGGATCATAAGTAAATATTTCAGGGTTTTTAGACAATGTAAATCCGGTCTCTAGTAATGGATGAATGCAAAAAAAGAACTGGGGTTTTCTGATAAATAAGATATATGGCCGGCCACCTTGACGACACAAACTATTGTATAAAATAAAATTTTAGTAAATTGATGGAAAAATTACATCTCCAGCTTCGTAGATGTCAAAATTGCGGTCAGTTGTTGAATTTGGGTCCTTCCATATAAAGACGACGGCCAACACACCAATGTTGGCACAAAATAAACAAAAATTGTTATAAGCGGAAGAAATTTTTGCCATATCTTAAAATCGGCAATTATTTATTTGTTGAAATAAAAAACCCTATTAGTTTTACTATTAAAAACGACCTTTTCATGTTTTATTGGTATTATGATTGCGGTCAATCGGTTCAACAGTATAAAAGTCGTGGCAAAAATATTCGCTAGGAATGTGTAGCCGGCAAAAAAATAGAACATTGCGAGCATCCAATTTGGGAACTTTGAATAAATAGGGTAAAGCACGGCACCGATTATCGCGGGAAACCGATTGCAGCAGAAAGAATTCAATACGCTCAACCAATCCTAAAATATTTTTGGAAAAAAAGGTGATCAATTTTTGATTAGCTAATTCTTATTATTTAATAAACAATTTGGAATTGTGACACTATCAATTCGGAATTTGTTACCGGAATTGCCCGCATAACAAAAAGCGCATAGAATGAGTTGTGGAACTTTTTGTGCCGAACGATGGTGACAATTTGGGCAATATAAAGTGCCATTGACGGGACGCTTATACAAATGGTTAAATAGATGATTTGAGTTTGCATTGAGAGGGACCATTCGGCAAAGTCCATCATTATTATAAGATTGAATAATCAACAATAAATTAAAACATTAATTACATTGAAAAATTAATTTATTATATCCTTAGGAAAGAAACACAACGACAATAAATCTCACGTGCATTGCAACATTTGCTCTGAACTTAATGAGCATCAGAAATATTTTTATTTTTTTGTGCATTCATTGACGCACAGCGATTGTTGATAGGTTAATACTAAATGCAGTGATGCAATAAAAAATAATAAGGACTAGTTGGACATTTACATGCGTGACTATGGGGTGCTTTAAAGCGCTGATGCGCTTGTAAAGCTTCGCTACCTCGTTCGAGCTTCGGGGAGGGCAGTTTTGAACCGATGATTGAGCCAGGTACAATAAAAATAGCCCATTATGAGGCTGCGCTTTTTATTAAGCGAGCAATTCTGGTAGCAATTATAATTTTTGTAGATCCATGACGCGCAACCAATGTTGACTTTTTAGTATTAAGTGCCGTGTTGCAATCAGAAAATAATGAGGAATATATGTTTATGACTAATTGCTCATTAGTTCTTAACGAATGTTAAGTGAAATGAATGTAAGTCTTCTTTTCATTGTGCTGCCTAAAGATATAGTAAAAACAAACTTGATATATAATTAAAAAAGATATTAACTATTTAGATTAAAGCCCAGAATTTTGAAAAACCTGGATCTTTATGCGGAGTTTGTGATATGCAATATAATAACGATTTTTGCATAAAATAACCTCATTCTAGTTATTCCTTGCTGGTCTTTACACATAAAATGAAGCAATAGAAATTTATACTGGCTCGATTAATCTTTTAATTCAAGTATGGTATAGCCTTATTCAAAAACAATAACATTTCCGCTGGTTTTGGGTTTAAACTGGATCTATGATAATCATCGATGTTGCGAGCAACCTTAAACGTCTGTTTACTAGGCACGCTCGATGCCGATCCGCTAAGATACTTTATCAAAATTTTAGTCAATTTTAGGTAATTTGCTTGATTTTTCTTCCACCACTCTAATGGATATGCATATAAAAACTTTTTTTGCATGCTAATATCTATGAACCAGAATTGATAGCTGCTCTTTCTCCCGCCACATTAAATTTATGCGTGAATTTTGATTGTAAAGGCATGATTCTCAAAAAATGGTTTAATGTCTTATAAATCGTTGCAAAAAGAAGTAACTTTTTTGCGAAACTGTTGCCGCTGGTAAATAGGGATCTGAGGGCCCAGACTCGAAATCACTCAAAACCACTTTTATAGGTTTTTTTAGGTGCTGAAACCGATAGAACAACCAAAAATTTTTTGTCGCTTCACTTTTAAACCGGTTTTAAGCAGTTTAAAAATTGCCAAAAAAAAATTGAGATATTTGGCCTAAAGTTGTGTTCTCCCTAGGCATGGCAGGGATGTCCGGATATCCGCGGATATACCCGGATACGGAATTTCAAAAAAGGGGACGGACACGGATGGATACGGATATGAAAGTCAAATCCGCGGATATCTGCGCATACTGACGGGATGCTTATACAAATAGTTAAGCAGATGATTGGAATTTGAATTGAGAGGGACCATTCGGCGAAGTCCATCAGAAACTGAATTAATCAAAAATATATTTAATTTAATTAATAGAAAAATTTATATGAAATTTTTTTTTATATCTTTAAGAAGCACAATGAAAAGAAAACTCACTTTCATTTCACTTAACATTTGTTAAGAACTAATGAGTAATTCGTAATAATAATTTAATAATTGCAACACGGCACTTAATAAAACAGTCAACATTGGCTGTGCGTGACTGGATGTAGGAATTGCTCGCTTAGCAAAAAGCGCATAGAATGAGTTTTGAAACTTTTTACGGCATGAGTGGGGAAGGGTGCGGAGGTTGTAGCTGGCATGATTGGGTGGGGGGGGGAGTGGGGTTGCTAGCTCGTTTCGCAAATTCCGCCACGATGGGCGTTTCGTAAAAAAAAATTGTTTAAAATTATAGGGACAAAAAAAAGTCGCTCTAATTCAAAAAGTTTTTTGAGGCCAAAAGATTCCGAAAAAATTTTGGAATCGAAAAATTTTCGAATTTGGGTCCGGGGTGGCAAAAAGTAACATTTTTGCTGGGGTGGCAAAGGTGCCAAAACGTAATGGTGGCAAAACGTACCATATTAACACATTTTGGATTTCTGCATTTTTTGGCACAAAAACATAAAAAACACTGTTCCTGTTCTGTTCTAGTGTTTCAGAACAAAAAATGTGGCAAGAAATAAAGAGAACATATGTAGCAATCAATAACACAAAAAAAGGCATCGAGTTAACCGTTGGGAATTATTTATGTTATAAATTTTAAAAGATTAGGAAAAAAGGCGCAGTGGTGTTTCAAAATGTTAGCATACTGGTATTTATACAACACAAACAGTGATTATTTTGCTCAAGACGTTAAAGCAAAGATAAAATATTTAACGAATTTGTTTAGCTTGAGGGCGATAAAATTTTTTTAGACCAAATTTCTTAACAAAATATGTAAGATTAATTTTATATTTTTTCCCACATCTTATTTATTGCATGGCGCACCTGGGTGGATGGGCGGATTCGAATCCAGTGAATCGTTGAGCCTAGGCGGCTGCGATTCACTCACGGCTCAAGTGCCGAAATGGCAGAGAGACCGGGCACTGGTCTTCGAAAGGCCGGGGATGTGATAAATTAGGGCTCTCAATAGAGCCGCGACGGCTGAGAGTTCCCCTGCCCAAGAGATAGGGAGGGGAGGGTGCAAAGGAAAGGATGCCTGTGTACGGGGACGACGAATCGAATGTGTACCTGGCGTATCTTTTGGCTTTGAACTAACCAACTTCCCGTCCCCACCAAACTACCCGCGAAAATTCGGAATACCCGACCCAACCCCAAACCGCTCCGAGAAGAGAATGGACGGAAGAATGGCGAGACAAAAAGGTGGATCGGTACCGAGCACCTAACCAAAATTTTCGTCCGGCAAATGGCAGAGAAAATTCGGCAGATCAATAAGGAATGCCGCAAAGGTTGAACAAGGTCAGAGAAGGGAGATGTGTGAGAAAAAGAATTGAGGAAGATCGGCATCCGAATTGGAACATGGAGAGTTGCTCAGACGGCGAAAATTTACTCCCAAGGAAAGACCAACTATCTGAGCCCCGTCATCTCCATATCCCGAATTCTTTGACTGCATTTCCATCCGGAAAGGACCTAACGGCTTTACACTCGCCCGATCCAGTACGCTTGTCAACTTTTAGCGTTATTCCGTGTTTCGACTTAAATAAGAACGTCGATAGCCATTTATACCCCGAGGTGAACAAAAAATTCGAAGGAGCACCGGACAAAATTCCGGAGTCACGAATTGAGGAAATGAATGTGGATTGGACTTTGAAAGGAAAGGAAAAGGAGGAGCAGAGGCAGGAAATTGTAGTGAAGGTTCCGGAAAAAGAAATTTTGAGGAAAAGGTTGGACGTGAAGATTGCCAAAGAAAAAGCAATCAGTTCTGAAAAGGGGGAAGAAATTTCGCCAGGTCAGCACCGAATTGATAAGGACATTAGCCAAATCAAATCAGGCACCCATCCCCCTGAATTCACTAAAATTTGACCGGCGGCCTTGTTCACATCCACCAATTCCTCTAAATTCTATCAAATTTCCAGCATATTTCAATGCATATGTAGTCCAAAAATTCGGGAAAAACTATCGCTACCAATTCAATCACGTTCGGAAAACTCCGAAACAACTCATAGTCAGGCAAAAAAGCACCCAAACATCGACCTCTCTACCAAAATTTTCATTTAAATCGTCCACTTCTCGACCAGTCGAGATCCACCTCAAAATTTCGGTATTCCCACGTCAAAAAGGCCAAAACCCAAACAAATTTGGACCGATTTGTATACGAATGAAGAAGTGGCTTCAAGCCGTTTCAGCTGTTGCCATAATTAAAAAAATAATAATTTTTTTGCGTGAAAAGTTGATTTTGGCATTGATTTTGTCTTTTTTTTGTTGCTTTAATTAGGGCCGCAAGTTTCGGGCCGCAAGTTTCGTGTTGCAAAATTCGGGCCGCAAGTTTCGGGGCCGCAAAATTCGGGCCGCAAGTTTTGCACTACCTTTCAAATAGGTTCTACGAAACGAAACGTTTAGGAAACGATTCGGCATTTTTTGTTAGAAAATGAGGAAGTTTTTATATTAAATTTCTTAACAAAGCTTTGAAATTCAAGAAATCGTGGCCATTTTTGTACGGAACTGTTCTGGTCTGTAATTGATGGCCAATGGCCACCGATCCTGGCCGATGATTGTGTATATGCAAATGTTTATCAAAACTCAGATAATCATAAAAATGGCTAAAAGACGGTACAAATTTTGAGAATTGTGCAGTGATTTTTCTAATGTAAAATTATGAAACTGTTGGCAATTGTTGTACGGAACTGCTAAATCTGGTCTGCAATTGATGACCAACAGCTCCTCCAACTGCGCGATGATTATTGTTTTGGGGCCCCTCCATTGCGCCGACACGAATATTTTGATTATTTCTAAAGCAAATGTTCATAAAATCTTTGATCAGCTGTTGGCGGAATGTGCTGCTGGCCCACAACAGTAAGCAGCTAGAGAGCACAACAATACCTGTTGGTGATGTGACCGTTTAGATTTCAGTCTTATAATTCTAGTGGATACGAGATAACATCATATCCTTTTCTGTCTCAAGACGTTAAAGCAAAGATAAAATATTTAACGAATTTGTTTAGCTTGAGGGCGGTAAAATTTTTTTAGGCCAAATTTCTTAACAAAATAGGTTAGATTAATTTGATATTTTTTTCCAACGTCCCTACTAATACAGACCTTCGAAAATTTTTAATCCGATACCCACAAATTGTTTACGAACTACCTGTGTCCAGAAACAGTGGATAGTAGCTGCCCATCATAAATCTTATTTTCGGATAATCAACGAGCCAAATATCGGTAATCTGTATATTAATTATATTTATTGTTAATCAGAGAATTGCAATCAAGCTAGATAAGTCTATGTTTGTTTAAATTTGGTTAACTTTAATATTAATAACTTTTATCTACCACAAAATGGCTTGCGACGAACGCGTGACCAAAAAAAGTTGCCAATGCATAACACAACAATTTCTTCTCAATGGGATCGCCGTTGTTGTTTCCGTTTAAGTTAACTTTCTTCAAATGTTGCTTGAATGCTACGAATGTACAAATGTTTATCAAAAGACATAAAATCATAAAAATTAGGCTGAATATGCAAGCAGTACGAATCTGATAGTGGTTGATCGGTGCCTTAATAAATATTTTAAGGGAAAACAATCGTTTTCAGCTATATTCATTTGAATAATTTAATTATGAATGTAAATGCCACTCAAGGTGGCCATAGACAAAACCCAAAAACTCGATTAATATACGAATTTAATCCAAGAACTTTTGTAATACTTTTCGCCATGTTTGATTTAGTCCGCAGAAATCTTAATAAAAACGTGTTTGTTGCGAAAATTACTTCCCAAATTCCCTGACGACCCAAAATATAAAATAAAATTTTTGTTAAATTATTGGAAAAATTACAGCTCCAGCTTCGTAGATGTAGAAATTGTGGGCAGTCGTTGAATTTGGGTCCCTCAATACGAGGATTGTATTCATTTTAAATATCGGCCAATACGTAACGGTTGGCACAAAATAAACAAAAATTGTTATAAACGGAAGAAATTTTTTCCATAACTTAAATAGCCATTTTGTTATTAGTTTTAATATTAAAAAACGACCTTTTCATGTTTTATTGGCATTGCGATTGCAGTCAGACGGTTCAGCAGTATAAAAGTCGTGGCCAAAATATTCGATTGGAATGTGTGTCCGTTTAAATAAAAGTACAGTGCGCGCATCCAATTTGGAAAATTTGAATAAATCGGGTAAAGCACACCTAATATATAGGGCAATCGTTGACCGTAGAAAGAGTTCAATAGAACAACAAATCCTGAAAAATTTTTTGAAAAAATTGGTCAAGCTTATTGATCAGCTTTTCTAACTGATTCATCCCCACAATCAATTCGGAATTTGTTACCGGAATTGCCCGCATAACAAAAAGGTCATAAAATGAGTTGCGGAACTCTTTGTGCCGAACGATGGTGACAATTTCGGCAATATAAAGTGCCGCTGCCGGGATGCTTATACAAATGGATAAGTAAATGAGTTGAACTTGAAATGAGTAGGACCATTCGGCAAAGTCCATCTTAAACTGAATTAATCAACAATATATTTAAACTTTTTAATTATTTTGAAAAATTAATATAAAATTTTTTAAAATATATTTAGGAAAGAAACAACGACAAGAATGCTCACATTCATTTCAACATTTAAACTAATGGGCATCAGAAATATTTTTTTGTGCATTCATTGACGCACAGCGATTGTTGATAGGTTAATACCAAATTCAGTGATGCAATAAAAAATAATGACTTGCAATGGGTGTGGAAGATCACGCCAGCTACAACAGGTACATTCGATTAGCTTTTTGTTACATTGCGAAAACGTCGGAATACAAACCCCACGGGAGGGGATATACCGGAATTGCCCGCATAACAAAAAGCGCATAGAATGAGTTGTGGAATTTTTTGTGCCGAATGATTGTGACAATTTCGGCAATATAAAGTGCCATTGACGGGACGCTTATACAAATGGTTAAGTAGATGATTTGAGTTTGAAGCCATTCGACAAAGTCCATTTATTATGAGACTGAATTATTAACAATATATTAAAACTTAAAAATAACATTCATTTCAACATTTATTCTAAACTAATGAGCAGGGCTTCCACTTTTAGGTAAGAAAAATTGGAAAATAAGTACCTAAATAGGTGAAAAAAATGCCAAAAGCCAAAACTAAAAAAGCGATTATAAAAAAAGCATATTGTGGGATTTTGAGCATATTTTGGCATTTTTGCCGAAAATTTGGAAACACCTAAAATTCATCGATTTCTGACTGTTTTTTAAAAAAAAAAATTCATATTTAACGATAGCCTTTTAGTAATTTTCGAAAAAATCCAATACTTGCATAAAAATAAGGCAAAAAATGGCGGCGATGAAAAAGACCGCGCCCAAATGGCGCTCGAGCCGGATGGCCAGGGTGGCAATGAGTTGACCTGGCGCTTAAAACTACCGGAATTTTTTCGAATTTTTTCAACTTTCCAAAAGTACTAAAATAATACGCAAAATCTACTTATTATACGTTAAAAAGGGGGAAAACATTAAGTATTGAGCAAATTAGAGCACTCAAAGTGCCATTTTTCGACGCATATTTCGTATTTTGGTGCATATTTTGCCCTTTTTTTGGCATTTTCAGCAGAATTTTATTTTTAAAAAAAGTCAAAACCTGAAAATAGGTAACAAAAAGGTCGAAATAGGTAGAAAATAGGTAGGTACCTAGGTAATAGGTAGAAAAAAGCCGAAATAGGTAAAAATAGTTATTATGAAGTCCATCTAGGAGCCTCAGACTGAGCTAAAATGTGTTTTCGTGCTTAACTCCGCGTGCCAAATTCGCAGGAAAAATAGGTATTTACCTAAAAGTGGAAAGCCCTGCTAATGAGCATCATAAATATTTTTATTTTGTTTTTTTGTGCATTCATTGTCTTTTTTACTTTTATGGGGGAGGGGGTCGAACCTTTAAAATACGGTTTTTTTTTGTTTGATTTGTTTGTTTTATTCCATTAAAATTTTTAGGGAAAATTCTCTAAGATTTAGGGTAATTTCCGTGACAACAAATACCGTCAAATCTTTAAAGCTCTAAGGAATTGAGTTGGAGGGTAAAGCAGGGGTCACATTAGTTATTTTTAAAAATGTTATTCTATTGGCTATTTTTATTTTATTCGGTTTGGAGGATTTCATTGCGAAAATTTCAAAGCTTTAATTATATTGAAATTCTTCCGCCCCCCCTTAACGTATTTGCTATATTTAAAAAATAAAAATAGTTTAGAATTAGGGGTGCTTAAACAGCAGATTACCCGGTTATAAAGACCTAGTTTTCGTAACAGTTTAACCGGTACTGTCAATTTCATTAAAATACGAAACACGGAATACAGAATTACGGAGTGGGGGGTTGTACCTGTTGGAACTTGAGGATATTTTAAAATTGCAACAAATATTATTTTTTTAAAACTAAAATCGCACTGGACAAAATTTGTTGAATTTCTGACAAACGCTCAAAGTGCACAAAATGTATTTGCTTTTCTTTTGACAAATATTTTGATTAAATTTTTTTGTGCCTTTTAGTCACGCACCGCCAGTGTTGATACATTTTTTGTTATGAAATATTAATTAAATCCCAGATGCCGCCAACTTTGTTAGAGACACTTTAACTCGAGCATCTTGAATTTATTCAAAAGTAATGCAATTTCTTGACAGAAATGCGATTCATTCATTTTAATGGTCTTAAATATAATTAGAATCTTATTTTTTTGTACTTAACACCAATTTAATTTTTATCAGCATTGACCTTTTTCTAATGTAATCCAAAAACAATTTCAACTTTTATCATCGAGACAAAAAACAGTTTTAATAAGCAAATTTTTGTTAACGCATTAGATTGTTTTAAATATTAAATGATGTTAAGATTTAATTGTCCAAATATTGTACAGGTGCAACTTGTTGTTCTTGATGACCAAATTGTTTGCGAAAGGCTCTGCGATATTGACCACTAAAAAGGCATATAATTACATTTAAATCCAATATTCCCTTTTTATATATTTAGAAATTAATATTTACTTGCAAAAGTAGAGAACCGGAGCACTGCTTCCGTATGCCATCGATTGCAAAACAAGACTTATTGGCAAAACAAAATATTCAATTGTAAATGCGTCCAAATTAAGTAATGGCGTTATAATGGCATATAAAAAAATATTCTTAAAAAGGTTTAAAAAATAAATAAAAAATAAAATTATTTGTTAGCCAACCAAGATGTAGCATATCAAAGCAATGGACATGAAAACACTCAGCGAAATTGTTAACTTTTTCACATTTTTCGGAACTAAAGGCAAAAATGTAAAAAAATATTTGTTAAACAAAATATAAACTCAATGATTTACGGCGCCAAATAATCAGCCAAATCAATGTGTAACACAAAAAATCCCCACAATATATAACTAAAGCGCTAATATTAGTAAAATAATGATTTTCGGATTGATTGGAGGGATCGCCGAGTATGCACGTCACCGGTCTAAACGAAAATTTGGTTTACTACCGAGTTTAGGGCGCAAAAACTCGAATAGTTAAATAATCAATGTCAATTTTATTTTTACTTTGTTTTGATGGTCACATAGACGAGACTCGAGTTTAGGCCAATTCCGACACAACAAATCATAGCAATGATTCCGAATGAAGCAATTTCTCTGGGAACCAAGCCTTTGTACATGTAAAGCTCGTAAAGCTTAAAATATAAAATTTCAATTATTTTTAAACAGCAATTTTTACCGGATCAACAGATGGTGCCATTGTGTTGTAAATTTGAAAATATGAGATTTTAGATTGTAATACCTAGGGCTCGGATTTATATGTTTTTGTATATTTTTGTTCTCTTATGTTCTGAAGAATACGGGCCAAAAATACCTTTTTGGGGTTTTGAGCATATAGAGCATATTTTGGCATTTTTGACTAATAATTTGCAAAAAGGCCTAAAATCATGGTTTTATCAGCGTTTCGTCGAAATCTCGAGATCTAGCGAGATTGAATTCGGGAAAAGACATCGGGATCTTACCTGAGCCTTTTTTGTGTTTTTCTGGATTTGCCGGGATCTCGACCAAACATTGAAAAATACGGAACACGGAATAACGGAAAAAAACGAACGAAAATAGGGAATGCAAAAAATACGAAACACGGAAATACATACGGAATGCTGAAAAATACGGAACACGGAATAACGGAATGGAAAAAAATACGGACACGGAAATACATACGGAATACTGAAAAATACGAACCACGGAAATACGGAATGCTAAAAAAACGGAACAAGGAAATATGGAATGCAAAAAAATACGGAACACGGAAATTAGGAATGCTAAAAAATACGAAACACGGAAATACGGAATGGAAGTTTTTATGAATTTATAATAACTGAATTTCAAGAAATCGTGGGTAATTGTTGTACGGAACTGCTAAATCTGGTCAGCAATTGATGGCCTCCTCCAACTGTCAGATAATTATTGTTTCGGGGCCCTTCCATTGCATCGACACGATTATTTTGATTATTTCTAAAGCAAATGTTCGTAAAATCTTTGATCAGCTGTTGGCGAAAGGTGCCGCTGGCCCACAACAGTAAGCAGCTGGAGAGCACTACAATACCTGTTGGTGATGTGACCGTTTAAATTTCAGTCTTATAATTTTAGTGGACCCGAGATAACATCATATCCTTTTCTGTCTCAAGACTTTAAAGCAAAGAAAAAATATTTAACGAATTATAATTTGTTTAGCTTGGGGCGGAAAAATTTTTTAGACCAAATTTCTTAACAAAATAGGTTAGATTAATTTTATATTTTTTCCCAACTAGCCTATTTTTTCTAATACAGACCTTCGAAAATTTTTAATCCGATACCCACAAATTGTTTACGAACTACCTGTGTCCAGAAACAGTGGATAGTAGCTGCCCATCATAAATCTTATTTTCGGATAATCAACGAGCCAAATATCGGTAATCTGTATATTAATTATATTTATTGTTATCAAAGAATTGCAATCAAGCTAGATAAGTCTATGTTTGTTTAAATTTGGTTAACTTTAATATTAATAACTTTTATCTACCACAAAATGGCTTGCGACGAACGCGTGACCAAAAAATGTTGCCAATGCATAACACAACAATTTCTTCTCAATGGGATCGCCGTTGTTGTTCCCGTTTAAGTTAACTTTCTTCAAATGTTGTTTGTATGCTGCGAATGTACAAATGTTTATCAAAAGACATAAAAACATAAAAATTAGGCTGAATATGCAAGCAGTACGAATCTGATAGTGGTTGATCGGTGCCTTAATAAATATTTTAAGGGAAAACAATCGTTTTCAGCTATATTCATTTGAATAATTTAATTATGAATGTAAATGCCACTCAAGGTGGCCATAGACAAAACGCAAAACTCGATTAAATAACGAATTTAATGCCAGATCTTTTGTAATACTTTTCGCCCATGTTTGATTTAGTCCGCGAAATTCTTAATAAAAACGTGTTTGTTGCGAAAATTACTTCACAAATTTGGAAAACCATTTTTTGCGATTGCTTACCATAAAGTTTTTGATAGTCTTGATTCGATTGACTTTACAATGGCTAAATTTCATAAATTTTGCGAGAAAAAAATCAGGAAAATCTGATAAATAAGATATAAGTATGGCCACCCTGACGACACAAAATATAAAAATAAAATTTTTGTTAAATTATTGGAAAAATTACAGCTCCAGCTTCGTAGATGTAGAAATTGCGGGCAGTCGTTGAATTTGGGTCCCTCAATACGAGGATTGCATTCATTTTAAATATCGGCCAATACGAGAATGTTGGCACAAAGTAAACAAAAATTGTTATAAACGGAAGAAATTTTTTCCATAACTTAAATAGCCATTTTTTTTTATTAGATTTAATATAAAAATCGACCTTTTCAAGTTTTATTGGCATTGCGATTGCGGTCAGACGGTTCAGCAGTATAAAAGTCGTGGCCAAAAGATTCGATTGGAATGTGTGTCCGTTTAAATAAAAGTACATTGCGAGCATCCAATTTGGGAACTTTGAATAAATCGGGTAAAGCACACCTAATATATAGGGCAATCGTTGACCGTAGTAAGAGTTCAATAAGAACAACAAATCCTGAAACATTTTTTGAAAAAATTGATCAAGCTTATTGATCAGCTATTCTAACTGATTCATTCCCACAATCAATTCGGAATTTGTTACCGGAATTGCCCGCATAACAAAAAGGTCATAAAATGAGTTGCGGAACTCTTTGTGCCGAACGATGGTGACAATTTCGGCAATATAAAGTGCCGCTGACGGGATGCTTATACAAATGGATAAGTAAATGAGTTGAATTTGAAATGAGTAGGACCATTCGGCAAAGTCCATCATTTTTATTAAACTGAATTAATCAACTTAAACTTTTAATTATTTTGAAAAATTAATATAAAAATTTTTTAAAATATATTTAGGAAAGAAACAACGACAAGAATGCTCACGTTCATTTCATAATTAGCCTTTATAAATACGTTTATTTTTGTTTTTTTGTGCATTCATTGACGCACAGCGATTGTTGATACCAAATGCAGTGATGCAATAAAAAATAATGAGGACTAGTTACACATTTACATGCGTGGGGTACTTTAAAGCGCTGATGCGCCTGTAGAGCTTCGATACCTAGTTCGAGCTTCGGGGAGGGAAGTTTTGAACTGATTATTGGCCAGGTACAATAAAATAGCCCAAAATGAGGCCAGCTGCAACAATTTTGACAAATTCGTAAGAACTCCCGTTTTCTTTCACTTATAAATTAATATTTATTGTCAATTAATTTTACACAAATGTTCAGACAAAACCTTTTTATAATTTTAAAAAATCTACTGCTCTTGCAATGTGTGCGGAAGATCACGCCAGCTACAACAGGTACATTCGATGCGCTTTTTTGTTAAGCGGGCAATTCCGATAGCAATTATAATTTTTGTACATCCAGTGACGCACAACCAATGTTGACTGTTTAGTATTAAGTGCCGTGTTGCAATCAGAAAATAATGAGGAAATATGTTTATTACGCTTGCTCATTAGTTAGTTCTTAACGAATGTTAAGTGAAATGAATGTGAGACTTATTTTGTTCTGCTCCCTGAAGGTATTAAAGTAGAAAAAATTGGATATTAAATTTTAATTAATTAAAAAAGATATTAACGATTTATGATATGGCTCCGTCACGTGAAAAGAGAAAGAAGCTTCATCCCGGATTCGAATTTAAAGGTAAGTATTATAAACATTATAAAATTCCTGTGTGAAATTCCATCTACTCACCAAAATCGCCACAATGTCAGTTGCATATGGAAATGCCATAATTGCCGGCGGGTAGTACGAAGTTTCGAGGGATATGCAAAAATCCAGGCGGTTTGGGAGACATGCATCGGTTGTGATATGGTACACATTGGAAAAACAATAACATCCGGTTCCGGCGCCCAGTATTTCCCGACCACTTTGGGTGTCAATCCGGTAGGTGCGAGGGGGGGGGTGCCAATAAAACATGAAAAAGTCGTTTTTTATATTGGCTATTTAAGTTATGGAAAAATTTCTTCCGTTTTTTTTATAACAATTTTTGTTTACTTGGTGCCAACATTCTCGTATTGGCCAATATTTAAAAGGGATGCAATCTTCGTATTGAGGGACCCAAATTCAACGACTGAACGCAATTTCTACATCTACGAAGCTGGAGATGCAATTTTTCCGAATAATTTCACAAAATTATATTTTATAATTTGTGTCGACTATATCATCTATCTCCGGCCAGGTCACACCCTGATCCGATCCGTAGTTTCCGTGGCATACTCCCACTGTACTAAATAGTATTGAAAGACATCCTTGCATTCAAAAGTGCAAGTGACTTCGAATGTGCCTAAAATTTTTTAACTTTTTTTTGGGGGGTGGGGGGGGGGGGGATAACATACCGCTAATGACTCTGTCAATGACATACTTCACTCCACGATAGACTCTTTTGGACCCTTCTGGACCGACGACAAAAAACAAAGAAAAAGCCATCAGTTTTTATGCATTTATTTACATTTCACTGAATAAACCAATGGATGAATTTTCACAAAAATAAGCCAATATCGAACTTTTCTTCAACTCCGTCGTTGGACACCGCATACTCGTCGGTCCAGTAGAAGGTTTGGGGAGGCGCAAGCGGGATGCCTCTCCCATTGAAACGCTCCACTTCACGCAACTGGACTATGACGGCGGCGTTGTGCCCAAGCGTGTCTTGTTGCGGAGTCTCGTCCAGGTTTGGCATTGCCGCTTGAATAAGCACACGATGTCGGGCGGCGTTCATTTTGTTCTCCAATATGTTGAAACGCGGCGCTGTAAAAAAACATTTTAACAAAATTGCGCAATTTCTTTATTTGCTTACCCTCTTTCTCATTGTTCGGGCAGTTACAATTACGACCGACTGCACTCTGGCGTTGGGCGCGTTTAGAGCAGATTGAACTACTTCTCTCGCTATGTCTTGATCATCTACAATCAGCTTTCCTCCTGATGTGGGTAATGCTGCTTGTTGTTCGGACGAAGAATGGACAGGCTCATTGGGGTGATATCAGAAAAGGGCTTAAAACAAAAATCTAAAAATTGGTCCAAAAGGACAAAGACGTTACAAATTTTGAGAATTTGTGCGGTGATTTTTCTAATGTAAAATTAAGAAACTGTTGCCAATTGTTGTACGGAACTGCTAAATCTGGTCTGCAATTGATGGCCGACAGCTCCTCCAACTGCGCGATGATTATTGTTTCGGTGCCCCTCCATTGGACCGACACGAATAATTTGAATATTTGTTTTGCGAATGATAGAAAAATCATCAATTAGCTGTTGGCGGAATTTGCCGCTGGCCCACAACAGTAAGCAGCTGGAGAGCACTACAATACCTGTTGAATTTCAGTCTTATAATTTTATTGGACGAGATAACATCATATCCTTTTCTGTCTCAAGACGTTAAAGCAAAGATAAAATATTTAACGAATTTGTTTAGCTTGAGGGCGGTAAAATTTTTTTAGACCAAATTTCTTAACAAAATAGGTTAGATTAATTTTATATTTTTTCCCAACGTCCCTACTAATACAGACCTTCGAAAATTTTCAATCCGATACCCACAATTGTACGAACTACCTGTGTCCAGAAACAGTGGATAGTAGCTGCCCATCATAAATCTTATTTTCGGAAAATCAACGAGCCAAATATCGGTAATCTGTAATGTTAAATATATTTATTGTTAATCAGAGAATTGCAATCAAGCTAGATAAGTCTATGTTTGTTTTAAATATTGGTTAACTTTAATATTAATAACTTTCATCTACCACAAAATGGCTTGCGACGAACGCGTGACCAAAAAATGTTGCCAATGCATAACACAACAATTTCTTCTCAATGACATCGCCGTTGTAGTTCCCGTTTATGCTTACTTTCTTCAAATGTTGTTTGTATGCTACGAATGAACAAATGTTTATCAAAAGATATAAAACCATAAAAATTAGGCTGAATATGCAAGCAGTACGAATCGATAGTGGTTGATCGGTGCCTTAATAAATATTTTAATGGAAAACAATCGCTTTCAGCAATATTCATTAGAATAATTTAATTCTGAATGTAAATGCCACTCAAGGTGGCCATAGACAAAACTTCAAGAACTCGATTAAATATACGAATTTAATGCCAGAACTTTTGTAAATACTTTTCGCCATTTTTGATTAGTCCGCAGAATTCTTAATGAAAACCTGTTTGTTGCGAAAATTACTTCCCAATTTTGGAAACAACTTTCAAAAAACCGTTTTTTTGCGATTGCTTACAAAATATTTTGATAGTCTTGATTCGATTGACTTTACAATGGCTAATATTTCTTAAATTTTGGCACCTTTCAGTGAAATTACATCTCCAGCTTCGTAAATGTAGAAATTGTGGGCAGTCGTTGAATTTGGGTCCCTCAATACGAGGATTGCATTCATTTTAAATATCGGCCAATACGAGAATGTTGGCACAAAATAAACAAAAATTGTTATAAACGGAAGAAATTTTTTCCATAACTAAAATAGCCATTTTTTTATTAGATTTAGTATAAAAAACGACCTTTTCATGTTTTATTGGTAGGGCTCGGATTTCAGCAAAAATGGCCAAAACATGCATTAAATAAGAACAACAAATCCTGAAACATTTTTTGAAAAAATTGATCAAACTTATTGATCAGCTATTCTAACTGATTCATTCCCATAATCAATTCGGAATTTTTACCGGAATGACGCTTAACAAAAAGCGAATAGAATGAGTTGTGAAACTTTTTGTGCCGAGCGATTGTGACAATTTCGGCAATATAAAGTGCAATTGACGGGGCTTATACAAATGGTTAAGTAGGATGATTTGAGTTTGAATTGAGTTGGACCATTCGGCAACGTCCATCATATTATAAAAAAAACTGAATTAATCAACTATATTTAAACTTTTAATTATTTGTAAATTAATATGAATTTTTTACCAAGAATGCTCACATTCATTTCAACATTTAATGGGAAATATTTTTTGTGCATTCATCGACGCACAACGATTGTTGATACCAAATTCAGTGATGCAATAGAAAATAATGACTTGCAATAGGTGCGAAAGATCACGCCAGCTACAACAGGTACATTCGATGAGCTTTTTGTTAAGCGGGCAATTCCGGTAGCAATTATAATTTTTGTACATCCAGTGACGCGCAAACAATGTTGACTTTTTAAGGTGCATCTTGTTGTTCTTGATGACCAAATTGTTTGCGAAAGGCTCTGCGATATTGTCCACTAAATAATTACTTTCTTCAAATGTTGTTTGTATGCTACGAATGTACAAATGTTTATCAAAAGACATAATAACATAAAAATTAGGCTGAATATGCAAGCAGTACGAATCTGATAGTGGTTGATCGGTGCCTTAATAAATATTTTAAGGGAAAACAATCGGTTTAAGCGATACATTTGCAACAGAATAAAATCAAGCAAAACATTAGAAAAATCTGATAAATAAGATATATGGCCACCCTGACGACACAAAATAAAATAAATTATTGGAAAAATTACATCTCCAGCTTCGTAAATGTAGAAAAGGGACGCCGTTTTGGGCGGTCAATGGTCAATGATCATTGGTGGGAAATGAAAACCTTACGCCAATTCAAATATCTTTTCTCCCGAACACCTCCCCTTTTAAAAGGTCCGGTATTCCTCTTTGTCGTCCGCGGTTCGGTCCAAGAGTTGATTGGCGTGGAATCGCCTTGATCTTCCGTCCTGAAACCTTACCACATCACTCCCATCCTTGTTGTTTCCGTTTAAGTTAACTTTCTTCAAATGTTGTTTGTATGCTACGAATGTACAAATGTTTATCAAAAGACATAAAATTAAACAAATTATGCAAAAAATGGAAGCAATACGAATCAAATAATGGTTGATCAGTGCATTAATAAATAAGGGGAAACAATCGGTTTCAGAGAGATATTCATTTGAATATTTTAATTATGAATCTGAATGCCACTCAAGGTGGACATTGTTGCGAAAATTACTTCACAATTTTGATTTCAAAAAACCGTTTTTTGCGATTGCTTACCAAAAATTTTTGATAGTCTTGAACGTCCAACGCGTCTTCCTCTTTGTCGTCCGCGGTTCGGTCCCACAGTTGATTGGCGTGAAATCGCCTTGATCTTCCGTCCTGAAACCTTACCTTATACATCACTCCCATCCGTGAGTGGATGTGGTCGGCTCGCCAGGGTTGGGGCAATCCTTTTCGCCGAAGACTTTCGCGTCCACGTCAAAGGGCCGCGGTTTCGCCCCATGGCGACGATTGAACCTTTTCTCCATTTCTTCATCTCGGACAACGATTGGACGGCGCTTCGCCCGCAACAGATCAAATGTTGTCCGGAATTTCAGCTGCAAGAACATTTTGGCAGAACTTTTACCTTCCGGCAATGAGTCATTCAGCGTGATTCGGTATGTCGTCAAAAAGGTGTCTATCCTATTGACTACTTCCTCCCCTTTTAATTTTCGACATGCTCGTTTGAACGTTTCGACAAACCTTTCGGCTTGTCCGTTCGACATCGGTTGTAGGGGGCCGAACACAGATGCGTGATTCCGTTCTGCGTGGTAAATTCTTTAAATTTTTCGACGTAAACTGCGTCCCATTGTCGGTCACCAATGTCTCCCAGCCCATGTCGTGAGCAGAGTTACCGCAGCAGTGAGACACATGTCCACCGAGTCCTTGTGCCATTCTGCTTTGGCTATCAAGGTAGCAATTGAATTGCGAAGTCACGGATGGAGTGTCCTGACGCTTGTTTTGCCGCAACAAATTCATGCCTTTTTGCTGCAACTGTTCTGGATCTGGATATTTAATTATGATGGCAATGATTCTGGAAAAATGTTTTAATGCATTTTATCTTTAAATCTAGGACCAACATTGTTGAAATGGCATAAGCGTGAACGCTATTTTCATATCAAAAAGCTGATCGTGCATGCAGCGTCCGAACGGAATTTACAGCGAGATTGGAGATTTTGCAAATCCATTGCTTGCCTCCTCAGCAGCTGCCGTTCACCAACCGTCCATCCCGGTCGAATAGGCTTTCCGCATCGTTGAGGTCTCCATGTCTAGGTAGTGCGGCCCGACCACCATAGTCTCTTTCATCGCTTGCGCCAGGTACCTTTTCCACGTTTCCGTTTGGTTGAGCAGGAGCAGATCTCCGATTACGACCTTTCCGTGCCGTGCGCTGGACAAAGCTCAAGCTGGCGCATTCATCTAATTCAGCCAAAATTTTTTGCGAGCCTGGGCTAACTCTCGGAAGTGGTCTTCCTAAAAATTTGAAGATGGAACTAAAAAATAAGTGTTTAATACCGCTAATGGCTCTCGCATTTTAAGTCAAATTTGCATTAGTTTTGAACGCATCATCTTTGACCAAACCAAACGATAAATTGTCACAGGCGATCAAATTCAATATCCGTTTGTCAGCAATGCTTAAATCCTTTAGAATTCAACAAAATGTATTTACAAAAGCGGATTAAATCGTACTAACCACAACTTGTCATTTGCCCTCCAACTGCTGCTTTGATTGTTTGCTGTTTTGATGCCGATTTCATCATTTTGGCCTCTAACTCTGTGAACAACTTTGCAAATGCAATGACGAAAAAAGATGCACTTTGCTTTGGTCTTCAGCAGCATAGCAAAAACTCGTGTTTTAGCTTCTTAGTATCTCTGCATTCCCAACATATGGCTTTTTTTACTATCTTCAGCCTTTTAAAGAGACCATTTCCAAACTAAAGCGTTTATTTAACGGAAAATCCAGGTCCAATTACGTGGATTCCGAATCCAGGTCTGAGTCCCCTGGATCTCGATTGAAATTTTAGCGCACCCGAGACTATTTCAAGAAACTGAAGGCGACATCAACCGAATTGCTGGGATTTTTAGTCTTTTTACTATTTTTTCCTGAACGCGCCTTGCTCTGAAAAGCCCGAAAATCGAATTTAGGGCACAGCGATCGGTTTTTTCGAGTTTTTAATAATAACTAGTTTATAGTCTTTTATTTTTTTGTGACTAAAATTGACTAAAATAGAACTTAACAAATAAGTGACTATTTTGGGATTTTTCGCAAAAATTCCTTAAATGCAATAAACCCGAAAAATGCACCCCTAAAGATCGAATTTCGGATTTTTCAAAAAATACACCGCTAAATGAACTTTTTTTAAGATTACAAATTCTGCCTGCAAAAGTTTGATTTTTTAAATTTTATTTTTAAAAAAAATTTATCTGCATTACTTTTGATTTGAAATTGTTGTCACAAAAATGTATTCTGATAAGCCATTCATATTGTCGATTTAAACTTTAAGACATTTTATTATGGTTTTTTTACGTCAAGTAGAAACTGTCTGCAGTTGTTGGACGGAACTGATGTATTGATGGCCAACAGCTCCTCCAACTGCCCGATGATTATTGTTTCGGGGCCCTGCAATTGTGCCGACACGAATAGTTCTAATGCGAATGATCGCAAAATCTTTGATCAGCTGTTGGCGGAATGTGCCGCTGGCCCACAACAGTAACCAGCTGGAGAGCATTACAGTACCTTTAGTAATTAGAGGTAAAAGATTTAGATTCGGGACCTCAATTCTATTCTTATCACTAGGGCCCGACCGATATGCACCAAAAAAAGGCCGTTATATGCACCAAAATATGCCAAAAATGCCGATGCACCAAAATTGCACTTTTAAGAAATAAGAACTACCTGCGTCTAAAACCAGTGGATAGTAGCAGGCGGTCATAAGTCGTGCTTTCGGATCATCAAGGGGCCAAATATCGTAAGTATGTTAAATGTATTTATTGTTAAATATGTCTATGTTTGTTTAAATTTGGTTAACTTTAATATTTTAACTTCATCTACCACAAAATGGCTTGCGACGGGCGCGTGACCCAAAAAAGTTACCAATGCATAAAAACAATGTCTTCTCAATGTCATCGCCGTTGTTGTTTCCGTTTATGCTAACATTCTTCAAATGTTGTTTGTATGCTACGAATGTACAAATGTTTATCAAAAGACATAAAAACATAAAAATTAGGCTGAATATGCAAGCAGTACGAATCTGATAGTGGTTGATCGGTGCCTTAATAATTATTTTAAGGGGAAACAATCGGTTCCAGCGATATTCATTAGAAAAATTTAATTCTGAATAAATGCCACTCAAGGTGGCCATAGACAAAACGCAAAACTCGATTAAATAACGAATTTAATGCCAGATCTTTTGTAATACTTTTCGCCCATGTTTGATTTAGTCCGCGAAATTCTTAATAAAAACGTTTTTGTTGCGAAAAATTTTTGGCACCTCTCAGTGAAATTTTCAAATTTCTAAAAAAATCAAGCAAATCAGGCAACAGAATAAAATCGAGATAAAATCAGGAAACACCATAAAATCAGGAAAATCTGAAAATAAGATATAAGTATGGCCACCCTGACGACACAAAATATAAAAATAAAATTTTTGTTAAATTATTGGAAAAATTACAGCTCCAGCTTCGTAGATGTAGAAATTGCGGGCAGTCGCCGCATAACAAAGAGGTCATAAAATGAGTTACGGAACTCTTTGTGCCGAACGATGGTGACAATTTCGGCTATATAAAGTGCCGCTGACGGGATGCTTATACAAATGGATAAGTAAATGAGTTGAATTTGAAATGAGTAGGACCATTCGGCAAAGTCCATCTTAAACTGAATTAATCAACAATATATTTAAACTTTTTAATTATTTTGAAAAATTATTAAAAAATTTTTTAAATATATTTAGGAAAAAACAACGCCAAGAATGCTCATATTCATTTCAACATTAATGGGAAATATTTTTTTGTGCATTCATCGACGCACAACGATTGTTGATACCAAATGCAGTGATGCAATAAAAAATAATGACTTGCAATTGGTGCGAAAGATCACGCCAGCTACAACAGGTACATTCGATGAGCTTTTTGTTAAGCGGGCAATTCTGGTAGCAATTATAATTTTTGTACATCCAGTGATGCGCAACCAATGTTGGCTTTTTAGTATTAAGTGCCGTGTTGCAATCAGAAAATAATGAGGAATGTATGTTTATTACGAATTGCTCATTAGTTAGTTCTTAACGAATGTTAATTGAAATGAATGTGAGATTTCTTTTCATTGTGCTTAATTAAGTAGATGATTGAAATTTGAATTGAGAGGGACTATTCGCCAAATCTATCATTATTATAAAACTTAATTAATCAAACAATATATTTAAACTTTTAAATTATTTTAAAAATTAATATGAAATTTTTTTTATATCTTAAGAAGCACAATGAAAAGAAATCTCACATTCATTTCAACATTTGTATTTTAGAAGTGTTTACAACACTGTAACTCTTCAGAGAAAACAAATAAAAAATGATTTACACAGTAAGGGATCTGAACCTCCACGTCCACTTCAACTCCAAGCTCTAACCACTAAACCACCACTAGAATAATATCTTTACCAAAACTCGATCTTTAGGGGTGCTTTTCGTCTTTTTTTCGTGGAAAACTGGCTTTTACGAAACGAAACGAAACGAAAAAAGTTAAATTTCATTTTACGAAACGAAAACGAAACGAAACAAAAAATTTTCTGAAAAACGAAATACGAAACGAAACAGTACTGAAAAAATCTTCGAAACGAAACGAAACACGAAACGCCCAAAAAGTCACGAAAAACACGAAAGACGAAACGAAACGAAACAGTTTCGTCCAGCTCTGATCCGCATTGCCCTTTGTATATCGGAGCTTCGATCAAACCCCCCAACCAAAGAATAAAGCATTGCGAGAACGTCGGAATACAAACCCCACGGGAGGGGATATACCGGAATTACCCGCATAATAAAAAGCGCATAGAATGAGTTGTGGACTTTTTGTGCCGAATGATTATGACAATTTCGGCAATATAAAGTGCCATTGACGGGATGCTTATACAAATGGTTAAGTAGATGATTGGAATTTGAATTAGTTTGGACTATTCGCCAAAGTCCATCATTATTATGAGACTGAATTATCATCAATATATTAAAACTTAAAAATCACATTCATTTCAACATTTGTTCTAAACTAATGAGCATCAGAAATATTTTTATTTTGTTTTTTTGTGCCTTCATTGTCTGTTTTACTTTTAGGGGGGAGGGTGTCGGCGGTGCCGAGAAATTTGAATTTTAGCTCAATTTGTTAAGAGATTTGCAACCAAAATTTTTAAAATACGGTTTTTTTTTATTTGGTTTGTTTTATTCCATTAAAATTTTTAGCGGAAATTCTCTAAGATTTAGGGTAATTTCCGTGACAACAAATACCGTCAAATCTTTAAAGCTCTAAGGAATTGAGTTGGATGGTAAAGCAGGGTTCACATTACTTATTTTTAAAAATGTTATTCTATTGTCTCAATTTATATTATTTTTATTTTACTCGGTTGGAGGATTTCATTGCGAAAATTCGAAGCTTTAATTATATTTAAATTCTTCCCCCCCCCCCTTAACGTATTTGCTATATTTAAAAAATAAAAATACTTGAATTCCTTCAAAAGTAATGCAATTTCTTGACAGAAATGCGTTCTTGATGACCAAATTGTTTGCGAAAGGCTCTATGATACACGGCGATTCGATTTTGGGCCTCTAGTTCGGAAAAGATATAAATTTTGTCCTAGTGGTATGTGAGCTTTTCAACAAAAAAAGGCTGGGGGTTCGAATCCCTTCATTGCAATTACTATTTGTCGCTGAATTGATTCATCAGTTCCCCAAAAAGGTAATACAATAGTTCCATGGGTTGCATACTACTGCAGGGATGCACCCCAATGTTACACGTTCTCTCTCGTTACTCTAGTGAGTCTAACCGTCCCTCTCACTTTTGCAAACTATTTCGTCGATTTAGCATTTCTGGGCATAACCTTCTTGAGAGCTATCCTATCGCTTAGCTCTTGCTTACAAATAGCTTCTAGGGACCAAGAACTTCCTCTTTCGTCGCTTTACCTCCCTTTTCTTTATACCAATTTTAAAATTCGTGCTCATTTTTAATAAAAATTTCATTTTTTCACTTATTTGCTGAAAAAGTGGTATCTAGAGGATGATTTGAATAATGGGATAGAATCCTTGCTATTGGCCATTATGTTAGCAAGCTCTGTGCAAAAAATTAGGATCTCGTTTTTTGAGTCGCTGTGGATATTGACCACTAAAAATAGTGCACATAATTAAATTTAAATCCAATATTTCCTTTTTATATTTTAAAAATTAATATTTACTTGTAAAAGTAGAGAACCGGAGAACTGCTTCCGTATGCCATCGATTGCAAAACAAGACTTATTGGCAAAACAAAATATTCAATTGTAAATGCGTCCAAATTAAGTAATGGCGTTATAATGGCATATAAAAAAATATTCTTAAAAAGGTTTAAAAAATAAATAAAAAATAAAATTATTTGTTAGCCAACCAAGATGTAGCATATCAAAGCAATGGACATGAAAACACTCAGCGAAATTGTTAACTTTTTCACATTTTCCGGAACTAAAGGCAAAAATGTAAAAAAATATTTGTTAAACAAAATATAAACTCAATGATTTACGGCGCCAAATAATCAGCCAAATCAATGTGTAACACAAAAAATCCCCACAATATATAACTAAAGCGCTAATATTAGTAAAATAATGATTTTCGGATTGATTGGAGGGATCGCCGAGTATGCACGTCACCGGTCTAAACGAAAATTTGGTTTACTACCGAGTTTAGGGCGCAAAAACTCGAATAGTTAAATAATCAATGTCAATTTTATTTTTACTTTGTTTTGATGGTCACATAGACGAGACTCGAGTTTAGGCCAATTCCGACACAACAAATCATAGCAATGATTCCGAATGAAGCAATTTCTCTGGGAACCAAGCCTTTGTACATGTAAAGCTCGTAAAGCTTAAAATATAAAATTTCAATTATTTTTAAACAGCAATTTTTACCGGATCAACAGATGGTGCCATTGTGTTGTAAATTTGAAAATATGAGATTTTAGATTGTAATACCTAGGGCTCGGATTTATATGTTTTTGTATATTTTTGTTCTCTTATGTTCTGAAGAATACGGGCCAAAAATACCTTTTTGGGGTTTTGAGCATATAGAGCATATTTTGGCATTTTTGACTAATAATTTGCAAAAAGGCCTAAAATCATGGTTTTATCAGCGTTTCGTCGAAATCTCGAGATCTAGCGAGATTGAATTCGGGAAAAGACATCGGGATCTTACCTGAGCCTTTTTTGTGTTTTTCTGGATTTGCCGGGATCTCGACCAAACATTCAAAAATACGGAACACGGAATAACGGAAAAAAACGAACGAAAATAGGGAATGCAAAAAATACGAAACACGGAAATACATACGGAATGCTGAAAAATACGGAACACGGAATAACGGAATGGAAAAAAATACGGACACGGAAATACATACGGAATACTGAAAAATACGAACCACGGAAATACGGAATGTTAAAAAAACGGAACAAGGAAATATGGAATGCAAAAAAATACGGAACACGGAAATTAGGAATGCTAAAAAATACGAAACACGGAAATACGGAATGGAAGTTTTTATGAATTTATAATAACTGAATTTCAAGAAATCGTGGGTAATTGTTGTACGGAACTGCTAAATCTGGTCAGCAATTGATGGCCTCCTCCAACTGTCAGATAATTATTGTTTCGGGGCCCTTCCATTGCATCGACACGATTATTTTGATTATTTCTAAAGCAAATGTTCGTAAAATCTTTGATCAGCTGTTGGCGAAAGGTGCCGCTGGCCCACAACAGTAAGCAGCTGGAGAGCACTACAATACCTGTTGGTGATGTGACCGTTTAAATTTCAGTCTTATAATTTTAGTGGACCCGAGATAACATCATATCCTTTTCTGTCTCAAGACTTTAAAGCAAAGAAAAAATATTTAACGAATTATAATTTGTTTAGCTTGGGGCGGAAAAATTTTTTAGACCAAATTTCTTAACAAAATAGGTTAGATTAATTTTATATTTTTTCCCAACTAGCCTATTTTTTCTAATACAGACCTTCGAAAATTTTTAATCCGATACCCACAAATTGTTTACGAACTACCTGTGTCCAGAAACAGTGGATAGTAGCTGCCCATCATAAATCTTATTTTCGGATAATCAACGAGCCAAATATCGGTAATCTGTATATTAATTATATTTATTGTTAATCAGAGAATTGCAATCAAGCTAGATAAGTCTATGTTTGTTTAAATTTGGTTAACTTTAATATTAATAACTTTTATCTACCACAAAATGGCTTGCGACGAACGCGTGACCAAAAAAAGTTGCCAATGCATAACACAACAATTTCTTCTCAATGGGATCGCCGTTGTTGTTTCCGTTTAAGTTAACTTTCTTCAAATGTTGCTTGAATGCTACGAATGTACAAATGTTTATCAAAAGACATAAAAACATAAAAATTAGGCTGAATATGCAAGCAGTACGAATCTGATAGTGGTTGATCGGTGCCTTAATAAATATTTTAAGGGAAAACAATCGGTTCCAGCGATATTCATTAGTAAATTTAATTCTGAATAAATGCCACTCAAGGTGGCCATAGACAAAACCCAAAAACTCGATTAAATATACAAATTTAATGCCATAACTTTTGTAATACTTTTCGCCATTTTTGATTTATTCCGCAGAATTCTTAATAAAAACGTGTTTGTTGCGAATTTCAGTGAAGTTTTCAAATTTCTAAAAAATCAAGCAAAACCAAGCAACAGAATAAAATCAAGAAGAAAAGCAGGAAAACTGAAAAATAAGATATATGGCCACCCTGACGACACAAAATATAAAATAAAATTTTTGTTAAATTATTGGAAAAATTACAGCTCCAGCTTCGTAGATGTAGAAATTGAGGGCAGTCGTTGAATTTGGGTCCCTCAATACGAGGATTGTATTCATTTTAAATATCGGCCAATACGAGAATGTTGGCACAAAATAAACAAAAATTGTTATAAACGGAAGAAATTTTTTCCATAACTTAAATAGCCATTTTTTTATTAGATTTAATATAAAAAACGACCTTTTCATGTTTTATTGGCATTATAATTGCGGTCAGACGGTTGAGCAGTATAAAAGTCGTGGCCAAAATATTCGATTGGAATGTGTGTCCGTTTAAATAAAAGTACAGTGCGCGCATCCAATTTGGAAAATTTGAATAAATCGGGTAAAGCACACCTAATATATAGGGCAATCGTTGACCGTAGAAAGAGTTCAATAAGAACAACAAATCCTGGAAACATTTTTTTTGAAAAAATTTATCAAGCTTATTGATCAGCTTTTCTAACTGATTCATTCCCACAATCAGTCGGAATTTGTTACCGGAATTGCCCGCATAACAAAAAGGTCATAAAATGAGTTGCGGAACTCTTTGTGCCGAACGATGGTGACAATTTCGGCAATATAAAGTGCCGCTGACGGGATGCTTATACAAATGGATAAGTAAATGAGTTGAACTTGAAATGAGTAGGACCATTCGGCAAAGTCCATCTTAAACTGAATTAATCAACAATATATTTAAACTTTTTAATTTTTTGAAAAATTAATATAAAAATTTTTTAAAATATATTAATATATTTTAAAAAATTTTTTAAATATATTTAGGAAAGAAACAACGACAAGAATGCTCACATTCATTTCAACATTTGTTTTAAACTTAATGAGCATCAGAAATATTTTTTGTGCATCCATTGACGCACAGCGATTGTTGATAGGTTAATACCAAATTCAGTGATGCAATAAAAAATAATGACTTGCAATATGTGCGGAAGATCACGCCAGCTACAACAGGTACATTCGATGAGCTTTTTGTTAAGCGGGCAATTCTGGTAGCAATTATAATTTTTGTACATCCAGTGATGCGCAACCAATGTTGGCTTTTTAGTTTTAAGTTCCATGTTGCAATCAGAAAATAATGAGGAATGTATGTTTATTACGAATTGCTCATTAGTTAGTTCTTAACGAATGTTAATTGAAATGAATGTGAGATTTCTTTTCATTGTGCTTAATTAAGTAGATGATTGAAATTTGAATTGAGAGGGACTATTCGCCAAATCTATCATTATTATAAAACTTAATTAATCAAACAATATATTCAAACTTTTAAATTATTTTAAAAATTAATATGAAATTTTTTTTATATCTTAAGAAGCACAATGAAAAGAAATCTCACATTCCTTTCAACATTTGTATGAAACGAAATACGAAACGAAACAGTACTGAAAAAATCTTCGAAACGAAACATGAAACGCCCAAAAAGCCACGAAAAACACGAAACACTAAACGAAACGAAACAGTTTCGTCCAGCTCTGATCCGCATTGCCCTTTGTATATCGGAGCTTCGATCAAACCCCCCAACCAAAGAATAAAGCATTGCGAGAACGTCGGAATACAAACCCCACGGGAGGGGATATACCGGAATTGCCCGCATAACAAAAAAGTGCATAGAATGAGTTGTGGAATTTTTTGTGCCGAATGATTGTGACAATTTCGGCAATATAAAGTGCCATTGACGGGACGCTTATACAAATGGTTAAGTAGATGATTTGAGTTGAAGCCATTCGACAAAGTCCATTTATTATGAGACTGAATTATTAACAATATATTAAAACTTAAAAATAACATTCATTTCAACATTTATTCTAAACTAATGAGCAGGGCTTCCACTTTTAGGTAAGAAAAATTGGAAAATAAGTACCTAAATAGATGAAAAAAATGCCAAAAGCCAAACTAAAAAAGCGATTAAGTTTTTTAAAAAAAAATTCATATTTAACGATAGCCTTTTAGTAATTTTCGAAAATCCAATACTTGCATAAAAATAAGGCAAAAAATGGCGGCGATGAAAAAGACCGCGCCCAAATGGCGCTCGAGCCGGATGGCCAGGGTGGCAATGAGTTGACCTGGCGCTTAAAATTTTTCGAATTTTTTCAACTTTCCAAAAATACTAAAATAAAACGCAAAATCTACTTATTATACGTTAAAAAGGGGGAAAACATTAAGTATTGAGCAAATTAGAGCACTAAAAGTGCCATTTTTCGATGCATATTTCGTATTTTGGTGCATATTTTGCCCTTTTTTGGCATTTTCAGCAGAATTTTATTTTAAAAAAAAAGTCAAAACCTGAAAATAGGTAACAAAAAGGTCGAAATAGGTAGAAAATAGGTAACTAGGTAATAGGTAGAAAAAAGCCGAAATAGGTAAAAATAGTTATTATGAAGTCCATCTAGGAGCCTCAGACTGAGCTAAAAATGTGTTTTTGTGCTTAACTCCGCGTGCCAAATTCGCAGGAAAAATAGGTATTTACCTAAAAGTGGAAAGCCCTGCTAATGAGCATCATAAATATTTTTATTTTGTTTTTTTGTGCATTCATTGTCTGTTTTACTTTTATGGGGGAGGGGGTCGGCAGTGCCGAGAAATTTGAATTTTTAGCTCAATTTGTTAAGAGATTTGCAACCAAAATTTTTAAAATACGGTTTTTTTTTTGTTGATTTGGTTTGTCTTATTCCATTAAAATTTTTAGGCAAAATTCTCCAAGATTTAGGGTAATTTCCGTGACAACAAATATCGTCAAATCTTTAAAGCTCTAAGGAATTGAGTTGGAGGGTAAAGCAGGGGTCACATTAGTTATTTTTAAAAATGTTATTCTATTGGCTATTTTTATTTTATTCGGTTTGGAGGATTTCATTGCGAAAATTTCAAAGCTTAATTATATTTAAATTCTTTCCCCCCCCCCTTAACGTATTTGCTATATTTAAAAAATAAACTTCCCCCCCCCCCGTATTTGCTATATTTAAAAATAAAAATAATTTAGAATTAGGGGTGCTTAAACAGCAGATTACCCGGTTATAAAGACCTAGTTTTCGTAACAGTTTAACCGGTACTGTCAATTTCATTAAAAGAAACACGGAATTACGGAATGCAAAAAGATGAAACACGGAATATAGAATTACGGAGTGGGGGGTTGTACCTGTTGGAACTTGAGGATATTTTAAAATTGCAACACTATAATATTTTTTTAAAACTAAAATCGCACTGGACAAAATTTGTTGAATTTCTGACAAACGCTCAAAGGGCACAAAATGTATTTGCTTTTCTTTTGACAAATATTTCTTTGATTAAATTTTTTTGTGCCTTTTAGTCACGCACCGCCAGTGTTGATACATTAGTTATTAAAGTGCAGTTTTGTTATGAAATATTAATTAATCCCTGATGCCCCCAACCTTTTTTGAGACACTTTAACTCGAGCATCTTGAATTCCTTCAAAAGTAATGCAATTGTCTTGACAGATGCGGGGAAAAATTCTGCAAAAAATGTTTGGTGTTTCACCGGGGTCGCCAATGTTTCATCAAAAAGATTAAAATCCGCGCACAACTCCCTCAGTATCGGATTGTGGCGTACGATCTGGAGACCACGAAGGTGAAGGGCGAACATCAGCCAAATCTGGTTTCTGCGGCGGTCACGTGCAGTGTTTGCAGTGGGGAAGAGAAAGAATGCGAAATTTGTGACGAAGGGCCAAAGATGATGACGTGGTCGGTGGCGGAAGGACTAGAGCCTCTAAGTGAATTTGTCGGATGGATAATGGGTTTCAAAAATTTCGAAACCGTTGCTTTTGCTCACTATGGGGGAAGATTTGATTCCCATTTTGTACTGCGGGAGCTGACCAACAGGGGGATTCTGACTGAGCTGATGATGGGAGATTTAAAGATCTATCAGATTAAGGCCGGTAAAGTGTATTTTAGGGATTTTTGGCTTTTGAGTCAGAACAAACTAGCCGATTTGCCGAAAACTCTGGAATTGGACACCCCAGCAAAGTTATTCTTCCCGCACAATTTTAATAAGAACGAGAATTTCGGGAGAATGCTGAAACATCTGCCCCCATTCGAAGATTATGGCCCGGGAAACATGAAGGAAGAAAATTATGCAAATTTTGAGAAATGGTATAACGATAATTATGAGACGGAATTTGAACTTGGTAAAATTTTAGGGAACCACAAACAAATCGAAAATTTTTTAGGAGATCAACTTAAAGCGTATTGTGAGAATGATGTTGAAATTTTGATGGCTTCGGTGTTAAAATTTCGAAAATTATTTCTGGGTATCACAAAGGATATGGACGTTATCAAAGACAGCGTGACAATCGCAAGCATAGTTATGAAAATATTTAGGGCCAAACGAGGCGTTTTTTTGGGCGGGATCAAGGGAGGAAGCCGAAATTATGTTGAAAACAGGGAACAATTATAGGGTGGTGGTCCATAGAGACTACAGCCACCCTTTTGCCGAATTTATTTTAGAAAGCGGGCGAATAACCCTTTTTGCTTTTATCATGGTCGAGAAAAACGTCCGGCTGTGTTGTGGTGTTAAGCGGCACCGAATAAGTAGATACACAATGCTTCTGCACGGCGTTGTACAGGTCGAATTTTTTGGCTATATGAAATACTTTATTTATTTTTTTCGCGAAGCATGGTGCCAGACCTATAACAGCTTCTATGGAAGTTCTCTTTTTTTGGTTCGAGTTCCGTCTTTTGAAGTCCGGACGGCAGTCCGGGAAAAGGAGTCTCTTATCTCACCCGTCGAGGCCATAATTAATGCTTTTTTCTACAAATGCGACAGGTAAAATTTTACAAACAAATCTTATAAATATTTTATTTTTCAGAGAAACCGTCGGGTTGTGGAAACTAATTTTATTTCGCGTGCCGTCCCTTGTTGAGCTATGTTGCCGCGCGATCTCAAAAACGGATATGACCACATTTGTCATGTTGCCCGACTCATATAGAAAAAATTTTGTAATGTGTTGAATAAAATTAATTGTGTGTTTTTTTTGTTTTATTTTAAATGTTTAAACAACCGTTGTTATTTTAAGCTAATTTTGCATTGGCATTTAACATAATTTAGATAACGAAAAATGCCAACAATTTTTGAGATTAAGAGCGCGGAGCTGAAGGAAGATGTCAACAGCTACTTTGTAGTGCGAGCAAAAATTGTACGACTCGAATACTGCGAGTATTTGGTAAAAAATATTTCTATATAATTACAAATTTATAATTTAAGGGATGCGTTTTTTGCCGCAAGGGCAAGTGCCAGTGTCCGGAAGACAAGGAAAATTTTTTGTATTTAAAGCTGGCGTTGGCGGATGAAACGGGCAGGTTGGAAAATGTGGCCCTTTTTGGAAGCGAGAAATTGGAAAAAATGGGGATCGGATGGGTAATTTTTTAAAACAAGAAAATTACAAAAAAAATATTTTAGTCTGAAGCTGAGCGACTTGTCGATGCTGTGCTCAATATAGAAATTGGGGCTAAAATTAAGGCGTTTAGAGGAAAAAAGGGTGGTTCGTATTTTTTAGCTGGTTTTAAGGGATTTTAATTTTAAGTTTTTTTGAATAAATTTTGTTAATATTTTGCATTAATTTTAATTTTAATCGTGTCGCAACGAATTTTTATTTAATAATTTTCATTTATAATCAATTTAACGTATAGAGAGAGATGTCGCGACGATTTTTGCCAGCCGAACTTCACTTCGAAATTGTCAACTTTCTGCCCGTTGCTAACCTCCCGCGTACGACTTTTCTTGTCTCGGCCGCCTATTCAAAATGGGGGCTGGAAAGGGCTAGCCTTTCCTGCGCATACGCTAGTGAAGCATTTCCTGCGGTCTATAGACGTCCCCCTCTTTATGGGCCGAAATTAATAGCTTTGACAAGCGTTGGGATAGAGTTTGTATTCGATTATTGTTGTTGCGAATGGGGACATGCTCTTTACATAATTCGACTTATTCGACCGGACCCTACTGCAGAAAGCAAATGGGATACAGGCAGTGGCGACCTTTTATGGAAATTTCTTAGAAATAAAGAAACTAAGAAAGATATATTTATTTAAACCTCCCTTGTGCCATATTTAATGTTTGAACGATAAATTTTATTACATTTTTTTGTGTTTTTTGTTTAATCGTTTTAACGATACCTATCTTAAAACTATAAAAGAAATGGCAAAAAGAAAAAAATAATATTTTTTAAGACAATATGTTGATCGAATCAGCGAGAAAAGAGACGGGGATTATGTGGCGGGAAGGCGTTGCATTTACAAAGGACGCAGAAGAATATAGAACATCGGCACGTGGAGCTTTGAACAGCGCGATAAATGTTAAACTTAAAGCGCCAAATGCGCCAGAGCTGGCAAAGGAGTGGTTTTTAAAACTTTCCGATTCACTTTGGAACCTTTATGGGGTTTACGACAAAATTAAAGAAGAAAACGAAAAGGTCGAATCCGCTTGGCGGGAAATTGATAGGTGTGTGATGCTGGACCGGGCGGAAGAATTGATTGGAAAAGCGTCAAGAGCTCTCCAGGAAATGACAAAATTTCATTTAGAAGCGGGACGAGTTCATGCTAACATTTTGGATCTATCAAATAAGGTCCAAACAATAGTGTTAGCCTTTTTGGAAACCAAAAAATAAACTATAAAAGAAATCAAAAAAAATAAAATAAAACAAAAAAATAATGGTTTCTATAAAATTGTTCATATTTGGACTATTTGTATTAGGCACGAAAAGTTGCGATCTTTCAAAAGAGGAAAAACAACAACTAAATTCGGCTAGGAGGGCAATTGAGAGGGCATATGCCGATGTCGGGAGACTGGTCCGGGAATCTCGGGATTTTGCAACAACGGCTCATAACACGAGAAGAGATGCACGGAAAAATATGGACAGAAACCCTACCGACGAAAATAAGTTATGGTTTGAGAGATTGGCTGAAGGTGTACGAAAAATTCACCGTTTGGCAGACAAAATAAACGACGAAGCATACGAGATAGGGACGGCTAAAAACGAGATGGAAAAATGCCTAGATCGAAAAGATTTGATAATGTGCAGAGAGTTGGCAAATACCGCCAAAAATGCTCTCGGAGAAGCCATAAAATACCGAAAAGAGATTGGAGACTCTTATCGAAACGCCTATACGCAAACCGATCTCGGTATAGCTGAATTGGCAGACAGGGTCCGGGATTCCGGAAGCCGTCCTACAAATCCCAACGAACGACTCCCCACGGGGTTTAAACGCACAAGACCGGCAGTTGTTCCTACCCTACCTAGCGGTGTGGTGCCGGTCTATGACGAGTTTGATGCTGAAAGAGGGTAAAAAACTAAATATGAGAAAAGGTGAAACCCAATGGTGAAAAGGGGTGAAATCGGATGAAAGTTCACCTAAAAGTATATAGGGGCATGTGTTTTATGGGGTAATATGCTAAAATGGTACATTTAAAATCAATAAAAAAGGTAAAAGGAAAATTTTGTGATGGGTATCGATATTATAAACACAAGTCAACAAAATATAAAACATGGTGGCGGTGTGAGTGTTTTAAATATGGGTGTACGGGGTGGGGCTACGATGATAATGGCGGATTTACCGTTACACGGCAACATAATCACAATCCCGACCCAATTTTATTACAAATCGAATCAGATTTAACATAGAAAAACCGGCCAATCAATTTGAAGGTCGTTCATATATTTTTTTGCCAAAAAAAACTCTGCGCAAAAGTTGCGTTGAGTAATTAACTTTATGTTTTTTGCGTTTTTATACGCACACTTTTTTAAAAAAACTCGCTCTCGGCCGTGCAAACCCCTGGGGCAATGCAGTCGGCAATGGGCCGAGGGGAATTTTGGCGTATAAAAGTGGCGACAAATAAGACATAAGCCCTTCTGCTGAAGCGACAAAAATGCCCGTCCGACTCCCACTGTACAACGAAGCAGAGGAAGCTGTTGGGTGGAGGGAGGTGGCCGCAGATGGTGCGGAAACGCTAACGTTCGAGGCCGGATGGACGGACGAGTGGCACCGCCAACAGCAGCAGCATCGGGAACGCGAGCAGCAGCAGCGGCAACAGCAGCAACAACAAGTGCCACAACAACAACAGCAGGAGATCCGCAAACTTTGGGCCGAATCGTGGAGAGAAGAAGCGCAGAGGCGCAAGGCAGACGCGCAAACCCGGGAAGAGGATTTCTCGCGCTGGGAGCGCCAGAAAGCGAAAACCGATGCCGAGGCCGAAAAGAATTGGGTTCAGCAGAAGAACGAGCTGAAAAACAAGAGGAAGCGTGGAAGAAGGATGAAAGAGAGGACCCAGACCGGTACCAAATGATCTGGGGCAAAAATGGTCTGGGGGGAAATTGATCTGGGGGGAATTGATCTGGGGGGGGGGGATGATTGGGGAGGTGATTGACCTTTTTTTGTTGTTGTTGGAATAAAAAATTTGTGTTTTTACTATGTTAATTACTTTTGACCAAAAAAATATTGCAAGATTCAAGTTATTAACCTCTTCCCCAAAATAATGCTGCCCACCCTCTAAACTCAACGAAAAAAATCTTCAGTGCAAACATTTATAATCCTTTCGTATCGCCAATTGCCCAATTGTCCAATTCCCAAATTTCTCCATCACTGAACCACTCGATTCCCCAAACCAATCTCGAAGGCATCTTGCGTCTTCTACAACCCGCCACTTTGTCTCGCTGAACTAATCACCACTTCTCTTTAGCTCAACCCCTTTTTGATCGTCATTATTTAAGCCTATCGGAATCCCTCCATTTAGACGCGGATTAAAAAACAACTGGTTATTGCGAATTTGACAACCCCGACTAAGTCAAATCGAATTTATTCAATTTAATTTATTGATGGATTTTTTTAAAAACGGATGTGAAATGTGCGAAATCAAAAAAAACATTTAACAATGTTTGAATTGTGTCAAATTGATTTGATGGCAAAAAAATTTTTTAGAAGCAAATGTGAAAAGGGTGAATTCAAAAAAAAGCATATGGCAAGATAGTCGTCCATTAAAATTATAAAATACTAAAATTCAATCAGTTGAACAAAGGCCCAGCTAGTTCTCTATCAAAATTATAAAAAATCATTCAGTCGATCAAAGGTCCAGATAATCGTCTATCAAAGTTCCAATCATATTCATTCGCATACGCTTGAATACCAATTAATTTCAGAAGAACCTGAATATTTATTTATTGACAAAATTTAATAGAAATGCACCCCAAACACTTATGGGGTCATACAGTCACGTATGAACTTTGGCAAAGCGTCGATTGCCTTAAAGGAGTAAATAAATAAATTTAAAAATAAAACCCCACTTTTTTTTGCAAAGCTATTGCTGTGTTAGGACAAAAAGTAACGTTGAATTCGGTAATATGCAAGTGGTCACCGATTCCAAAGAGTTGGCAAACTAAATTATTTTTCTTCAAAAATTTTTATTTTGCAAAAAATATTACCTTCCAAGTACTTAGGGTTGTTACGGAGTTCCGCCGCCAAAGATTCACTTATTTCATTCCCAAGAAACGCGTCCAGGCAGCCCTCTACGGATGATTTGTTGCAAAAGTTCGCGATAAATTCTGTCGCGTCAGTATCTTCGCTAAGGGTCCATGATTGGGCGCCTCTATACCCTAAAATCAAAAAAAATGATTCAGCGATATATTATTTTAATTAATTTTAGTTAAATTGCATGAGAGTGATGAGACTGAAGCGAAGTTATATAAAATAACTCGGCCAAAGTCTCGACTTCTTCCCTGGCAGCGGGTCTATACAAGATAGACCGGCTGCCAGGGAAGCAGAGATGACAAAAGAATTTTGAAAGAAAATTTATTTATTAATAATTTTATTAGTTTTAAATCGGACCTAACCAATTAACGTAATATGCCTTGCGGCCATTACGTTCAAATGATGCCAGGATGCTTTCGACTTCGTAGCTCTGAGTTCTCGGGTTGAGTTGCACTGATTTTGGGACGTATTTCGCACTTGCACTGACCGCTATCTTACAAAGGTTTACATTAATTATTTTTATTTTTTAATAGTCAGATTCGGATTCTAAGCCCCAAATCCATTAGAAATGACAATGAAAACATTTATTTATTTAAAAATTTCAGATGTTCGAATATTTGAATAATGCAATAAATCTGTTGTCATATTCGTGATGCGACCTTCAATACCCCTAGTACTTCACAGAATTGTGTAAAACCATCATAGACCCTTTTCTCTTACAAATATTTTACATTAATTATCATTTTAAATAGTCAGATTCAGATTCTACGCCCCCCAGCATACCATTAGAAACACCTTTTTTTTAGTGACTTTGATTTTTTCAAAAAATTTTAATGTCCAAATAATAGATTAGTTGCAGAAATACAATAAATCTGCTCTCATATTCGTAATTAGCGACCCTCGATAATCCCAGAGTACTTCTCAGAATTGTGTAAACCCCTCTTAAACCTTTTTTTGTATACCAAATACTTACTGGAATCCGGCGTTTTTTGTTCCAATTTTTTGCTTGGCGTCGTTTCGCCTTTGCAGTAACAGCAGCAGCCTTTCTGGTGCGATCGTGAGATGCTTGCGGTTGTTGTTCCGGTTGAAGAAGACTTCCGTCCTGTTGTTGTTGTTGTTGCTGATCACCATTGCCTGCCTCATCGACGGGCATTTCTTCTTCACCACTTATCAGTGATGCTGTTATTGACGGGGTTGGAGCAACCGCGGAGGGCGATTGCGGAGTACAATGTGTGTCCGTAGCAGAAGCAGCAGCAGCAGCAGCGGTGATTGTATTTGACGGTGTATCCGCAGCAACAGCAGCAGCAGCAGCGGTGATTGATTGTGGAGGCGGAGAACTTGCAGCAAAAGCGTTGGGTGGTTGCGGAGGTAGCGATGAGTGTCTGTGTGTTGGCGGTGTCGTGTCCTTGCTAAAAGAAAGTTTAGAAATACTGCTCACTTAGAAGTTAATAAACCAAAAAATAAAATTTTTTTGAATTTATACAAAATTTCTACCCATTCGCGGTGTTCTTTTGTGCTTCAATTCTATTCGAACGACGTGGCTGCCACTTGTTAAGTTGCTAAAACGAAACAGATAATAAATATTTTATTATTATTATTATTATCATTATCATTAATTCAAAAATTTTAAAGTTAAAACCAACGTTTGGTCGTCCACTCATGATGGATGCTGATCGGAGATGATCGAATGTTTTCTGTAGTAGGCCAAATAAAACACTTCAGAAAATGTTTTTTTCTGAAAACAACAACCAAATTTAAATTTGAATTATAACGATAACACCAAAATCCTTGAAAAAACATTTTTAATGAGAAGTGGACAAAAAATGATAAATAAAAACGGCAGATCAGGTTTTATAATAAAAAAAGGATTAAGTAAGGAATCGATTTAAATGAGATTTAAGCAAATTATAATAAATATTTATTCTTTATCATAAAAAGAAAAGTAGGGAATTATGCGCAAATCATCGATTATGGAGGGGGGGGGGCAAAAGTTTATAATGTGTAATTCAATTACGAGTAATTCTTTCTCTTTATTTTGTGCTACGATTCCGCGATAAAATCTTTGATTGCGCGTCGGCTGGTTGCACGATTATTGGTTTTTTTTGGGTGGAAGAGAAGGAACAAATAGGGTTTAAAAAGTTTGGGGAGTGAAAGCAATCCAAAATAAGTTAACAATCAAAGCGAGGGGAAAAAATATTTTTTAATTCTTTATTTCAATTTGGGCGGGCGGTGGGGAAGGGATTCGGGGCGAATTTGGGGCGCGCGGTGGGGAAGGAATTCGGGGCGAATTTGGGGCGCGCTGTGGGGAAGGAATTCGGGGCGAATTTGGGGCGGGCGGTGGGGAAGGGATTCGGGGCGAATTTGGGGCGGGATTCGTCGTGTAACACTTCTTATACCGACCGAGAAAAATGTTGGGATTTCGGTATTTTTCGGTAACGGTAATTTACCGAATTACCGTTACCGATTACCGACCGAGAAAATTGTTGAAATTTCGGTAGAAGCGTCTCGAAAGGTTTCATATTGCATTTCAAATCTTTAGTAATAAGATTTTTCAGCTTTGTGAGCGCGATTCGTCAATTGCTGTTCAGATTGCAATTGCTAGCATTTTGCTTGGGGAGTTAACCGAAAAGAATTATCCGATCATTGAGGAAGAGCAAAGAAAACTTATAAGCGAAATCCGTGAACGATTTTCAAACTTGGAAAGCAAAAGGTCAGCCAAAAAAAAACTCGAAATTTAATGCCTTTTTAATAGGATTTATGCCGTAGCCCACTATCTTGACCCTAGATTCAAGGACCAATTTGTGCCAAACCGTTTGGAATTTGTCTCTAAAATTCATTCATGGATCAAGCGGACATTCTGCTGCCAACCAATAGTGGAGAAATGGTTCTAATTGATGTAGCTAATGTTGATGAGGGTACTTACTATCTTAAATTAAAAAACTTTTTTCATTTGTTCGATTTTTTCTATTAAATTATTTCTTAGAAAAGCCTCCATCTCCAAAAAAGAAGTGCGGTGATTTCTTTGCGTCCCGCGCGAATTAATTTGTTGCTCGAAAAACGCCAACAAAGGGCTCAAGTCAACCGGCTGAGGACATTGAATTTGAATTGAATTTGTATAGGAAAGCTGATTTGCAGCCGTTGGACAGTGATCCTTTTAATTATTGGAAAGAGAATGAAAAAATGTTCCCTATTTTGTCCCCCATTGTTCGCCGCTACCTTTCGGCGCAAGCGACATCTGTTGAAAGTGAAAGGATTTTCTCTGTAGCAAGAGATGTTTTTAATTACCGCCGCAATTTATTAAACCCACAAACAGCAGAAATGCTTATTTTTCTCAACAAAACATTGCCCATTATCAATTATAAGTATTGAATAAATTGTTTGTTTATGTAAATTGAAATTAAAAATGTCCAAAATTACCGATTACCGGTCGGTATACCGAAATTTTTTAGTCGGTATTTTTCGGTAACGGTAATTTACCGAATTACCGTTACCGATTCCGATCACGTAAAATTGATTTTGCTTGTTTTTTATACAATTTTCTCGCTATCGCGCGGAATATGACTGCCAGCGCCATAATCATCTCCAAACAGCGTCACGCTTTGTTGATGATTGTTGTTGCGCATCTGCTCAGCGCTTTATCGGTTCAATTACTGTCGCGCAGTGGGGCATAATGGGCGCAATGCTAATGCGAATGGGCGGTGCCTGGGCCGGTCTGAAACCAACGATTATGAGATGGAATGGTGAATACTGGGAAGGGAAATTATATTTTAATTATTTTTAATTTTAGAAAAGATTTTAGGAGAAGAGCAAAAATGAAATAATATTGAAAAAAATGTACAAAATAGAGACTGAGATATCACTGACGAGTGGGCAATCGTCTTTCTTTTGTCTGGTCAAGATGCGCGACTTTCTCTCCACCCCTATCCATTTCCATCCTCCACATTCGTTCCCTATTGGCTCCAACACCACTGCCGGATTCCATCTATTCCTTTCACCCAAATTCTGGACCTAGACGGAGTCTCCGCCTTCGAAACTTTTCCGTTTTCTAATCAAATTGCTCGGACGGCCTTCGCCCACCGCCGAATGCTTTCTTATCCTTCCGCCTGAGGGCCTCCATCCTCCGGCCTTTCTTTTGGCGGCATTTTTAATCGGTCCATTTCTGTCCGTATTTCCCTTTCAAAAACATTTGGAGCGGGGCTATTTCCATTCAAAACTGTACTTGGGGACGCCCGGTACTCTTGTAGAGAATAAATTGTGCCATCTTCAGATTATTGCCTCATACAAAAGTTTTTTTAGCCCCTCCTTAAGGGTGAGGGCTGATATGGTGCCGTTGTTTTGGGTATCACTCCCTCTCCCCACAAAAAATCAGCCATCTCAGCCGACGTAAACTGAGGACCATTGTCCGTCACTAGAAACCGTGGGGAGCCAAAGACACCAAATATTTCGCGGAACGCGTTTATTATTTGGAATGAATTTGTCGAGTTCATTTGATGAACAAATAGAAATTTTGAATGTGAATCAATTAATATTAGAAAATTCGTTCCCATATAGGACCTGCAAGGTCCGCATCTTCACATTTCTCATTCAAGTCGTTGCCACCCCTGCGCCGTGAGGACATGACGGATCCCTTCAATGCGCCTTTCGTCCCCGAGCATCGACGCCATTTGTTGTTGCTGCTGCTGGTGCTGTTGATGTTAGTGGTGTTGTTGGGTCAGAGAGGGGGATCGGGAGGGGGAAGGCGATAGGGTGGTGGAGGTAGGACGGGGTGGAGGATGTTTGTGGAGGGACGGTGTGGGAAAATGGCGAGGGCATTGGGATGGCGGGGGAGCGGTGGACGGAGTTTGGGAGTGCTGTGGTAGGCATGCAGGAGTTCATAGTAGTCAATGAGGCTGGAGCACGTGTCTCAGGAATTAACCTGAGTGAGAAGTGTGGCCGGGATTGCTGTTCTGAGGTTTGGACATGTGAATGGATCCGTGACTGTTTTGACAGTGCTTATGTGGACAGTGATTCAGACATTCGGTTTGTCTGATGATTTTAAGTGTGAGAATTGTAGGGCGTGTGCATGTGTGTGTGTGTGTGTGTTAATAGTGAGAAAATGTTGATTGATCACGAGGCAAAATAGTTTTTTTTTGTTGACAAATTGGTCAAGGGCCACATCTTTTTCACTTGTGTTGATCAGTGCCGGACACTTGAACTGTTTGCTGAAGACGGACAGAGAATGTCGTCACTCGCGATCGGAATGTGGTGCCGGAATCTTAATTTTGGGGCCGAAATGTGTTTGTTTTTTTGATTGGTGACTGAGTCAGAGAATGGAATGGAGGGCGAAGGTGGCAAGGTGAGGTCGGGTGAGTGGCAACGTGAAATCGAGTTTGGTTCTGGCGGGGGGGGGGATTCACGAGCTCGAACAATTCTTTTGCCCGCATAATTCAAAGCGGATTGATAATCCTGGGTCCGAAACGGGCTGACATTTCAGCAAATCTAAGTTTTGGGATTAACTGATCTAAATTTTGTTTGGAGAGCCGATACGATTGGCTGGAACAGTTTTGATCAGAGTTTATCGAAATTTGGTTGGATTTGGTCAGTTTTGCCTCCGGTTTTGGTTGATTTCTACCGTCGAATTGGTTGGAGAGAGTGATTCCTAAGGTGAACGGGCGGGGAGGGGATAAATTGTCTTAAAACCTGGTTGGCAGAGCCACTAAGATTGGCGCTTTTGGGGTCGATGGACTCGTGAGCTGGCGCTTAGACTGATGGGGGCCGTCGATCGGATGCTTGGCAAGGGCTGCTTGTCGGGGACCTTTGGGAGGGAATTCGGAGTAAGGTTTGACCCTTTTTCGGTGCTGCGCCAAGCCGATTTTGGTCATTCAATTTTGAACCTTTTGAATCGCCGATGGATGTGGTGAAAAGAGGGTCGGTGGTCAGATCGGCGGAATAAGATCGTTAGACAGAATCCGGACTCAGATTAACGGCAGTAGAAATTGGATTTGCTAAATTTCGGATACTGTAGTGTGGCAAAGGAGGGGGGAGGGGGTGGGAAGCTTTGGAGGGAGTTACATCGATAGGACTTTTGAACATATTGAACGGTTAACGAAATTAATACTGGATGGGCTTGATCCTTTTGGTCCGATTGGAATTGGATGGGTAATTTGGGTTAATTTGGTCAGACTTCGGATCAGGAGGGGTAATTCGACATTTTTTGGTTGAAAATGCGAGTGATATGAGTTTCGTTATTTTTTTTATTCAACAACCACTTCTGCTGTATTTCTTTAACAGCAACATCGGGTGAGAGGGTGAAAGTAAGGATCATCCCCCGAGGGGCCAAAGAGAACGTTTTGCGTCGGTGGATGGGAGGGGGGAGGGAAGTGGATGCATTCTCTCAGCTATCTGTTGATGATGGCGATGAAGATTGTCGACGGAAATGAGCGGGGGGGGGAAGAATTTGTTGCAAAATTGAACGCCGGGGTGAGTGGGACGGAGAAAGTAAGCCGGGGTAGAAGATGTTGGCCTGTTGTGTTGCTTGTGGCGGGCAGAGAGAGCAGTGAGAGGCATTGCAGGCGCGGGGATGGTGAGTCGCCGATTTGAATAACGGATCGATTGGCCATTGGGCAGAAATTTCCGTTGTGAGGAGGAAGGCTTTTGTGGAGAAGGAGCTGTGCCGGTCGGAGGAACAGACCGTTCGCATGGGGAGGGAAAAGGGGGGTGGCCGGGTTCGGGTTCCGGTGATAGAGAAAATGAATACAACTGTTATTTGCTTCGAGCTCCGGGATTTGGAGGCCTTGGGCGGCGATCGGACGGAGGCGACGGGCGATCGGCAAGTGGAAGCGCGTGGGGGTGGCCATTCCCGAGGGAGGACGTCCCAAACACTGTGGCCTCCCCTTTCCCCATGCCATTCATTACCCCATGCCTCCGGCCTTCTTTTCCTCCTACCCCTTGCCCCAATTCTGCCCTACCCCCAGATTCGATCCCCCATTCTTCCTCGCTTCAACAAGCATTTATTTCATCAAAACGGTTTAACAACATCCACGAGTCGATCGACATGGCGAGGGCGATAGGGAAGGTGCTGATGATCGGAGGAGGGGGGAGGGGTGAGGACGGACAGAAGGGTGGAGCGGAAGTGCCGGGGGGGGGGGGGGGAGGAAAACCAACGGAGGATTCAAAAACCCCTCCCGAGAGTGGGGACGGACCGGAGAGACGGGAGAGAGATGGCTCGTTCTTTGGGGAAGAGCGAACTGATAGCTGCCGATCGGAATCCGCCGCCATCGCTTTCGCTCCTCCCCGGATCCCGCCTTCGGGCCGCAAGTTTCGGGCTGCAAAATTCGGGCCGCAAGTTTCGGGCTGCAAAATTCGGGCCGCAAGTTTCGGGCTGCAAAATTCGGGCCGCAAGTTTCGGGGCCGCAAAATTCGGGCCGCAAGTTTTGCACTACCTTTCAAATAGGTTCTGCGAAACGAAACGTTTAGAAAACGATTCGGCATTTTTTGTTAGAAAATGAGGAAGTTTCTATGATTAAATTTCTTAACAAAGCTTTGAAATTCAAGAAATTGTGGCCATTTTTGAACGGAACTGCTCTGGTCTGTAATTGATGGCCAGTGGCCACCGATCCTGGCCGATGATTGTTATATGCAAATGTTTATCAAAACTCAGATAATCATAAAAATGGCTAAAAGACGGTACAATTTTGAGAATTGTGCAGTGATTTTTCTAATGTAAAATTATGAAACTGTTGGCAATTGTTGTACGGAACTGCTAAATCTGGTCTGCAATTGATGACCAACAGCTCCTCCAACTGCGCGATGATTATTGTTTTGGGGCCCCTCCATTGCGCCGACACGAATATTTTGATTATTTCTAAAGCGAATGATCGAAAAATCTTTGATCAGCTGTTGGCGGAATGTGCTGCTGGCCCACAACAGTAACCAGCTGGAGAGCACTACACTACCTGTTGGTGATGTAACCGTTTAAATTGTCAGTCTTCATCAAAGAATTAAGACCGAAAGTTTATCAATTCTTATCACCTGTGTCCAGAATGAGTGGATAGTAGACGAATATCAGTGCCTTTGTTTTCCAATCATCAAGTTTAGTAATAAAGTTGAGCTAAGATGTTAAATTATTATTTGCTCCATTAGAATTGCAATCAAGCTAGTATATGTTTATGCTTCTTTTAAATTTAGTTATATTTAATTTATTTTGTTTACCAAATACAAGCTTGCGCTTAGCATGTGACCCAAAAAAGTTGCCAATGCATAAAACAGCAATTTCTTTTTAATATCGTCGGAGTTGTTGTTTCTGTTTATGACTTTTTTCATATGTAATTTGTAGGCAACGAATGTGCAAATGTTTAACAAAATGCATACAACCATAAAAACGACAGAGAAGAGAAAACGACACAAGCAGAACCCAAATAGTTGATGATCGGTGCCTTAATATTTTAAGAGGAAATAATCATCAGCAAAATTTAGAAACAATTTATTCTGAAATTTAAATGGCTCAAGCTTAATGAAATTGTTAAGAATATAATTACATCTGCAGCTTCGAACACGAGAAAACTGTGGTCTGTCGTTGAATTTGGATAATTCAAAATAAGAATTGCATCCATTTTGAACGCTGGCCAATACGTAACGGTTGGCACAAAATAAACAAAAATTGTTATAAACGCAAGAAATTTGTGCCACAGCTTAACACAATTTCAAAAAAAGAAATAATAATTTCTTAAAAACACTAAAAACCACCTTTTCATGTTTTATTGGCATTATAATTGCGGTCAGTCGGTTCAGCAATATAAATGCCGTGACCAAATTATTCGCTAGGAATGTGTATCCGGTAAAAAAATAGTAAATTGCGAACATCCAATTTGGGAACTTTGAATAAATAGGGTAAAGCACGGCACCGATTATAGTGGGCAGCCGATCGCCGTAGAAAGAGTTCAATACGTACAGCAAATCCTGAAACAATTTTTAAAAAAAACTGATCAATTTTAATTATTAGCTAATTTTTTAAATTCTTTCTTTAAACATTTGGAATTTTGTACTTCTATCAATTTGAATTTGTTACCGGAATTGCCCGCATAACAAAAAGTGCATAGAATGAGTTGTGAAACTTTTTATGCCAAACGATGGTGACAATTTCGGCAATATAAAGTGCCATTGACGGAATGCTTATACAAATGGTTAAGTAAATGATTGGAATTTGAATTGCGATTAACCAATCGACAAAGTCCATTTTTTTAGATAAAATTATTCTAAATTTATTAAATTTTGTGTTAACCCAAAACTTTGATCGGTGATAAATAATTTACATTTATGTAAATTAGAAAAATTTTTACGAAACGACCCAGCACGAAAGTCGCTTCATTTTCAAAAATAATTGCTTCATATCACTCAACATTCGTTTAAACTAATGGGCAATTAGTAATAAACCCCTCATTATTTTCTCTAGAGCTGTTCGAGACTTGAAATTTACCGAGAATCGAGAACCGAGGACACCGAGAACCGAGACCGAGAAATGACCCCGAGACTCGAGACCGGGAACGAGACCCAAAAAAACCGAGAAATTTCTCGACTCGGGAACCGAGAATCGAGAAATTTCAAATTTTTTTTCGTAATTCACAAAAAAATATTGATTTTAAGCTCCACAAATTTTCAATAAATAATTTAACACTCAGGGGTGCCAACTGTCCTTGCTACTGATTTCGTCGTACTGATTCTGTACTGATTTTCAGTAGGGTTGGACAAGAACGGGTATCCGGAACCGGACCGGGACCGGTATCCGGGTGTTTTGGGCAAATTATCCGGTACCGGTATCCGGGTGTCAAGGATCCGGGATACCCGGTATCCGGGGGTTGGATCCGGGTGGGTTAAGCACCCCCTAATGGTGGTATTTTTTCGGAGAGGTTTTTTTGATGGTGTTAGCGCTAGTAAAATTTTTGAATTTTGCGCGACAATTTGCCATTTCCTATTAGAATAAAATAGAGAGATATGGACTTATGTAATTTGTTTTTTTATAATTAAGGATAGGATTTATATCATCTATCTTAATATTAATTTTGCTCCTACAGTTGTAAATATAATATTTTCACATGTTTTGGAAATTTTATAAAAAATATCAAAAGTAAAAAATTTTAGGGAAAATGTCGATCTTTGTGGGTGGATTTTTGGTCCAAGAAAAAGTCATTTTTTAGGGGTGCATTTTTGAAATTTTTAAAAAGTCGATCCTTAGGGGTGTATTTTTCGTTTTTATTGCATTTTTCTTAATGAATTTTTTGAAAAATGGCGAAATATGTGCTAAAACTCTGAAAAAGCTTAAAATATGTCAGTAAATATGTGCTACAAAATCGCTCAAAATATGTTTTAATTAGAGTAGTGCACGGTCGGTTTTAAACCGGGGGTACCGGTTTTCGGTTAGGCCGGTTTTGCGACCTCCGGTTTTCGGTTTTGGTTTTTGGCCGACACCCGGTTAACCAAAAACCGAAACCGGTTTTTTATTAAACCAAAGGGGGGCCCTTTTGATTTTAAATCCTAATTTTTGGACCAATTTTTTTAACATTTGTTTTATCTAAAAAAAATTCTCAACATTTTTAATCAATTTGCTGTTGCCTAAGTACATTTTCTTCAATTTCTTCTTTGTCATCTAATTCATCGGTAAAATATCAACTCGTTCCCCACCAAAATTGGTCGAGATAGAGGTCAGTTTCGAATACTAGGCCCTCGAATACCCCCCGATAATTTTTTTATCGACTTTTGAATTTTTTTTATTTTTTTCAAGGGGAACGAGTTGATGATGGGGAACGAGTTGATTACCGTTCTAATTCATCATATCTAGCTCAACTCTTGGCGCAAGCATAGTCTTCTTTAAACTGGCTTTAATAAGCATCAAATTTTCCGCCATTTTTGCGCCTAGCCTAAATAAATATGGTGATACCGTAAGGCAATTTGTACCTGTTCCTTAACGTGTTTGCATAAAGGAGCCCTGCCATTGAAAATGTCCTCTCGCTGCTTACAGAAGTGGCAGGAACTGACAAAAAGCGCTCAGCCCCCTCAGCAATCAAAGGAAAACGAAATTCCATGAAAATCCCATCATTAGGAGTGTATTTTTTTCGTTTTTACAACCGAAACCGGAAAACCGGTACCCCCGGTTTTCGGTTAGGCCGGTTTTACGACCCCCGGTTTTCGGTTTCGGTTTTTGGGCTAAAAAAACCGGTTTTCGGTTTCGGTTCGGTTAACCGACCGTGCACTACCCTAGTTAATACCAGCATGCAGTGATGCAATAAAAAATAATGAGGACTACTTGGACACGTACATGCGTGACTATGGGGTACTTTAAAGCGCTGATGCGCTTGTAGAGCTTCGGGGAGAGAAGTTTTGAACTGATGATTTGCCAGGTACAATAAATTAGCCCAAAATGAGGCCAGTTACAACAATTTTGACATTCGTAAGAACTCCCGTTTTCTTTTGCTTATAAACTTGTGTGAATCGATGGGTTGCATTCCCGGAACACCAAATTTTGGTCCAGAGTCCAAAATGTTTTGGTCGGTACTTTTCGGTAAAGTACCGAAAAAGTACCGGTACTGAAAAGTACCAAAAAAATTGTCGGTGCTTTTTCGGTTTTCGGTACCAAAATTTTTTATATTAACTTATAAACAAAAAATTGTTTATGTTTTATTAATATTTAAATTGAGTATTGGGAGATTGCGATTCAAGAAAATTAGCATTTTGACCTGTTCCTGTTCTGTGGCAGGATTTTATGAGAAATTCCTAAATTATCTTCAATTTTAAAAATCTTAAAAACATATTTAAAGAAAAAATATTGTTTTTTCTGCCATGAAGTTAATTAAAAGACAGAAAAAACTATATAGCAGTCGGGGTTTGCCAGGCATCACTCACCAGGGCATTCAATAAAAAGAAATTTTGACTCAAGGACTCGAACCTCAGACAATAAGGGCTTTCGGTTCACAGTTTAACCACTAAGCCACGTGATATTATGGGTAAATGTTGAAAAATTCGAATATATTACCAATTTTTCCATTCGGTACTTTTTTCGGTACTCAAATTTTGTTCGGTCGGTACCTTCGGTTCTCAGATTTTTTTGGTCGGTACTTTTCGGTAAAGTACCGAAAAAGTACCGGTACCGAAAAGTACCAAAAAAATCCAAAAGTTTCGGTCGGTACTTTTCGGTAAAGTACCGAAGCCTGAGTACCGAAAAGTACCGAAAAAGCGTCGGTACTTTCCCGTACCGACCGAACACTAATATAAATACGCTGAATGCCGAACGATTGCGACAATTTCGGCAATATAAAGTGCAATTGACGGGATGCTTATACAAAGGGTTAAGTATTAGATTGGAATTTGAACTGAGATGAACCATTTAGCAAAGTCCATCATCGCTATAAGATTCTCACATTCATGCACTTAACATTCGTTAAAATCTAATGGGCAATTCGTAAACATACATTCCTCATTAACTCTCATTGCAACACGGCACTTAATCTATCAACATTTGTTGCGCGTCACTGGATGTACAAAAATTATAATTGATACCGGAATTGCCCGCATAACAAAAAACGCATAGAATGAGTTGTGGAATTTTTTGTGATAAAAGATGGTGACAATTTGGGCGATATAAAGTGCCATTGACGGTATGTTTATACAAATGGTTAAATAGATGATTTGAGTTTGAACTAGAGTCCGGACCAAAACCTAAAACCAAAACATTTTTGGGTTGTTTTGTACAAAATTTTTTACCAATATTATTGACCAAATTTTGTTTGGTCCAAATTGGAATAAAACCAAAAGAAAACCAAAACCAAAATAAACCCAATATTATTGACCAAATTTTGTTTGGTCCAAGCCCATTTTTGTACAAAACTTTTGGGTGTCTTCTGGTTGAATTTACACCCCTAAAGATGACATCATTGAGTGACAATTTTAATCTTTTTAACAGGAATTCCGCAAGAAATTGATGGCTTAGTGTGTTGTCTTTCGGTAGCTCTTATCTTATGTGTTTGGGGTTCGAACTAGAGACCGGAAACTTGGACCCAAAACCCAAAAATTTTTTGGGCATTTTTTGGGTTTTGGTTTTTTTTGGGTTTCGCTCCCATCTGACCCAAAACCCAAAACCCAAAAATTTTTTGGTCATTTTTTGGGTTTTGGGTTTTTTTGGGTTTCGCTCCCATCTGACCCAAAACCCAAAACCCAAAAATTTTTTGGGCATTTTTTGGGTTTTGGTTTTTTTTGGGTTTCGCTCCCATCTGACCCAAAACCCAAAACCCAAAAATTTTTTGGTCATTTTTTGGGTTTTGGGTTTTTTTGGGTTGACAAAACCCAAAATTTTGTACAAAACCCAAAAAATTTTAGAAAACGTAATAAAATGCCCAAATTTCCGACTTTTTTTTAATTTTTAAATAAAAGTTCTATTCATAGCATTTTTCTGACCAGTCATCATAAATTCATGAATAATATTAATATCAGGGTAGCCACCTGTCAAACCCAAAAATCAGGAATACCGGCTGAAAAATCAGAAAAAAAATCCGGAATTTTTTTAGGTGTGTAAATATATGAATTTAATGCCAAAACTTTTTTATTGCTAAGAAAATTGTGTAAAATTTCGATAATTTTGCCGATTTTTGAATTTTCAGAAATCCAATTTGCGAATTCTGCTTTATTAGGGGGTGGCGGTTGGCGGTGCCAATAGGCGCCTCCGAGAAAATTTTGAATTTTGACTCAATTTGTTAAGAAATTTGCAATCAAAATTTTAAAATTACGATACTTTTTTTAGGAATGGGAGAGGTCCGCCGGCACCGGCAGAAAATTTTTTACAGAAATCAAGTCTTTGTTACAAAATTAAACCAAAAAGTTCAGAAAAATATGAAAGTCTGGCAATCTTTGTTAAAAAATTCAGAAAAATATGTTGATTTTTTCAAAAATACTTTTTTTGCGCCATTTTAATTTTAAAAAATTCGAAAAATTATTTTAAAATTTATTAATGGGGAGAAGCGTATGTGAGAAGAGGAAAAATATAAATAGTGCTCGCACTACGGCGGGTTCGAACCCAACACATAACGTAAGAGCTACCGAAATGACAAACCACTAAGCCATCAATTACTTATTAAGATCCTTGTAAAAAAGATTGAAAAATCACTCGATGATGCTATCTTTAGGGGTGTAAATTCAACCGGGTAACACCCAAAACTTTTGTACAAAAAAGGAAATAGACCCAAAACCCAAAACCCAAAAATTTTTTGGTCATTTTTTGGGTTTTGGTTTTTTTTGGGTTTTGCTCCAACGGACCCAAAACCCAAAAATTTTTTGGTCCAATTTTTTGTACAAAAAACCCAAAAAATTTTTGGCTTTTGGGTTTTGGGTCCGGACTCTAGTTCGAACCCGCTTGAGTGGAAGCAGCTATTTATTATTTTTCCTTTGTCACATGCGCTTCCCTGCATTAATACAAATTTTTGAATACATTTTAATATTTTTACACGCGCAAAAAAAGAATTTTTGAAAATTTTTGTTTTCAAATTCCTTAAGAAATAAATATTGCCAGTTTTTTGTTTAAATTCCTCCGGCGGCGCCTGTCGGCACAGCCGGACCTATCACATTTCTAAAAAGTAGATACTGGAATTTTAATGACCGGATTCGGAATTATGAGCAAAATCCCAACCCGACCTCTGACATGGTCAACCCCGGCCTCCACGACCCCGACTGGGGGGGGACGGTTTGGTTTGTAGTTGGCGTGATTGACGTGACACTGGTCAGAAAAAGCATTGAATAAAATTTTATTTAAAAAAATCGTAAATTTAGGCTTTTTGTTATGTTTTACTAAAAAACTTTTGGGTTTTGTACAAATTTTGGGTTTTGCCAGACCAAAAAAAAACCAAAACCAAAATAAACCCAATATTATTGACCAAATTTTGTTTGGGTCCAACTTTCCGATCTCTAGTTTGAACTGACTTGAAGCCTACTGGCGTGATTGGGGGTTGTACCTGTTGTAGCTGGCGTGATATCCACAATTATTGCAAGAGCGTAGATTTATTTTAAAATTATAACGCAACAAATAATTTTTTTTTTTCTAAAATCTCATTTTACAAATATGTTTTGAATTCTGACACTCAAAGGGCACAACATGTATTCGCTTTGATTTTGACAAAATTTCTTTGTCTAAATTTTTTGTCACGCACAGCCAGTGTTGGTTGATAGATTAACTATTAAAATGCAGTTTTGTTATGAAAAAAATTAACAATTAATTAAATGAATAATTTTGCCTTATTAATATGATGGATGCCATTGTATTGTAATTTTTAAAATATGAACATTTTAAATGTAAAATGTTATAGGAATTCAAATTTTTTAAAGATACGGACTTTCGAAAACAGTAAATTCTTTAAAAAACGTACCCTTGGGAGTAAGGCTGTCGGTTTCAAATAATTTTTGGTTTGAAACCGACCGCGTTAATCGAACCGGAGCTTTCGGGAACCAAAAAAATGCCGGTTTCGGTATCGGTTCGGTTCGGAAAACCGACAGCCGTACTTGGGAGGGCTGAAATAATGTTGTGAATTTAATGTGTTTTAATTCATATTGGCATAACGTAATTTGCTATTTATTTAAAAATAAAAATCATTTAAAATTAACCAAAAATGTCCAATAACTAGGGGTGCTTAAACCGCATATTTGGGTAACCGGTTATCGGTTAACCAGGGATTTTAAAGACCGGTTTTCGTAACCTAAAACAAAATATTCAATTGGAAATGCGTCCAAATTGAATAAAGGCCTTATGGCTCTTGCGAAGAAAGTATTCTTAAAAAAGGAATTATTTCAAAATCTAAATTAAAATAGCCTACCAAATAAAGCATATTAGACCAAAGTGACAACAGTTCGCAAAACTTTGGCTATTTTGACTTCAGACTTCGGGCTTAAATCCGATCTTTAAGGGTAATGGATTTTTGTTGTCAAGTTTTTTTTTTGCGCCGCAGTCGGCGCCGCCAAGAAAATAAATGTCTGTTTTTGTTAAGAGATTTACAAATAAAATTTTTTTTAAAAACGTTTTTTTCCCGCTCGCTTAGAACTGATAGGGTATTTACCCAACTCGCTAAATTTTCCAAGATTATCAAAGATGTTTGAATCTTGCAATTAGTAGTAGAAGCTATCAACAAGCAAATGCTAAGCGATTGGCAAATCTCAAAAGGTAAATATGGATCATTTTCACCAGAATCGAAATTAGAGCCCGGACTTAAGGACTGATCGAGATTTCGATCAAGAATTACGATGAATCTCGAATCTCGGTAAAATTTCGTCGATTGAGATTTTCTTTGGATTGGATCACTTTGCAATTAAATGATGTCAACTGCCTTTTTAATCGATCAAAAACAGTTGTGGCCTGCTTCACATCGACTTCCATCCATTTTTCTGATTCACATTTATTGGTCAAATGTTTTCATATAACTAATGTTAGCATTAATTTTATCATTATATATTAGCAATGGTACCCAATTTATTTTTAAAAAATTTTGATTACTTTAGAAATTCATAAAATTTGAAGGAATTATGAATTTAATTATACTATAAGCAATAATGCTTTTAAAATAAGTAATAAAATTTAATATTTATTAATTTTTTTCTCTCTTTGTGCTTATTTTTAGAAAAAAATGATTTTTTGGCACAACAAATTCATTTGTCTGATCATTTTAGCCGGGTCAGCTTCCGAATTCCTAGCTGAAGATGCGGCATCTGATCAGAAAACTTTCTATCCAATCCGTTACAAAAATTGCAGTAAAATTTTTAAATAAATTTAAATTTCACCTAAAATAATAACCCCTTAAATTTCAAATATGCAAATAAAAATTTCAGAATCGCAATTCGAAGTGTTGAGCGTGGCGATCACAACCAACTGTTCCAGTACTGATCGATGCCACTTTTCGCGTGGCTCTGTTCTGGCCATACAAATTGTCTTCAAGCCGAGTATTGAATTTTTCGGGTTTTTTAGCATTTGCCCATTTTGTCACATTGCCAGTTGGCATTTTCCTTTGTTTCTTGAACAAATTTCCTGTTGCAAAAACAGGAGCATTCTGACAACATCAAAACGCAATCTTGTTTTTTAAAACAAATAAATTTCCAGTATCGATTTCTCAAACACAAACTTTTACGCACAAAAGTTTTTCCGTTAATTCAAGTGCCCAATCGAAGTCCGAAGGTGGGGGGGACATTGTTTTACAGGGTTAACAATTTTTCTTTAATAACAAATTATTTTTAAAACCTTTTTTAATATCAATCTTAACAAGATCGTCGTGTTGAATCGCTGCAAACTGCAGTGTGGGCACATCTCGGTGACGCGCGCGGTGCATTGGCTCGGTTTCACATTGATAACGGTCTCATTTTATTTTAAAAAAGCTATCATTCTTCAGGACTAACTGAAATTTTGAAAATTTACTTGCCAAATAGCCCAATTAAAAAGTAAATGAAATCCAAATCATTGTTATGATTTTAATATTAAATAAAAATGGTTTAAAAAATTGAGCAAATAGATGAATTACGAATTTCATATTCAGAAAATGCTTGTGCGGACAGTAACATTACTTGTCCCGTTGAGCCGGGCCAAACCTACTGGTACACGCAGCCTGTAGGTTATTTTACACAATATTTGTTTTTTAAATTTAATTTCATAATATTTAAAATATAATTAATTACAGTTCACATTAAATATTCTGCATAGTGATACTCGAGACCGGACTTGAGCTTCGAGCGAAATCTCAATACGAGATTTTAAAAAAAAATTCGAGCCGGAACAGTCAAGATTCGAGATTTTTGATGAAAATATACATTTTTTCAAACACCACTAAATTTTGGTAATTTTTTACATTTTTGTTCAGAAAAAAGCATTTTCTTGACGGTGCCTATAAGCAACATCGTGCATTTTAGGGGTGTAAAAGAGTCTCGTTTTGATTAAAAACCCGAACACCGAGCGTCAAGAAGCTTTGCTTGGGTGGAGGGAGACCCAAAAACCGAGACGTTTGAGCACCATTTACAATCTGCAATTTTAATTGTACAGCTTCAGAAGATGAATTTATTTTGAATAGATGGATTACAGTTTTTGGATTGTTTTTTAATAATAAGGTACGCATGTTGGCGGAGTATCCGACGGTGGAAGTGCAAGTCAATTGGCTGCTGACCAGCCCTACGGCGCTGTCATCGGATTCTGATGGTGGTACTGCTGAACGGGGACAGCCGCCACGTGCGCGTGAAATTTGTGTGAAAATGTTGGCCAAACTGATGGAAAAAAGTGACACGGAAACGAAATGATGGGGGACTGAAATGTACCGGTGGAAGGAAGAGTTGCCCACCGATACTGAAAGAACTGAAACTCTAGATTAATGATGCATGTTTAATTGTGTTATAATCAAATTACTTGTGGCAAAAGGTATAAAAACCCAATTTGACGAGCTTTTTTATTTTTGAAACATTTCAACTAGAACGAGCGGTATTATCAATTTTTAGTACTATTTACTCTATTCTTTTAAAATGATTTCAATTTAAACATAAAAATATCACCTAAAAATCATTGTATGTACACTATTTTTGAGCACAAAATTAATTTAAACAAAAAGCTAAGAGCTTGTCGCGGACAGCGACAGAGCTGATCAAAATTGATCGGAAAAAACTCACCCCTTTTTGTACAAATTTAAAGCAGGAAGCGAAATATAAGGTTTACCAACAAATTATTTTTAGATAAATTAATTTTTAAAAATATATTTTTAGTTTCTAAAAATATAATCGCATTTCCGGTGTTGCATTTTCTGGCCACGTCCCCCCTCCCATGGGCCTTGCCTGGCGACAAAGCTTAAAATAAAAAAGTACTCCCCCCCCCGACCACTGATATAAAGGCAATAGCGTGCAAAAAAACAATGTTTGCCGATGGCACGCAACTCTTTGATGAAAATTTGTGCCATTTGTGATAAAGAAAAACGTCAAACCGACTCCAAAATTTCTTTGTGATTTCGAGTCCAGCTTCCAAAAATGCCATCAAACAATAACTATGAGGGTTTATTACTTCTTGGCATAAGGTGCCATTTTGTTAGGCACTGGTAAAAGCCGTTAAATTAGTGCCGACACCACTCCTGATTTTTTTTTGCCTTACGTCAATGCTGCACGGCATTGTAAACGTCAAAAGTTACGCAAAATTTGGATGCAATATTTTAATTAATTAATACTGTGTATATATGCCCTTTAATCATTTGAAACTGTTCATAATGCTAGCTAGCTAGCATTTTAATGCAAATTTTAAAACAGTTAAAAACTTGAACATTCTACCTATTTGATCATTTTTATTTAAGGACAAAAATTTTAAAAATGTCATTGCCAATCCGGTTGATTATTTCGTTGAGTGCCTACTCTTCCTTTATCTTTGGCACACTTTTTAACTCCATTTTGTTATTTTTGGCAAAACGGCACTCGACGGGTGAATTGAAGAGCTATCGTTGGGTTTTGTTTTATTTTGGGCTGCTAAATTACACTTTGCTCGGCATTCAAACTGTTGGACAGCAAGTATAAATATTAACTAATTTAAAAAATTTCACAAATCATATATTCAATATTAAAAACATTTTATAAATAAATAATAACAATATTTTAGATGTTTTTTATGACAAAATCTCAAGTTTCGTACAATTTTGTGCTTGGACTGGCGGCCCGACTCCCTTCAATATATTGGTACGTTGGCATCTACTGCTTATATGTGTACTGCGCGACACTGCACGGGGCCAGCTTAGCAATACAAATTTTCGATCGCTATTTTGTCATTTGCAGGTAAAAATTAATTAAACAAATTGTCTAAGTGACCTGATTTTTAAGTTTCCAAAAAAATTAATTATTCATTATTATTTCAATTTGAAAACAAATTATTTAAAGGTCTGATAACAAAAAGCAGCGTCGCTATTTTGTCTGGATGGCAATTGCACTTTTTTGTATGTTAACCTCTGACGGCACTTTGTCACTGATTCAAGTGCTAACCACAATGTCAGTCGATGACAAACGGACGACAACCCAATTGCTTGGCGATGACGACATTTTCAGCGAGCAAGACAATGGACAAATGGCATTCTTTCTTGAAACCTCCACAGTCAGTTATTTAGTTATATTTTAAAAGTTTTTTTTTGTTAAAAAATGAATTGTCCAAAATTTAAAATAAAAATATTTATTTATTTAAAATGTTATTCATTAATGACTTTATGCATTCTCAAGAAACAGAACATTTTGGTGTGCATATTTTACACATGTACCATCTGCGGATCTGTTCTTATGTATTGCGCAATTATTTTTTGCATTTATCGACTGCGAACATTAATCTACGAAAATATGCTGCGAGTTTCAAACATTAGAAGCAATGAGATGATGAAGCAAATTTTAAACAATATGCTTATTCAGGTCAGCATAGAATAGAGGTTGGACAAGAACAGAATGTCGGGATTTGGGCGATATTGGGATTAAGATTACCTTTTTTACAACTAGGGTTGGCATCCTGACCCCCGAAAACCCCGACGATTTTGGATCCAATCCCGACCCCGATACCCGACAAACCCCGACCTTTTAACCCCGACTTTTTCCTTGCCGAATGTCGGGGTGCCAACCCGTACTTGAAACAGTGCCGGATGAAGCTTGACACTCAGCTTGAAGTCTAGGCTAAAATACACCCATCACCACGTAACCTTGGCGAATTATGTGAATTTTAAAAAATTTTGGTCGCTCTCCCGTAAGCTTTACGTTTTTTAACAGTCAAGTTTGTACGCGCTTCAAAAGAGCTTTTGAAACATTTGTAAAACAATTTTTAAAAAAAAGTTCAAATTTGAAGGCGTTCGTGCCGTTCTACTGCGTGTCCATCGGTTTGCTGTGCATTTTGTTCCAGCTCATTGGCAATTATTCGTCCGTGTTGCTGCAGTTGGAAATGCTCGCCTTTGTGCCACTTCATTGGCTACCGGTGCTGAACCCTCTGGTTACTGTACTTACAATTCAAGACTACCGTACTGCCCTCGTAACAATTCTTAAATGTGGCAGAAAGAACAATCAGATAACAACGGTATCCTTAAAGCCAACATTGTTTGTTATGGTGAATTCCATTACTATGCGGTTAAATCAACATTGAATATTTTCTAATATTAGAATGTTTATTTATGCGTTTTTTTACAATTTTTTGGTTTGAAATTTTAATTTGTGGTACAACATTTTAAGTTAAAATTTTTCTCGCTAATTTGTTAAAATTATAAAAAAAAAGTGGAATTCAAATTATGTCAAAAAGAGTATAAATTGATACTAATGTTTCATAAAAACTATTTACTTTTCAAATATTAATTAAATTGTTTGAGTTTAAAATATTTATAGAAATTTTCAAAAAAAAAATGCTTTATTTCGGGCTTTTGACAAAAAAAAATCCGAAATTAAATCCGGGAATTTACAAAAATTGGCGGATTTTTCATAGTTTGGAATAAAAAATTCTTGAAGAAATTCAATATATTAGGCATTTTTCCCGAAAATTTCTTAGGGAAAATGCAATAAACACAAAAACGTACCATTAAAAAAAATGTTTCAAACCACAAATACACGCCTAAAATTGCTTTTTCTTGGACCAAAAACGCCGATATTTTCCGAATTATTTTCGATATTTTAAAACTGTGTATATTCTATTTACAATTTAAGCGGAAAATAAATAAAGATTGACGAATTTTGAAGGTTATCATTAGGGTTCGGAAACTCATGGAAATCCATTTTTTTGCGAACTGGGGATGCCCCGAAATGCACGAAAAACACATTTTTAGCTTGATTTGAAGCTTCTAGGACCGATTTTTAAATCCATATTTTTCCATATTTCGTCCATATTTTCCATTTATGTCCATATTTTTCCATATTTCGCGATTTATGTCCATATTTCCATATTTCGTCCATATTTTCCATTTATGTCCATATTTTTCCATATTTCGCGATTTATGTCCATATTTCCATATTTCGTCCATATTTTCCATTTATGTCCATATTTTTCCATATTTCGCGATTTATGTCCATATTTCCATATTCACAAAAGTTCAAAAAAGTCGTCAAAAATGCCAAAATAGTCACAAAAGTCTAAAAAAGTCGCCAAAACCCTTGAAAATTTGGAAATGTATCTCATCAGCAATTTTAACCAGTGATGAATGAATTTGAAGAATTTTGGGGAAATTTTATATTGAATTTGGAAAAATTTATGTCCATATTTTCAATTTTTATGTCCATATTTTGGTGTTTTGTCCATGTTTTGAGGATTTATGTCCATGTTTTATGGCCATATTTCACGATTTTATATCCATATTTTTCCGAACCCTAGTTATCATGCAAAAATTGACGTCCGTTTTAGCGCCTTTTTTAATCAATATTTTGGCACAAGGGGTTTGGTCAATATTTTAAGTTAATTTTAACGTTTATCTCAATATAAATCCCAGGCCCTACTTATTACTAGGGCTGCGATTTATATGGATAAAAAATCTCGAAATATGGCCATAAAATATGGATGAAAAACTGCAAAATATGGACGAAATATGGATAAAAATTTTTTCAATATGGACGAAATATGGATAAAAATTTTTTCAAATATTGCAAAAAATGAGCAAGATTTCCTAATAGAAAAATTTTCAATTTTTTGGTGGCAGAATTTTTAGTCACGAAAAAGTCAATTTTTAGGGGAGCATTTTTTGAAAATTTTTAAAATGTCGATCTTTAGGGATGTATTTTGCGTTTTTATTGCATTTTTGTTAAGGAATTTTTGAAAAATGGCGAAATATGGAAAAAAAATGGATTATAAACTGGCTCTAGAAGCTCCAACCAAAGCTAAAAACACTATTTATTGCATTTATACGCTGTCCCAAGTGCGCAAAAAAAAAATGGATTTCCATATAAATCGGAGCCCTAATTATTTTCTGAGTGAGGGTTTGATCGATATTTATCAAATTGTTTATCTCTCTGCCTAATGTCTCTTTTTCTCTGCACTCGCTTGTAGAAACTCCGTCCGATGCAAATTGCGCATTCAATCTTTGTTCAAGCCAAAATTTGTTTTCCATCTGCTTAATGTATTTCGTGAAACTTTTAATTTGTCCGAAATTTCTCTGTCGTTAAGCTTTGCCTGCTTTAATTCCATGTATTGTTTCATCAATTCACCTTTTTCTTCGCTAGTGTAGGGTCTGCGTTCTTTTTTTTCAACTAACAATAATAAAATTTTTTTGTAGAATTAGTGTTAAATTTTATAATTTTTTATTTTAATCTAGAAATAGGGATGTATACAGACATATTAAAAGCGGAATTTCGTTTTATTTGGGCTTACTTCTAATTTTGGATTTTTTTTTGGCATTCGGCCAATACTTTTTTGCCTCTGTTTTATAAATTTATATTTGACATTATATTTAATTACCTCCAGTAGGAGCTCTGTTTTTATAATACGACAACATATTTTGGGTTATTCCAAGCATTGGAGCAATTTGAGAATCGCGAAGTCGAGGATTTTCCATTTGTATTTCATTGTACTTTTTCATTATTTCAATTATTTGTTCATTTTTGAGCGGCGCCTTTCCTGTATTTTATTAAAACTGAATTACAATTAAAAAAGCAGTGTCAAAAATATTAATTTTGAAAAAATGGTTTCTAATCTGAGTTAATTTTTGTTTTATACGTTTTTGCGAAGGTTTTATTAGACAAAATCAAAACAAAAATTTTTGTTCCTTCCCCCGCTACATATTTTTCCCATTTTTAAAGAGTTTATTTTGAGCTTTTTAGCACCGATTTTGATGGTCTTTAATGAATTAAATGTGCATAATTCGACGGTTTTCATAATATATATAAATCCGGACCCTATTTTTATATGACAAAAATTCTCTTAATTAATGAAAATTGATGAAAAAAATTAACACAACTCTTTGCTGGCATAAAAGCTTCTTCCATTTTGTGGCCATTATTTTCATGCCCTTCAAGTCCAACTTTTTTTGATTGAATGTCAGCAAAATCGTTTGGCTGAAGAACGAATTCGTTGCCATTTGTTGCCCAAACGCCGTCTGTCAAAAGGCGGGTAAATGATAATGGCGCTGTTTTGGAGTCCATTTTATGCAAAATGTCCTCGCCATCATCTTTCATTATTTTTTGGCCCCAATTTTCTTCCGTTTTCGGTGATTTAAAAATTGGATTTTGTGCATTGCTATTAGCCTCGTAATTAGTCTCGTAATTGTTGTCAATATTTGGACAGAATCCGTCAGTCAAAAGTTGGGTATATGAAACTGCGTTGGCATTCAATAATTGCGTAATTGCCTCCTCTCCGTCATCTGATGGCATTTTCGGGTACGAAATTGAAGATTCGCCAAATTCATGTAGATTTGGTGGAATTTGAGTCTGATCAAGTTGGTCCAAAATTTGTGCATGGTGATCCGTTGAATTTTGGGTTTTTTCAAACTCTGTTGTTTCTTCACAATCATTTTGAGTATTTATTACATTTATAAGACACGTACAAATGAACAAAACTTGTAATAGATTATATTTCATTTTTGGGAGTCCAAATTTATGTTAGCAACTAATAAAATGTAAATTTTAAAGGGAAAAATATAATATTATAATAATATTGGTTCCCCCATATTCTGCCAGACGCTGGAGGGCGGATATAGGCCATCATGTTTTTGCGTTTTCACTTGACGAAAAAAAGATTGCATCATCCAACTGAGGCTTAGTGGTGAGTGTGCTCAAATGTTAGCAACTAATAAAATCTCGCCCTCCAGCGTCTGGCAGAATATGGAAACCAAAATTATTATAATATTATATTTTTGGGGAAAATTAATCAAATCCCGGTCAAAAAAACTGGGACTAATGGTCAAAAACAAAGATTTGTCAATTTTTAAAAACCCCGGGATTTTATAAGGGATTGGAGACTTCAGTACCGTCTCGGCAGTTTTTATTAAGGAGCGCAGTTTTGCTTCAACGGCCCTGTTTATAGTTAGTTATGTTAACTTTTGAGGCCGCGTCAGCGGTGCCGATAGGTGCCGCCAAAAAAATTATCAAAATTTTTTTTTGATGAATTTGTTAAGAAAATTGGTCCAAAAACTGCACAAATTATGTCCAATTTTTCATTTGGGGCGGGGTAAATATTAATTAAAGGCATTCGCTTCTTTCTCAATAACCAGTGAAAAAAATGGGCAAAAGGAAAAAACGATAAGAGAAAAAGAAAGAAAAAAAAACGTTGAAAATTTTTATTTATACAAAATATAAAAAGTTAGCTTAATTTAAAGAAGATGAATAGGTAATTTGATTTGAGAAGATTTTTCACCATATTTAATCAAATGTTGTAATGAAAATTATTTTTCATAGACAAAGCTAAATTTTATGCAAACATGCTTTATAAGAAATGCCAAGTCCATACTAACAAATAAATATGTATAAATAAAATGTAATTTTTTTTTTTAAATTATCATTTACTGCGATTTTCATGCATTAGCAGCCAATCACCGCCCACAATCAGTTCACGAACCGGGGGCACCAAGTTGCCATTGCTGTCTTTAATGGGCCAACCAAACACATAGGTTGTGGCCACACAATTTTGAACATGTTCATTGGAATCCTGAAGGCTTAAAAATACACAAAATTTTGATTATTTAAAAGGCTCAAATTAATAAATTCAAAGAAAAAAATTAGTTTAATTATTTAACAATTCAAAACTTTAATGATACAAAATAATTATAAAGTTATCCTTATATAAGGAAATAGGGGGTAGCCCTTTTATATAAATTAAAATAATTATAATAATCAAAATATGTATTTAATAATAAACAAAAACATTAATTTTAATAATTCACCTCATCTCTTAGCAGTTTGACCTTGACTTCTTTCTTAACATATTCATTTGGCTGCTTGAATTGTGCACCGCATTCTTCGTACTCATCCAACCAAATAATGCTTAACATAAAACAAAATAATAAATATAAATTAAATTTGATTTTATACCCAACATATTAAAAACGGACCTCTGTTCAGCGTTTGTCAAGCGAACCAAATCGCCAACAACCACAAATTTGTCACACTGAAATTTTCAAATGCTTTAGCATTTTTAATTATTATTATTATTATTTTCTTTTTAACTTCTTCGTTTAAATATTTTATCTACTAATAGAATTGTATTATTATTTTATTATTATTATTTCTTTTTAACTTCATTTGTTATCTATAAAGAATGATTTTATCTATTTAAAATATTAAATGGCATTTCTTAATAAACTTCTTCATGTGCATTATTGTCCAACAAAACCAATGCTGGGTAGTCAAAAGCAAACTCGTCACAATATACACGATACAATTGGGCCTTCTCGAGCATAGCTTTGCCGATCCACTCTGACTCAGATGCCAATTTATGTGCCATTTCACCGTCAAATCCTTTTCGTAGTGTTCCATAAACAAATAAAAACATCGCCTTAAAATTAAAAAAATTATCAATTTCGGAAAGTTTTACAAACCATAAATTTGTTTATTGTTTACAAAATATAAAATTTTTTTGTTTTTGTTAAAAATTATTCTTTAAAAACGAACCGTTTGGAGTTTTTTATTTTTTTATTACATATGTAAATTTAAAAATTTTTTAAAAGATTAATAAAAGAATTGTTTGCAATAAATTAAACAATTTTCTAACAAATATTTTTCCCATTTTGTAAAGTTTCTTCTTTGCATTTGTACATATTATTGATGTGAGTTAAGGGGAACATTCATCGTTTAAAGAACAAACATCGATTTTATTTCTGAAATAATAATCAGCCACATTCTACTCTCCAAAATTTATATTTTAAGAAGGTGCAAATTATAAATAAAGTTAAATTAATAAACCTTCTGTCGTAATTATATCAAGTAAAAAAATATAAAATTATATTAGAGATTTAATAATCATCGATAATTGGGGATTTATTGCTTATTCTACATATTTCGTTAAAAATTTTTATGAAGTTTTACAAATTTTATTTGAGTTTTTTTTGCACATAATATCTCAAAAAAATAGTTGTTTTCAAATGATTTTTAAGCGCGAATTGGCTTAATTTTAATGCCTATTTTGAGGTTGTTGTATGTGATGAAAACTATTCAAATCCATGCGTTAAAGGCTTTCTAGAAATTTCTTAAAATAATTGAAATTCTGAAATAGGTAAACATGAGAATTTATTTTTACCTTTAGTTTACATATATTTTAAAATTTACCCGATAAATAAAAACCACAATCTCGGCCTAGACAAGAACACGCAATCGACACGCATGCCATGCCATCATTTATGCCAAAAAAACCCCCCAAAACAGTTTTTAATAATGAAATAAAAAGCACCGAAAACAAAATAAAATATATGGATACATAAAAAGGATTGTGCATCAATTTTTACGGGGGGGGGGGAGTAATCGATTAGCACAAAAATCCTTCTGCTGGTTTGTATGATTCATGTCCGTTTGCCACACTAATAGACAGCCCATCTCGACCATTGACGGTTTAATATTGGTGAAAAGACTGCGATGGATGTTGTCCTCCTTGATGTTGTTGTTGTGATCGAACAGGACCCCCCGCTTGACGCTGCTGTCGTTGATCACCATAATGTTGTTGCTGCTGCTGCTGCTGTCGATGATGATATTGCGGTGGAGCAGTACCCGCTTGATACTGCTGCTGCTGTGTTGGATCTCCATAATACAGTCCTGGAGCTTGACCCCCGATATGGTGCTGTACTGCTTGACCTTGATGAAACGGTACGTGACCATGAGCCGCCATATGAGGTGGCATCATCTGCTGCTGGCCACTCTGATTGTTGTACGGCTGCTGATCATCATCATATTCCGCATAATAATAGTCAGGATTATTTTCTAAATAATACTGATGCTGCTGCTGCTGTTCATCTTCTAAATAGTATTGATCATCCTCATACTCTTCTTGCCCATCATCTTCGGTGTCTAAAGTACAAAACAAAAAGTTTAAATTTAAATAAATATCTGTAATAAAAATAAAGCATATACTTTATATATATTATATTTAAAAAAATGAAATTAATAAAATAGGGTCGTAGCACGGTCGGTTAATCCAATGTTTTATCCAATTTTAAAACGTTTAAAAGTTTGTTCTTATTTGCTGATAGCGCCGCCGTGTGACAAATTGAACATTTTAACAATATTTGTTAAGAAATAGGTCTATACTTTAGGGGTTTTCAAATAAAAAGGTGTCAATTCGGAAACGAAAATCCTGAGAAAAATTGTCGGGTTGGAAATCAAAACAGATTAATTGGGGGGGAGGGGGTGCATTTTTTTTTAAACCGAAACTGCTAAACCGGTGGTTACCGGTTATCGGGTTAGACCGGCTTTTCGTCCCCCGCTTTTCGGTTTTTGGACCAAAAAAGCCAATTTTCGGTTCGGTCGACCGTGCCGCCCAACTCCCTAACACTGCTGACCATTCTCGGCGAGTTCAAATTGATCTAGGTCGACATGGTACTCATCAGCAGTGAATTTGCGAATTTGATGTTGAGTTTCGCCCAACATCGACCACTCCATAATTTTGACAAAACCTTTCAATGTTTCTGCCTGAAAATTATGAAGAAAAAAAAACAATTAAATATTCTAATTCATTATCGGGTCTCGACTCGAGAAATGTTAGCCCCCCACTCGTTTCACGGGTCTCGTCGACTCGAAAAATTTACGGATTTTTGGGGCCTCGGGCTCAAGTCTCGAGTCTTCTCGGGCATCCTTTATTTAACGTGCCTCATCACCGCCGCGATCTTTTGAGCCAGATTTTGTTGCTGCATGCTTTGCTAAGGTTTTCAATGTTGCAAGAATGCCTCCCTCCGCGTCCTTTGAATTCCTAATCACTTTATTATTCATCCGAAGATACTCTTGGTTAACCTGAAAAAATGTTATTCATATTAAACAATTAAAACGTCGGAATATAAAAATTAATTTTAAATCTAAAAAATAAAATTAATAACCGGTGGGGTCCCCCCCCCCCCCCGGACAAAATCGGGGACCGGGACCCGGGGATGGCTTAAACCAGGAACACTGACTGGAGACAAGCCCTAGGGATACCTTCGGGGTGAGGCCCAAAAATGTTGGGGGCCTCGGTGACCTAATTATAATTAGGTATTTATTTATTTATAAATATTTCCCCATTTTTACGAATTCGAAAGTTCTGTTTAAGATCAAATTATCAAAAAAACAACGATCGACCTCAACCAAATCGACCGGTCCACGATGGAGTAAAATGCGTGTGATGTCGCTGAATGCATCCTGGTCGTTTGCAGTTGAATTGTCCAACAACTTTGGAAATTTTTCAGACAAAAGTCGCGCAAAAAAGTATGGTCGACCCATGTACACATCTTCCACAATGGAATTCACCAATTGCTTAACAACATTCAATGGTTGAATTAAAATAAAGCATTTATTTGTTAATTCTAGGTCAATTTAATTTCATAAATCCAATCTTTTTAGCACCTAAAAATTGGTTTATTTATTTTTTATAACATCAAAACACGTGAATTAACTCCAGAACACCTTGAAAGTTATGTTACTTAATTGGCAATAAGAACGCACAAAGGAATTGACTTTTTTAAAAAACTTTTCGTAGTAAATTATGAATTTTTAGAGTAACCTATTAGTGTGTGGCGCAGGACCGGATCCTGCGCAGGATTTTGCAGGATCCGGTCCGCATCCCTGCACTTTTTGGGCTTTTGCAGGATCTGCAGGATTAATCCTGCAGGTGTCCGGTCCTGCAAAATTTTGAATTCCAATCCTGCGCAGGATCCTGCAAATTCTAAATGCAGAATTATCAGGATTTGCAGGATTAATCCCGCAGGATCCGGTCCTGCAAAATTCCAATCCTGCAACAGGATCCGCAAATTTGATTTTGCCGCACTCTATAACCTATCTTTGCACGTTTTGTTGTTGTTTCCTCCCTCCCCCGAATGCTTTTTTTGACTTAGAAAATTTTTTTGTTTCAAAAAAGAGGCTGGCCCACAACCCACAGAGTATTAGCTATTTCGTAATTTGTATAATTTTTTTTAAAAATATTCGGAATTTGGGGCCCAAATGACCGGCGGATTAATAACAACATTACATACATACGTTTCAAAAAAACACTTCAACTGACCACATAATGGTCCTCGGAATTGCGTGATTTTTTTGTCCGCCGCTTGTCCCAATGCTCTTTGATCTCATGATAGACACTTTTTTTTGTGCTGCTCTGATACGCGTCGAAAATGAGGCGTAGGCGAGAGTAACTGTACTCCGTGAACAGCTCCATAATGTCTTTTGTGAAGTTCAGGTCTTTCAGAAATTGGTCAAGTTCGTCCACCCACTGAACGGAAACAAAACAAAAAAGAACATATAGTAGTTTAGCTTGTGTGTGATTATTTCAGGGCTGTGATCTCAAAATTTTAAAAATCCGCATCGGAGAATTAAAAAATCCTCATTTATAGTATCTAAAATCCGCAAATTCAACATTTTCTTCATTATCTGGGTACTAACAATTGTTTTGAGCAATTTTCTGCCACAAATAAGCATTTTTTTAGCAATTTTTTATCTGCGCGATTTTTCTCAGATTTTTGGAACAGGGGGGCGGGTGGCGGTCGGCGGTGCCGATAGGCGACGCCGAGAAAAAAATTTTGAAATTTTGACACAATTTGTTAAGGGATTTGCAACTAAAATTATGCTAATTTTCTAAAGCTTTTTTTAGCAAATGGAGAGGTCCGGGAAAATTTTTTGAATTTTTTGTTGGAATTTGTTAAGAAAAAAATGCTTTTTATTGTCATTTTTCCCAAAAAAATCTCGAAAAGACCACAAAAATCCGCAAATCCGCATTTCAAAAAATCCTCATTGACCTTACCAAATCCACAGAATGAGGAAAAATCCGCAGATATCACAGCCCTGGATTATTTATTTATTTTATTTGGGGCTGCTGGATTTTCATAAAATAATTTTGATTTAATATTTCAAAATTTAGAAAATTTCGAAACGAATTCTTTAATTAATATTTTCAGTCCCACACTAAAAAGAAGCAGTTTCTGCAATTTTCTAAACAAATTCCATCAAAAAATCTGGTGTCCGAACCCAATTTTTAGGTAAAACATTTTTTTTAAAGCAAATTGCACTTACGTCCGCCATATGTCTAGTTTCTTTATCAAATTGAATAGTTCGAGGATGCCTGCACATATGATTAATCCAGTATCCAAACGCGTTCCACTTTGTACTTTTCACGCTGAATTGAAAATATATTTAATTTTTATATTATTTAATTGTTTAAGATCGGAGGTCGAGGACAAAAACCCCAAAAGTCGGGGTTTTCCCCAGCAAAAATCCCAAAAAATTCATAAAAGTCAAAGGGTCGGGGACAAAACTCCCGCCTAAGAAAAGTCGGGGTTCGGAGTCGGGGAACAACCCTACTGTAAACGCGTCGCTGGCACCCAATCGACGCCCCGCCCCACCAATCAATCGATCGATCAATCGATTTACCCAAGGTGGCTTAAGCCAAAGCCTATTGCTTTGTCGGCATTGTATTTCAGCTCCGATTCGTTGTCCAATTCAGAGCAAAATGTTTTTGTTTGATCTTTTTTATTTTTTGTGAAGCGCTCCGCCCCTTTGTACTGGCGACTGGAACGGCTTTCTTCGTCCTCTTGATCGTCCGGCACCGGTATGGTTGGCAAGCCGACCTGTTCACGCTCTTCAAGCGACATTGTTATCATTAGCTCAATCAAGTCTGAACAGTCGGTGCCTCTCTGTGCGTAAAAAGTTGCAACAAATTTTTTTTTTTGGATTATTTGTTATCATTATTTTGGACAATTGTTTTTACACTTTTGGTGTTCCGGTTTGCCGGACGTTTTGGCATAAAAGTCCGCGAAAATTTCACCAAAATTGGCAGATTTTCGGTATGTAGTTTTGGAACAGTCAAACGTTGAAAATCTTTTTCAACATGTTAAAGAAAATTTGAAATTTTTAATAGTTTTTGTAAACTATTTTTTTGCTGCTAAAATATTTTCAAAATTTTTTTTTGTTAAATTTACGGACACTCTAACCTTCTGACTGTCTGCGCTGTTTCCATTTGTATTAGTTTGTATACCGTATTTCCTCAAATAGAGACTAGAGATCGGCAAAATCAAATTCGCGGATCCTGTTGCAGGATTGGAATTCAAAATTTTTGCAGGACCGGATCCTGCAGGATTAATCCTGCAATCATGCTAATCTTGCAAAAGCCCAAAAAGTGCAGGATTGTGGACCGGATCCTGCAAACAAAATCGTGCGCAGGATCCGATCCTGCGCCGGACTCTAATAGTGACCCCCCCCCCCCCCCCCCCTCCCCACCCTTGAACAATAGAGCCCCCGGGGGCTCTATTAGAGGAAATACGGTATACAAAAAAACGAGTAAGGGGTTTTTTACCGTTATATTACCACAAATTTTTTGCAAAAATAAATTTTATTAATATAAAAATAAATAGATTTATTCAGTACAGTTCCGCGCGTCGAGTTGTACATGGTCATGCGCAACAATGCAGTTCGGCTGAGTGCCGTGGCAACAAACAAATCCAAGAAGTAGTTGCCCTTGTAGCCTTTGTATATTTTTGTTACATCGGACATGATCGTCTTCTTCTTCTCCTTGTCCGTTTCTGTCAAAAATATTTGAACACCACTCCAACTTTCATGCCATATTTTCAGTTGCTTTTCCCACGGGTCGTCCGTTTCGCGCATCCAATAGGACTCGTATTGTTTTTCCATCTCCTCCAAGTTTATTTGGATCTGTTTTCAAAAGATGAATTTTTTTAAAAAAACATTTGGGCACAGTTTTTTTGTTTTGTTTTGTTCGAGTAGGGAGCAGGGGGCTGCGCGAAGCTCACCCCAAAGGCGACGCTCAAAACAATGCTCAATTTTGTTTTTAAAGCACAAAGTTCAAAGCCCAAAATACTCCAAAAATTTATGTCCATATTTTCAATTTTTATGTCCATATTTTGGTGTTTTGTCCATATTTTTGTCCATATTTTGAGGATTTATGTCCATATTTTATGGCCATATTTCACGATTTTATATCCATATTTTTCCGAGCCCTATTTATATGTACAAAAATTGTAATTTTAAAATGTTGACAGAATTCGGGAATCCGGACCCTCCCAAAATTTCGGATTTCCAAATTCTGAGTCAAAATTCACCGGACAACTCGAATGAGCGGGGGGGGGGGGGTCGGAAGTTTTAATATTTATATGTACAAAAATAATAATTTTAAAATGTTGACAGAATTCGGAAATCCGGACCCGCCCAAAATTTCGGATTCCAAATTCTGAGTCAAAATAATCTACCGGACAACTTGAATGAGGGGGGGGGGGGTGGGGTCCAAGTGCCAAACCCATTGGTTTATAAAAATTATTTTATTCATTTTTTGGCATGTTCACCCGTTGATTTGTTTTGTATTCGATTTTCAGCGAATCCAGCTCTATGCGTTGTCGTTGCAGCTCCAGCTCCATATGACGCGCCTTCTCCAGCACAAAATGCTCAATATTCGGCAAGTCCATTCTATACTTGCCGAACAAGTTCATCAAGCGTCCAACCTGTGCATATATACAAAGTTCAAAATTATTTGAACAAGTCCATATCAATTTAAAAATCTTGGTACCAATTTTTTTAACCAAAATATAATAAGGTTAAAATTTTTCAAAACATTTTAACAACTAATTTTGTCCAAATTTGTTCAAATTATTTCTCTTTTTTTCCCCTAAAAATGCGTAGTAAAATTTTGTGTTTCAAGCGCTATCGGTTGCTTTAACTAACATTAATAATAAAATAAAATCACAAATTTCTAATATGAAATTTGAAACAGTTTTTTAAATTAAAAAAAAAAATGTTTAAAACTTAGAACGGTGCCGTCGGACCACATCAACAAACCCAAGGCTAGATACGGCCCCTTGATCTCGGGTAAAACAAAAGTATTACATTTACCTAAGATTTTTGGAAAAATTCTTTACGAAAATTTATAGATAAAACCCAAAAATACACACCTAAAAATCGAACTTTACACCCATGGTGGGGCACGGCCAAGTCAGGCCCCTGACCTTGGGTCAATAAGATGATTAAAATATATTTCATTAAATTGATTAAAACCCAGAATATAATTTTGAATTGAAAACGAAATAGGTATGCACCAAAAAAGGCCAATATGCACGAAAAAAAGGTCAAATCTTTTATATAAACATTTTATTATCAATATGATTCAATTGCGTGCCCAGGGGAGCAGGCCGTGTCCCTATACAACAAAAAAACTCGAAAAATCGAGAATCCCGCATTTTTCCCGCACCCGCAAAAATCCGGCAAGTTTTTGGGGGATTCCCGCGCGGGAACGGGGGGGGGGGTCGGCGGTGCGAAACGATTAATTCCCCTGTGCCTACGTAAGTTGGCACAGGCAGTCGAGCCCTCCGGGGGCCCGATAAGCCTCCTCCCGATTAGTCCAAAAACCTCCCCCTTGTATTCCTAGAGGTTCAGCTTTGATAGACGCCGCCGAGAAAATTTTGAATTTTTGACTCAATTTGTTAAGAGATTTTCAACCAACAAATTGTTGAAGCTTTTTAAAAATTGAAGGGGGTCGACTATAATTCACTTCCAAGTTCTCTAACAAAAATGTGTTAAAGACATCTTAATTAATGCCAAAATAACCAGAAAATCAAAAACCAACAGAATATTGCACATTTTGGGGGGGGGGGGCTTAGGCGGTGCCGATTAGGCGCGCGTCGTCGTTAAAATTTTTTGAAATTTTAAGGCGTTTTGGTGATGAAAATTCGTCCAAAATTGTTAAATTTTTGAAATATTTCGCCAAGGAATTATTTGGGGAACCCCGTGTTTTTCCCGCTCGACAAAAAGTGCCGGGAACGGGACCGGGAATCCCGAACTTTTTCCGCGGGAATCTCTCCCGTTCCCCCGGCGGGCTCTAGTCCCTGTCCGAATTTTACCTGCAAACGCGTCAGCGGGTAGACATGGTACATACTTCCAGTTGTTGTGGTCTCTTTCGGCACCAACGACCGACCATTGGACAGGAATGCCATCTGTTCAAACAAGTAATGAATGACAACCATTCGACCAACATTGTTTTTGAAATTCCAAAAAATGGTCTCAAAAACACACGGTTCGGGTTTTCCCGAATGCAATCCCGCGCAAGCCCCCGAAAAAATGCCAGATCTTTAGCTTAAAGTCAGATGATAATATTATCATAAATTAATATGAAATTGTTATTTAACTACCTATTTTTTATGAATATAATTTTTATCAAAAAAAAGCATTCACATTGTCTCTTTTGATGATCGGTTTATTCTGATTGTACACCGTCTCGATGTAATCAGTCTCGGTTGCTACGGCCCCCTTATTTGCCTTCTTTTCAAATTCAGTGTAACGACTCGGCTTGTAGTCAGTAATGCCGTGGGATATTGGAGAGTCGCCGGGTTGCACAATGGCATTGGATTTTTTGCGCGCCGGCACAATGGCACCAGATTTGCCTGACGCTTGTCGAGCCGGCACCATTTGTCTGCCTAAAAATGAGTGCCATTTGATCCTTTGGCACTTAAGATGGGTGAAAACAAAAATGAATCGATTTGTATTTCTTCTGCTAACAAAATGTTCAGTGAGAAATATGCTTAATGACAACTCACATTTAATCAGATTTTAGAACGGTTCAAAAATTTGCCCTTATTTTGGGACACTAAAATCTTAATTTTGGTCTTCGATGTCCTTATTTTGGTAAATTTTTGATGGCATCCCTGACAGTAATGGTTTCAAATGGCATCATGTTTTGTTGTTTTTAAAAAATTATGGTTTCACCTAATTGCGTGTTCGGGGACAGTTTGGCGCCAACAAGTTTTTGAAACGTTAATAACTTTTTGGTTATTTGTCCCGAACCTCGACTTTTTTAGTCGGGGTTTCGTCCCCGACCTTTCCCGCCCCCGAAGGGTCGGAGACCAACCCTAATGGCACAAAAATTTGCGACTTCACATTTTAAGCTATAACTTTTTGTGGAAAGCCGAATCGGTTTGCTTTCGATTGATCAAAGGTTCAACAAACTGCGAGCTTCAGAATAAAATCAATTTTTTTAATTTGCTTTTCTAATGACTAATTTATGACTAATGGCACCAAACTGTCCGGTTCCGCTTAATTGAATGCCTCGCATTGAACTGTTCGACAATGACTTAACAACAAAATTTGTTCAATTTGCCAACCAACCACTTGCTGCTACAGACGCGTTCGATGGCATTCTATGATATTCCAGTGCCGGTGCAAAGCCGTAATTGTACTGCTCGGGCGCGTAGGACTCGTTCCTGCGGAATGATTGGCCCGAACTGCCTCCATGCCGCGGTGGTGGCGCCGGCAGTGCCAACGGATGTCCATAATTTGGAGACGAACCTCCATCGTAGCTGCTGCTTCCCCCCATTGAATTGTTGCCGATGCTCAATGGGCGTCGCTAAGAATGCCAAATTACAAAAAAAAATTAAATATTTAAGACATTACTCATACAAATTATAGCGTTTTCAATGAAACGTACGAAAAAAGTTTATAAAATTTATCTACTTGGCGTAAATAAAAAAAAACAGAGAATAGGTAGGTTAGACATTTTATTATTTTAAACCAAAAAATTTTTTAAATTACAATAAGATTTAAAAGTAAAAACAAATAAACGTTTTGATGAAAAATAATGATAGTTTAATTAAATGAGCTTAAAATCATAAAAATCAAATTTTCCGAATTGAATTAAAAAAGGACAACTGTTTTTAATCTGAATAAAAAAAACAGATTGCCAATATATTTTTGCTCTCACAAACCCCGGAGCGAGAAGGCGATTGCATTTGCTGCTGCTGCTGCTGCTGCTGCCATGGAAAGGGTCCCAAAGACAGTGACTTGTCGTGTTGTAAAGGACGTCGTCCTCCAGTTTTGGTACGTTCCATTGTCGACTGTCGCTGTGTTGGGATGGATCCATTAGCAATAATGCTTTGCGGATCAGTATCGGGGTCAAACCCAAAAATATCGGCTTCTTCGGAGTCTCGGGGTGTCGGAATTTTTCGGGGTGTCGGGATTCTCGGGGTGTCGGGATTTTTAGGGGGAGGGCGGGGTCAAGCCCAAAAATGTCGGGGTTCTTCGAGTCTCGGGGTGTCGGGATTTTTCGGGGTGTCGGGATTCTCGAGGTGTCGGGGTTTTTAGGGGGAGGGCGGGGTCAAGCCCAAAAATATCGGGGTTCTTTGGAGTCTCGGGTGTCGGGATTTTTCGGAGTGTCGGGATTCTCGGGGTTTTTAGGGGGAGGGCGGGGTCAAACCCAAAAATGTCGGCTTCTTCGGAGTCTCGGGGTGTCGGAATTTTTCGGGGTGTCGGGATTCTCGGGGTGTCGGGATTTTTAGGGGGAGGGCGGGGTCAAGCCCAAAAATGTCGGGGTTCTTCGAGTCTCGGGGTGTCGGGATTTTTCGGGGTGTCGGGGTTTTTAGGGAGAGGGCGTGGTCATGCCCAAAAATGTCGGGGTTCTTCGGAGTCTCGGGGTGTCGGCGTTATTAGGGGGAGGCGGGGTCAAGCCCAAAAATGTCGGCTTCTTCGGAGTCTCGGGGTGTCGGGATTCTCGGGGTGTCGGGGTTTTTAGGGGAAGGGCGGGGTCAAGCCCAAAAATGTCGGCTTCTTCGGAGTCTCGGGGTGTCGGGATTCTCGGGGTGTCGGGATTCTCGGGGTTTTTAGGGGGAGGGCGGGGTCAATCCCAAAAATGTCGGCTTCTTCGGAGTCTCGGGGTGTCGGGATTCTCGGGGTGTCGGGATTTTTCGGGGTGTCGGGATTCTCGGGGTTTTTAGAAGGAGGGCGGGGTCAAGCCCAAAAATGTCGGCTTCTTCGGAGTCTCGGGGTGTCGGGATTCTCGGGGTGTTTGGATTCTCGGTGTGTCGGGGTTTTTTAGGGGAGGGCGGGGTCAAGCCCAAAAATGCCGGGGGCGTCAGGGAGCAACCCTAATCAAAGACATCCTTTAAACAAAATTTTAGGTTTAAAAATTTAAATTGCATTGCAAATTTCAAATTGTAATCAAATCTTTTCACCCACCCCAGATGTTGGTTGACTAGTCGCATAAACTTCTTGTCGATGGTCAGAAAGATTGATTGGTTTTCTACCACTTTTAGTGCCCAGGGGGCTCGGCGCTTTTTGTTTACTAAAAAAGTTCAACCAAAATTTGTGAAAAATCAATTACTTTTTCAAAGTTGAATTAATGAAAATATTATGTAGGAGGCAATATATATTTTTTTTAAAACTCCATTTTAATATGCAATAATCAGAATGTAGTTAAAAAATTAAAATTTATTTTTTAAACAGTCCCAATTCAACCAAATTTGTGAAATTTCAAAGAATTAATGAACATATTATTATGAGGAATTTATTGCAAAAAATTTAGTTAAGCCAATTTAAAAAAATTAAAATTTATTTGTTAAACAGCCCAAATCCCCGGCAGGCAAACGTTTGTTGAGCTTGTGCGGGTTGTGGTTGATATTGTTGTTGATAAGCCGGGTGCATATTGAAGCTACCAGCTGGTGACAACGGTTGTTGTTGAGGCGGGGCATATTGTGGCGAAACGAAGCTGTCGGTTGGCAACAACGAAGGCGCTGGTTGTGAATATTGGATCCTAAAATTGGGAATTTAAATTTTAATTAATTCAGAAAATCAAAATTAAAAAATATTTTTGGGAAACCTGAGACAATAATAACCCGATTCGCCGTCTTTGGGTCAAAAAAATATTGAACTCAAGCGGTTTGTGTGTGTGTTTTTTTGTGGTTTTTTTAAACAAAAACAATCAAAAATTTTTCCGTTTTTTGTTTGTTTTATCAGAATTCTTTTCTTGATAATTTGGAAAATTCTTCAATTATTGTATAAATGTTTTCCGATTTTATTTTTAGCAAATTTAATTATTAATAAACAAAAAACATTGACTTATCTTTGTGACTGATTTCCAACATTTGCCATTGGCTGTTGTTGTTGTGTTGCAGCAAAAAAGGTATTCATGTCGAAGCTCATATTGCCAGTTGGACTCGAAATTGCCTGCTGCTGCTGCTGCTGCAGTTGAGGGTGTTGCGCAACACCTTGGTTTTGTTGTTGTTGTTGTGGTTGTGCCATGTTGTAAGTGCTGCTGCTATTGCCAACCGGGAGCCCGAGCGTTCCTGCTTGCATCTGCGGTGGTTGATTGCCGCCACCGCCGCTAGCGAGTGCATGCTTCTGCATAGACAGCATTTGCTGCAGTCGTTCACCAGATTGTTGTCCAACAACTTGGTGTTGTTGTTGTGGTGCCATCATATAGTTGCTGCTGTTGCTGCCAACCTGCTGGTACCCAAGGTTTCCTGCCATCGGATGTTGAACAGCTTGAGGTTGTTGATGTGATTGAAAGCTTGTGCTTCCTTCTGGGTTGGACAGTTGTTGATGTGTTTGAAAGCTTGCGCTTCCTTGTGGGTTGGACAGTTGTTGATATGTTTGAAAGCTTGTGCTTCCATCTCCCTGAAGTTGAGTTCTTTGCAGTGACTGTTGCTGTTGGAGGTATTGTTGTTGTTGTTGTTGTTGCTCAACTGCTTGCTGTTGATGATGCGGTTGTTGTTGTTGCTGGCCTACCTGTTGTTGAATGGTCATATTGGCCATGGACTCTGTCATGTTGCTGTGTTGTTTAGCAGTTTTTTTCTTTCTTGGCGCTTTTTGTGGTGATGCCATGGATGGCGACATTTGTGGAGCAGTAGCTGCAGTCTGTTGATACGCAAACGGATTTATATCGCCGAAATCGTCTTTAAAGTAGTTGTAACTTCCAGCATTGGCCTCCTGCTGGCCAACTGTTGACGGCACAGGGGCTGAGCTTGGGCCCAACGAATTGCCACCAGACCCAAACAAATTAGGAAACGCGCCCCCCAGCGTATTGTTCCGTTCCATTGCAAACGCACAAAATTTGCTGCAATTGATGGCAACAAAAATGCCAATTATAAATGCAAAAAATGGTTTAAGCATGTTTCTTAAAACAAAATATGAGCAAATATTAATTATCAAATGCAAAAATAACCGATTAAAGCTTCTACATTAGAAAATTTTGTTAAATTTGTTTCTTACTTGGGTTAAGAACTAAAAATTTTTGATTTCTTAGAAAAAGAGTTATTAAGGCTTTCAATTTTTTCTAATGGTTACACTAGCTATGGCATCTATATGTTGTATAAATTCATATGCCTTTGAATATATTGATTCATTTATTTAATGCACAATTTTACTTTTTTCATTGGGCAAAGAAGTCATGAAAGACTCAATTACACGTAGCCATGTTGCTTCAAGTTGGCATTTTGCTTGCCTACAATACGTGCCGTGCCGTCGACGACAAGCGCCATAGTGACGGGGGGGGGGGGGTTGAATGAAGGAATCCTATGATGTCCAAGGGGGAGATGGGAGGGAGCCAAGGAAAGAATGAAAAAATTAAACAAAAATCTAAAATAAAATACATAAACTAGTCAAAAAAAGTATTAATCCAAAAATTTAAAAAAATTAGAATGGTCCAAAATTATTAAAATGTCCTTGTGATCAAGTTACAATATTTAATATTCTCTATATTTCAGAAGAAAAAAAAGTTTTTTCCGATCATTCGGTTACCTTCTCACAAATTGGACCAAATTGTTAAATTTCTTAAAAACCGCCAAGGGATTATTTCACTCAACATTCTTTCGAAATAATGGACAAATAATTTCTCATTATTTTATACAGCAAAACTGCACTTTAATAGTTCTAATCTATCAACAATGGCTGTGAGTGACTAAAAGCACAATAAAAAATTTAAACAAAGAAAATGTTGTCAAAAAAAGCATTTAGCCGTTGAGTGTCAGAATCAAATAAAATTTTAGAAAGAAAAAGATTATTTTACAATTTCAAAATAATTTTACTGTCTTATTGAATTATGATGGACTTTGTCGATTGCATTGTTTGCGTGCTGAGTCGTTTCGCAAAATCCGCCATTTATTTTAATTTAAACAATTTTTTTTCAATATTTATTTACTTCAAAAAGTAATGTTTACACGAATGTTTGAGCCTAAGCTTAAGGAACCCGAGTGGTTTAGGCCTAAGCTTAACGAACCCGGGTGGCTTAGGCCTAAGCCTACCAAACCCCAAATTAAAAAAAATTTCAACAGATTCAAAAACCGCTTTAAATTCTCAAATGCAGATTATATTTATTTTTATATTCTTTTTAAATTATAATTTAATAATATTTTTAGTGATTTTGCGAAACGACCTAGCACCCATTGTTTCTAGTTGCACGTATGAAAACCGTGTGTGAAATAAAAAATGTAAATGCGTGACTAAAAACGCAAAAAAAAAGAAAGAATGAATTTAATGTTTCAATCTGTTTAATGAGAAAATTTTGTAGTTGCATCAGTTTTTTGTTCTAAAATGTTTCAGGATTTGCTGTACGTATTGGACTCTTTCTACGGCAATCGGCTGCCGTTGATAATTGGTGCCGTGCTTTACCCGATTTATTCAAAGTTCCCAAATTGGATGTTCGTAATGTTCTTTTTTATTGCCGGGCACACGTTTCTTGCGAATTATTTGGTGACGGCATTTATACTGCTGAACCGATTGACCGCAATTATAATGCCAATAAAACATGAAAAGGTCGTTTTTTTTAATATTAAAATGTTTTTTAAACAAAAAATAATTGCCTATTTAAAGATATGGCAAAAATTTCTTCCGTTTATAACAATTTTTGTTTATTTTGTGCCAACATTGGTATATTGGCCAACGTTCAAAATGGATGCAATTCTTATAATGAATGATCCAAATTCAACGACTGACCGCAGTTTCTTCGTCTACGCAGCTGGAAATGTAATTTTTCAAACAATTACGCAATATTTATAGCTTGTGCCATTCATTTTCGAAATTAATTTTTAAATTTCAAGTTGTTGATAAAATCTTTATTAAGGCTCCGGACATAAACAATTCCTTATACGCTAGTACCGTCTTCTCTGTAATTTTTATGGTTTTATGCGTTTTGCTAAACAGTGGCACTCTCGTTGCTTACAAATTACATGTAAAAAGAATTGCCACAAACGGAAACAACGAATATTTAATTGAAAAAAGATTGCTGATTTATGCATTGGCAACTTTTTTGGGACACATGCTGCTCGCAAGCCTGTTTTTGGTAAATAAATTAAAGTTAATCAAATTTAACGCCAATTTTGATTAGCAATTAAAATATTAACATTACAGCTTAATAGTTTTACTGACAGCGGCAATACGAAAACAGTGAAAATTTTGTACATCTATTACCCACTGCTTATGGACACAGGTGATTTGAATTGATAAAAATTTTGTTTCCCGTTTCTAATTCTTTGATGAAGACTGAGAATTTAAACGGTAACATAACAACAGGTACTGTAGTGCTCTCTAGCTGGTTACTGTTGTGGGCCAGCAGCATATTCCGTCAACAGCTAATCAAAGATTTTACGATCATTCGCATTAGAAATATTCGTGTCGGTCCAATGGAGGGGCCCCAAAACAATGATCATCGGGCAGTTGAAGGGGCTGTTGGCCATCAATTGCAGAACAGAATTTGCAGTTCTGTACAACAATTGCCCACGATTTCTTAATTTTACATAAAAATCACTAACTAAGTGCAATCCCCTCTGTTCCAAACACCTAAATTCCACAAAAATACTCAAAATACTCCTTTTAGCGCTTTCGTGGATTAAATTTTTTAATTCTGGTAATTTTATGCTTTCAGCACTTTTTTAAAAATTCTAAAATTAAACATGCTAGCCACGAGCGCATGACTCAAAAAAGTTACCAATGCATAAAACTATTGTAGGATGGGACCGGGATTTTTGGGAAAAACCGGGACCGGGACCAGATTTTCAACTGGGACCGAGACTAACCGGGAATTTTGGAGAGAAAAATTTGTTTTATCAACATTAAAAAATTTTAATTTTCTAGCAACACATATTGTTGTTCTTCTTGATCTTCAACATCATTGTCATTCAGATTCAAAAATCTCTTTTACATCTGGAGCTGTAGAATGTGCCATAAGGGGGGGGGGGGAATAGACAAAAGACGGGACACAAATTACGGAATAGAGAAAAAATACGAAACACAGAATTACGGAATAGACAAAAGACGGGCGACAAATTACTGAATAGATAAAAATACAAAACACAGAATTACGGAATAGACAAAAGGCGGCCACAAATTACGGAATAAACAAAAATACGGAACCAATTACTTAATAAACAAAAATCCAAACGCAGAATTACGGAACAGACAAAAGACGGGTCACAAATTACGGAAAAGACAAAAAACGGAACCCAGAATTACGGAAAAGACAAAAAACGAAACACACATTACAGAATAGACAAAAAATACGAAAGACACAATTTCGGAAAAGACAAAAAACGGAACCCAGAATTACGGAAAAGACAAAAAACGAAACACACTTTACAGAATAGACAAAAAATACGAAGGACAGAATTACGGAATAAACAAAAATACGGAACCCAGAATTACGGAAAAGACAAAAAGCGGAACACAAATTACAGAAAAGACAAAAAATACAGAATAAATACAAATTACGGAAAAACAAAAAATACAAAACACAGAATATGGAATAGACAGAAACGGAACACAAATTACGGAAAAGACAAAAATTACGGAATACCCCAAAAATAACATTAATCGAATTTGAAATTAGAGCGACTTTTTAGTCCATATAAGTAAATCCATATTTCGCCATTTTTTATAATATCAATATTTTAGACATTTTGAATTCTTAAGAAAAATGCAACAAATACGAAAAATGTACCCATAAAAATCTTATTCATTTTCCAAAAATGCACCCCTGGAAAATGACTTTTTTTTAGACCACATTTCTTAACGAGATCGTTTAATTTTACGAACACCTAAATAATATTAAATTGGATCGAGGGCTTTTGGCGAAAATTTTATTTAGAAAAATGGTTGAAATTTTCAAAAAAAAACGCATTGACAGATCGCAGACCCATTTGATTAGATTAGCGCAAGGAGCGATCTTTACGAAAACTTGGTCTTCAAAATCCCGGTTAACCAAAAACCGGCGGGTGTACCGCTTCTTAACCGGTACTGTCCTACTCTAATTTTCAATGACGAAAAGCTCAATCAACAAATAGTTTATTCCACTTCTAATACTACTTTTGTGATAGTGCAACAGTTACAGTAACATTTCGCAATTTCTTCAAAATTACTGTCACGAATCATTCATCGGGCATTATTCACTGGAATGGTGCCGGCAAAAAGGCATCCGGTCTTCACTGTCCCGGGGGACCTCAGAGTATCAGTGAAGGGGCGAGACGACGGCCTGGTGGTTTGCTTTCATGGGCCAACACCGAGCTTCGCTTGCGACGATCGGAAGGCCCTTCCGCCAACTTTTCAGGGCTGCTGAGTTGTCGTTTTATTTCGTCGGAGGGTTCTCCGAATTCGACTTGCTCGGAAGAGTCATCACACGAACATTGGACGACAAGAAATGCCGCGAATGCGAGGAAAAGCGCCATTCGCAAAGTCTGAGAAGCCATTTTTGTTGTCAATTTGATAGTAAAAATTTCAAATTAATTTTTAAATTAGCAAATTTTGAAGTGGTTGAATTTGATAAATTGCTGACTTTTTATATTCGAATTTTGCGTGCCAGCAGATGAGAGTTTAGCCCATGATCAGCTGGGCAATTAAATTTTGTACTTTTGTTAGTTTCAAATTGAAGGCTAGGAGAGAATTTCGATTTCTTACGCAAATGTTCAAACAAATGGAATTGAACTAACGTATCGAAGGAGACAAAAGCGCATTCTTTCAGACAAAACCAAATTGAGCAAAGGTCACTTTCACCCAAACTTTTCATCATAAACAACTTTCGAACATCATAATCATCCGGGCATTGGCACAGCTGGCGGACAGGCGCCATACATTCATTTATTCATTGGCTTTCAACGTTTTATTGCTTTTAATTAATGGGTATGATTATTATTATTAATTAACTTCTTTTTCTTATTTTTGAAGGCCTATATGAGTGATTATTAAAAACAATAATATTAAATTGGATCGAGAGCTTTTGGCGAATAAAAATTAGAAAAATGGTTGAAATTTGCAAAAAAAAACCCGGTATTGAAAGACTTGTTGAAAATTTTTTGAAGATTTTCAGTCCTTTTCAAGTAAAAAAATGAATTTTTGGATCAATTTCCCTATCCAAAAACAGATCAATTTAAAGAAAATTTCTCGGTGGCGCCTATCGGCATCGCCGATCCCCATCCCCCTCCCCACCTTTTTGCCTTTTTAATAAAATTGCACAAAAACAAAATTTCACGAAGAAAGTATTAAAACAATTTCTTATCAATTTAGTTGATTTTTCGATTAGTGGGAGGGGTCGGCGGTGCCGATAGGCGCCGCCGAGAAATTTTTTGAATCTTTGACTAAATCTATTAAGAGATTTGCAGCCAAAATTTAAAATATACGGTAAATTTTGAAGTTTTTTAGGGATGAGAAAGCAAAAGGATAAAAAAAAATGTCAATGACATGGAGGGGGTTTGAACCTCATTGAGTAAAATATTTTAAACCTAAAATAAAAAATTTTCGTATAAATTTTGGGTTTTTTTGGGTCAATTCTCGAGTCTCCGGGTCAAGTCTCAATAAATTTAGTCTCGAGCATCACTACCAAGTGATTGAACACTTTTCCGAAAATTTTTGATTTGGAACAGTCCAAGAGCAATTTCACTGTTCTGTTCCTATCCTGTTCTAGAGCAGGAAATACTGGTCCTTGGATGCTTACAAAATGCGAGCCCTTACAGTATTGCAATTCTTATATTGAATTATCCAAATTCAACCACAGACCGCAGTTTCTTCATATACGAAACTGGGGATGTTAATATTTCTTAGCAATTTCTTTTTGCATTATAGAGTAAAGAATAGGCAAAATGCCTTCTTCTTTATGGATGATCTTTTGCCTCCGCCATAGGCGTTTTTAACCGTCTACGTCCAACCAGCGGAATTCTCTCTCATCCTTACAATTAGGGTTGCTCCCCGAACCCTCGGGGGCGGGAAAGTCGGGGTCGGGGTTGGCAATGTCGGGGACGACCAAATTTTTCGGGGTCGGTCGGGGTTCGGGGTTGGGGGTTGAAGAAAATTTTGTTCATTTTTTTCATAAAAATTTCAGCAATGTCTTCACTAGGCAAGCATAAAATATAATTTTTTTAAAATCCGTTCATCATCTTTAAAAAGCTCGAGAGTAAAGGGAATTTTGTAATTTCTGAAAAAAAATTATTTGATGGAGTTTACGTCATGTTTAACTTGGCAACTCAGAATAATAACCATCAAATTTTTTCGAAAGGCGAAAACTTCTCCAAAAATCTTGTTGTTGCCAAGTTTTGCTTTGAGTGAATTTTAGCTTGCAATTTTTCTAGAAAAATTTGAGGGGTGGCGCCACAGAATTTTATAAATTTTTTTGGGATTTGCAATTAAAGAGTTAAAAAAATGGTGGTGTTTTTAGAAGCTTTTTAGGAGTGGGAGAGGCCGGCGCTGCCAATAGGCGCCGCCGGAAATTTTTTTTGAAGATCTTAACAATGTTTGTTAAGAAAATTGCTTAAAATTGACGAAATTCGCCTAACACTTCTTAAATTTTGGACGTTTTCAGTGAAAATTTTTTTGAAGATTTTAACAACTAGGTGAGTGGGGGGCTGCTCGAGATTCTCGGTCTCGAGTCTCAGGGTCATTTCTCGGTCTTGGTTCTCGATTCTCGGTAAATTTCAATTCCCGAGCAGCCCTAATGGAGAGGGGGGTGGAACTTATGGGGGTGGGGATAATTGATTTTGGAGGAGTTGTTGTTGTTGAAACTGTTCCTAGGGATTTTCTTTTTTTATTTATATATTTTAATTTAATTTTCTCAATTTATGAGCACTCTCCAGCAGGGCGGGAGGTCCTCTCCGAGGGCCAGTCAAACCTTCTCTGTGGCCGAGCTTTTGGAAGTTTTCAGTGAAAATTTTTGACTATAACTACATATTTGAATTTTCAAAATTTTAAAGAAATATGGAATAAAAAATTGCGTTTTTTTCTACAATTTATAACACTAAAATACTTATGATTAGGGCTCGAAAAAATATGGATATAAAATCGTGAAATATGGCCATAAAATATGGACATAAATCTCAAAATATGGACAAAACACCAAAATATGGACATAAAAATTGAAAATATGGACATAAATTTTTAGCATTCAACATTCTGGCCTGAAATAATCTGACAAAATTGAGCTATGATTTCACTGCCTGGGTTATTGGAAACAATGAAAGTGAATTTTTCATTATAGAAAAATTGTCGTTTACTTGTTCTGTTGTTGGACACCTGTTTCTGACATGCCTCGCAGAAAATTATTTTGCCATCGGTTATAAAAACAGAAAATTTCCTTCAATTCGTTCGACCCAATTCCGCAGCCAAGCGGATTTCTGGAGATGTAATTATTTAACAATTTCATTATAGCTTGTGGCGGCATTCAAGTCATAATTAAATTATTTAACTAATTTGCTGACTATTATTTCCTTTAAAATGTTCACTAAGGCACCGTACTGCAGCTATTTAAATTATATTTGTGCCGTTTTCTCTGGCATTTTTATGGTTTTATGCATTTTGCTAAACATTTGCACATTCGTCGCCTACAAATTACATGTGAAGAATGTTGGAGAAAACGGAAACAACAAATATTTAATTAAAAAAAGATTGCGGATTTATGCATTGGCAACTTTTTTGGGGCACATGCTGCTCGCAAGCATCTTTTTGGTAAATAAAAGTCATTAATATTAAAGTTAATCAAATTTAACTCCAATAAGCTTAATATTATTACTAACACCGGCGATTCGAAAACAATGGAAATTTTGTTTATCATATATCTACTGCTTATGGACATTGGTGATAGGAAATGAAGAAATCACCCGCATTTCTTTCTTCTTAATTAAATTATAAAACTTTATTTGCATTTCTTTTAATTAAAATTTGCTAATGCGTGCACCGTGAGAAAAATCAAATATTTATTTTCTCATAAAAATTTTTTGTGTTCAATGGTGCGTGTCAAAAAAATATTGCTGGGGGTGCGCACTTTTGTTCACCCACTTTTCCACTCAATAACGCGCGGGTAACTAAAGGAATTTTTTTCGAATTTTTTAACTTTCTTAAAATATTAAAATAATTAGGCGAAAAAGCTTTAAATCTACTTATTAGACGTTAAAAGAAGAAAAAAACGAAGTTTTAAGCAAAGTAGAGCACCAAAAGTTCCATTTTGGTGCATATCGATCCCAGCCCTATTCATAACATAGCGCCGTTAGGCGCACCTAAACCGCTAGTAAAACAATGTTTCGCCATTTTTCCGTATTAAATCAACATTTCAGCAATTTTTATGGAAAAACGAAAAATGTACCCTTAAAAATCCAAAAAATTTTTCAAACCAAAAATGCGCCCACTTAAAAATGATTTTCCTTTGATCAAAATGCACCCCTAAAGATCGAAATTTTCGCTACTTTTTTAATTTGATATTTATAAAATTTTCAAAAACATGTGAAAAATAATACATTTACAATTGTGAGTGCAAAATTAATAAAGATTGGCGAATTTTGAAGGGTTTTACGCATAAAATGGCCGGATTTGGTTAGTTTTAGCACATTTTTTTATCAATATTTTGGTACTTTTTGGGGGTTTTGGTCAAATTTTGGGTTTTTTTGGTCAATATTTTGCGGTTTTTATTCAATAACTAATCATACAATATTTGAACAATTAAACTCCATATTTCTCATTAGGTATTTTATCATAGCAAACTGCACTTAATTACCCATTTATCAACAATTGCAGTGCGTGACTAAAAGCACAAAAAAGTAAAGAATGGCAATTATTTTAATGTTTTATAATTTTATTTAAATGTTTTAAAGTTTGTAACAAGACAAAATTTTGTAGTTGTACGTATGAATAACTTGTGAAACAAAAAGTATACTTGTTAAACACAAAATTTGTCAAAAGAAAAGCGAATACATTTTGACGTTTGGATGTCAAAAATTCAATACAAAAGGTGTCTTTAGAAAAAAGGGATAATTTGTTGCGTTTTAGTTGATGGATTATTATTAAATGACGTGTTTTAATGAGAAAACTGCTGAACCGGCTGACCTGCACTAACTGGCCAATTAAGAAAAAGTAAAAAATTTGCATATTCATTTTAAAATACTTTAAAGAATGTTTTTATTTTTGAACAATTCAGCGTAATTTATATTGAATTTTATAATAATGTTGGACTTTGCCGAATGGTCCAACTCAATTCAAAATCAAATCATCGGCTTAACCATTTGTATAACCATTCCATCAATGGCACTTTATATTGCCGAAATTGTCACCATCGTTCGGCACAAAAAGTTCCACAAATCATTCTACGCCCTTTTTGCTATGCGAGCAATTTCGGTAACAAATTTAAAATGATAAGCAGAAACCCGGGCGGGTATTATTTCAGGTATTAATGAGTCGGACGGGTGCCCGAGTCGGGTATTTGCGTATCGGGTACCCGCCCGACTCGGGTATCCGTCCGCACCCTAGGTAGCACGGAGCCGGTACGGAACAGCACAGATTGACTGTTCTAAAATTTGAGAACAGAACAGGAACAGTTTTCCAAAATTGTTGGAACAGCAAAACACTGGCGTTTACTTATAGTTTATTCAAAATAAATTAGCTAATCATTACGGCAGTTTTTCTCCAAAAAATGTTTCAGGATTTGCTGTACGTATTGGTGTCTTTCTACGGCGATCGGCTTCCCACGATAATCGGTGCCGTGCTTTACCCGATTTATTCAACGTTCCCTAATTGGATGCTCGCAATGTTCTTTTTTCTTTCCGGGCACACATTCATTGCGAATATGTTGACCACTGCTTTTATAATACTGAACCGACTGACCGCAATTATAATGCCAATAAAACATGAAAAGGTCTTTTTTTTAATATTAAAACTAATAAGGTTTTTTATTATAACAAATAATTTAAAGATATGGCAAAATTTTCTTCCGTTTATAACAATTTTTGTTTCTTTGGTGCCAACATTGTTGTTTTTGCCGATGTTCAAAATGAATGCAATTCTTATATTGAATGATCCAAATTCAACGACTGACCGCAGTTTTATCATAAATGAAGCTGGAGATGTAATTTTACCTACAATTCTTTAAATTTATTTGCACTAATAGCATTCATATTCAAAATTAAATTATTATCCAACTAAAAATTGCTGAAACTTTCCCCTAAAATTTTAATTAAGTTACCGTACGGCCATTATTTGGCTTATATTTGTGCCGTCTCCTCTGTAATTTTTATGGCTTTATGCGTTTTGTTAAACATTGGCACTTTCGTGGCATACAAATTACATACGAAACAAGCTGACACAAACGTGAACAACTTTAACGATATTAAGAAGAAATTGTTGGTTTATGCAATGGCAACATTTTTGGGTCACGCGCTCGTTGCAAGCTTGTTTTTTGTAAGCTTGATAATTAGCAATAAATGTAATTTAACTTCCCAGATTCCCCTTATTATTCAAATTCATCTTGATCCAAAAGCAATGGCTATGTTCTTCGTGTACTTCCCATTAGTTATGGACGCAGGTGATAGGAATTGAAGAAATCAAAGTTTTTAGATTCTTGGACCCTCTAATTTCAAGACACAAATTTAAACGGTTACATCGCCAACAGGTACTGTAGTGCTCTCCAGCTGGTTACTGTTGTGGGCCAGTGGCGCAATCCGTCAACAACTGATCAAAGATTTTACGATCATTCGCAAAACAAATATTCAAAATAATCGTGTCGGTCCAATGGATGGACTCCGAAACAATAATCATCGGCCAGTTGGAGGAGCTGTTGGCCAACAATTCCAGAGTTCTGTCGGCCAATTGCCAACAGTTTCATAAACTTCAATTTTAATTGGCATTAATTATCTACTCTTTTATAAAAATGTTGAAAAACAATTTGTTTTTTGCCGGAAGAATTCTTTACTGAACCAAACCCACTATGAATTATAAATAGTAATTTTATGTAATTAAAGTTTGCGACTCAGCAAAATATCATTTAAAAAATTGACAACAAAAAAAAGCATTAAAACCAAATTATTTGTCTGTGCATTAGAGTCTTTTTTTAATAAAAATATTTAATGAAATCTCAAAATAAATTGCAAAAAAAAAACAACAAAAAAACAGTTCCCAAAGTAAATCACTATGACAAACAAACAAACAAACACTCGGAGGGACAAAAGAATAGAAACAAAAAATGAATTTGCTCAAAAAGTCGGAGTTTTCCTCCAAATTTTCAACAAACAAAGCTTTTTTTTTATCAAAAAGAATCCCCAACCTATGACATTCATGAAGAATAAGTCTTATTTTAAGAGAGAAAAAGAGACAGGAAAATTTGTTTTAAATTTTATCTATTAAGTTTTTTTAAAATCAAAAAGATTAATCAACTCTAATAGGTCAATTTTAGGTGCTAAAAATCTCTTTTTAGGTTTAGTTCATATTTCACGCCCATACATAAATCATCTTTTTTAGTTCTAATTATTAACCAGGTAAAAAGGTAATCAAATTTAAAAAAATTATTCGGAACAGTTTAAAAAAAACCTTTGGTGTTGTAAAAAATATATAATTTTATTATTTTTCTCAAGAAAAAATACAAAATAAATGCTAAAAACACCAAATTAGGTTAGTAAACAGTCCAATTTTTGGTTTATAAATTTATTTTTTGGGATAAATTTAAGCAAAATTAAAAAGAATAATATATAACTTAAATCCAAGCCCCCAGGGCCATATTTTGTCCATCCGTAATCCGCCCTCATTCATCCGCCCCCACAAATCCAAAACAAAAAAAAAACACTCTCCAAGGTCAGCCCACTTCAACAACATTTTCTTCTTCAATTTTCTTTCTTTTTTTACACTTAAACAGTTGTTGTTGGGGGAGTCGGCGGAATTCATTTTATTGCACTGCCGAATGTTTAATTGCACCAAAAAATATTTTATTTTGGATTCGTCCGAGACAAATATATATTTTTTATAAATTGTTTTGTTTTGGCGCCCCATCTGATCGAGCCTCAAAATAACTTTTACTAAAATATTATTCCGCTTTTTGTCAAAACAATGAAATATAAACAATATGAAAAAAAAAATCAATTAAAAAAATGATTTTAAAATTTTTAATCAGTTTGGTAGCCATTTTTAATATCGAAAAAACACATTTCTGGTGGGTTAATTAGACTGTCTAATCACGAATATGAAGGTTATTTTTTGACAAATCTTTTAAAATCACACATTTCAAAATAAACCTTTAATAATTATGTCATTTTGGCATGAAATCAGCAAATAGGCTTAGCCCCCTAAGGCTACCAAGCCTTACAAATTGGACCTTATTTATTTGTGTACGGATTAGTTGAAATTGGACAAATGGGGGGGGGGGGTATTTATATCCAAAAAATGTTGAAATATTAGCATAAAAGAAAAATGTTTTAAATAAGTTGATTTTTATTATTATATGATTTTCAGCCTCTTTAATCCTAATCGATCGAGATTCCGACAAAACGCAAATAAGAAAATTATCAACCTCGTCCGATCTCTAGTACAAACCAATGCTAAAAAACTTAATTTTTCATAATTTTGTTTTTTTAATTTTATAAAGACACTAAACCCTTAAAAAAATATATTATTTTTTCAACGGTTTACCATGCAAAATTGTTCAGACCCCTCCACATCAGGGCCGCCAGTCTCCATCCATTATTTATCGCTTTTCACCACATCTGCAAAAAAAGTTGACCGGGGCAAATCCCCGCCATTGGCCCTCCCCCGCTTCCCCCCCCCCCGCCTTAACGGGGGCAAATCCCCTGCTGACGGGGAGCAAATCCCCGCCACCTCCCCCGCCTCCCCCCCCCCTTTTGACGAGGGCAAATCCCCGCCATTGGCCCTCCCCCGCCCCCTCCCCCGCCACCCGCCCCCCCCCCCAATTTTCACGTCAAACACCTGCACACCACAACGGACATTTGTCATCCACCACAGCCGTCTTGACATTTCTGCCCCCCCCCCAAAATTGTGATATTTAATCCAAAAACTCCCCCACTATACAATGTAAAAGAAGCATGGCGTATGATGACGTTTTTTTAACCCCGCCGGCAGGCTTCAAAAATTGACATTTTGTCCTTCCCCGACATTATGTCCAATACCTAAGCCTAAAATTGGCATGCCCGTCATTCAAACTCACTTGTCCTAGTCAATAAACAGACACTTGAACCTTTTGACACTTCGACAAACGCCGAAACAATGACATTTCGTCTATTTCTCATATTAATCAACAAAAGGGGACTTTTAAATAATCCGAACCCAAAACATTTATGCCAAACTCGAAAGTTACGAATTCGATTCCACGACATTCTGTCACACTCTAAAATCTATTTTTTTAAAATTTTATTTGCCTGCCACTTTGTACTTTTATCCAATGAATACCTTTTTTTAATTGCGTTTCAATTTTCACACGGTTCCATTATCTCGTTGTATGTGTTGTCTGTTGCCCCCCCCCCCCCATTATTCTTTAAAATGCCACAAATGCACGAACCCAAAATGCCTTTTTCTCTCATTCCCACCATAAGGCACTCATTTTGCGTTGCTTTATTCTTTTTTTTTTGCTCTAATTGTAATAAATTTTTATTAGATCTTTTACTTATTTTTTTTGTTTGTTTGTTTTGGTTGAGTTTGAAAAATTGTATAGCAATTTAATTTGTTGGCACTGAAGTGATGTGCACCGTTTTGCCAAAATTCCGCTATTTTAAACGCAAATTTCAAAGATAAATTTTGTTGGATGTTTTTATATTTATTTATATTACCAAAAAAAATTTGTTTAGAACAAATATTATGTTTAATCATGGCCAAAAACGATGATGGTCACCAGGTGGTCAGCGGAGATGGCGTCGTGTCCATCGAAAAGCAGGTAGAACAAATAATCGAGATATGCATTAAAATATTTTGTTTTTTGAACGTTTTTATAAAATACTTTTATTGAATTAATTTATTATTTATGTGTCAAGATAATTGATGAAAAGTGCAACAATTCCGCTCGAACACTTCAAAATGTGCCATCAAAGAAGCGGTGGACGTCGGCTCTGCGCGTCGTCAGCGCAATGGCACGCTTTAAGCACATGTCAAAGGTCAGAATTAGTGATTCAATTTATTTAAAATCATTTTTTTTTACTATTTAAATAGTGTTGTAGTAAAAAAATATTGCAATTGAATAAGAGCTTCTCGGTAAATGGTCGTGTTATTAAATTGCTAAAAAACTTTTTTATGTATAAAACATTATATCGTAAAAGTAAAATAATAAAAACAAAAGAAAATTTCTTACTACATTGGTTTAACAAAAAAAAAAAATTTATAATTAATTAAAACATTTTGTTTAAACATAAAGCGAAGACTATTTTTAATTAAGTGTGCCCGTCAATTGCTTTCGTTTCTGTCTGACACGTTTAATTGGCCCTTTTTTTGCTCTCATTTCACATGGCGGCGCAGCACAATTTCCGCGATGGAAAAATTTTAGTTTTTTTAACTGCAAAAAAAACAACAATTTTTTGGCAAAAATGCCCTCTTCAAGGGCCGCACGGACGGCACGGCACGGATGTGCAATTTTTATCGTGTGCCAAAAGCTAAACAAATTACCCTCTGCACTTTTGCCCCCCCCCCCATTTTCATCACTCAAAAATGCCCGCCCAACACCCCCCACCCCCACCCACACATCGGCGGAGCGGCTGTACTTTGACTTCTTTTTAATTATCAAAAATGTGGGGGGAATGTTTTTTTATTGTTGGAAATTTTTATTTTATTTTATGAGCCAAACAAAAAAAGGTTTTTTTTTCATTTACGGTAAAAAATACGGCAGCAAATGGTTGCAACCTAAGCTATGCATTTATGTGACGTAATGAACTTTATACCGGCTTAGATTTATAAGAATTTTAAATTTATTTATCGAGATTTTTCTAACAAACAATAATTTAAGCATATTAAAATAATATTTATAATTTTTAATTTGGCATTATAGCTGCAAAATTTTTGGGTTCTTTGAATTTTAAATTAAAATTAAATAAATATTTGTCGTTTGTTTGCCTATAAAAAGATTCCGTATTTGAGGCAATAAATGCGCCTTTTTATTGCTTTCTGTTCCTTCGCCTCTGCTTAAATAATTCAAAAAAATGCCAAAAATTGCATAAAATGGCAATTTCTGACATAATTTGATGCCATTTTTGCTGAAACATTCAATGTTTTTTTTTGCAGAAAGTAATAAAATAATGTTTTATATAATTAATAAAGAAAGAAGCAAAAATAAAAATTTCAAAATGGGACCACGTCGTATATAATTTTTGACATTTTCTTTTTACTATTTTTGATTTCATATGACATAAAATTGCTAAATTCGGAACGAATTTTCTGCGGTAGGAAAAAACATCAAAGTCAAAAAGAAGAAATTGGATATTTCTTTGCTGCTGAATTGGCCCAGTTAATCCCCCCGGAGGGGGGCCAATGAATGCTTTTTGCATAGGCCACAAATTACGCCACACTCTGTGGCCCCAGTATTTTATTTTTATTTATTCTCATTGTTTGATCTTGTGACTTGGAGCAAATTTTTCTGCAAAATTTATTTTAGCAATTTGGTTTTTTTCACTGTAAAATTTCTGATTTTATGCAATTTTTTGAATGTTCTTTTGCTAAGATTAAATGATTTTTTAAATTTTATTTAAAAACCAAATAATATTAATTAAATTGAATTGAATTGTATTAAATTATTTTCCCATTTGTTTTTTACTTTTTAAATTTTCTGATTTTAACTATTTTTTGCAGTTAAATGATTTAAAGAAAAGAATATTAAATTGAAATTGTAATTATATTAATTTAAAGAAAAGAATATTAAATTGAAATTGTAATTATATTAAAATTATTTTGCCATTTGTTTTTTTAATTTTTCTACTTTTAATAATAGTGAAGAAGCCATTCATAATTTGCAATCAATATTAACGCCGACTGTTTATGTAGTTATGAAATGGAATTAGTAGTGTTTTATTGTTTACAAATTTTTTTGACACAAAAAATATTTAAAAATAAAAAATAAAAATCTCTTTTTTTGCATTTTACGGAATTCCTTCCGCCGGAATTCCGTAAATTTTGACGAATCCATTTCATCCTGACATGTCTTTTTCGTACTTTGTATATTTAAAAAAGAATAAACATTGGTCCCCCCATTTTTGAATTTGATTTAATTTTAATTTCTTTTGATTGTTCAATTTAATTAAAATGTTTTTAAGAATTCAAATTGTTTCCAATATACTACGGCGCTGCGATAGCAATGTCGAAATTGCAAAATGCGCATGACAGACTCGTTGAACAACAAATTGTGCTGGCAGCTAAGCCCGTCCCCTGCGGCGATCGGCGACGTGCCAGCATGGGCCATCTGTCAAATTGGCTGACGGATTATTGCCAGCCGGCACCCATTCCGGAACAAAGCGTTGTCGTCGATGATCAACTGTGGCGTCAATCGCATCCAGCGTTGATGATGATTGATCACCACTTTCGTAAGCGCGACGCGTGCGGTGGTCAGCTGAACGCGCGAAAACAAAAAGCGTCGCGCGCACGGAATGCCAACGCCTCGTGCCAGCCGGACAGGAATTATGCTGCTGCTGCTGCTGCTGCAGGCAGCAACCATCCATTTTATAGTCAGCCGAACTCGCGCAAGTCGTCGTCCAGTCTGAATGTTGGCGGCGGCGGCGGTGGCGCTGGTGGTGGTGGTGGTGATGCATACGGAACGCTTCGGCACGTGCCCTCACAGCCGGCACTGTCGCGTTTGGCACGTGCGTTGCCGTCAGCAATTTTGCCCGCAATCGCTGCCCTCCGGCGGGGGAGCGGCGGCTGCTCATTTGGCCCGCGGCAACAGCAGCATCCTTCTTCACCTCCTCGTGCGCGGGGCGGGCGTCGTCAGTACTCATTGCAATCACCGCCACAGCAACGGCAGCAGCAGCACAAGCGTTTCCAGCCCATTGGGGTTATTCAAAAAATAAATTAAAATAAAACCCCATATTTTTTATTTTTAAATTTTTTTAATCAAATTTCTTTGACCCACCACTCTACGGTTACAGTCAACAACAGCAACTTTGTTTGGCAACGGCCGGCCACGAAAGATGAGTGCCGACCCATCTTTTTGTACACCATCTTTAACCAATGCACCATTTAATGTAATTGGGCATTAATTGTAATTTTTATAAGGATCGCGCGGCTCGTGTTGTTTTTAAATTTTTTAATTTTGATCTTCTTTTTTTTTTGTCTTTTATTCAATACGACATTTTTTGTTTTGTAACTGGAAGTGTCATTTTTTGCTTTTTCTTGTTTTTATTTTTGAACTCACTATAGGATGGAAGCCAAGCGCAACAACAGCAGCAGAAAACAAAGTTTCGCAACGCCAGTTTTGGCGCCAATTCAAATAGCACGACCATTTGCCGTAGCGGTGGCGGCCCCGCAGGGGGCGCAGTGGGGCGTCGCGTTGCGTTACGACGCTGTCCACAAAGTGACCTTGGCACGCGCTTTCAGTGCCAACATCATGATGGCAATGGCACTGGCATGAATGCGCAAACGGGAACGAGTCGAACCGCTTCGTCCTCATTTTCCGGATCCAACGAGTCGATGCCGACAAACAGCGGCAGCCGAAATGGTGAAGCAGCAACTGAACAAGGTGGCGATGGATAGGGGCAAAACAAAAATTCAAAAATGCCAAAAAAATATAAATTTAAAGAATATATTTTTTTTTTCATTCTGAACAAATTCTTGAAAATAAGTTTATTTTAACTGTAGTTTATTTAGCCCATTTATATTTGTTTTCCATTTGTTTTAATTAGCTCATATCTTGACTAAAAACGCTAATATTTTTTCAAAAAAGTCGAAATATATTTGCGAATAAAATATATTTTTTAGTTTTTAATAATCAAAAAACTTTTTTTCCAAGAGTCTGAATCAAACATCGACCCCGTGTATTTGGCATTGAAACAAGCGACCGAAAAATATGGAAGTCGTGGAGGTATTTAAAAATAAATCTTTCAAATATTACAACATTTAATCACCAAAAAACAAAATAAATTGAAGAAAATGATTTGGATTTTTCTTATTAATGAATTCTAATATAAAAGTAGAATAATTTAATCATTTTTAAATTTCTTTTTTATTTAATTAACAGCTAGCAATAGTCGTCGTAGCTCGCAACTCATTGCCGCCGGTGAGTCAACAACGCCGAGCAGTACGCGCAACTTGTCGCAGGCGTCGCTGCTCGACTCGGGCACCTTCTCGTGCAGCGGTGAAATGTGCGGCGGTTACGGAGGGTCCAACACCAGCAGCTCACGCCTCATGACCGGCGGGTCAACCCCGCAATTGCAAGCCGGTAGGAGAACATTTCGAATTGGGACTTTTAGTTTTGCAAAAATTTAAAAGTTATCTTTTAATTTTTTTCATGCATCAGGGTGCTCCCCTCCCCGACCTTTCGCTCCCGAAATTTTTGAGCGTTAACCCCCGACACACCGTCCCCGAAGAATCCCCGACCCCAACACACTGGCCCCGAGGAACCCCGATCGACGACATATTCTCCCCTCCCCCACCCCTCCCCCCGACGCCTCCGACCCCGGAACGTCGCCCCAGAAGAATCCCTAGGGCCTCACTCCCGGCCCCCGACATTTTGCGGCCTCACCCTAAACCTAGATACGCCGCCACCAGAACCCAACCCCCGACGCAACCCGACTCCCAACATTTTGGGACCTCACCCCCGACCCCCGACACGCCGTCCCCGAAAAACCCGGACCCCCGCCCACCCCGAAAGGTTGGGGAGCTTACATCAAACCTAAAAATTCTTATTTAAAATAATGATACAAACTGATAAGATTTCTGTCATTTAATTTTTCCTAATCCACTATTATTAAAATTATAAATTCTAATTGCCCAACTTTTTTTCTCAAAAATTTAAATTCTCTTTCAAATTTGGTCATTTTAATTTTAAAAAATCTTTGATTTTCTGATAAACAAATTTTTTTTGTTTTTTCGGTTAACTCTTTTCCGACAAGTGTCAATTACACGTATTCTTTCATTTTCACAAGAATAAATTAAATTAGCACTCAAATTTTCTTTTTTTGTTTTGAGTGATTTTTAAATTAAATAAATTAAATAAAAATTTACATTAATTATGGTCTTTAATTTTCTCATTTTCCTTTTTTATCATTTTATTTAAAATGTAATTTATTAAGCAATTTTTGATTCCAAAATACGCCCTTTTTTGACCGACCGCAATTTTGTTTGAGTCGGGCAAATTTCATCAATGCTTTGTGCCGCCGTAATTCAATAAAAAAATGTAATTAATTCGAGATTTTTCGTCAACTTATCACGCAAATTACATCAATTCGTTTACTTTTTCTGAAAATTTTGTCCATTTATGGAATTTAAACCATTCATTAAAAAATTGGCATTTAACATTTATTAAAAAATTGGCACCTGCCTATAAATTTTGAATGTTTTATAACTGGAATTTGTTGTAATTTTTCGTCAACCTATCACGCAAATTACATCATTTCGTCCACTTTTTCTGAAAATTTTGTCCATTTATGGAATTAAACCATTCATTAAAAAATTGGCATTTAAAACATTTAATTAAAAAATTGGCACCTGCCTATAAATTTTGAATGTTTGATAGGTAACTGGAATTTGTCGCGATTTTTCGTCAACCTATCACGCAAAATTACATCATTTCGTCCACTTTTTCTGAGAATTTGTCCATTTATGGAATTTTAAACAATTCATTAAAAAATTGGCAACTGCCTATAAATTGAATGTTTTATAACTGGACTGCCACTTAATTTATTACCTTTTTTTCGTAGAAAGACTTTTTTTCAATTTATTTACATTTTGTAACCAACCAATGCCTCCGAATTGGGCGCATAAGAAACAAATTAAATGTGTGCCACTTAGTGAATTTTATATTTTGCCATAGAGAAGGGCCGTTTTGAATAGGTCACTAAAAATTTCTTTTTTATTATTATTTTAGTTTAATTAATGTAGAGGGTTGCTCTCGACCTTTCGGGGATTGGAAAGTCGGGGGGTCAGAGTTTTTCGGGGGCGGCGTGTCGGGGAAAGGGACAGTTGAGTCTGGCCGTTTGAGTCTGGAAAAACGGCCCCAGACTCAACTGACCAGAATCAACTGGGCCCGACTCAACCGCCAGACTCAAACGACCCCTACCAGCGTGTCGGGGGTCGGGTGAGGCCGAAAATTGTCAGGGGTTAGGGGGGTGTCGGGGTCGGGGAGCAACCCTAGTTTAATGGAAGTGAATAGTCAGTATTCAGTCATAGGTTTGCCAGACTTTCTGATTTAATAGAAATTTTAAAGTCTCAAAATAGTTTTTTTTCAATTTATTGACTGAAAACAAAAAGCTTATTTTACTAATAATTTTTTAATTCATCATAAAATATGATCTGTGAATAGTGAAACAAATTTTTGAATAGAAAAATTTTAAAAAATGTCAATGATTACGTCAAATTTTTAATGAATACATTTCTTCTATGTCATTAACATAGTCATAGAGGCTTCTCAGATTTTTGTTTTTATTTTTAAACAAAAAATCAGTGAAAAGGAAAAAAAAAATGTAGTCTTAGGAATTAGGGGCTCTGTGTAATATCCGCACTAATCCCCCTATAATTGAGGAAAGTGGTGGCCAAAACGGACTTTTGAGTGGGCAATATGGCCAATTCATTCGATAGAAAATGTTTTAATCCTTCAAAAGCATCAATAAATATGGTGGCGCGAAAAGGTTGGGCAAATAAAATGCATTATTATTCAATCAGAATTAAGTCAAAAATGGGGGCTAATTCGACTAAAAATAATTATAAATTTTTAAAACAATCAATTATTAATTTAAAATTTGTATTTTAGGACACCAGTCCAGCACGTCAACAAACACTGCTGCCCGGGGGCACATCAAATTGACGGAAAAAATGAAATCGTTCTCGCTTGACTGTGCCGAACCGCCGTCTGCAGCTGATCATCATCACCAGGGGGGCAGCGGCGGCGGCGTGTACCCGCATCACAGTAAGTGGGCGGGCGGGCGGCACGGCGTAAAATGCCGTTTTTTCCATGTTATCTCTCTCTCTTTTTTTTGCTCTCTAACCGACTTACACTTATAATCTCTGTTTTCTGCTTCTCTCTTTAACACACAAAGAAAGGAATGGATCGCGCGTGGTGCGTCCGTGTCAGGGATGTAACCGGAAGCCAAAAAAAAAAATGTCCGTTATCCGGAATTCCGGATTAAAAAATGTCCAAAATCCGGAATAAAAAGTTCCGAATCCGGGATTCCGGATTAAAAATGTCCAAAATCCGGAATAAAAAGTCCGGAGTCCGGAATTCCGGGATTAAAAATGTCCAAAATCCGGAATAAAAAGTTCCGAATCCGGGATTCCGGATTAAAAATGTCCAAAATCCGGAATAAAAAGTTCCGAATCCGGGATTCCGGATTAAAAATGTCCAAAATCCGGAATAAAAAGTCCGGAATCCGGTTACATTCTCCTGGTCCTTGTGCGCCCAAAAGAACTGAGCCGAAATTTTTTGATTGTTGTCCAAACCAAACAAACCTAAACTCCGGGGCTTTACGGTTTGGTTCTTGAAGTGCTAACCCTAAAATTGGTGATCAATATATTCGAATTCTTTATGGGCACAAATACAAACAAAATAAGGATTCCGTATATGCTTTAGGGATGAAGCCGCTGCGGTCCGCGCGTGCCTTCAACACTGGGCATGCCGCCAGTTTAGATCTTTGTGCCGAGCGCAGCACGTCGCCTATAAGCACCTATTTTGCCCGACGTCCCCCACGGCGTTTGCCACCCGTTCCTGACCAGCAACCGCAACAGCAGCAGCAAACTGCTGCTGCTGCTGTACGACAACAACCCATTCAAAATTCGATTGGTAACGACCGTAATTTTTTGCTTTTTTTTATTTTAAAATTTTGTAAATTAAATTTAAGCAATTCCACAAATTTTGCACATTGTGACGCATGAATACATTGGTGGTGTTGCATGTTCACTTCGTCCGGGTGAACGTTTGGTGGTGGTGGACAACGGAGATCCGGACTGGAAGCACGGCTTCAAGGTCCAAAAATTTAAATGGAAAAATTTTGGAGCAAATTTCAAAATTTATAAAATAAACCCCCCCGGGGCTTCTACTTATTTATTAAAATAGACCCCCCCCCCCCGAGGGTACCTATTTTAGGAAATTCGGAGGTTTAAATAAAATTTAAATATTTATTTTATTGAAAACTATATTTCTAAGCATAATTTTCAACAATCAATTTAAAACATTTCCAATTTTTTAATTCAATTTCCAACAAAAAATTTAGCTAGATTATTGTTCTGAGAAGCTGCTCACCTTTCCCAGCTCGTGCATTGCGGCCTACAAAACGGCGGAGGAGCAGCCAATGCGTGTGACCCAAACATGCAATTTGGTGGACCAAAAAATGCGTCTTTATCGAGACCAGGCATGCGCTAAAAATTTTTCAAAAAAAAAAAAAATTTAAAAAATTCGATTATTTCAAAGGTCGTTTTTGTGCAACCAAACTCGTTGGCCGCAGACGGACGTGTGACTGTGCGAAATGAACATGACAAATTTGTACAGTGCCCACTCCAATTTTTGGTCTTGGCATAAGACCAAAATGGCACGTCACGGAGGTAATGTTTTGAATGGGTGCGCCTCGTCCTTTCAGTTTGTAAATTTGAAGATTCGAAGTCTTTTTGGTTTTAATTTTATTTTAAGAAGAATTTGTTTTTTTGGAAGACAAGGTTAAGGTTAAATTAGGTTATTTTAAAGTTTTGAAAACTTTTCTTAGTTTTTCTAGTAACCTTAAAGATTCCCCCCGGTCCTGGAATGCCGGATTCCGGACTTTTAGCACAAAATCCGGAAATTATACGGACATTTTCACAAAAATTGGCGGATTTTTGTTGTTTTCGATCAGTTTTCCAGACAATTTAAACATGTTAAAGAAAAGTGTAAATTTTAATTGTTTTTTAATTTTATTTACACAAATATTTTCAAAATTTTTTTGGTTTCCGGACCTTTTTGGTTCGGAATTTCCGGACCTTTTTGGTTCGGAATTTCCGGATAAGGAAGGAATTGTTTACGGGGCGGGAAAAATACCGAACTTTAGTCTTTAGGCATTAATCATTTTATTAAATGAGATGTTTAAGCTTTGGTAATAATTTTTAAAAAAAATTTTCAGTTATGCCGCAACAATATAATTTTAATTTTTAAAAATTTAGTAACAACAAAAGTATCCGGGCTTACGGCGGGACGACTGAAAATTGCTGGATGATGGTTACAACTTTACATATAATGAATTTCTTTTGCGATGGGTATAATCTTGTTTTGATACCGTATTCGTCAACATTTTGTAACCGTATTCGTCCATTTTTAATCTGACATAAACAAAAATTGTCAATTTAATTAAAACAATTGGATTTTAGAAAATTGAAGAATTCTCTAATTGTTTAGTTTTGGCTTAACAAAAGCTTTTAAAAGCTTAGAGCTTTCGAATGGCATCTTGTCTGTTAGATTTTGTTGAGTTTTAAAAAAACATATATTTACAGTGTTATGCAAATTTTTGAAGTGAATACGGGGTTTTATTTTGTTTTTTTATTATTATAATTAACTAATAATGTATTACAATATTTATTGTAATGAATGAGATTCGCAATTATTCAAGACAAAGTGGTCAAAAATTGTATTGGACATTGCATAAATTTGTTGTGTTCATTTCTGACCAAAACACGTCCATCACTTTCCAGCGAGTTCGGTTGCACGAATACAATCTGGCATTTTTAAATAATAAAAATATTTAAATATAAAAAGCATTAAAATGTAAGCGATTTTTGGTTGCTAATTCATTAACACCTGATCACGATAGAGGCGCATTTTTTGTTCTAGCAAATTGCAATTGCGCACAAGACGCATTGGACGTTCTTCGGGCCGATATGCGGCCACGCAGGTGCTCGGGAAGGTCACCAACCGTTCCAGATAATCATTGACCTACAAATTATTCGCTAAATTACGCCATTATTTGAGCCGTTAATGTTTTATTTTGGAATTTATGAATTAATTTTTGATAGGTTTAAAATTTGTTTAATTCTTCTATTTTTGAAATTTTTGGACCTTGAAGCCGTGCTTCCAGTCCGGGTCTCCGTTGTCCACCAGCACCAAACGTTCACCCGGACGAAGTGAACATTCAACGCCACCAATGTATTCATGCGTCACAATGTGCAAAAGTTCACAAACATCTCAAATAATTTTTTTTGCTAAAGATTGATAATGAATAATGTGTTAAAAAATTAATAAATTAAAAAAAAACATATTATAAATATTTATTTTGGATAATGTTCCATTTTTATTCTCCATTACCCAATGACGTCGACGTTTTGGCGCCGGCACGCGGCTGTGCCGAGCGTTGGCGCTGAAACGGCGGCACTGACGGAAGGCGGCGCGGTTGACGACGCTGCGCAATGCCACCAGATGTTTGTTGTTGAAACGAATTTGAAAGCGATTGACTGCGATGGTCGACGATTGGATGATCAAAATTGGCGTAATGCCCAACATGACCGACTGATCGAACAGATTTGACCACTGCAAATTTGTGGACAATTTTAATTAATTTTTTTCAACAATCCAAATTTGCCATAATTAATCCACTTTATTTTCTCAGATTTCTTCCCATGTTTCCCCCCGACCTCCGACATTTTTGGGATTTGTCCCCATGACCGACTACATGCCATCTCCAAAAAATCCAGACTCCCGACATGCCACCCAACGAACCCCAAACCCAGCATTTGTGGGCTTCATCCACCACAACGATTTCTCGCAAAATCCTGTGCCGGCCCCCGACATGCTGCCCACGAAAATCCCGACCTCCAAACCCCGACTCCCTAAAGAACCTGGAACCCAACATTTTGAGCCTCACCCTTCGAAGGCTCGGGGAGCACCCGTATTTTTCACTTTATTTAATTATTAAAAAAATTTCCTATTTATGCATTTGTCTACATACTGATTTCCTAATTGAATAAATCAAAAATGAAAAGGTTAAAATAAAATATAAAAATTCGTAAAACTTGCTTTGGTGTGCATTTGTGTTTGTCCCATGCACAATTGGCGCCATTTTATGAAAGTCCATTGAAAAAAGAATTCAAATTTCTATTTTTTGAAATTGTTTGTCAAAATAGCATAAAATATCATTTGTAATTAAAAGATTATTGTTAAAGTGTGGAAAAGGAACACAGTTGCCATGTTTCATAAAAATTAAAATAGCGAAAAATTTATTGGGAAAAAAATGGGAACCCCAAATTGTTATGTCAAAAATATATCAATAAAGTGTTTAAATTTTTTCAAATTTTAAAAATATATTCAAAAACTAAATAAAAAAAGGCCAAATATTTGCAATATTTTCTACACATTTTTTGGCCTTTGTGAGAGAATTTTTGATGGAAATGTGCTAAAATGGTTGAGCAAATTTGGGAAGAAATGTTTTCATTTTTTGTGTGAAAGAATTCTTAATCACAAGAATTTGTTAGGACCAAAATGGCAAGAAAATGCCTAAAAATAAATGCTTTTTGTTTAAAAATGTAAAAGAATAACATTTTTTGAAAATTATGCCATCCAAAAATGTTACAATTATTTTTGTAATTAAAAGAATAGTTTTAAAAATATTTTTCGTAGTGAAAAATGAAAAAAAAAAGGAATGCTAATGATTCAAAAAATTTTTTAAAAAATTCTTACGAAAGAAAATGAAATTTGACACAATTTATATAGTAATTTGAGTATGAGAAAAGTTTTTTATTAACAAAAAAAAAATGTTTCTCCCCCTTAAAAAGGAGTTGAAAATAAACGACAAATTCTTCGTTAAAAGCCTAAAATTCTCAAAAAAGGGCGCCCGTATTTCGCGGTTCGCCGCTTTAAATGGGGTCCCTGACAAAAAAATGGAATATATTCGGTCATTGGAGCGTAAGTTGGGGCCACAAATGCACTAAAAAAAGAATCATATCTTTAGGTGGAAAAAAAAAATTGTTCTTTGACTCTCGAGAAATTGCTATTTTCTGTCCACTTAGCATTCATTAATTAGAAAACGACTTTTTCTGACATAAATCATAAATTATTCATAATGAAAATAATGCGACATAAAAATTGGTGTGACATTAGTCTTAATATGCATAAAGCAGCGGTTGGGAGTTTTAATGAGTTTTCAAAAAGGTATTTTGGTGATTTACCCCTATGAAAATGAAATATTATAAAATTTATAAAAAAGCACAAAATAAAATTCTTCAGTTAACTCATCGTAATTATTGAAGAATTATATAAAAAGAAAATATGGCCATAAATTATGTTATTTTCCTATGGAGGATTAGGTTTTAGGTTATTGTTGCCAAATCAAAAATATCTTTAAAAATATAATTTTTCTACGGAAATTTATTAAAATCAAAAGATTAAAAGAAAAGCCGAAATAATGTTCAAACAATTTTTTTACATATATACCGACGATGCCCGTTAAAGGGATTAAGATGTACAAATAAATGGAACTGACTATGTATTTCACAGACTCCATTAAGTGCGAATGCAATTTCGTCACAGAATTAATTCTTTCGATAATAACTTTAAAAAAATAATAATCAAGTTGATTTTGATTATTAATATAATTTATTTTTAATTTAAAAAATAAGAATTTTATTGCAAAAAAGAAATACTTTACTACCTATGCGGAATTTGAGGACAAATGCAGAAATTATGCATTTTTAAAGGAGACTGGGCAAAAAATTTAAGTACAGCAGAATAATCTGTTTCCGCCATAATACACACTAAATGTTTTCACTTTGTTGGGCCAAAATTGTGATGAAAGCGGCGCAAGCAGCAAAAATTGTTGTAAATAAAATAAAATACTTTTTATATTGGAAAATATAAATTTTGACCAACGAAAATTGTCAATTTTTGACCAAATATCTTAATGAAATTTTTAATAAACCAAAAACGTGCTTGCGAATCGAATAGTTAATTCTATAGAATCAAAGGCATCATTCTCGTCCAAATTTAACGAAATTGCTGGTGCTGTACACCCCGTGGCCTAGGTGTACATCCGCTGGTCATAAATAGCCTTTTTGTGAGGGTCCGTCAGCGTTTCTTTGGCCTTCATGAAGAGCTTAACAAGTTTCAAAATAAATAAATTAAAGTCGCGTTGAAAACAGCACATTAAACAGAATTAATTATAACATTGAAAATTTATTGTGCCTACCCGAGCCATGGCGTCGCCGTACGCATTTCTGTCCGGGTGGTAGAACATCATTCGTTCGCGGTAGGCTTTGTTGATTTCATCGGTTTTCGCCTTTTCACTGACGCCCAGCAGCTGATAGTAATTCACCTGCAAAATGTTTTTGTAAAAAATTTTATTAAATAAAATTCAGCAAAAATTACGTTTTCATCTTTGCCAGCAAAGCAAAACTTCTTAAAAGGTGTTTTATTTTATTTTTATTTATAAATTTCGACAAAATTACGTTTTCATTCTTGTCAGCAACGAAGAACTTCTTGAAGAAGTCCATTGGTTCCCCCTGCTGATGATGGTCTGCCGTTGCATAGCTGTACATCCGCTGGTCATAAATGGCCTTTTTGTGAGGGTCCGTCAGCGTTTCTTTGGCCTTTGTGAAGAGCTTAACAAGTTTCAAATTATAATTATTCCAACCAATCAGATTTGTCAGGAATTTTCTCAAGTCAAACTAAAAGTAAAAAATCAGTTATGTGTAACAAAGATTGCCAAATATGGCATAAACATCATTTTTGGCATTTGGACGCCATCTAAGTCTGCAGAAAATATGGGCTTCCATATAATCCAGCCCTAATTATTAGAGCCCGATCTGGATCTGGATCCAGGGCTGGATTTTGTCCAGGAAATCAAGTTCAAGGCACCAGGGATGTGCAAAATTTCGGTTTTTTTGGCCGTTTCAGAAATTGGCATCGCCAACCCCTCCCGCCCCTAGAAGTAAAGCAGAATTGTTAAAAAAAAATTGTGAAAGACAATAAATCGCAAATTTCCGAATTCCAGCGCAATTTTTTTAATAAAATATAAAAAATTTACCGAAAATTGCTTCTTGGACTCCCAGCCCACTCTATTTTTGGTTCAATGTTTGGTTAAAAGTTGAATAAAGATTGGATTGCCCCATTAACGATTGTTTAAAATTAAAACAAGTCAATATTTTTGCTGTTATTAAAAAAAATAAATATTTTTGAAAAAAATCCAGGTCCAGGCCTGGATCCAGGTCTCCACCGACCCTGGATTTTTGCTGTATTTTGGTCCAGGAAATCAGGTCAAGGCACCTCCCTAAAATCCAGGTCCAGGAAATCAAGGCCCCAGGATTTTTCAAAATATCGGGCTCTACTAATTATAACATTCGAAATGAATTTGTGCCCACCCGGCTCATGGCAACGCCGTGCGGATTTCTGTCCGGGTGATAAGCCATCATTCGTTCGTAATAGGCTTTGACGATTTCATCGCTTGTCGCCATTTCACTGACGCCCAGCAACTCGTAGTAATTCATCTGCAAAATGTTTGTTTTATTTTATGATAAATTTCGACAAAATTACGTTTTCATTCTTGCCAGCAACGAAGAACTTCTTGAAGAAGTCAAATGGAGACGCCATATAGCAATTCTAATCTTCTAAAATTTTCGTTTTAATGAAAACCGACTTAAAAATAAATATACGAAGCCAACGGCTTATTGGTGTTTTTTTTAAATTTATATATTTAAAACTTTATCACACACATTTCACCAAAATGCTCAAAAAAATGAGATTTGGCTAACTGATAGAGTTAGGCTTGACTTGGAATGCAAGAAATATAATTTTCATAAAATCCAATTAGAAACATAATATTTTTTGTTTGTCAAATAAATTGAGAAAATTTTTGATATGTGGCCCTTAAGCTCAGTGGCCGCTTGTCCAAGCCTTGATCTTGCGATTGTCGCAGCAGCTAGATAAAAAAGTAAATTTAAGATATTAAGTAAGTTTATATGTAGCAACTTAGAGAAAAATCGAGAATGTCGAAACATTTTATCAATCAAGATTTGTTCGAAATGACTCTATACGGGAAAAAAATCGAAAAATGTTGGTACAATTTCGTTGGTCTAGATTTTGATCGAAATCTAAAAACCCTTCTCGGAAAACCTCAACGAGAATCTCGATCGTCCTTTCTCTGTTTAAACTAGAGGCCGGCCAAACCATTTTTTGGAATCGGGATCACGGCTAAATCCCTATCCCGGACCAATAAATCCCCCAAAAATGGTCGGTCGGGATCCTGGCTTTAGTACTAGTTTAAACCAAACAAAAACACAGGCTCTATTTTTTTCCACCACTATGGGCGTTTCCTAAATGCGCCACATATATTTTATGAAGTAGTTTTAGACATACTTTATTCACACCGCCCTAATTCAGTTAAACTTTTATACTAGGGTGGCACGGGACCGGGACCTGTACTGAAATGGTAAATTTTGGTACTAAAATTTTGGTCCCGGTTTTTCAAAATTCCTTTAAAATCCCACTATAAAAGTCCCGGTTTTTACAAAATGATTTTTTTTTCTTGTTTTTGTCCAGCAGTCCCGGTTTTTTTTTGACCGGGACCAAATTTAGTCCCGGTCCGGGTTTTTCCAAAAGTCCCGGTACCGTGCCACCCTACTTTATACCATCAGCAAAGACGGAGTGGTTTGAAAAGATTCAAAAAAGTTACAATGTGAAATTGCCAAAAATCGGACTTTTTCGTAGTTTTCTGATCATATCAAACTTTTCTAAACTTGCATTTACTGCTTAGTTTAGTTTTACAAACAGCTTCTATGCTTCTAGAGCTTTCCAATGGTATAAGGTTCAACTGATTTGGGTATGACCTAGCACCACAATTATTGTGCTTTTACCTGGTGCCATGATGGCATTTTTCCCCGGAATCCTTCGGACAGTAACAAAGTTCATTGATGAATTTGATCTGCTTCTCGCAACGATGACAAATCAAGTTCTACCTGTATATTAATTACCTATTCAGCTTTATCTCGAATTTTATATTGTGAAAAATGATTTATATCCAATTTTTGATCATTTGTATTATAGTAGAGCCCGGAATTTCTCAAATGTAAAAAATGCTTTTCCCGTAAAAAGATCCCTTTTAACGGAAATGGAAAAAATGACCAAAAAAGGGAACATGGAATCCGCCCATCCCCTGAAGGGATGTGGCAGTAAAAGGGCAAACACCCGCAAATCCCTTACCCTTTAGAAGCTTTACCGCCGGGCTCATATTTACATACCAAAACTGCATAAACTGAACTTACTCGGCGGCTTTTTTGATTAGAGACGAGATTTGATCGAGACCTAAAAAATCTCAACGGGAAATATCTCGATCCTTTCTCTATTTAAACTAGAGGCTGGCCAAACCGATTTTTTGGAATCGGGATCACGGCTAAATCCCCGATCACGGACCAATAATCCCCCAAAAATGGTCGGTCCCGATTCTGGCAATTTGGAGTCCGGTTAAATCCCTATTTTCCCAAAAAATAACAAATTTCACCAATAAAAATGAATTCTTTTGTTTTTACCCGATGCAATGGCATCTTTCAGCGCAATCCAAAAAGTAGCAGAGTTCATCGATGTGCCGGATTTGCTTACCGCAATGACGACAAATAATGTCCTCCCTGAATATTAATTAGTCAGCTTTTAACTCAATTTTAGCTATTTTAAATTGTCAAAAATGTATTTATTTACACGTAAATTTCAGAACTTGTTTAGAACCCCGGAATTTTCAAAGTTGGGATAAAAAGATTTTCTTAGAGGTATTCGAGGGAGTAGAGTCCAAATTTGACCTCCATTTCGACCAATTCCGAAGCCCGGACCCGAATTTGAATATTTTGTGCAATAAAACTGATTTTTGAAAATTTTGAATTTTCAAAAAATGTTCGATTTGGGTCCGGGGTTCGGAATTGGACGAAATGGAGGTCAAATTCGGACTCTACACCCTCGAAACCCCTAAAAAAATCTTTTAAAACCCCATTTTATGAATAATTTTATTACCGTATTTTTCCTATTAGTAGCCCATGTGCTTCTATTTTTCAACCCTCCCTTTAGGGGCTACAATTATAGAGGGGCTTCAAATGGAGAGTGGGCTACTAATAGCAAAAATACAGTAAAGCCCACGGTTCACCTTGTATTTCAAGCAGTTGTTCAGATTGTCGATCACTTCTGGGCACCCCTTCATGGCCAACACGTGCGAGATGGGCGGGAACTGAATTAGAAATTGTCGATTAAGTTCTTTTTAATTTAAAAAAAATCAGATTTTCTTATGGTATTTTCGGTGAAAATCGGTGTTCCCCGCCTTGTACATTACATTGCGAATCCGCTCCGCCGGCTTGCTACTTGTCTCGCCCATTTTATTGATTTTCGATTAAAATTTTCTATAAAATAAAAATGTTGTTATCCGCATTTACTCGAAATAAGCATGGCGATTTGGTGAAAACCCAGGGATCTTTTTGGATAAATCCCGAAAAATCCCAAACCCATAAATTCGGAGGGGCTAACCCAGAGCCCGGTCGTGGAAAAAACCGGCGGAGTTATATGCATTCTTAAGTCTGAATAAAGAAAAAAGAATAAAACTTTTGATCGGACTCTTTAATAAAGAAAAAAGAATAGAACTTTTGATTTATGCGAAAAATCCAAATGTTTGAATAAAAGTAAATGAAAATGAACAAAACAAAAAAAGAAAGACAAATTGTGCATAAAAAGAACATCAAAAAGTAAACAATAACAAACAATGTGATCCTTTAAAAGAAATGACCGAAGGGGCGACGGAGAAAATGGTGGTGATTGGTCAGGAGAATTGGTTACCGTACGAGAGATGAATGAAAGGGCTCTGGGGGATAAACAAAAAAGACGGCAGAACAAGGCACAAAATCAGAGAGATGGGTAAAAATGGTGAGAATAAATCAATAAACATTTGCCCGCGGGGCAATGCCAAAAATGTTCAGCTGGAGGACGACGCTGACCCCCGGGGGGGGGGGGGGGGGAAGAGATAACCCCCCAAAAATTGCACACTGATCCCCGGGCAAAGCTCGACATTCGCCCGAGCTCGGATTCGTGCCCTAAGCTTATATTTACCCTAGAAAACATGCATTTTTAAAGAATTTGGGAAATAAATTATAAACATCTAAATTTTTAACATTTTTTCGGTCGGGACCCCAATTCTTCATGATTGCCGCAATTTTTTTCCCAGAACTAAATTGAGATTTTTACAAATCCAACTTTTTAAATTCAAAAATTTGAGTTGATAGATAAAAACAGGAATTAACTATTATCCGCGAGTCGACCGTCGGCGAGTCGAACCATCGGCGAGTCAACCGTCGGCGAGTTGACACGTCGGCGAGTTGACATGTCGGCGAGTTGACATGTCGGCGAGTCGGCGTCGGCGAGTCGAACCATCGGCGAGTCAACCGTCGGCGAGTTGACACGTCGGCGAGTTGACATGTCGGCGAGTCGAACCATCGGCGAGTCAACCGTCGGCGAGTTGACACGTCGGCGAGTTGACATGTCGGCGAGTTGACTTGTCGGCGAGTTGACATGTCGGCGTCGGCGAGTCGAACCATCGGCGAGTCGACCATCGGCGAGTCGACCATCGGCGAGTCGGCGTCGGCGAGTTGACTTGTCGGCGAGTTGACATGTCGGCGTCGGCGAGTCGAACCATCGGCGAGTCAACCGTCGGCGAGTTGACATGTACCCGATCCCCGGGGGGGGGGGGTGGCAAAGGGATACCGACCAGGGTTGGACGTGATCACGCATCAGGCTCACGGATTTATTGAAATAATCCGTGATTGGTGTTGGAGTATGGATTTAATAATAAATTTTTTTCGAAACGAATACTTGGAAATATTTTATACGCCACTTGCTTTACAAAATTATTGTTATTTCAAAATTTGCACACAATTTGAACAAATTAGTCGTCCTAAGGATTACATAAAAAATTTGTGCATGAATGTAAAACGGGTTTAGGTTACCGAATTTTGAGCGTATTAAAAACTCCGAACAGTTTAAAGCGAGATTTAAAACTCAACCCAAGAAATAATAATTAAAACTAGAAAAGCAATTTTATTTTAAAAACCCAAAAACGGGCATACGAATAGTAAGATCATAGGATCAAAGGCGTCATTCTTGCCAAGATTTAAAGAAATTAATCGAATATATCTCAAAGAGACTCCGATCATTTGAATTTGCCGCGTTCCTTCAAAGTCACAGTGCAACAAGTGCGCGAGTTACAATGGCACTTGTTCTTGGCATCATTACAGTAACAAATGTCGTCCAACTCCAGCTGTTTCTTGCATTTGTTGCAGATGAACTTCGAGCCCAACGCCTAAAATCACAAAAGTGTTTATCAATTTGCTTAATTCAACGAGACTCTCGAATAGCAAAGCAGCACTGAACCGGATTACCTTAATGAACGCGTCCATCATGTTGTTCAATCCAACATCGTCGAGATTATTCTGAATGATGGCCAACAAGTACTCGTGTTCTAAGAAAAAGGATAAAAAGTAAATTTATTTTGAAATATTTTCATAAACTTGCCTTCTGAAAGTCGGCCATGTGCAGAAGCAGCTCTTACAGCCAGTCGCTCCAACATAACAGCCAGTCCATCACATTGGTTCATCTTCAGCACCTCGCCGAACTTGGGGACCACGGGCTCCACAACAGTATAGTACATTGGCTGCTGCAACTGGTGATGGTCAACCGCTGCAAAGTTGTACATCTGCCAGTCATAAGCCACGATCTTGCGCTTGTCGCAACAACTACATAAAAAATTAATTTTAAAATTAAAACTGATGATTTGGGGCCGTACCGGACAACCCGATTTTTCGGAATTAAATCCCTACTCACTTCCAAAAAATTGTCGGCCCTCCGGTGTCCCGCCTAAACCAAAAAAGACGGAAAATTGTTGAGAATGCGTTTCGGGAGCAACAATTTTACCAAAAAATAACAAAGATAAAAAAATTTCATAAATAAAAATGAATTGTTTTTACCCGATGCAATGGCATCTTTCAGCGCAATCCGAAAAGTAGCAGAGTTCATCGATGTGCCGGATTTGCTTACCGCAATGATGACAAATCATGTCCTCCCTGAATATTAATTTTACTAAGCTTTTAATTCAAAATTTTCAGCTATTTTAAAATTGTCAAAAAAGTATTTACGCGAAAATTTCTTAATTGTATTAGAAGCTCGGAACTTTTCAAAAGTAGAGACTTGGTGCGTCCGTGAACCGGCGGGCGGTTCCGATAAGCTAAGACCGGGATGCTCGAGTCTTGAAATTTGCCGAACCCGAGACTTGAGACCGAGAAACAACACCGAGACTTGAGAAATGACTCCGAGACCAAAAAAAACCAAGAAATTTCTCCACTTCGAGAACCGAGACCAAGAAATTTCAAATTGTATTTTTTTGCAAATCATTAAACATTTTTGTAGGATAAACATATTTTTTATGAACGCTTTTAACAACTACTGAAACACGAGCATTAACAAAAGATATTTTACCTAAGGATTTTTTAAATTCTATTTGACATTACCTATGTTATTTTTCATAAATTCTCACTAAATTCGCCATCTTCAGGGGTAAAAAAGACTCATTCTCCGAGACTAGAAAGCCAAGATCAGGGCTCATATTTATATACCAAAGTGGATAAACTTACTCAACAGCTTTCATGAACGCGACCGTAATGTGGTCCACACACAAATCATTGAGCAGATTCGCGATATGTTCAATGGCCTTTGGATTCTTAAAAACCATTTATGAATTATTTTATTAACTTTGGCACGTGCCAGACATTCCCCCAACAGTCCACTTCACCTTGTATTTCAAGCCGTTGTTCAGGGAGTCCATCAGATGTGGGCATCTCCTCATGCCCAACATTATTGAGATGGGCGGAAACAGCACGTCCTGCGGAGACAGCAACGCACGTGACGACGTTTTGTCACCAAAATTAGCATTGAAAGCTGGCCCCTCCGGCAGTGACGACGTATTGTCACCAAAATTAGCATTGAAAGCTGGCCCCTCCGGCTCGTACAATACATTGCCAATCCACTCCACCGGCTTGCTAATCACGCTGCCCATTTTATTGATTAGTGATTAAGATCTGCTAGAAGATAAGTTGTTAGGTATCCGCACTTACTCAAAATCAGTTTTTCATAGGCGCGATTTAGTGAAAACCCGGATATCTGGTGAGATTTTTTTGGATAAATTCCGAAAAGTCCCAAACCCAGAAATTTGAAGTGGCTCAAAAAGCCCAGAGCCCTAACGCAAAAAAAAGTCGGCCGATTATTACTTATATTTTTTCAAAAGATGGTGGGGCGGCAACCCGGTAAATTATTTCCAAAATTTATCTATTACTATGTATTCTTAAGTCTGGAAATAAAATAGGGTAAATGTCCGAATCATTGGGGGGGGGGGGGGGAATAGAACTTTTGATTTATGCAAGAATCCATTGATTGAGTAAAAATGAATGAAAATGAACAACACAAAAAATGAAAGACAAATAATGTGCATAAAAACATCAAAAAGTAAACAACAACAACAACAACAACAGATCCTTGGAAAGACGGAACGTCGAAAATGCCCCATTTGTCTATTCCATATTTGGTATTTTTTTGTTTACTTTTCCGTCCTTCTATCTTCCGTATTCAGAACGGAAAACCTTGGAGAATCTACTACTAAATCACATTTTATTTTCAGTAATTTAAAATAATTATCAATTAATGATTAATCAAATCTAGCGATTAGGTATTTGAACTTTTTAATAGTCGTCCGATTAAATTTAAGTTAAATAATGAAATTTGTGCATAAATTTAAAATGGGCTTGATTTACCCAATTTTTAGCATCATATTAAAACACCCGGACACATTAAAGAACAATTTCAAAATTCAATCCGAAAAAAATAATAATTAAAAACAAGAAAAACAATTTTATTTCAAAAAGCCAAAAACGGCCACACGAAATAGTAAGATCATAGGATCAAAGGCGTCATTCTTGCCAAGATTTAAAGAAATTAATCGAATATATCTCAAAGAGACTCCGATCATTTGAATTTGCCGCGTTCCTTCAAAGTCACAGTGCAACAAGTGCGCGAGTTACAATGGCACTTGTTCTTGGCATCATTACAGTAACAAATGTCGTCCAACTCCAGCTGTTTCTTGCATTTGTTGCAGATGAACTTCGAGCCCAACGCCTAAAATCACAAAAGTGTTTATCAATTTGCTTAATTCAACGAGACTCTCGAGTAGCAAAGCAGCACTGAACCGGATTACCTTAATGAACGCGTCCATCATGTTGTTCAATCCAACATCTTCGAGATTCTGATTGATGCTGGCCAACGAGTTCTTGTCTTCTAAAAAAAAGGATAAAAAGTAATTTTAACAAATTTCAAAAAGCTATATTATTAACTTGCCTTTTGAAAGTACGCCATGTGCAACAACAGCATTTACAGTCAGTTGCTCCATCTTTTTGGTCAATCCCTCACATTTGTTCATCTCCAGCACATCGCCGAACTTGGGGAACACGGGATCAACAACGGCATAGTCCATTGGCTCTTCATGATCCATCGTTGCATAGTTGTACATCTGCCCGTCATAAATGGCCTTTTTTTGAGGGTCCGTCAGCGTTTTCTTGGCCTTTGTGAAGAGCTTAACAAGTTTCAAAACAAATATGGTAACTTATTCAACTTACATTATTCACCTTGTTTTGTTTTTTTTGAAAATGATCGGTTTTTAATTGTTCATTTTTGGTTAGAAAAAAAAAATCAAAATTTCATAAATCACATCCCTTTAATAAGAAAAATTTATTGTGCCCACCCGGGTCATGGCTTCGCCGTGCTGATTTTTGTCCGGGTGGTAGGCCCTCATTCGTTCGTAGTACGCTTTGTTGATTTCATCGGTTGTCGCCTTTTCACTGACGCCCAGCAGCTGATAGTAATTCAACTGAACAATGTTTTAAAAAAAATTTTATTAAACAAAATTCAGCAAAAATTACGTTTTCATCTTTGCCAGCAAAGAAAAACTTCTTAAAAGGTGTTTATATTATATCTTTATTTATAAATTTCATCAAAATTACGTTTTCATTCTTGTCAGAAAACTTCTTAAAGGGTGTTTATTATATATTTATTTATAAATTTCATCAAAATTACGTTTTCATTCTTGTCAGAAAACTTCTTAAAGGGTGTTTATTATATATTTATTTATAAATTTCATCAAAATTACGTTTTCATTCTTGCCAACACCGAAGAACGTCTTGATGAACTCAGCCATAAAGCAATTTCTTACCTTTTTATTTTGTTTTAACAGAACAAGAGATTAAAAATATACGAAGCCAACAGCTTATTGCTGTTTTTTAAAAATTTATATTATGTAAAACTTTATCACACACATTTCACAAAAATGCTCAAAAAAATGAGATTTGGCTAACTGATTGGGGGTTAATTTGTAAGCTAAAATTGGAAAAAAAAACATAAAATTTCCATAAAATCCAATTAGAAACATAATATTTTTTGTTTGTCAAATAAATTGAGAAAATTTCTGATATGTGGCCCTTAAGCTCAACGGCCGCTTGTCAAGGCCTTGATCTTGCGATTGTCGCAACAGCTACAAAGAAAATAAATTAAGATTATAAAAGAGCTTTGATCGAGATCTACTCGGCCAAAGGTCTCAAAAAATTTCAAAAAGAATCTCTAGCGTCGCGATTCTGGCTTCAGTATCCAATTTAGACCAGGGTTCCCATTTGTTCTTATTTATAAGAAATGTTCTATTTTGCAGTTTTGGATGAAGCAGAATTCGCGGAAAAAAAAATTAAATTTTTGTAAATTCCTTAACAAAAAATAGTAAATTTTGAAAAAATTGTTGGGAGCACCGATTTAATAACAAAAGACAAAAATATCACCAATAAAAAAATGAATTATTTTGCTTTTACCTGGTGCCATGATGACATTTTTCATCAGAATCCTCCGGGCAGTAGCAAAGTTCGTCGATGAATTTGATCTCCTTTTCACAACGCTGACAAATCATGTTCTCCCTGAACTTTAATTAGTCAGCTTCTTAACGCTAAATGTTTAATTAATTATTTTAATTGTCAAAATGTGTTTATAAGCAGGGTAACAAAGCCGGAAATCCCTAACTATCCGGGCTCATATTTATACACCAAACTGCATAAACTAAACTTACTCAACGGCTTTTTTGAATGCAGCCGTGATGTTGTCCAACCCCCGATCGCTGAGCAGAGTCCCGGTGTGTTCGATTGCCTTTGCGTTCTTAAAAACCATTTAAACAGACACTCTTTCCAACAACGGTTCAATTCACCTTGTATTTCAAGCAGTTTTTCAGGTTGTCGATCACCTGTGTACAGCCGTTACTGATCAACACTTGTGAGATGGGCGGGAACAGAACGTCTTGCGGTGACGGCAAAGCACGTGCCGATGTTTTGTCACCAAAAATAGCATTGAAAACTGATTCTCCCGCCTTGCACAATACATGGCCAATCCACTCCACCGGCTTACTAATCACGCTGCCCATGTTATTGATTGGTAATTAAGATTTCCTATAAATTAATAAGTTGTTCGGGTGGGACCCTCGGATAAAATTCCAAACCCAGAAATTGAAGGGGATCAAAAAACCCTGAGACCGGACTAGGGAATGTCGAACTCTTTACTAAAGAAAATAGAATAGAACTTTTGATTTATGCGAAAAATTCAAATGGTTAAGTAAAAGTGAATATTTATTTTTTAAAAGTATGGTGTGGCGGGCAACAGGTAGAGTCCGGAAATAAAATAGGGTAAATGTCGAATCTTTGGGGAGGGGGGGGGGGGAATCAACTTTTGATTTATGAAAAAATCCAATGTTTGAGTAAAAGTAAATGAAAATGAAACAAAACAAAAAAGAAAGACAAATTGTGCATAAAAACATCAAAAAGTAAACAATAACAACAAAAAATGTGATCCTTTAAAAGAAATGACCGAAGGGGCGACGGAGAAAATGGTGGTGATTGGTCAGGAGAATTGGTTACCGTACAAGAGATGCATGAAAGGGCTCTGGGGGATACGGCAGAACAAGGCACAAAATCAGAGAGATGGGTAAAGAGAATAAATCAATAAACATTTGCCCGCGGGGCAATGCCAAAAATGTTCAGCTGCTGGAGGACGAAGCTGACCCCCGGGGGGGGGGGGGGAAGAGATAGCCCCCCCCAAAAAAAATTGTGCACAAAGGGAGGATGATTGCGGTCAAAAGATAAACGGAGGGGAGCAACAATCGCTGATTCCCGGGCCGGGGAAATTGGCCTTCCCCGAAATGATTTTTTTTTTAAAATACATTTTTTGCTCGTTTATGTGTCCGTTCCAGCGGCTTTTAATATAAGTTTTCGGGTCATTTGTGCAAATAAGAATAATCACTGAAGTAAATTATGAGCTGAAGTGTCCTTTTTTAAAGCAGCTAAATTTAATTATTAAATTGTTTGATCTTGCGCCGAGATTGTTTGCGTGCAGGGGTGCGATCGGTAAAACCCAAAAACGTGGAAATTTTATAAGCCTTTAATTTGATGTAAAATTGCTCGAACACCCATTAACTAACATATTTATCACGCACTTTTTCGACAATATTTGGATGTAAATACAAAACGATGGGAATTTTTCTTGTCAAGACCCTTCATAGTTTTATTAACTAAAAATAAACCCATATAAACATCACTTTTTTTTGTTCAATACATCCTTAAAGCATCGAAAGTTTTGTAGCATTTTTTTAAGGTCACGAAAACCCCCGGTTTTACTAGAATTATTTAATTAACACTGATCAAAACTCAACAGAACCATACGTTAAATGTCGTAAAACCGCTTCACCTATTCTGTCTCATCGAGAGAAGGGTGGCGAGTCCGAATGTTGCACGAACCCCAAAATATGCTACTTTCAAGAAGGAAGTCTTTTATAAACCCAAAAACAGAAAGAAAAACGGACGCCAAAGGGGAGGAAAAATGTGTAAACAATTGGGCTGCTCGAGACTTGAAATTTACCGAGACTCGAGACTGAGAAATGTCCCTGAGACTCGAGACTGAGACCCAAAAAACCCGAGAAATTTCTCGGTTCGAGACTCTTGAGCAGCCCTAGTAAACAACAATTTGGGAAGGAAAGAGACAAAATGCCAATGTGTATTGAAAAAAGGGGATCTTTTGTCATTCATCTCCCCCAACGGAATTCAATTGTCATGCGCAATGCATTTTTTCTAATGCATATAACAATGCATATAACTGGTGCGCATTTGCCAATGTGTCATTTTGAATACGCTCCGCATTTGCCATTGTCTCAGTGCGGATACGTTCCGCAGTCGCCGTGGTTTCAGTGCGGATACGTTCCGCAGTTTCCTTTGCGTACTCCAGCGGGAGACGATTTGCCGTTGCCTGACCACCACGACCGATAAGTTCCTTGGCACGTTCCTGCGCCTCATTTCGTATACGTTTAGAATTTTCCGACATCTCGTTTAGGAAATTTGCCGCACTTTTAGTTGTCTGCGTGATGAAATGTTTTGCATTTTCGAGTGCAGAAACTAATTGTAAAGTTAGCACAAGTTCCGCACCTCGGGCACATAGCAGGAATGCCCTTCCCTGTTTTATATGCGCTTTTCCCTCATTACGGACACGTTTTGCATGATCAGTTGCCTCATCAAGGGCACATTTTGCGTCTTGCACTGCCTTTTCTAGCAAATCATCTGCTTCAATTAGTCTCAACATCGACTCATTTTTGATATTTTGTCCATCTTTCAAGGCTATAGAGAAGAAATGTTTGACTTGCGCATCCAATGCCAGATTAAGCATTTTTTGCGCATTTGCCAATAACTTGTTGCGGCCAAGTTGAGCATTTCTCAATGCTTCAGTTTGCGTTTGTTGCGATTTTACCAATGAATTTTCGATGAATAGCACTCTACTTTCGATATGGTGCGGAAATTGAGCACGACATGTTGGACAAGTGCTACTATATGAAGCTAACCTTAATAATTTGACTTTTTATGTAACAAAATAATTTCATTATATTTTTTAAAATGATTTTTTAGTAGTAATAAAGAGTTGCTGATTAACCACGGTATGATGCACTCTTCATGAAACACATGCTAAATTTAAAATGAATTAAGAAAATTGAATAATAAGAATTTACAGCAGGGTTGCCAACTGTTCTTATTTATAAGATTAGGCCTTATTTGGAGGGTCCGAATTTATAAATTAAATTGTCCCTATTTGTAAGATTTGTCCTTATTTGAGGTCTCCGTCCTTATTTTTCGAATTTTCTGAAAAATTTTCATAATATTTTGATCCAATATTCAAAATATGATTGTTTCAAATTTTATAATTTTCTTATTTTCAACCCCCTAATGTTGAAAAATTGTTGGTGTTGAGGAATATGGTTAAAAACCTCACATTTCATGAAAAATAAAAATTAAACTTGAAAATCTCAACTATATTAATCAAAATGACATACGCGGCATGGCAATTGAAATTGATCATCGTTAATGATTTTGGAGAGACAAATGTTACATTCGGTTGCATTAATCTCTGCATCAGAAGAACCTTTTAAATGATTAAATTTAAAATCAGTTAATATACCTTTTTTGAATATTTTTAAAGAACAAAATAATTTACACTTACCACACCAATATTCCGCAAAAATTAATAAAGCAATAATTTTAATGCAATACATGAACTCCAGTATTTCTAAAAAGTTAAGGAATATTGACAACCCTACAATCGCAACAAATTTTTAATATAAACAATTGCTCATGAAATGTTAAATAATAAAAATTGAAGCTGGCTTTTTACATATGCATAACATGCCAATGGGAAAATGCTTCATAAATGGGCAGAAAGATGGCAACAATTATGAACTAGATCTGTGATTATTGATTAAAATGTTGGAAAGCTAATCCTAGCTTTTAATTGTGATTTTTACTTTACTATATTTCATCATAAAGAGGGCAAAATTATTAACGGAACTTTTGAAAAGATAGTGGTTCCATGGGGGGGGGAGGGCACGGAGAAAGAATCAATTAGCTTATGCTTAATCAAAGGTTCAACAAACGGAGACAAAAATCCGGCATTTTTTTAAAAACTGTAATCTAGGAGTCATAAAAAATTTAGAATTTAAATCACACTTTAACAATTGAAGGCATGGCTCATTCTCATCTAACGAAATTAGGTAATTCGAATGAATTTGCCGCGTTCCTTCAAAGTCACAGTGCAACAAGTGCGCGATCTTTGGCATTTAAATGGTGATTCTTTGATTTTTTTAAAATTTGTTATTTTATCATAAAACGTCCACAAATATGCCCGAGGCAATCCACCATAATGGAGGACAACAATTTTTGAAGGTCATCCCCCGAAGCAGGGCTGGGTCGAACGGGAAATTTTTCGAAATCGAAAATCCCAGTTAATCCCGACACCCGGTTTTTGAAAAAGCGGAAGCCCAATCCCGCTCCCGGTTGATGCAGGGTCCCGGTCCCGGGTTTTTACCAAAAAAATCCCAGTCCCGTTCAACTCTAGTTTATTAAATATGAAAAATTTTGCTAACACCTTTCTTTTGCAACACTTTTCCCTTTAGCTGGAAGTAAAATAAATGAGTTTAATTCGGCTTAAGCCTCAAAGCCCCCAGGGTTCAACTAGGTCGGCAATGTGCCAAAACATTTTTGAGAAGGCAAACAATTTTTGGTAAAATTTATATTTACCAAAAAATATATAGAGCTATATTAAAAAATATTATTTACAGCGATTTTTTCTGTCAAATGCAGTTTCTGCCTTTGTGTTCAAAATCGAAAATTGATGTTTTGAGTTAATAAAAGACGGAGCCCAAATTGAAATTTTTCAAAAAGTTATGAATATTAAAAATGAGAAATTAAAGTTACTTTTCACCCGAAGAGTGGACTTGACGGACCGCCAACAGATAGACTTACACCTCACAATTCAACCATTCAGAAGCATATGCACTTTAAGTTTAAACTAAATTATTATACATTATTTGGTTAAGACTGTGTTGGACGGTGAAGACGAACACATCGCCAGCAGACATCGGCCGTCCTGTCGGCTCTGTCCACCCATTCCCCCCCCCCACAAATCGCCATTTTTTGGGTCGGCATATTCAAATGAATGCAAAAAGTGACCTCTTCTGCTAGTCATTTATTTAAAAGGAGACAGAACAATTTCCATTGCTTTACTCAATGTTCTCCAAGTGTGATTCTTTGTTTTTAAAATAAACTGTTTTTTACAGTAGAGTCCGAATCTTTATAAAATAAAAAGTACTTTTTAAAAGAAATTCACTGTTTTTAGCTCGATGTAATTTTTGGTGCTGTTTTCTGGGTCTCAGAGGAGTTTTATCCCAACGATTATTTATTGAAGTGAATTCTTGAATAGAAATTAGCTAGGTCAAAATGCCAACTAGGTTGTCAAATGCCAGCGGGAAAATCCTCTCCATATATGCTAAAATATTTAATCAATTTTCTTTTTAAATTCCCTTTTGGCATTTTGCCCTTTCCCTCTGAGCATTTTCAGTTTTGGCATTTTCCCCCTTGGGATTTTCACGTTTTGGCATTTGCGCTTTTTCTTTGGCAGTGGTCGTTGTTCGCGCTCAATCCGATTTGATGTGATTATCCGGCTTTTTAACCGAATTACCACAAAAAAAAAAAATCTGATTTTTAACTTATCAAGAATATTAATCGACATCAAAAATGATTTATCCGCCCATCTCACAAGTGTTTGCCCGGAACGCGTGTCTAGATGTGCTTGACCAACTGAGAGCCTACTTGAGATCAAAGGTGAACACCGTGGGAGGGAATGCTTCCCATGCGCCTAAATTAATAAAATTATTTATATTTAAGAACGAAAACAGCATTAAACACATCGGGAATATGCTCAGCGAACTGGGTTTAGACCACATTACGGCAACGTTCATAAAATGTGTTGAGTAAGTTTATGCAGTTTGGTATATAAATTAAGCTGCTAGTGTGTGTAGTTTTTGGTAGGTTCTATATTTTTAAATGATTTTTTTGACGCTAAATTGATTTTATTTTGAATTAAGACCTAATGTTTGAAGTCGGATTTCGGGTTCAAAATCGGTCGAAAGATTCGCCTCTACAGCCCCCAAAAACTCTAAAAACACTTTTCGAAGGTTCACTGCTCCAAAAAACCGTATTTTGCCTTTCTTTCTTTGCCTCATTTTCATAAATGAAAAAAAATATTGGTTTTGTTTCGTTGAATCGAAAAAATTGAAAAAATTTACATCCCTAAAGTTTAATTTTTGGGCGATAATTCCGGGCTCTAATATAAATTAATGAATTTTTACAAATTCAAAAAACCTAAACATTTTAAGTTAAAAGCTTACTAATTAGTATTCAGGGAGGACATGATCTGTCATCGTTGTGGTGAGCAGGTCAAGCTCATCGATGAACTTTTTTGGGATTTTTGTGGGCCGAGTGTATGAAAACTAGAGCACGTGCCCATCGAGATCTTGACGAAATTTTTTGAGGTCGTCGATTTTTTCTTTGTGATTATTAGTGTTTCGTTCGAAATTTAATTCATTTTTTAAAATTAATTTCCTATGAAAGCTGCTGCGACAAGCGCAAGATCGTGGATGATGACTGGCCGATGTACAACTTTGCCACGGGTGTGCTTTGCTATTCAAGAGTCTCGTCAATTAAGCAAATTGATAAACACTTTTGTGAGTTTAGGCATTGGGCTCGAACTTCATCAGCAAAAAGTGCAAGAAACAGCTGGAGTTGGACGACATTTGTTACTGTAATGATGCCAAGAACAAGTGCCATTGTAACTCGCGCACTTGTTGCACTGTGACTGTGAAGGAACGCGGCAAATTCACTTGATCGGAGTCTCGTTGAGATATATTCGATTAATTTCTTTAAATCTGGGAAAAAATGACGCCTTTGATCCGATGAAAATTACTCTATTCGCATGCCCGTTTTTGGGTTTTTGAAATAGAATTGCTTTTCTTGTTTTTATTATTATTATCGGGTTGAATTTTAAATTTATCTTTAAAGTGTCAATTCATTGAGACCCCTGGCAATTGATTCTATGACTTAAAATAAAATTGCACTTAATTTCAAAAATTTCTTTTTGGTTGTAAAAATTCGAACGGCAAAAATGCTAAATGGCAAAAACCCAACAACGCAGTAATTTTAATTTTATATTGTACTTATATGTTTTTAGCATTAATTTGACTACACAAATAGCAGTCGCTGAAGCATCACTAATTGATTTTTTATGTCAAGTTAAGAAATTGCTGGCAATTGTATTCTGTTCTGCAATTGATGGCCAACAGCTCCTCCAACTGCCTGAACATTATTGTTTTGGGGCCCCTCCATTGCAGCGACACGATTATTTCTGATCGAAAAATCTTTGATCAGCTGTTGGCGGAATGTGCTGCTGGCCCACAACAGTAAGCAGCTGGAGAGCATTACAGTACCTGTTGGTAATTTGAAAGTTCGAGAATTAGTATTTATCAAGTCTCGAAGAAAAACAATGGTCAATTCCTGTAACCTGTGTCAATAATCAATGGATTGTAGACGTACAACACGGCTCTTGTTTTTGGTTCATCGATGTGAGTAACAATGAGCATCTGTTGTAAATTTAAATTAATATAAATTTTTGTATTAAGATTGACAATCTTAAATTTTTTTAATGTCAATCGATTCAAATAAAACTATATTATTTTATTATATTTTAACGATTTTCATTTACCAAATACAGACATGCGACGAGCAAGTGACCAAAAAATGTTGCCATTGCATAAATCAACAGTTTCCTCTCAATATCGTCAAAGTTGTTCCCGTTTACGCTAACCTTCTTCACATGTAATTTGTATGCCACAAATGTGCAAATGTTTATCAAAACGCATATAATCATAAAAATGGCAGAGAAGATGGCATCAACATAAATCAAACTGCTGAGATATGGTGCCTTAATGAAATTTTAAGCTTCAGCAATATTCAATTTAACTTTAATTAAACTAACATCTCCAGCTTCAGTCATGATGAAATTGCGGTCTGTGGTTGAATTTGGGATGTTCAATTGAATCATTCCATCAAATTTAAACCTCGGCCAACACGTAAAGGTTGGCACACACAAAACAAAAATTGTTATTTGTGGAAGAAATTTGCGCCACAACTTAAACAAATGTATACACTTTCAATACTTTGCCTTCCCCCCCCCCCCCCGCCCTCCCACTCCCCCGTGGCCGGAAAATGCGTCACTGGACAATTCTCCGGGTGCCCCCCCCCTCCCTGTGAGGTCAGCACTTAGAAAAAAATCTTGAACAACCCTGATTAAAATAAGAACACAAATTTTTACGTCATAGCGTCAATATTTAAATTATTAAAAAAACCCTACCTTTTCATGTTTTATTGGCATTATGATTGCGGTCAATCGATTCAACAATATAAAAATAGTGACTAAATTATTCGCTTGGAATGTGCTTCCGTAAATGAATAATGTCATTTCAAACATCCAATTTGGGAAATGCGAGTAAATGGGGTACAACAGCGAGCCCATTATTGAGGGCAGCCGATTGTCATAAAAAGAGTTCAACACGTACAGCAAATCCTGAAACATTTTATGGTAAAAATCTTACAGCCTTATAAAACAAATTTATTAAATTTGTTACCGGAATTGCCCGCATAACAAAAAGCGCATAGAATGAGTTGTGGAACTTTTTGTGCCGAACGATGGTGACAATTTCGGCCATATAAAGTGCCATTGACGGAATGCTTATACAAATGGTTAAGTAAATGATTGGAATTTTAACTGAGATGGACCAATTGACAAAGTCCATTGTTAGTTAATAGTATTTTGAAATTATGCTGAATATTTATCAATTTTTTCCTTTGTTAAAAATAAAAAATGTAATATATACATTATGAGTGCTCGTTTTATCTATTTTTTGTCGTTTTGTCTTCATTTTGTTAAATTGCACTACCATCAAGCATTAGATTATAAAAATTTATATTAAATTAACGCGGTAAATGCCACATTAACAGATGTGGTTAATTTGTTGCAGATGTCGTTCTAAGAAAAAATGTTCTTCATAATTAATGAAATCTGTGCGGATTTAATATTGCATTAGACCGCAATTACCGGTGCAAAAAGGCCCGTCAACTTAAAATTTTTTGTCAAAAGTACGCAAGACCACAGCCAACCTCTCTGAAAAAATGAATTTTCTCATTCAATGATGCCATCTTTAAGGGTGTATGCTAACCCCGACCCCGAGTCGGGGGGATATCACGTTCAAATGATGATATGGATGATACAAGAGGAATTTTGCAATTTTTTAACACTTTAAAATAGTGTTTGGTAAGGTACGGTATTACCGTGGTATTTGTTTTAGTATTAACCGATTCGGTATACTTTTTGCGACTAGGTTTTATGATATAAGCATATATAGTATTTATTTCCAAAAATATTTAAATTAAAAAGACTTTTGTCATTATAAAACTATATTTTGATGGTTTAAAATCCATATTTTATTCAAAACCTTGAAACAGGAACAAAATAGAATTGAGACTGTTCCTGTTATTTTTGGAACAGAATCCTTATATAAAAAGGTGTCGCTGTTGATGATCATAAATTTAATAGATTGAAATTGAAATTTTTCAACTTTATCAAAAGCTTACTGCTTAATTATTATGAAAATTGCATAAATTTTTAAACAAATAATTGTGGAAAGTATCACGAAATGCCATATTAACTCATTTTGGATTTCTGCATTTTTTGGCATACAAAAACATAAAAAAGTGAAAAATGCCATATTTATCTCACCGTAACTCATGACAGGAACCGGAGTTTCATGTTTTATTTGTATAAATTTTTAGGTATCACGCAATTTAACTAAAAAAAGATTGTGGCCATGTCCTCCCACTCCAGTGGCCATGTCCTCCCACTCCATACATATTTTTTTTATTGCAAAAAAAAAGTGGAGAGCCTAAATTGGATTGTGTAAGGAATGCTGCAAAATGAGTCTTTTGTTTTGCATGAGTTAAAAATGTCAGAGCAAATTTCATTTTTGACAAGGGGGAAAATTCAATAAAAAGGGCAAATCATGTTCTCTTGTCAAACATTTATTTAACCAAAAATATAACATAAACACAAAAATTTAATTTAAAAATCTCGAAAAATTCAATGATCATTAACAGAAAATGGCAAGAATTTGCTGCTGCGTATCATCTTTTAAGCTTAAATTATTCATCGGAGTTTCTAAATTTTAGGCACATTTTTTAATTTGTAAGTGAATTCACTAAAACGTTCTTCTTCTTTTTTTCCGGCGGCGCCTGTCGGCATCGCCGACCCCTCCTAAAAGTAAAGTAAAACAGAATTCACAAAAAAAACTTGTTCTTAAAAAAATGCAATAAATCCAAAAATACATTCCTAAAATTGAAAATTTTTTCAAAAAAGTCTGGTGTCTCGAGCAAGGTGACCACCTGTAAACCCCAAAAAGCAGGAGTAGCAGTCAAAAGACAGGCATATTTTTTAGGTGTGTAAATATACGAATTTAATGCCAAAACTTTAGTTCCTGGTCTCGAGTCAAGAAATTTTCGGTTTTTTTGGTGCCGCAAGTCTCGGAGGCATTTCTCGGTCTCGAGTCTCGGTGCATTGAAAAAAACTTATTAATGTCCGATTCCACTGGCAAGAATATTTTATCAAGAAAATTTACAAAAATTCTTACAAATATTTTTGACAATTAAAATAGCTTTATTATTTTTAATGAAAAATATTTTCAAAACGTTTTTGAGAACTAAATGATCCAAAAAAAGTTGGAACAAGAAAACGACGGTCATAAACCGAAAAAACCGGTCGGTTAACCGGCCATAACTTTAAACCGGTTACGAAAACGGGGTCTCTGAAAATCCGGTTAACCGAAAACCGGGGGTACCGGTTTTTAACCGGTACTGTCCTGGTTCAGCTGTATAAAAGCCGTGCCCAAATTATTCGCTTGGAATCAAAGATTTTAGGTCGTTTTTCACGTTCAAATGGTATTTAAAGAGATAATGGATAAGAGATACAAGAGGATTTTGCAATTTTTTAACATTTTAAGTAGTGTTTGGTAAAGTATGGTATTACCACGGTATTTGTTAATATTTGCTGATCTAATATTCTATTAGACAGCAATTACGTAGGAAAAAGGCTCGTCGACTTAATCTTAGTCAGGACATAAAACATGAATTTGTAATTAATTAAAGCAATTTTAATCAATTTAATATTTTTTAAATTTTGGGTTATTTGATTTTGATTCAAAAACAGTCGAAAACAACCAGAATTGGCCACGTTTGCTTTGGCCCATCACAGTGATTTATCAAGTTTTAATTTTGGTTGTTTAATAAATCCATATTTTGCCACTTTCATATTTTAACCTTTTTGGCATAAAAGAAAGATTAAATTCATCAAAAATGCTTTGATTTATTACACAAATTTACCTCTTACGTTATGCCTATGATTAAGTTGGCGGAACTTTTTTCTCCGTAGTTGCGGTTCAACAGAATATTAAATCAGCAAAACCTAATTTATTATGAAGGAAACTTTTTCTTAGAACGACATATGCAAATTGCCAGCAATTTCTTAACTTGACATAAAAAAATTATTGTACTGGAGTTTATATAGATAATTTGATTTTTGCTTGACTATGGGCGAGAATGACACCTTTGACTCTATGATTTACTAGACGAACCCAGAATGCGAAATAGACAAAAAAAAATACAGAACAAAGAATTACGGAATAGATAAAAAAAAATACGGAAAAGACAAAAATACGTAACACAAAAAACAAAAAATACGGAACACAGGATTACAGAATAGACAAAAATACGCAACACAAATTACAGAAAAGACAAAAAATACGCACACAAATTACAGAAAAGACAAAAAATACGCAACACAAATTACAGAAAAGACAAAATAACGAAACAAAGAATTACGGAAAGACAAAAAATACGAAACAAACAATTACGGAAAAGACAAAAATACAGAACACAAAAAACAAAAAACACGGAACACAAGATTGCAGAATAGACAAAAAATACGCACACAAATTACAGAAAAGACAAAAAATACGCAACACAAATTACAGAAAAGACAAAAAATACGAAACAAACAATTACGGAAAAGACAAAAAAAATACAGAACAAAGAATACGGAAAAGACAAAAATACGTAACACAAAAAACAAAAAATACGGAACACAGGATTACAGAATAGACAAAAAATACGCACACAAATTACAGAAAAGACAAAAAATACGCAACACAAATTACAGAAAAGACAAAAAATACGAAACAAACAATTACGGAAAAGACAAAAAAAATACGAAACAAAGAATACGGAAAAGACAAAAATACGGTTTTGGAGTTTATGTATTCCATTAACATTATTGCTTTTTTCGGTTAACCGGGTTTTCAAAGACCCGGTTTTCGTAACCGGTTTAAAACTTTTGACCGGTTTTTTCGGTTTATGACCAGTGTTTTACTGTTCCAACTTTTTTTGGATCTGTTCAGTTCTGAAAAACGTTGAAATATTTTTCCTTCAAAATAATAAAGATATTTTAATTTCATTAATTTACTAAGTAATTTTTGTAAAGTTTAAATAAAATATTCGAGCAGTAGAATCGAGACTTTATTTTGGGTGAGAGTCGAGATTAAGAATTCGGAACCAATAAATTTTTAATGTATGAATGCATTTTTGAGTTTTTTTTTGCATTTTTTTGTTAAGAAAGTTGATCAGGAATACAAGTTTGGGGGTCGGCGGTGCCGATAGGCGCCGCCGAGAAAATTTTTGAATTATTGACTAAATTTGTTAAGAGATTTGCAACCAAAAGTTTAAAAATACGGTAATTTTTTGAAGCTTTTTAGGTGAGAGGTCTACCTCCGGGAAAAAAATAAAGGTTTAGTGAATTCACTTAGAAAATGTGCCTAAAATTTCAACAAAAAAAATCACCATTTATAAGGTTTCTGAGTGATGTTTTTTTTGTAAAAAGGTTATTATTAAATTAAAAAAATAAAAAGTACTTCCAATCAGGGAGTAGAAACTCCGATGAATAAGTTAGCGCTTAACCACTGAGCCACACTTGCATTGAATAAAAATTCAAATTCATTTAAAATTAACCAAAAAAGTCCAATAACTAGGGGTGCTTAAACCGCCGGTTTGGGTACCCGGTTTTCGGTTAACCGGGATTTTGAAGACCCGGTTTTCGTAACCGGTTAATTTCCCAAAATACCCGGTTTTCGTAACCGGTTTCGTAACCGTTTAACCGGTACTGTCCTATCCTAGTAACGAGTATTCAAATTAAAAAAAAAATTAATTTTAATCAAATTTAATGTTTAAAGAATAGATTTACGCTCTTATTGTGGCATTTCTAAACATCCGATGCCCTCGTTGGATGAAATCTTCAACTTGAAGAGAGGTAAATATATAAAGAATCGACTCGGACCGGAAGCAGGAGTAAAAAGTGAGCAACAAATATATTTTATAAATGCCTGTCATTTTATTCCTACTTATACACATTGTATGATCGATCTTACTAAAGCTTTTCGAAGGAATTTATGCAATTTTTTTATTATATTGGTATAAACATTCAACCATAAAAATTGTATTAGTTTTAATTCAATTAAAATATTTTAAATATTCCATTTTAAATGATTCTTTACTCCAATAATACTTTCAGAATAAGAGCGACTTGCTTAAGCTTTTTACAATGAAATGCTAAGTAAAAAATTCATTCTTTCAGAGCCAATTACTCAAGAAAATGAATTTGTTGCTTGTATTTTTTCTATTTTTAAATGCAACATATTTAATTTTGGCGGTTAATGAACCAAAAGTCGGGAAAATTCGACCAACTTTTGATGAAATATATGGGAAAGGATGGTACGAAGATGTCCATGAAAAAATAAAAGTGGAAACATCGCCGTTAAACTCGGAAGAAAATGCACTAAATGAACAAGCTGATAATGATGACAATATAGATCAGGATGATGAAGCTTATAATTCGGATTCGACTGATCAGAATTTTACACAGAAAGACCCGGGCGACGATGAAACAATTGAAGGAATTAATGATGAAAATGAATTCAATGAGAAAGAAAAACGAGGAATCAAATTTGGCTTAAATAAAACAAATTTTTATGAAAAGAAAAAGCGCAAATTTATTACAAAAATAGAAGAGATAAAAACAAGTCAGCATTGAGAACAGAATAAATTTGCTAAAAAATTTGGGTATTTCTCGAGACACATTTTGTCGATGGAAAAAAGAATTTGAACTTTCCATTGATTGCATACATTTAAATAATTAGTTTCAAAACTTATTTAATTTAATTTAGCGCAAATTATATACTCCAAAAACGAAAAATTGGAATTGTTGGAAAAATATTACAAAATTAAACAAAGAAATCCTAAACTTAATGTCACCGATATTGCCAAACGGCTGAATATTAGTTCAGTTACATTACACAAATGGAAAAAACCATTTGATCCAATTTTAAATAAAAATTCCGTTGATGAACATTCATTGCCGGAGAATCGCCCATCTTTTGCGGATAACGAGTATTCAAATTAAAAAATATTTTATTTATAAATATTTTTTTATTGTAGCACTTCTGGACAACCGATGCCCTCGTCGGATGAAAATTTATGGGCTTGGAATCTCGCCAAGAAAAAAAGAACAGAAAGAATTGAAGTGGAATATCCCGTGGAAAAGTAAAACAAAATGATATTACTTTTTCCCTCTTGTCGTTTTCACTTTTTAGCATTTCCCTTTTGGCACTTTTCTTTCTTGGCATTTTCCCCCTTTTGGCTTCTCTCTTGGCGTTTTCACCTTTTTTCTTTTGGCACTTTTCTTTCTTGGCATTTTCACTTTTGGCACTTTTCCCTCTTAGCAGTTTCTCCCTTTTAGCACTTTTCTTCTTTGGCATTTTCTTCCTCTTGGCATTTGATTTTTGGCACTTTTCTTTCTTGGCATTTTCCTCCTTTTGGCATTTTAACCTTTGGTATTTTCTCCCTACCACTTTTCACTCTTAGCATTTTTTAAAAATTCAAATTTTTGAAAAAATTAGAGTAGTGAATAGGCAGAATGGTATTTGTCCCACGAAGGATATTCATTAAATTCCAGTCCTGGCGGTTCCGATTATGAAAAAAGCAACGATTTTGAAGAAAAAAGTGATGCTTTATCAAATGAAGAGCAGCAAAAATCTGAGAAGAAAATAATAAAAAGTGAGTATTTTTGAATTACATATTTTAATTTTGTAAAAGATTAAATCAAATTTATTTTTGTATACAGAAATTAGATCTGACAACGAAAAGAAAAAAATTTTGAAAAAATTTTTGGCAAAAAAAGAACGCTTAGCAAATGAATTTGGCAGTACACCAAAAAGCAAATTGGAAGAGATTGCTAGGGAATTGGGTACTTGCTTCAGAACAATCAGAAATTGGAGATTTAAATTTGGAATGGGTGAGTTTAATTAACTTTTTTCGTGGTTTGAGTAAATTAAATTTATCATATGAACTTAAAGTAATTTTATTTTTTTTGATGATGATAAAATCTATTTAAATATTCGATATAAATGAAGAATGTTCAACAATGTCGAATAAAATTAGCATTATTAGGCTATAAAAATTCCAAATGCCAATCAGAAAGGGATTATCAGCGCGAAAACATTTTTAAAAAATTTGACAAAATGAAAGAAAAACGCATTGGAAAAAATAAATTTGCAAAACGGGCAGAAATCGAAGAAGAAATTGCACGTGAATTAGGCTTAAGCAAACAAACAATTAATACTTGGAAGGTAAAACTTGGCCAAAAAAGTAAGTAGGTAAATAATCTTTTTTGATTCTTATTAAAATAAAATAAAAATGCATAATTGTTGGTAATGTATTAAAAGATACCTATTTGAGTAAATTAAAAAGATAATAAAACTCATTTTCATAATAAAACTTATTTTTTAAAATATTTCGCCCATTAATCTAAATGAAATTTTTAATAATTAGAATAAAATAATTATTTTTAAGCCTTCAAACATTATTCACGAGAAGAAAAGGTTAAAATTCTTGAGAAATTCGAAAAAGTCAAAAACGAAAATAAGGGCAAAACGATAGAAGGTTCAAGTTATGACAAAGATTGTAAAATAGCAAAAGAATTAGGTGTTAGTCGGTCAGCAATATGGCGATGGAAACAAGAGCTTGGAATATCAAGTAATAACAAATTAAATATTTTATAATTTAAATTTAATTTTAAAAATTTAAGAATTGCTTTGTTTTACCGAATCAGAACGATTAAAGTTAATTAAAAAATATTTCAAAATGATAAAACAGAACCCGCACCTTTCTCGTGAGGATATTGCAGCAAAACTAAACATTAGTAGACGAACTTTTAGTCGGTGGATTAGTGAACTTAAAAACAAAAGTAATTAAAATAAGTAAAATTTCATCTTTATGACCCAATTTTAAGCAAAAAATTGGGACCATGGTTTTCGAATCTCAAATTTATCGGTCTATTTAAATGATTTAGTTTCCAAAAACAATACTGACTCTGACTCAACTGATGAAGATGTTCTGACGTATGTGTAAAATATTAAATTTTTAAAGATTATCAAACTTCTATTGACGAAAATGCATGGGCATGGAACCGTTGCACAAAAAGAAATGGAAATGTTTTGAAAATAAATAAATGATTAAAATGACTTACTTATATAAATTGTTGCTTAGTGCATGCATATTTTCAGATAAAAATTTCTAAGTACTTTAAATTTATTTGAACTGAAAACCAGTGTTATTATGAAAAAAAAATTCCTCCAGTGACAAAGGAGTAAAAATAGGGCGAGATCCTAATATTTCCCCTCCCCTAAAACAAAACATTGAGGAAAATTCTATAGTTTTTGAATTCAAATTTGAAAAAACACGTTTTTTTGCATTTTAAAAAACCACCCAAAGCGTTTCGTGCATAACTCATCAAACCAAATCAGCAAAATAAATAGTTAAACGTTACAGTACCGCAATGAGCGTCAGTGCCATGTGTTGCACATCCTCTCATAGCTCATCCGAGAAAAGTCGCAGAGCTTAGCGGTCTTTTTGGATTTGTACACAATTTTGTATTAGCATGAATTTTTATTTTAGTTCAAATGGGGGAATTAAATGGTGGTCCGAATAGGAAATGAATAGATGCTACAAAAAATATAATAACATTTCGTCTATGAATTCGCACTGACAAATTATTAGTCGTTTTCATGTCAGCCGATCGAGGTGGATCAACTGATCAGGAATTCGGAGAAAACAGAGGCCTAATCCCGTGTACCCATCGACAAAATCCGAATATAACAACTGGCTTTATTCACAAAACAATCACTTTTCGAAGGCTTATTACTGACAAAAATTTTATTCAACAACATTTAATCACACAACTGAAACTAAAGCTTTGCCAAAGGCCCGAATATTTTACATCAAAAGTCCTTTAACCGCCAATTGCGGCGCTACAAGTATTCGAACAAAACCCTAACGATTTACCACGCCACTGTTTGAAATACCGAAAGGTCGGCATTCGAAACTTCGATAGTCGGAAATATTTGTTCTATTCGACACAAACAATTGTTTTAGTTACTTTTTTTAACATTTTATTTTTTGAAGAAATTGAACCAACCAACGCACCCTATCAAAAAATTGTTTAGACCTTAATACAAAAAAAAAATATTTCTAGAATTGTAAAGCTAATCCTACTTTTTAATTGTGATTTTTGGTTTCGGATAAAAATTCTAAATCGAATCAACCAATTAGTGATTATAACTTTTTGTGAGTCGTTTGAGCGTGGAAATTATTTAATTTTAAAAAGTTAAAATATGAAATTGTGCAAAAAATTCAAATCGGGCGGCCTGAGTTACCGATTCGAGCATATTTTAAAATCCGGTCATTTTAATGTGCAATTTTAAATTCAACCCCAAATAAAAAATATTTAAAACTCCGAGCAATTTAAAAATGGTCTTGTGAATATAGGTCAGAATTGGAATACAAGAAATATAATTTCCATAAATCCAATTAGAAAATAAAACCGAACATTTTTTGTCTGTCAAATTTAAATGAGAAAATCCCATCAACAATTAACGCGCTCCCGTTTGTTTTGTGCGGCCTTAAGATCAGCGTGCGTTGCAGCAGCTATAAAGAAAATGTTTCCAAAAATAATAAAATTTATGGCATATTAAAAGGCCGATGGAGAAACTCAAAAAGTTTTATCGACCAAGATTAGTTCAAAACAGAATTAATCCCAAATCTCGGTAGGGATCCTTACAGGCTCTGGTATTCATTTAAACCAAAAAACGGAAAATGTCGAATACCGCAAATACTCTAATTATTACCCAGGGTTAATTAATTTCCGATACTCCTCTAGGGTGGGTAATTATTAGAGAATTAGAGTATATACGGTATGTGTACCAGTAACCGGATGCCAAAAGCCCGGAAAACGGCATGCCGGACGCAAAAATATCCGGGTTATATGTTTGCATATTCGGCAATTTCATCAAAAACACAAAATATGTCACGAATAAGGAATATTGTGTCTTTACCCGGTGGCGTGATGGCATTTTCTGTTGGAATCCGGGCAGATGCAAAGTTCAGCGATGAATTCGATCTTCTTACGGCAACAACGACAAATCATGTTCTCCCTGAATATAATTAGTCAGCTTAAATCCGAAAATCACTTACCCAGAACTCTGGGCCCAAATTCAAACATTTTTTTTTAAATACAAATTTTTCTCAAAATTTATTAGCCTTAATGTCCATTACTAGCATATTCGTCGTAATTTATGCTTTTTGAATGATTATCGGTTAATAATTAAATTTTGGATTTTTGACCCAAATATTGGGACCCAAACTATCATATTATCCTAATTTAAATAGCAAACAGCATAAACTTACTCGACGGCTTTTTTGAATGCGTCCGCGATGTGATTCAAACCACGAACGTTTAGAAGTTGGCCAGTCTTGGCCAACACTAATGGGATGGGCGGGAAATGACGATCCATTTTAATTGTCGATTAAGATTTTTTTCTATAAGTTAAATCAGATTTACTTATGGTGATTTGGCTGGAAAACTGGATAATCATATTCAATCTGATTGGATAATAAAGCCCGAAGAATGAATAAATTTTCCAGTGGGATTTTTTGGATAATTCCCGAAAAACTCAAACCCAAAAAATTCGGAGGGGTTTAAAAAACCCTAGCCCGGACGCTGAAAAATCGGCTGGAGTTGCCCCAGGGATTAACTAGGCCGGGAATGCTTGTAATATGTCAAAAGCCATTTTTGAGAAGGCAAAACATTCCATTCCACCATTTATTAATAAATATGAAGACAAAAATGCTCGTTTTTTCATTAATTTATAAAAATTTCAACCTTCAAAACCCGCTTTAAAATCTCAATTTTTAATTTCTATTGACGAATTCGTAAAACCTATCGCTTTGTCTCGACGAGCGGAGATCGTGGGAAGATCCTAAGTTGCGGAAATTGTTTAAACCGGCTTTTTGAACAAAAAAAACGCCAAAACAAGGCACTAAAGAATCAAAAAAAAGATGGGTAAAAATGGTGAGAATAAATGAATAAACATTTGCCGGGGGGGGGGGGACAATACGTGAATGCTGGGACCGCGATGGGTTTGGCCCGGCCCTCCCCGAGCACGGATGTCAATGTGCCGTTCTTTATTCGGGGGGAAGGATTACATAATATGGGGAAAGTTCCCCCGATTCGGGTAGGGAAGTGGGGAGGGGAATAGGTTGGTCGGTCCGGATCCGATTAGAAGTGAGAGTGGGGTGATTAGAGGTGTTGGGTAACAGCCCAAAAGGTGGGAGAGACCGCCCCCGGGACAGTTGTTAATTGGGGAAAACAATTGAGTGGGGAGGGAAGAATGATCGTTGGTCATCCACCATCTCCAAAATTTTCGTCCCCGAAAATTACAAATAGTTCAAATGGGTTGCATTTTTTTTTTTTTTTTTTTTTTTTGAATTGTGAATTTTGTATTAAAAAAATGCAACAGCACACACACACATATTCTAAGAGGGCCAAAACCCAGCCAAATCAATGCCCCTGCGGTCCATTCCATCCACTGTGTTGAAGATAGGTGCCCCAGCCTGTCAGTGCCCCTGCCGAAGTTGACGGTCCTTGTCCACGTCCTCTTCCGCTCGGTCCACCGTCCCGTTCGTGCCACATTTGTCCATACGGTCGACGATTGCCTCGTCCGCGCCAACGGTTCTGTCCATGCCACCGGTTGTCATGTTCGTTTGACCAAAATGAAGTCGACTGCCCCGGTCTTCCCCAATCATGTCCTCTTTCTTCATTTGTTGTTGGGATTTCCTCTTTCTTCATCTTTCCCAACAACTTCTGCAACTCGCTGGTCGCTCTTTGCGCATCATCCTGAATGTCCAGCGCTTTTTGTCTGACATTTAGCACCAATGTCAAAGCCTTTTTTGCTTCTTCCGCAATTCTTTCAAAGTCTTCCAAATTCTGCAGCTTTTCATCCCATTTCGAATTCGCAAATTTCCCCTTTTTTTCATCTTCCACTTCCATCGGAAGATCTAATTCGCTTCGGATTCGTTTGTTCTTTGCCGCATTTGAAGCCGTGATTTTCCTCACTTCATCCTTTCTCAACTCTTGTAACTCGCTTTTTGTTTTTGCCCTTCTTCCACAGGCTTCCCAAAAGCTTTGACCTCCTTCCTCAAACAGTTTTGGTGCATCAAATAATGCTTCTTCTTCCCCAAGTGAAACATCATCATCCAATAACGAAATGACATCCTCACATTTCCTCTCTTCTTTGCTGGACTCCTTTTTCTCCCCTTCATTTGACTTCACTTCTGGTGCTTCTTCGGTCTTTTTTTCTTCTTTCTCTTTTGCCTTTTTTGGCTCGATTTCCATCCGACTCTCGTTTTCCTTTTGGCCTTCCTTCATTTGCTGATTCTGTTCTCCGGCTAAACTCTTCCGGACTTTAGCCAGTTGCGCCGTCAAACGCAGTTCCAAGCGCTTTAGAGACTCCTCCTCCTCGTCAGTCAACAACACTAATGGCGTCGATGATGTCATTTCTGAAAACATTCCACTTTCTTTATCGATTTCTTTGAAATATGAATGGCTGTTAAATTTTTTCTTCCGATTTTGGTTTGGTTCATTTGTTTCTTCCTTTTGATTATCCAAATTCAATTCCATCCCTTCTGAAAGATCAAAAATATTTCCTTCATCATTATCCCCAATTTGATCTGTTTCGTTATTTGATATTACATTAATTCCCATTCTTATCATTTCGTTCTCAATTTCAAGATCACTTTCATCTGAATTCTCTTTATTTGATATCCAAATTTCTGGTATTCTACGTATCCGGTAATGGTTTCCCATCTCATCTGTCAGTGGGTCCCAATACGTTTCCACTTCATTTTCAGTGCTCAATTTCCATCTTTCTCCTAGCAACAACTGTACTTCCAGACCCAAAACAATTCCTTCGAACTCGTTGGTCAGGTACATTTCAAAATCCTCTCCAAAAAGCCATGCTCTTACATATCTCTCACCATCTGTATTTTTGAAAATTTCCCAATTTTCTTGGACAAGGTCCGTTGGAATAAATGACAGTAATGAAACTATGACAGGGTTTAACCATCCTGTGCATACTGTGGTTGGTGTTTCCTCTAACAAAATTTCCAAAATGGTTTGCGTTGGTTCATTTGCCAATTCCAAATTTGCATTTCTCAAATCTTCAGGGTTTTCTTCTTCTTTCAAATTTTCATTTTTTCCTACAAAAGCAATTGAATTTTTGGTCTCTTCCTCGTCACTGCTTTCGAATCCAAATTTGGTCATTGACCCTTTGGTCTTCACATTTTCAACATTTTTTTCCAAATCTTTTGTAGTTTCTGGTGTCTCATCGACAACTGAACTGTCACTTTGTTCGGCCTCTTCTTGTTCCAGGTGAGGATCATCGGCGTACTTCTCCCAACTGAGGGGTTCGTCTGACTGTCTCAGGGGTAAGACTGCCGGTCCATGAAACGTTTTTACTTTCTCTTGGTGTATTTTCTTCATTTTACCCTTACCATCTAATGACTCTACTATTACATTTCTCATTTCCTCTTCAATTCCCACGCAACGAAAAGGTCCACTCCATTTCTGGTCAAATTTATGCTTCAAAACTTCTTTCTTTAACAGTACCAATTGTCCAATTTCAAATTTTCTTTCCACTGATTTTCTGTCTTGATCATTCGTTTCGATATATTTTTCCTGAGCTTTCACGATTTCGCTTTTCACCAAATCCCATGCTTTTTTTGCTTTTTCTGTATGCGTTTTAATGTAAATGGGAATGTCTGTCATAATTTCGTCTGGTGAGGGAAGCTTAAGTAAGCGGTCCGTTGGCATTTTTGGGTGTCTTAAATATAACGTAAAATACGGTGATTGTTTTGTAGCCGAATGGATCGACGAATTATATGCAAAAATTGCATGTGAAAGAATTTGATCCCAATTATTGCCATTTTCGTTCACCATTTGTGCGATTATATTTGCCAAAATTCTGATTGCTCCCTCAGCTTGTCCGTTGGCTTGCTTGACGCGCCTTTCTTGGTCAGGTAGGCTTCACTTTTTTAGTAAGCCTAGAGCAGTTAGAGTTGCTTGACATGTTCGTGCTGGCTGAACGGCTTTTGTGTTCATGTTTGGATTTTGTGTGTTACAGTCATTTCTTTCAATAGGTACAAGAACGAATTGCTGTGTTTGGCTGATACCGTCCTCAGCTTGAACAAACGGATGCCAGTCTACCAAATCCCTCACAATGCTCTGCCTTACATTGAACTCCGTCAACACGACAACGCAGCTTTTCTCGCTTTTGAAGAAGAGCAACGTAGCGTCCGGGAAGTCAGTTTGGAGACGCTTTGGATGAAATACCGGCAATGGCAGTCACAGCATACCAAAAGCGCTTTGAGCACAGTGATGATTTATTTTTTATACAATTTATTTAACAAACAATTTTAAAATCTGCGGTTTTATTCTTCTTGTTTAAATAGTTTTTGGAACAACAACAACCACAGCTGACATACCGCGTTGCGATTCTCGTGCCCATTACGCAAAAAAATGCACAGGAGCTGGAAAAAATGAACTTGGAAGCTGAATCGTCTGCCGACACGGCTAAAGCTAGCTCGCTCTACAACAATGAGCGTGACCGCGTGAGCACTTCTACAGCAGCAAATTTCAATGGTTTGCTATCAGAGTTAAGCTGAATGTTTTAACTTTGGTTTTGCTCTAGACAAAAAGAATGACCCGCATCTTTGTGACTGGGCAATCGAGGAGAATTTCATTGAGGGACGCCGCCAAATCTCGAAATCTGCCTCTGACGAGTCAACAAGTTCTTCTGCCGTCCCGGCTGCCAATACCACTTCTTTTCGCAATTATGAGCAGTACGTTGCTTTTGAAGAAGCGAAAGAAGAAAGCATTCCCTCATCGTCAGACCACATCATCACCAATGACATAAGTAAGGGTAAAACTTGTTAAGGCAAAGTTTTTTGACAGTTCTAGTGTTTCTCTTTCATTTTGAGCCACACTTATTATATTTTAAAATAACTATAGTCATTAATGTGTCTCAAAATTCTTCTCATACTTTCAGTGCGCCTTGTATCTATGTCAAGGTCATCACTTTTTCGGGCTTCAGTCAGAACATCGGCTGGACATGAGTTTATCAGATGGTCCGGAGCTATGAGGACAAAGATCTGCATCTTCGGACACCGACACTACGGTAACATAATTGCATTGACTGTCCAGACCATAGTTCTACATAATTGAGCACACTAATGTTTTTACATTTATGTATCTCAGTATATGTACAAATTAAAAAGAACTGAAACTTTAGCGAAAATCATCTTCGAGGACACGTTTTCGGCTCTGCAAGAGGAGCTCAACATCGCTTTTGAAAATGCATTTCAGTGGACACGCAAAATGAAACCTCTTCATATTCTTCTCAACCTTCAAATGAAACGTCTTCACGAAAAAGTGACCCCTTATTTAACACATTCTAATCTGAACGATGCGACATCACTATCACTAGGCTCGAATCCATCCTGTGACTTGGAGCCGTTTGGAGTTGAAGCCGCGCCTGCTGTGTGGCGAATACGACGCCTGCGTGTACGCAATCGAGACCTTTATGGTCTCAATGTGTTCAAATTTTCGCTTGCTCGATGACGAAGACGAACAAACTGTGTCTGCCGCATCGGCATCGTCTTCTTCTGAAGACAACAAATGGAAGAAGAAGCCTAAAATCGAACAAAAGACCTTTGCAATTCTTTCTGAAAGATACAGGTTAAAGCGCAATCAAAAAATAATATTTTTACCTTTTTTGTCATTATGTGCAGGCGCTGCTACAGGTCCATGGGTCTACCTTGGAAACTACCGGACGCTTTAATCGATATGCTGGGTAACCGCATGCAAGAGCTGTCCTTACCTGCCGAACCGGCATCAGCTTCCGACCTGAAGCTTCATCATCATCAGTCGCCAATGTGTGACTATTTCGTCGAAGCCTTCCACCGTCAAACGATTCAACTCTATCTTGATCAATGCAGCTACTTGACTGCGACACAAAAGTCTGCCGTCTACGGCTCTTTCAACCCTGATGGTGTGTTTGCGATACAGGTTAGTCACTGTTTGGGCTCCTTTGGCTTTTTTTAAGCATCAAACTATTATATGTGAGATGTAAGACATCGACATTCAATATTGCATAAGTTTTGTTTTCAAGACACATTTATGTTTTTATTTATTATCATTGAACATAATTGTGCATCAAAGATCTGTTGGAATTAAGGGACCGCCTGGAACTGGGAAAACAGAGCTTATTGCTTGCATTTGCATTCTTGGTGTGCTTTCGCATACGGTCAATTACACGGATAAGGCTTTCCGCAACAACGTTTATGTCCGCCGCCTTCTGGGGAAGAGAAAGGCTCAAATTCTGGTCGTATGCGCCACAAACAGTGCGGCAGACCACGTCGCAGCACAAATTTGCCGAATTAAAGCCAATATGCTGGAGTCCGAAAAGTTCATGGAGGTGTCTGAAGAGCTTCAAAACGATCTGCCGTCTTCGGCACCAATCCCGAGAGTTTCCGACATCACAATCCTGCGCAAATATGCGGATTCGTTTTCTGCTGCCGAAGTTCCATCATCCTTGTGGCATTGTACCAACAAAAACGGCAAACCATACGATCCAGAAGTACAAAATCTGTTTTTACCTTTTACCAATGTAGATGATGCTTTAGAAACTTCATATCATAGTCATGACTATTGGACATGCAAAGGCCTTCCATTTGCTTTCAAACTTCGCGCCCCAACTTGTTCTGTTTGAGGTCGGTCATCTTTAGGAATAAGAGTTTTATTTCCAAACATATTCTTGGTTCAGGAAGCATCGATGGCAAGCCTCTTTGACATGTTCGGCGTTTTGTGCAGAACACTGAGCTCGGATGCAAGGGAGGATGCAATTGAATGTGCGTCTATGCGACGCCGAGGTATTAACTTTTTTACAGTCCGGAAATGGTGGCATCGGATCCAGCGCCCCTACCCCCCCCCCCCCACCAAAGTTCTGACAACGGATCCGTATTCTCCGGGTCCGATTACCCCCTGGTGGGTGGTTTCTGGGACCGGAAACATCCCTGATCTGGCACTGATCAGTTAATTACTGATTTTTTTGTCGTACTTTAAATTGAGACACACTTATGAATTTTTACATTTATGGTATATCATTAATGTGTCTCATCAAAAGGGAGATTTGAATTGAGACACAGTAATGTATTTGAATGTGAAATCACCCTTTTGATGAGACACATTAATGATATATCATAAATGTGAAAATTCATAAGTGTGTCTCAATTTAAAGTACGACAAAAAAATCAGTAATTAACTGATCAGGCGACTGATCAGTGGGTGTGGTTGGGTCAGAAACCACCCACCAGGGGGTAATCAGACCCGGAGTTGCGCACTTCACGCAGCTGAAGACGCACACGGCCGACATCGAAGTTCTGTTGTTGCTCGGCATCCGCCCTGATCTCATTAAAGACCCAGTTTGATGAGACACGTACATTAGAATCTTTTCATAAACCTAAAACATAAGTGTGTCTTAATACAAAGTACGATTAAAAACATTGGCACTGATCACGAATCAAACCCCTCCATTTGCAGGAAAAAGAGATGATCTGCCGTCCGGCTCAGACAATCGCGACCAGACTTCGTCCGGCTCAGACAATCGCGACCAGACTTTCGATGATGGGCTGCATTTGATTGACGATGACGATGATATTGAAGATGATGCGGACCAACGGGACAAGAAGCCCCCCAAGCAACAGAAAACATCGACTATCCTTCACCTTGTGTCCGTTGGCGACGTCTTTCAACTCGATTCCAAGCCATTCTTAATGCCGAAATACACGATCGCGCCGAAGACACTCGAGCAATGGGTTGGAGATCTCAGCATGAATTTTCGCATATTTCGCCGACTTGCTGGCAGTGTGCATGACTGCTTCATGTCGAACTTGCCAATGCGCCGCAAGTCATTTCTAAAGGTACACTAATAGCCAACACAGCTCGGATTGAGACACATTAAGGACTTTTCATAAAAGCTAAAAAGTGTGTGTGTCAATTTTAAGAACGCTTTTGATTTGTTGTGTCCCTGTCCTAGGACTATAAATGAGACACAGTATTTTTTTTAACTTGCCATTACAGGAAGTGTTCAGAGGTCATAAAGGCCTTTATGACTTCAACATTGGCACTTACTACATTCAACAAGTCTGCAATCCAGTCCCTTTTCTGCCGATCTCGGCACTGGAGTGTGTGAATGAGCGACCATCTGATCACTTGCTCGCTTCTCTCAATGTGCAATTTGGAAAAGAACGCATTGTTGTCTTCAATGTCAGAACGCCTGCCGTCTCGGCTTTAACTGCTCGTTCTTCTACCGAGGCGTTTTTGGCGCGCCGGATTGTCAACAAACTCTCTTCAGCTGGTGTTGGTATGGAAAACATCGCTGTTATCACGCCATACACCGGTAACGAATAGAGGGCTCTGTCAGCTGCCATCACAAACATAATTTTAGCACAGTTCAATGAACTTTTCAAAGTTTTTGTGCTCGGTGAAAATGAGACTTCGGCCGCGGATCCGTTGTGCCCATGCGTCAACAATCCTGAGCTCCAAATTCCCTTGCAACAAGGCGCATACGACGAACTCACGATTGGGACAGTTGATACGGTGCAGGGCAAAGAATTCGACTACGTGATTGTCACGAGTATGATTTGTTTACATATGGCTTTGTTGCCACTTTGCGACACACTAGTGAATGTAGAAAGTGTAGCAGTCAAAACATAGTGGCCTTATTTTTATGAGACACAAGATAATTTACAACTTGAAATAGAAAACACTAGAGTGCCTCACTAAGGTTAGATAACATTACTGTGGTTAATATGTTAGCCCGATCACATCTTTAGTTGGACGGAACAACACGCAAACGATCGGTTTTTTGGCCGATTCATTTCACCCTACGCTTCGTTTATGGAAGAACGGACGGGTAAATGTCATGACGTCTCGCCAGCGAAAAGCTCTCATAGTATTGTCTGACGTGACGTCGTTTCTTTCGGTCAGGAAGCTTTTTCACAAACGACATTTGAACATGACAAAAAATTAAGAATCCTCTGCTGTACACTCCTGCCGCTCTCGGCTCAGAAGCAATTGCAGAGCAGCAAAAGATAGCAGCCGGCCGTTTTATGCCTTACAAGATGCAGAGCTTTTTGCTGTTGCTTAAAGAAGCGCGCGAGCTTGGTCTCGTTTTCGATGCTCAGACTCTTGAGCTTTGACATTGTCTGCAGCCGGCTTACTAGCATAATTTTTATGGATGGCCGCACTGCGTTCACCGACTTACTGACATAATTTTTTGGATGGCCGCACATCATAAGATGCATATGCCAAATAGTCCTCCACGGACAAACAAACATGTTTTGTATTTTTTTTATTTATACTACTCGCATTGTTTTCTTTTTTTCATACTCACTTTATTTTCTATGAAATAAAAAATTACTCACCATGAATTAAAAATTTTTATATAGAATCAACAAACTAATAAACAAAAAATAATAAACAAAAAATTAAATCAAAACCAATTTTCAATGTAGCACTGTGTGAACATACTTATCAAATTCTAAGTCCTCTTGCAAATCCCTTAGGAGGGCAAATGTTGAATATAAACGTAACAATTTGGAATCCGAGTCTTGGTATGTCTTGGCGCACACTCGTCTATAAACAATTAATAATGACATTTGACGGACGAACATATTTATGTTAATAAAATTATGAGACACAACTGTCATTTTAAAAGTAAATAGAGTAATTAAATGTGTCTCACATACCCAGTATGATTCGACAATTCGGCTGAGGGTGCATATGTCTTTGCGAGTATTTTAATGTCAATGTTTTTGTACCTTAATCCAAACTGTTACTTGTTTCATTTAATGCCAGATACCGTACCGTCCGTAATTAGCTGTTTGCGATGCAACGATATTTCGAATTTTGTGAAGGGTGAACGGGATACAGTCAACGTCCTTGAATCTTGAGATGAAATTACGCAATGCCTCATTCATATGCTTTCGGCAAACAGGCTCGTGAATGCCTTGTGGCTTACGAAAAACAAAATCTAATTCGTTTGACAGCGCTTGGGCCGGTACGGCAGACTGTTTCTGTATGTAGTCACGCAGCAAATTGGTCAAGAAGTAGAGCTTGTCACTCCACCCGATCCAAACGTCGTCTGCGTCATTTTTGGTGTCCAGCAAAGGAGTCATCTTGAGATTCCGCTCCCCGACATGCCTTACTGCCAAGAACTCGTTGCGCCTCAATTTGTAGGCGAGCTCGCTTCTCTGCCCATTATCCACAAGCAAATGGAATATAATATACCTTAAAAATTGAAGATTAGCACCTGCACTCGGGGTTTCAGTATAAGACACATTAGTGTATTTCAATATGTACTTTGATTAATTCTGCGTCTCAATATTGCTGGGACTCATTTAATGGACACACTAACTTACTTTTTTTTTGCAAAAAATGTTACGAGCCGGACGGCAGATAAGCCTTACGGCTAATAAAAAGCCGGACGGCAGAATAAGCCCTACGGCTAATAAAAAGCCGGACGGCAGATAACAGGAATGGGCGCCGATGACCTCAGGAAATCGGAAATCCGACGCCTAAAAAATTTTCGGAAATATGAATCCCGGGGTCTCAAAATTTTCGTAATTCCGCCCACCTCTGGCAGATACCCCTTTCTTACTTACGTCTGTATATGCCCAAACTGCAGTTTTTTCCATGTTGCTGGATCTTTCTTTTGTATCTCTTCAATGTAAGCGATAATACTGGGATGTTCAAGCCATTTTGTGTATAAGTCTCTATATGATAGACCAGATGTACTGTTTAATTTGGCGCCTTGAAGAATTGCTTCTCTTCGAGCGGATGTATGGAACGTCATGAAATGTCATTACGTATAATTATACAAAAAAAAAACTCATACTTCGCTCGTGAAGCTGTAGTTTTAGCTATTTGCTTGCATTTGGAATGCACTGTTTCCAATAATGCAACATCTTGGCGTAGCAAAACCATCTGGGCCGGTTCGGCAGAGTGTGTAAATGATGTAACGGAATCTGATTTTAATATATGTTATGCTAGCAGACACATTAATAAATTTCAATATGTATACTATTATGTGTCTTGTAAAAAAGGTTCAACTTTAATGTGACTCAATAAAACGGACACATTATAATTGTGTCAATAAAACGGACACATTATAATTGTGGTTAGCAGTACCCATTCCCACACAAGCTCAAATTCCAAATGATTCGTTCCAAACCTATGTTCACAAGCTGCTTAAGTGCACTGATGTACAATTTTAAAAATCCTGACATCGTGTAAAGGTTCTTGACAATTGTCGATGGTGACAACAATTTGGATCCCTCGTTGATGATTTCTCGGTCAATAAAATGATTCCGCGCTCTGTCCGTTCGCCTCGTCTCTCTAATTAATCCTTCAACACTTGTAAGAATGAATCGATGTAGCGTAGAACGCTGAATTCGAGCTGCTAGTCGCTGCAAGAAAATGCTTGCTTTCTTGTCTAAATGCCGAAGTCAATCACGCATCTATGTCGTGTATTACCTATTTGTGCTAACGCGTTGACAATGTTGGAATGCATTGTTTCTACCGGAATGTTAGAGTCGTTCACGGGTGTGAACTTTCACAAAAAAAGCTTTTAAGAACGTGAATGCCATTCTACACGCCGGACGAGTGCTACACGAGCTGGGTTTGGCCAACATCAAGGAAGCATTCATAAATGGCGTTGAGTACGTTTATGCCCGTTTTGTATAAACTTAGGGTGTTTGAACCCCGCATATATTTGGGTCTAAATTCTTTTATAAAAATCAATTTTGGCCATCCAAAACGCACAAAATTACAACGAAAATGCCAGTAATGATTGAGTTCATGAAACATAACTGAAAAATGCCAGCTTTTAAACACGTTGGGAGTAACCGTTGCCTTTATCCCTCACTGTCCACGCCCTGACCCTTCTTACTTTTGCAAAATTTAAGGCTCTAATATAAATTAGAAAATTAAGGTGTAACCCAATTAAAATCTACATAAATATGTTGAGTTAAACGCTGATTAATTAATATTCAGGGAGAAGCTGATTTGTCGTCGTTGCGATAGGCAAATCAAGTTCATCGATTCACTTTGCTATTGCGCTGCTTCCGCTGAAAAATGTCATTGCACCGGGTAAAAAGAATTTATTTTTATTTTTCACTTAATATTTTTGTCTTCCTTTTTTTTTTGGTAAAATGGACGGATAGGTATGTGCATTTTCCCGAAACACTATTCGACATTTTTTTCCGCTTTTTTTTTTGTTTAAACGGGATGCCGGAGCCCGGATCTCGCTCAACCATTTTTAGGGACTTTTGGGACTGATTCTCGCCGAGATTTTCGATTAATGATCTCTAACGATTTCAGTCTCGATGTAAAATATTTTTAAAAATGTTTGGTCTTATTTTTTAATTGGATTTCATTGTTATAGCTTGTAACATATCAGGAAAAAAAAAGTTTAGTGATATGAGCAATAATGTATTTTTTAGGAAGAAGTTATTTTAATAATTCCTTAAATCCGAAAATCACATCAAATAAATGTTTTTTTAAATTTTATTAGTAAAATAAAAATGAAAATGGGGAAGGTTATGGTTTCTTTAAATTTCTTTAATCCGCGGCGGCAGCAGCAGCAACGACGGACGACTTCCTTTCGGACGAACTTTTCTTTCGTTTCCCCGCATCAGCTAATTGTCCCCGCATTATTTCGGGGAGGCTCAATTTCCCCGCCACTTTGCCCGGGGATCACCGACCAATTTTTGTTGCCCCCCCCCCGTTTTTCGTTTGCCCGCAATCATCAACAATTTTTGAGGTGGGGGGCTATCTCTTTGGCAATCTCCCCTCCGGGGATCAGCGTCGTCTTCCTAAACATTTTTCATTTTGTCCCCCCCCCCGGCAAATGTTTATGCATTTATTCTCACCATTTTACTCATCTTTTGATTCTTTGGTGCCTTGTTTGGCGTTTTTTTGTTTGTCCGAGGGATTTTGCCCGTTCATTCCCCCCATTTACTTACTGTACGGTAACCAATTCCCCGACCAATCACCACTTTCATTGGCAGCCCAATCTCTAACACTCCCTCTATTTCTCTTTCTCCCCCTCCTCCTCTCTCTGTCTCTCTCTCTTTTGTCCTCTATTTATTTATTTCTATGTTTTTTTACTTTCTCTTTTTTTTATTTTCATTCACTTATACTTAAACATTGGATGATATTCCACACTAATCGCCATTTTCTTTGTCGGCGTTTTGCCCAACACATTCAAATGAATGCTGTCATTCTTTCTGTACAAATGTCTTCAACAAATTTCTTTGTCCCCCCGAGGGGCTTTGGCTTCATTCGCATTATTCCATTGCAAATTGTGTTGGTTGGTCCATCGGGTTGATAAATTTGCAGTAACAAACGCTTTTATAAGTAATTTTGGGCACTTTTTCATTAGTCAATGCCCCCAACCCAAAGCAAGGCACAAAAGATCCCCACCGAATTTAGTTAAAATCCGGGCATTTTAATGTGTTCAATTAAAAAATTTAATAACGGGCGGCCTGAGTTAATGAATTTTAGTATGCCTATATATAAATCCTGACTCTCACCTTAGAAAATATAATTTTATATAGATAAGGCAATTTTATTTTAAAAACTAAAATCGTCTTGTGAATAGGTCAAAATTGGAATACAAGAAATATAACTCCCATAAAATCCAATTAGAAAAAAGACCAAACATTTTTGTTTGTCAAATTAAATTGAGAAAATTCCATCAACAATTAACGCGCTCCCGTTTGATTTGTGCGGCCTTAAGATCTGCGGCCACTTGTCAAAGCCTTCATCTTGCGATTGTTGCAGCAGCTGAATATGTACAAGGAAATCAATTAAATTTATGGGTTAAACTTAGAGAAAAAGACTTAAGGCCTTTCGACCGAGAACAAAGAGAATTTCATCGAGACTGAAATCGTTAGAGATCATTAATCGAAAATCTCGGCGAGAATCAGTCCCAAAAGTCCCTAAAAATGGTTGAGCGAGATCCGGGCTCCGGCATCCCGTTTAAACAAAAAAAAAAGCGGAAAAAAATGTCGAATAGTGTTTCGGGAAAATGCACATACCTATCCGTCCATTTTACCAAAAAAAAAAGGAAGACAAAAATATTAAGTGAAAAATAAAAATAAATTCTTTTTACCCGGTGCAATGACATTTTTCAGCGGAAGCAGCGCAATAGCAAAGTGAATCGATGAACTTGATTTGCCTATCGCAACGACGACAAATCAGCTTCTCCCTGAATATTAATTAATCAGCGTTTAACTCAACATATTTATGTAGATTTTAATTGGGTTACACCTTAATTTTCTAATTTATATTAGAGCCTTAAATTTTGCAAAAGTAAGAAGGGTCAGGGCGTGGACAGTGAGGGATAAAGGCAACGGTTACTCCCAACGTGTTTAAAAGCTGGCATTTTTCAGTTATGTTTCATGAACTCAATCATTACTGGCATTTTCGTTGTAATTTTGTGCGTTTTGGATGGCCAAAATTGATTTTTATAAAAGAATTTAGACCCAAATATATGCGGGGTTCAAACACCCTAAGTTTATACAAAACGGGCATAAACGTACTCAACGCCATTTATGAATGCTTCCTTGATGTTGGCCAAACCCAGCTCGTGTAGCACTCGTCCGGCGTGTAGAATGGCATTCACGTTCTTAAAAGCTTTTTTTGTGAAATAATTTGATTAGCTTAGGTACATTGCAGTCCCACGGTTCACCTTGCGTTCCAAGTAGAAGTTCAGTTGGTCAAGCAGATCTGGACGTCCGTTCATGGCCAACACGTATGAGATGGGCGGGAACAGAACGTCCTGCGGAGACAGCAACGCACGTGACTTCCTACCGACAAAGAAACCATGCATAAATGCTCTCAACGGGAACAAGACTGTGCTGATCCAATTGCCCATTTTATTGATTGCTTTATGATTTGGTAAAAACGCTGATAATCACATCCAATCGGGACGAATAATTAAAGTCTGAAGAACGACCGATCGACCTCCAATGGCTTTATAACATTTTAGGTGGGATTTATATTCGGCTGGGCATTGACTAATGTAAAAGTGCCCAAAATTACTTATAAAAGCGTTTGTTGCTGCAATTTATTACAATGGAATAATGCGAATGAAGCCAAAGCCCCTCGGGGGACAAAGAAATTTGTTGAAGACATTTGTACAGAAGAATGACAGCATTCATTTGAATGTGTTGGGCAAATCGCCGACAAAGAAAATGACGATTAGTGGGGAATATGCAATTAAGTATACCGTATATACTGTTGTAATTCCCCATGGGGGATTATTTTTCAACCTACTCAGCGATTGGGGGATTATTAGAGGTTGGGGGATTATTGAAGGTTGGGGGATTATTTTTCAACTTTTTTGGCAATATGTTCATCATCTATCACGAAAAAAACCTTAGGGGGGCCACTGTTGTTTTGCAAAATTTGTAGTTTTTGGACCAAAACAAATTGGCATAAAAAACAAAAATTTGACGCCTAAAATTGATTTTGGAGAAAATTTTCTTCTGAAAAAATTCTTTAAGAAAAATGCATTAAACTTTAAAAAGACACCCCAAAGATTTGACTTTTTTCAAAAAGATTGACTTTTTCGAAAAAAATTCCTTTAGAAAAATGCAATAACCTCCAAAAATGCACCCCTAAAAATCGACTTTTTTCGAAACATTGCACCCCTAAAGATTGACTTTTTCACTTTTCAAAAAATGCACCCCTAAAAATCGACTTTTTTCGAAAAAATTCCTTAAGAAAAATGCAATAAACTCCAAAATTGCACCCCTAAAGATTGACTTTTTCAAATTTTACCCAGTGGAAAAGGTGATAAAATTGGGTTCGATAAATGAGGTGGGGGATTATTAGAGGTTGGGGGATTATTGGAGGTTGGGAGATTATTTTTCAACCTACTCAGAAGATGGGGGATTATTAGAGGTTGGGGGATTACAACAGTATATACGGTAAGTGAATGAAAATAAAAAAAGAGAAAGTAAAAAAACATAGAAATAAATAAATAGAGGACAAAAGAGAGAGAGAGAGAGACAGAGAGACAGAGAGACAGAGAGACAGAGAGGAGGAGGGGGAAAAAGAGAGAGGGAGGGAGTGAAAGAGAGAATAAGAGAGACAAAGAGAAATAGAGGGAGTGTTAGAGATTGGGCTACCATTGAAAGTGGTGATTGGTCGGGGAATTGGTTACCGTACAGTAAGTAAATGGGGGGAATGAACGAGCAAAATCCGTCGGATAAACAAAAAAACGCCAAAACAAGGCACCAAAGAATCAAAAGATGCGTAAAAATTATGAGAATAAATGAATAAACATTTGCCGGGGGGGGGGGATAATACGAAAAATGTTTAGAAGACGACGCTGATCCCCGGAGGGGAGATTGGCAAAGAGATAGCCCCCCACCTCAAAAATTGTTGATGATTGCGGGCAAACGAAAAACAGGGGGGGGGCAACAAAAATTGGTCGCTGATCTCCGGGCAAAGTGGCGGGGAAATTGAGCCCCCCCGAAATGATGCGGGGACAAATTGCTGATGCGGGGAAAGGAAAGAAAAGTTCGTCCGAAAGGAAGTCGTTAGTCGTTGGCTGCCGCCGCTGAACTTGTACCCGGCATGGCACATTTTGCTCGTGCGCATCAAAGGGTTCCGAATATAAACTAATAAAAAAAAGATGGGTAAAACTTTTAACGAAATTTAAAAAAATTAATTTTTCACTCAGTTTTTTACTATAAAATTTTTAAAAAAAGGCGTTTATTTGCTAAAGATGTTAGATTGACGACATTAACTGGTTGTCATAAATTTGAACGTTTTATTCAGAACGCGGACCCAGAAATGGCGATTTGTGGGGAATGGGTGGAAAGATTTTAATTCATACACAAATAACTAATAATTAAAACAACAAAAGCGTTTTATTTTTGAGTCATAGATTCAAAGGCAACATTAATTAATTCGAATAATGCCACGATGGTGGTCTCAATAAACACTTATCGATCAAGTGAATTTGCCGCGTTCCTTCAGAGTCATAGTGCAACAAGTTCGCGAGTTACAATGGCACTTGGTCTTGGCATCCTTGCAGTAGCAAATGTCGTCCAACTTCAGATGTTTCTTGCACTTGTTGCAGATGATTTTCGAGCTCAACGCCTAAAATTACAAAATTAGTTATTAAAGTGTTGCACAAACACACTGGAATTTTAAGTATCTGAGCCGGACGGATTACCTTAATGAAGGCGTTCATAATGTTGTCCAATGCAGCATCCTCAAGATTAGTTCGGATGGTGGCCAGCAATTCGTTGTCGCCCAAAGAAAAGTAATAAAATGTAATTTCATGCGTAAAATTTCACAACGCTCTCAAAAACTTGCCTTCTGAAAGTCCGCCATGTGCAGCAGCTTTTGCATTCAGTTGCTCCATCATTTTGGCCACTTCCTCACATTGGTTCATCTTCAGCACCTCCCCGAACTTGGGGAACACGGGCTCCACAACGGCATAGTCCATTGGCTCTTCATGATCCATCGTTGCATAGCTGTACATCTGCCCGTCATAAATGGCCTTTTTGCGAGGGTCCATCAGTGTTTCTTTGGCCTTTGTGATGAGCTTGACAAGTTTCAAATTGAATCGTTTATTATACAACCGATCAGATTCCTACCTGGCTCATGGCTTTGCCGTTCGGACTTTTGTCCGGGTGGTAGACCTTCATGCAGTTTCGATATGCTTGGTTGATTTCATCGGTTGTCGCTTTTTCACTGATGCCCAGCAACTCGTAGTAATTCACCTGCACGTTTATGTTTATTTTTATAATAAATTTCAGCAAATTTTACGTTTTCATCTTTGCCAGCAAAGAAGAACTTCTTGAAGGCAGCCATAAACAAATTTCTAATCTTTTTGTTTTAACAAAAAATGATCAAAAAAATATATGAAGCAAACGGGGCTTATTGCTCAGTTATGCATTTATACCTTTAAACTTTAACCTCAAAAAATGGGTAAGTCGCAATTGGATGCAAGAAATATAATTTCCATAAAATCTGGTTAGAAAAAAACCGAACATTTTTTTGTTTGTCAAATTAAATGAGAAAATGCCATCAATAATTAACGCGCTCCCTTTTGATGTGTGCGGCCTTAAGATCAGCGGCCACTTGTCAAAGCCTTGATCTTGCGATTGTTGCAGCAGCTACAAAAATAATCATTTTCAAAAAATAATTAAATTTACGGCATATTTTAGAGAAAAAACTTGAAAAAATCAACGAAATCACAAAAAAATCCGCAAAAATGATCAGTCAAAATCCTCGCGCTCCGGTATCCAGTTTAAACCAAAAAAAACAGAGAAAAAATTCGAGTGTGTTTCGGAAATGCGCACATACTCGACATTTTACCAAAAAAACAGAAAATACATACCGTATTTCCTAAAATAAAGCCCCCGCCTAAATTAGAGCCCCCCCCCCCCTAAAATAGAGCCCCCCTTTTTGGGGGGGTTAAACAATAGAGCCCCCGGGGGCTCTATTTTAGGAAATACGGTATTACCAAAAAAACGAATTATTGTTTTTACCCGGTGCCATGATGGCATTCACTGCGGGAGCTCGAGCAATAGCAAAGTTCGTCGATGTGCTCGATCTTCCTGTTGCACTTAGAACAAAACATGTCCTGCCTGAATATTTATTTTTCAGCTTAACTAGAAATGTTTAGCTATTTTAGATTGCTAAAAATGCATATTATAAACCAAACTGCATTAACTTACTTGACACCCGTTACGAATGCGTCCGTGATGTGGTCCAAACCCAGGTCCCTGAGCTGGCGCCCGATGCTTTCAATGGCTTTTTCGTTCTTAAAAACCATTTGATGAGAATAATTTATTAACGGGCAGACATTCCTCCCATGGTTCACCTTGTATTTCACGCCGTTTTCCATGCTGTCAATCAGATCTGGACGCCCGTTCAAGACCAACACGTATGAGATGGGCGGGAACAGAATGTCCTGCGAAGACGGCAACGCACGTGACGACCTACCGGAAAAGAAACCATGCGCAAATCCTGCCGCAAAGATTAGCACGCTGACCACGCAGCCCATTTTAGTAATTGTCAATTAAGATTTTCTATAAATTAAAAATAATTGTTTTTATCCAAAATCAGTTTTCTTAAGTCTGAATACTAGAAAGTGAATGTTGAATCTTTGGAATAAAGCGGATAGAACTTTTGATTTATGAAATACAAATGTTTAATACACAAAAAAAAAAGAAAGCGAATGTGAATAAAAACAAAAAATTTCATCCTTTAAAAGAAATGTCCGCAAGGCGGGCGGAATGGTGATTGGTCGGGGAATGGTTACTGTACAGTAAGTAAATTTGGGGAAAGAACGGGCAAAATTCGTCGGATAAACAAAAAAGACGCCAAAACAAGGCATAAAAGAATCAGAGATGGGTAAAAATGTTGAGGATAAATGAATAAACATTTGCCGGAGGGGGGGGGGAACGAAAATGTTTAGGAAGACGACGCTGATCCCCGGAGGGGAGATTGCCAAAGAGATAGCCCCCCCCCCCCCACCCCAAAAATGTTGATGATTGCGGGCAAACGAAACACGGGGGGGGGGGGGGGGAACAAAAATTGGTCGGTGATCCCCGGGCAAAGTGGCGGGGAATTGAGCCTCCCCGAAATGATGCGGGGACAAATTGCCGATGCGGGGAAAGGAAAAAAAGTTTGTCCGGAAGGAAATTGTTCATTTTTGGCCTCCGCCGTTGGTACCCGGCATGGTAAATTTTGCTCGTGCGCATCAAAGGGTTCCGAATAGACGCTAATGAAAAAAGGATTCCATTTTCGGTTTTATTTTACTTAAAAATGTTAAAAATATTTACCTATTAGCTTGTGATCTAAAAATGTTGGATTGACGGACATTAACTGTTGGAATTTCTTCATTATCTCATAAACAGAGAATGGCGATTATTTGGGAGGGAGCGGGACGTTTCGACCCCGCCTCGCAAATTCTTTTTTGCATATTCAATCTAACAATTTTTATTTTATTAAACACATCAATCTGAAAATTTGAAGAAATTTAGGGATTCATTTAGCAATTGCTAGAAATCCCACGAAGAAATTCCAAAATGATGTGAAGTTGGTTGGGCTGCTGGTGATGATAAATGTGATTTTAGCATTTTTAATGTCTAATTCAATTATAACAAAAAACGGCAAGTAAAATTTTCACATGAAGGACACCTCTACACGTTTGCGAAAATGAATGTTGATGGACTTAGGCCATCAGCTTAGGGTGACTTAGGCCTAAGCCTAAGCTTAGGGTGGCTTAGGCTTAGGCCTAATAAGGAAACTCAGCCCTTTTTTAATAATTATGAGGCCAACATTGATTTTTGAAAATTTTTGGGTTCTTCGTGATCTGTTGATTGATATGAAAATGTTTGACAAAGAATTAAAAAACATAATGATGAATTGGAGCCATTCATTTGATCAGAACAGAGCAACCTTATAAAAGCTTACGATAATTTCACTCAATTTTAAACATTTAATCCCCGAAAATTACCGTCAGCCCAAAGCTTTAAAGCCCAAATCAAAATTTTTCTCAACATTATTCAGCAAACAAGTTGAATAAATTGTTTTTGAAAATCACCACACAAATCGATTTCTCCAAAAATTCTCTAAAATTCCATCAATTTTAATTACCTAATCAAAAAATTATTATTTTTAAGCTGATGGAAATGCAGCAGTCAATAAAAACGAAACTTCAAAAAAATACGCCTCAGAACGATGGAAAAGCTTGGTGTAAAATACTACCAACCTTCCAAAAAAACACTTCTCTAGGTTTGTTTTGGTGCTGAACCGAATTTTCGATCAAGAATGTTGTAGCAAAGCCTTTAAACCGCATTTGAGCCGGTTAAGTTAGCTTTGAAAATCTGCAAAAAATTACTTAAAATCGCTTCCAATAAAATAGCACAAAAGCAGAAAATATGCATTTTTAAAGGAGATTGGCGAAATTTTTAAGTACAAAATAATTTGTTGTGCCATTGTTTTTGAAACGGCGGAAGGCAGAAAAAATCGCGTATTTTTGAGAGTCGTTTAAGCGTCGGAAATTATTAAATTTTAAAGAGTAAAATATGAAATTGTGCAAAAAATTCAAATCGGGCGGCCTGAGTTACCGATTCGAGCATATTTAAAAACCCGGTCATTTTAAAGGGCAATTTTAAATTCTACCTCCCAAAAAATGGTATAAATGCTGTTTTAGGTTGGAAGTTTATATAAAAAGTTTGAACGATAGTTTATTTTTTTACAATTTAAAAAATAAATAAAAATCGTCTTGTTAATATAGGTCAGAATTGGAATAAGAAATATAATTTCCATAAAATCCGGTTAGATTGATGTGTGCGGCACTTAAGATAAGCGGGCGTTGCAGCAGCTATAAAGAAAAAATAATTAAATTTATGGCATATTTAAAGGGCCGATGGAGAAACTCAAAAAGTTTTATTGACTTTAGTTCAAAATCACTGAAAAATCACGGAAAATTCAAAAAATCTCGGTTTAGTCAAGCTAAATTTTAAGAAAACTCGAACCAGGATCAACGCATGCTTTCCCTGAATATTAATTAGTCAGCTTTTAAAAAAATATTTTTAGCCACAGTATTTCCTAAAACAGATCCCGCGGGGCTCTATTGCTCAACCCTCCCCCAAAAAAGAGGGCTCTAATTTGGAAGGGGGGGGGGAGCTTTATTTTAGGGAATACAATATTTTGAATTGTCAAAAATCTCATAATTTATATCCAAATTGAATAAACTTACTTAACGCATTGTTTGACTGCGTCCGTGATGTAGCCCAAACCCTGATCGCTAAACATTTTCCCGGCGTGTTCAATGATCGTTGAGTTCTTAAAAACCCATTTTATGAAAAATTTTATTAACTGGTAGAGATTCCTCCCACTGTTCACCTTGGATCTGCAGCAGTTGGTCAGGTAGTCGATCAGATCTGGACGCCCGTTCCTGCGCAAAACTTCTGAGATGGACGGAAAAGGTTGAACCATTTTGATTGTCCGATTATGTTTTTCTATAAGTTAAAACTCAGATTTACTTAATGTTGATTCGGTTTATTTTTTTCAAAATGCTGGTGGGCGGGCGGGCATATTAAATAGGTGAGAAAAAAATGCCAAATAGGTACCAAATATGTACAAAAACTGTTAAATAGGTAAGTACAAAATTTTTACCAAAATTTAAACACCAAACAAAAAAAAAGTGATTATAAAAAAGCATATTTTGTTTTGAGCATATTTCGAGCATATTTTGGCATTTGACCGAAAATTTGGAAACATAGAGAGAGAGCAAAAGAGAGAGAGACAGGGAGAAGAGAGAGAGAGAGACAGGGAGAAGAGAGAGAGAGAGAGAGGGAGCCAGAGAGAGAGAGAAAGAGCGAAAGAGCGAAAGAAAGGGAGAGAGAGGGAGACATAGGGGGAGAGAGAGAGAAGAAGCCAGAGAGAGAGAGAGAGCGAAAGGAGAGAGAGAGACAGGGAGACAGAGGGAGAAAGCAAAAGAGAGATAAAGCCAGGGAGCCAAAAAGAGAGAGAGCGCGAAAGAGAGAGACAGAGTGAGACAGAGGAGAAAGAGAGAGAGAGAAGAGAAAGAGAGAGGGGGAGGGGGAGAAAAAGAGAGGGAGGGAGTGAAAGAGAGAGACAGAATAAGAGAGACAAAGAGAAAGAGAGAGCAGAGAGAGAGGGAGAGAGAAAGAGGGGGGAGAAAAAGAAATAGAGGGAGGTTAGAGAGGGAAAGGGAGAAAGAGAGGGAGTGTTAGAGATTGGGCTACCATTGAAAGTGGTGATTGGTCGGGGAATTGGTTACTGTACAGTAAGTAAATGTGGGGAATGAACGGGCAAAATCCGTCGGATAAACAAAAAACGCCAAAACAAGGCATAAAAGAATCAGAGATGGGTAAAAATGGTGAGAATAAATGAATAAACATTTGCCGGGGGGGCCCCCCACCTCAAAAATTGTTGATGATTGCGGGCAAACGAAAAACGGGGGGGGGGCAACAAAAATTGGTCGCTGATCTCCGGGCAAAGTGGCGGGGAAATTGAGCCTCCCCGAAATGATGCGGGGACAAATTGCTGATGCGGGGAAAAGAAAGAAAAGTTCGTCCGAAAGGAAATCGTTCGTCGTTGCTCCTGACGCCGCCGCGGGATTTAAAGAAGTTAATATGTACATTATGCTCAGATCACCTACATATAACTTTTGACAAATTAACGAAATTTCGTTTCGGTTTCGTGTTGTTTTCATGGGTTTTTGGGTTTCGTTTTCATCCTCAATTTTTTTTTTCGTTTCGTTTTTGTGAATGAAAAAAGAAATTTTTCGTTCCATTTCGGTTTCCTTGTCGTAAATGAAAAAATTTCGTTTTCAAAATGAAAAATTTTATCTAATGTTGATACCACAATACATGGTGGTGTACTGGTTAGTGTTGAGATCTTTAATTTTATCATTTGTAAGGTTTGATTTCCCGTACCTTCGGTTCTCTCTTATGAATGTTTTGTACGGAAAAAAAATTTGTTTTTAAAACCAATTTTTTTTTAAAAATAAATATTCCGAACCTTCCTTATTATAATGCTTTTTTCTTAATTTTCATTCAAACCCAAAGAAAAATTAGAATTTTTGGATCAATTACCATGCATAAAATGCTCTCAACGGGAACAAGACTGTGCTGATCCAATTGCCCATTTTATTGATTGCCGATTATCAGATTTACTTATGATTCGGTAAAAACGCTGATAATTACATCCAATCGGGATGAATAATTAAAGTCTAAAGAACGACCGATCGATCCAATGGCTTCATAACATTTTAGATGGGATTTATATTGGGTTGGGGGCATTGAATAATTTAAAAGTGCCCAAAATTACTTATAAAAGCGTTTGTTGCTGCAAATTTATTAACCCGATGGACCAACCAACACAATTTGCAATGGAATAATGCGAATGAAGCCAAAGCCCCTCGGGGGACAAATAAATATGAAGCCAAAGCCCCTCGGGGGGACAAAGAAATTTGTTGAAGACATTTGTACAGAAAGAATGACAAATGAAGGTCACTCATTTGAATGTGTTGGGCAAAACGCCGACAAAGAAGATTAGTGGGGAATATCCATCAAATATTTAAGTAAGTGAATGAAAACCAAAAAAAAGAGAAAGTGAAAAAAACATAAAAATAAATAAAGAGAGGACAAAAGAGAAAGAGACAGAGAGAAATAGAGGGAAAGAGAGCGATAGAGAAAGAAGAGAGCAAAAGAGAAAGAGAAAGAGTGTTGAAAGTGGTGATTGGTCGGTGAATTGGTTACCGTACAGTAAGTAAATGTAGGGATTGAACGGGCAAAATCCGGCGGATAAACAAAAAAACGCCAAACAAGGCACCAAAGAATCAAAAGATGGGTAAAAATGATGAGAATAAATGAATAAACATTTGCCGGGGGGGGGACAAAACGAAAAATGTTTAGGAAGACGACGCTGATCCCCGGAGGGGAGATTGCCAAAGAGATAGCCCTCCCCCCCCCCCAAAATTGTTAATGATTGCGTGCAAAAAAACGGGGGGGGGGCAACAAAAATTGGTCGCTGATCCCCGGGCAAAGTAAAGTACAAATTCCCTGCCATTTTAATAGTTCAATTAAAAAATTTAAAACAACCGGCCTGAGTTAATGAAGGTGAGTACATATATTAATTCAGACTTCAACTTGGAAAATATAATTACCGTATTTCCTGTAATAGAGCCCCATGGGCTCTATTGTTCAGCCCACCCCCTCCCCCCCCCCCCCAAAAAAAAGGGGGGCTCTAGGGGGGCTCTATTAGAGCATGGGGCTCTACTAAAGCATGGGGCTCTATTTTTCAACCTCTTTTTTCAGAAAATATTAACAAAATTTTCAATTTTTGCACAAATTTTTGGCAAAATTTGGACAATTTTGACATTTTATTCTGGCAAAATCAATGGCAAAATAGAAATAATTTCCAATTTTTTGCTCAGCAAAATCGGATGGATTTAAAAAAAATGCAGACCTCAGCTTAAAGTCTGAGATTTTAAATGAACTAAAGTTTAAAAAATGCAGAAAATTGGGCATTTTTTACTTTTAGAGATATTTTCTCCATTTTAAAAAATTTAGAAGTTATCTCAATTTTTGTCAAATTAATTTGCACAAAAAAAATCAACTATTTTTAAGAACATTTTAAAAAAGTTAAAAGTTATGACGCTTTTATTAAGAATTTATTTTGCCTGATTTCGGACCCCAGACCGGAATACAAACACTTTAAAAATATCAAAATTTTCCAAAAACCTCAAAATCATTTAAAAAACAAAAAATTCAATGCATGCTCGAATTTATGCTTTTTCAATAAATGCCAAATGTGGAAGGGTTCTTTACAGGAATTTACTGAATTTTTTAAATTCATATCTTTGCTTAAGTTGTCCAATCCTAATAAACTGGAGATAAAAATTGAAAAAAATTAAGAGAATTTTTACGCTTGAGTTATTTTCACAAATTTGTCAATATTGTATTGAGCTAGAATTGGTGAAATCGTCTAATTTAGAAACGCTAACGTGGAAGTAAAAAATCATGACATGGGAAATGCGAAAATGAGTACATTATGGCGAAATGTTTATTATTTGTGTGTATTCAATATATTTCAAAAATTTTTTTTGGAGGGAGGGGGCTTTTTCATGAAATCCAATTAGAAAATAAAACCGAACATTTTTTGTTTGTCAGATTAAATTGAGAAAATCGCATCAATAATTAACGCGCGCTCCCTTTCGAAGTGTGCGGCCTTAAGATCAGCGGCCACTTGTCAAAGCCTTGATCTTGCGATTATTGCAGCAGCTGAATATGTACAAGGAAATCAATCAAATTTATGGGCGAAGTTAAACTTAGAGAAAAAGACTTGAGGGCCCTTTCGATCGAGAAGCTCAAAAAAAATTTCATCGAGACTGAAATCGTTAGAGATCACTAAAAAAATTCGAAAATTCTCGGCGAGAATCAATCCCAAAAGTCCCTAAAAATGGTTGACCAAGATCCGGGCTCCGGTATCCCGTTTAAACAAAAAAAAAAACGGGAAAAATGTCGAATAGTGTTTCGGGAGGTATACCTTTCGTTAATTTTACCAAAAAAAACTGACAAAAATATTAAGTTAAAAATAAACAAATTCTTTTTACCCGGTACAATGACATTTTTCAGCAGAAGCAGCGCAGTAGCAAAGTGAATCGATGAACTTGATTTGCCTATCGCAACGACGACAAATCATCTTCTCCCTGAGTATTAAATTAATCAGCTTTTAACTTAAAATATTTAGCTATTTCGTTTGGGTTACAAATTAATTTTCATAATTTATATTAGAGCCTTAAATTTTCCCAAAATAAGGGTCAGGGGCGCGGACAGTGAGGGATAAAGGCAACGGTTGCTCCTAACGTGTTTAAAAGATGGCATTTTCAGTTATGTGTCATGAACTCAATCATTTCTGGCATTTTCGTTGTAATTTTGTGCGTTTTGGATGGCCAAAATTGATTTTTATAAAAGTTTAGCCCAAATATATGTGGGATTCAAACGGCCCTAAGTTTATACAAAACGGCATAAACTAACTCAACGCCATTTATGAATGCTTCCCTGATGTTGGCCAAACCCAGATCGAGTAGCACTCGTTCGGCGTGTACAATGGCATTTACGTTCTTAAAAGCTTTTTTTTTGGGAAATAATTTGTTTAACTTCGGCACATTGCAGTCCCACGGTTAACCTTGCGTTCCAAGTAGAAGTTCAGTTGGTCAAGCAGATCTGGACGCCCGTTCATGGCCAACACGTATGAGATGGGCGGGAACAGAACGTCCTGCGGAGACAGCAACGCACGTGACTTCCTACCGACAAAGAAACCATGCATAAATGCTCTCAACGGGAACAAGACTGTGCTGATCCAATTGCCCATTTTATTTAACGATTATCAATTTATGATTCACTAACTCTGATAATCACATCCAATCGGGATGAATAATTAAAGTCTGAAGAACGATATTGGGTTGGGCATTGAATAATTTAAAAGTGCCCAAAATTACTTATAAAAGCGTTTGTTGCTGCAAATTTATTAACCCGATGGACCAACCAACACAATTTGCAATGGAATAATGCGAATGAAGCCAAAGCCCCTCGGGGGACAAATAAATTATGAAGCCAAAGCCCCTCGGGGGGACAAAGAAATTTGTTGAAGACATTTGTACAGAAAGAATGACAAATGAAGGCCACTTTTGCATTCATTTGAATGTGTTGGGCAAAACGCCGACAAAGAAAATTGCGTAGTGGGGAATATGCAATGTTTAAGTATAAAGTGAATGAAAATAAAAAAAAGAAATAAATAAATAGAGGACAGAAGAGAGAGAGAGGGAGAGAGAGGGAGAGAGAAAGAGAGGGAGTGTTAGAGATTGGGCTGCCAATGAAAGTGGTGATTGGTCGGGGAATTGGTTACCGTACAAGTAAGTAAATGGGGGGAATGAACGAGCAAAATCCGTCGGATAAACAAAAAAACGCCAAACAAGGCACCAAAGAATCAAAAGATGAGTAAAATGGTGAGAATAAATGCATAAACATTTGCCGGGGGGGGGGGGACAAAACGAAAAATGTTTAGGAAGACGACGCTGATCCCCGGAGGGGAGATTGCCAAAGAGATAGCCCCCCCCCAAAATTGTTGATGATTGCTGGCAAAAAAAAAACGGGGGAAAACATAGAAATAAATAAAGAGAGGACAAAAGAGTGGACAAAAGAGAGGACAAAAGAGAGGGAAGAGAGAGAGAGAGAGAGAGGAGACAGAGAGTAATAGAGGGAAAGAGAGCGATAGAGAGAGAGAGAGAGAGAGAGAGAGAGAGAGAGAGAGAGAGGAGGAGAGAGAGAGAGAAAAAGAGAGGAGACAGAGAGAGAGAGACAGAATAAAAATGTTTGAGAATAAATGAATAAACATTTGCCCGGAAGGGGCAATACGAATAATGTTTCGAAAGACAACGCTGATCCCCGCCGGAGGGGAGATTGGCAAAGAGATAGCACGGCTTATCGATGTTTTATGCATTTATACCTTTAAATTTTATGCGGCACGCAGAATTACTCAAAAAAAAATAGTTAAGTTAGAATTGGAATACAAGAAATATAATTTCCATAAAATCCAAAGAAAATAAGACCAAACATTTTTTGTTTTTTCAAAATTAAATTGAGAAAATCCCATAATAATTAACGCGTTCCCATTTGATTTGTGCGGCCTTAAGATCAGCGGATGCTTGTCAAAGGATTATTGCAGCATCTGAATATGTACAAGTTAATTTATGACCAATTTAAACTTGGAGAAAAGACTTGGGGTTCGATCGAGAATCAAAATTTCGCCGAGTGAGATCATTAGAAATAATCTTTACCTGCTGGTGCTTTAACCTAAAAGATTCAAAAAAAGTAACATATTTTGAAAATTTTGGTTAAAAATCTGTTAAAACAAATTGAGTCAAAAATTAAAATTTTTGAGCAATTTTCATAACAAAACGTAAAACTTTGTAAAAAATTAAAGATGACAAGAAATGCCATTAATAAAGTTTTGCCATTAAATTCATATAATTTACACGCCTAAAAAATATTCCTGAATTTTGTGTATGCTGATCCTAATAGCCCATTCAAATCAAAATCTGCAAATTAAAAAAAATGTCTGACAATCCGAAGAAAGTTGAGAAACGATTGAAAGAAATGGGAGTTTTTTTATACAAAAGCGGAGGAAATTTCCGAAAATTGGCCCCACTAAACGAGTAAATTTGCATTTCCAAATTTTCAATTTAATTTCTGACGACGTTTTTTCAAAATATTGTTGACTAAAAAGTCGCACTAATTTAAAATTTTTCGAAAAATGCCTATGATTATGTCGACGGGCTTTTTGCGCCGATAATTGCGGTCTAACGGAATATTAAATCCGCAAATTAGAACGACATACGCACAAGTTAAGCACACCTGTTAATTGTGGCATTTAGTCCATTGTTTGTGTGTGTTGTTTATTTGCTGGAGTAATTACCATTTAAATTTTTTACCCATTTTTTCAGCATTGCCGCTTTAATTTTAATATAATTTTTTAAATAATCTAATGTTTTGATGGTGGAGAAATTAAGCAAAATTAAGTAACAATGAACATTTCAGTAGAATGTATTTTAAATTACATTTTTATTTTTAACAAAGAAAAATTGATAAATATTTAGCATAATTTCAAATACTACTAATTAACAATGGACTTTGTCGATTGGTCTATCTCAGTGAAAATTCCAATCATTTACTTATCCATTTGTATAAGCATCCCGTCAATGGCACTTTATATTGCCGAAATTGTCACCATCGTTCGGCACAAAAAGTTCCACAACTCATTCTATGCGCTTTTTGTTATGCGGGCAATTCCGGTAACAAATTTAAATTGAAAAAACAGTCAGAATTCCGATTTGTTTGTATAAGAATTATAATTAATTCACCATTAAATTGATAGAGTTTTTTTAATCAAAAAATGTTCCAGGATTTGCTGTACGTATTGGATATTTTCTACGGCAATCGGTTGCCCTCCATAATGGGTGCCGTGCTTTACCCCATTTATGCAAAGTTCCCAAATTGTATGCTTGCAATGTTTTTGTTCCTTGCCGGGCACACATTCCAAGCGAATAATTTGGCCACGGCATTTATTTTATTGAATCGATTAACCGCAATTATAATGCCAACAAAACATGAAAAGGTCTTTAATAAGCAGGGATGGCACTTTTAGGCAAATGCCTATTTTTTTGCGAACTTGGCACAGTGAGTTAAGCACGAAAAAACATGTTTTTAGCTTTATTTGGAGCTTCTAGAGTGGACTATATAATGCCTATTTATGCCTATTTTGGGTTTTTTGTGGCTAATGCCTAGTTGTGCCTATTTCGACATTTTTGGCTACTTTTTTTAGGATTTTGAGATATTTTGCAAAAAAATGCCAAAAATAAAGGCAAAAGTGGAGCGTTCGTTTTCGGCATACAAAAACATTTTGGCAGACAATTGGATGAGCTTTACTCAGGAAAATTTAGAAAAATTTATGATTTGTAACTGCAATAAGCAGAAATGATCACTTATTTTTCCTTTTTTTGTTTTGTTAAAACCTTCGGTAAAAAATTTTATTTGTCTATTTTTGTGCCTATTTCATGCCTATTTTGGCATTTTTTTCTCACCTATTTAGGAGTGCCATCCCTGTTAATAAGGCTATTTATAACAAACAAAACGTTTTTTTAAGATATGGATAAAATTGCTTCCGTTTATAACAATTTTTGTTTACGTTGTGCCAACATTTTCGTATTGGCCGATGTTCAAAATGAATGCAACGAACCAATTGAATGACCCAAATTCAACCACAGACCGCAGTTTCTTCGTGCACGAAGCTGGAGATGTAATTTTTTAAACAATTTCATAAATTTTACATCTTATAGCTTGTGTGATTCAAATTTAAATGATGGCTGAAACTGAATTGGTTTTCCTTATTAAAATTTTCATTAAGGCACCGTACTGCTTGTATTTGGGTTATGTTGGTGCCGTGTTTTCTGGCATTTTTATGATTATATGCCTTTTGATAAATATTTGCACATTCGTGGCATACAAATTACACATGAAAAAAGTTGCCATAAACGGAAACAACTTCGACGATGTCAAAAAGAAATTGTTGTTTTATGCATTGGCAACATTTTTGGGTCATTTACTTGAGGGAAGCCAGTTTTTGGTAAAAAAAAGTCATTGAATATTAATGTTTTACACTTTTTTTAACAAACAAAGATTGCTGTTTTGACTAAGATGACTGACCCGAAAATAATGGCTGTGATTGTCATCTACTATCCTTTGGTTATGGACACAGGTTTGAATCAGCCCGAAAACGCGCCCATTCCGGGGGCCTATTTCAATTGTGTCATACCGTATATACTCTTTTAATTACTCATGGGTAATTATTTTTCAACCTTTTTCTAGAGTGGGTAATTATTAGAAAGTGGGTAATTATTTTTCAACCCTCTCTTAGAGTGGGTAATTATTAGAGAGTGGGTAATTATTAGAAGGTGGGTAATTAAAAGAGTATATACGGTATCTCCGATATGATCATGACACGATATCATATCGGTATGCAAAATTTTTGTTTCAATTAAATCGTATAAAAATCATATGCCGCCCATGATATGTCATATGGGGGTGTCATATGTGCGTTTCAATTAGATCGGGTATGATATCAGAGATATGTGTATGATATCACTTGTAATATCATCCGCAGCACATGACTTCCCATATGACATATCATAGGATCATATCGGAGATATGACACAATTGAAATAGGCCCCAGGGCATCGGGTTTACAAATCCTAAGGGATCAATTAAAAAAAATTCTTCGTCGTGGGGGAAAATATTTAGCTAACATTAATATGAAGATTGAGAATCGAAATGGTCAATATCGTTAACAGGTACGGTAGTGCTGTCAAGCTGGTTACTGTTGTGGGCCAGCGGCACATTCCGTCAACAACTGATCAAAGATTTTGCGATCATTCGCATTAGAAATATTTGTGTCGGCACAATTGAAGGGCCCCGAAACAATAATTATCGGGCAGTTCGAGGAGGAGCTGTTGGTCATCAATTGCATACAAATTCCGTCCAACAATTGCCGACAGTTTCTTAACGTGACGCAAAAACAATGAATTAAGTTCACAGATTGATAATTCCGTCTTTTTTTTTTGATGATTGAAATTAAAAAAAACAAATCATTGTAAGCTTAACTTTTTACGCTAATAAAAAAGATTTGAAATGATATTGCCCATTTTTTATGAAGATGCCGGAAACCCCTCCTTTTTTTGTGTTGTTGATTTTCATAAACAAAATCATTCTTTGAACATTTGCTCAATACCTTAAAAATTAAAATTGCCAAAAAAATAATATACTTAATAATTAAACCACCACACACATGATATCCTTCTCCTAATGATCCCATTGTGTATTCATTGTGAAGTCCTCTCTCTTCACTATATCAATTGAAACGAATATTTTTTTAAATGTAGAAATTTGGCGAATTTCAGCAATCGGAAAGGAAAGGTTAAATTTGATGGTGGCAACGGCGACCAATAAAATGTAATTATTACCTATTCATTAAACAGGGAGCATAAAAGGTAAAGATGCTTACTAAACGCTTACTTTGATTTGTTGATTGAATGAAAATGTTTGGCAAATTGAATTAAAAAACAAAATAATGATGAATTGGCGCCATTCATTTGATCAGAGCAAAGCAACATTATAAAAGCTTACGATAATTTCACTCAATTTCAAACATTGTTATTCCCTGAAAATTACTGACAATCTACCGAAAAACTTGTAAATCCCCGAAAATTACTGAAAATCTACCGAAAAAGTTCAATAAAATGTTCCGTTTTGTCTCTGTTTTTCTGTTGATTGCTCTGTTCGCTTTGGTTGGGATGAATAATGCACAAAAAGGTCCAGAAAATGCGGCCGCCCATGCTGTTGGTGAGCCAGAAGAGGCCTCTCCGCCCGTCTTCCGCGCTCTCCGTAAGTTTTTCAGTTCAAACAATGAATTTATTTATACACGGTAATCATTTTTAATTATTATAATTATATTAAATTATATTCTGTAGGTGAAGCTGATGGGCATGATGGGGGGCATTGCCACCATTGTCCATGCCATCGACACGATTGCCACCATTGTCCCCACTGTCATGGAAAGAAATGAGCGATGAATGTGCCGAAGCTTAAAGTGATCGGCCAAGCTGGTGCCCAGTACATAATGAATACAATTTGTTATTCAAAGATTTATTCTGTGTACCTATGAGTAAAGATGTTCGAGAGTCTCGATTCGAGAAATTTCTCGCGGTTCGGTCTCTAATCTCGGGGGGTCAAATCCCAGTCTTGATTTCTTGCTGCCGCAAATCCACCGAAAAGTAAATATACATAAGATTAGAAAGAAAAGTTAATTTAAAACATTAAAAAAATACAATTTGATATAAATGAAAATAATTTAATTTTAGAAATGAGAATCTGGCGTTTTCATTTGATCACGTGATCAATCAATCAATCAAACATCGAGTTGAACTTGTGGAAAATCCTTCAATATTTTTAATTACAATAAATGGATTCCCAAAAACGTACCATCCACTCACAAACAATCATCAGAATGACCACAAGGACCCGCATTATGAATTGACTGCTGCTACGACTTGCAAATGAGAATGATGTATGGAAGACCGGGATAAATAGAGGCCGGGGCCAACCTGGAGAAATTATAATTTTTTGATCAATTTTGAAATCTGATCGAAGTTCTTAATCAAATCATACTTTAAAAGAGTTTCTTAAACCCATAAACAAAGGCTGCACGACCACACGAATTCAAGACTAATTTTCATGGCAAATTTGTTCAAAATTTTTTGTTTTTTTGAGAAGCACCGGATGTATTGGGTAAGCATATTTTTTATGCATGATCCCCTTGATGGTTTGAAACGATTTTGTTAAAATTCTGTGATTAGAATTAGAATAAATATGTATTTATTTTGGTTAATAATTAAAACAAAAAAACTACGGGACAGACGCATTCGCTTTAGCTACATTTGTGTTCTCGATGCCAACGTAGCACAAGCAGGAATCTTTGTTCAACACAAACCCGTATTCAGAAAGTTTTTCCTCACAGATTTCTAAACTTTGCTCCACCACACAGCCCCATTCGATGACGGTGTTGTTTGGTATTGTCGCTAAAAATAAATTTATATTATACAATCCCGTTTGGGGGCCACAAATTCAAATGTCATTTTTGGATTTTGTGTGGCGTCCAATCTCCACAAATTTTTAGTATCAATTGACAGTTCTGGACAAGACGAGACAAATCGGACTAAGATAAATGTGGGGCCAAGTCGGGAAACGCGTGAACTTTTCATTGTTGCTTTTGAAATTGGAATTTGTGCCCCCAGGAACGGAAAAGTACCACCCAATGCATTAGTATGTATTAGAGTTGATCGGTACCGGGTTTTTTGGGGAAAACCGAGACCTGGATTTAGAAAATAAAAAAACCGGGATTTTATAAGGGGAATTCAGTCCCAAAATTGGAGACTTCAGTACCAGTCTCGGTCCCGACCAACTCTAGTATGTATGTATATAAAATTCTTTTACACCTGAAGTGCAGTTGAACAAATAGCAGAACTGATCTCCGTTCGGGCATTTTTGCCCTAAAGTTTTCTGTTTGTCCGGAGTTTCCACTGCTCGTTTGCAGAAATGCGGAGGCCGCAGTACGGTGGTTGTTGTGGGAGTTGTCGTCGTCGTTGTGGGAGTTGTGATAGTTGACGTTGGTGTTGTGGTGGTGGTATTCGTAGCGGGCTCCTAGTCCATGCACTAATTTTTCCAATAGTAAGACTAACTGTAGGGCATGCCCTCAGAAAATTTGTGCCATCATTTTTGTGTCCAATTTTTGGTCAGAATTTTCAAAATTTGTTAAGGGTTTGTACAAATCTGTAGAATTTTGACAAAACATTTCGTTTGGTGTTGTTCGACTTTTGAAAAATTTTTAAATTATGGCTTAATCTGTTAGGATATTGTGCCAATTTTTAAACAAAAATTGGACTAAAATCCATAATTTGACTATTTTTAAGGGTTATCCGATGAAATACGAAACCCAAATGGCATAATAACACAAATTCCGAAAAAAATATCAACGAAATTGAGGTATAATTAACCCTTTAAGTACAAATTCGGACCGTTTTCTTGCACAATCCAGTACCATTTCCGATCACTTTTTTGTCACAGAGATTGTTAGCACTGATATGGCTGGCCGGCCAATGCATCGCCACAAAAAATACGTCCATAAAAATGACATAGACTATCAAGACAAAAGCTTAGCTGTACATACATCTGTCATCTCGTTTATTGCGAAAAAAACAAGGACATGTTTGAAGATATCGATGTAATTGTGCATTTTTGATTAAAAAATGAAAATTTCATAAACCCAGCCCTAATTATAGCATTCAAAAATGAATATGCGAAATTAATTGTGCCCAGGTTTCGCCTTTTTACTCACGCCCAGCAACTCGCAGTAATTCAACTGACAATTTTTTTGTTTTTTTTTTTTAAATTTTTATTTTATAAACAGTAAAATTACGTTTTCATTCTTGCCAGCAACGGAAAACTTCTTAATAGGTTACCTATTTTATTTTTTAGTAATAAATTTCAGCAAAATATACGTTTTCAGCCTTGCCCCAGCACCAAAGGACTTTATAAAGAATTTTTATTTTTATCAACATGTAAAAACACACGCAAATTAACCACATGTGTTAATTGTGGCATTTAGTCTACTTGTTTGTGGGTCTTGATTATTTGCTGGCATAATTTTCATTTTAACAAAATTTGTTACCAATTTTTGTTTTCTTCATTGTCGCTTAAATTAATATATTCAATAATTAATGTTTTGTTGGTAGTGCCATTTAGAAAAATGAGCACAAAACGACAAAAAATAAAACCCCTAAAAAGCTTCACGCTAAATTTTATGTTTTCCAAAAGAATGGTCATGTAAAATTTGTACAGGAAAGATGCAAAACATTCGATCAAATTAACAAATTAATTGCTACATTATGCGCAAGTAATGATCTAAATCTATTGACCATAAGCCCAGAGAATACCTTCTACGAACCTTTGTAAATTAAAATTGCTCGCTGTAAAATATATTTAATTAGTGTTTCCCCATCCCGCAATAATGGCATTTCCGCTTCGAATTTTTTCCAGCGGTCCACAATGAATACAAATCGAATAAAGTCCACAGATTGGATTTTTTAGCTAATTCATTAAGTTTTATTTTTAATGCTAAAACATTTAAACGCAAAAAATCGAATCTGCCAATTTTTCCTTTTTTCAGCGGCTCCTTTTCAGCTAAAAGACTTAATAAATGATATTTAATTAATTGCCTCTACCGAATTTTTTTCAGGGGGCGTTTTAATACCACCGGAATTTTTTGCCCTTTTTTGCTCTTCGGCCGCCTCACATCCACATTTCCCAATCAATTTTGGCCTCGAAATCCCCAAAAAACATAAAATTACAACAATGAAAAAGCAAGTAATGATCGGATTCATGCTTTTCGAATGATTTTGAAACCAGTGATTTTTGGAAAATACTCTTTCTTATACCCAGGCAAAAAAGTGAACATAAATATTCTCCAAGGTCAAAGATTCGGGGAAACAAATATGCATATTGAAAAGGAAATAGCAACAATTTCAATGTTTTTAGTCTGTGTTCACTGTTTGAATATTTTCATCCAAATTCCTTTCGTACTCAAAGTCAGTTCTTTCTTTTTTTGGGCTCATTCGGACCTTCGTTTGTGTCAAGCATTCTAAAAATTAGAATAGAAATTAGAGTTGGCCGAGACCGGGATTTTCGGGGAAAATCGGGACCGGGACCAGCAGGGACCGGGAAATGGAAAAAACCATTCAACTCCCCCACCACTCACCACTACACCACAACGGCGTATCCAGGGGGGGGGGGGACGCGGGACGCGGGAGGGGGGGGGGAGGGGAGGGGGAGGGAACGCGGGAGGGAGGGAGGGGGGGGGAAAGGGAGGAGGGGGGAACGCGGGAGGGGGGGGGAGGGGAGGGGGAGGGAACGCGGGAGGGAGGGAGGGGGGGGGGGGGAAGGGGAGGAGGGGGGAACGCGGGAGGGGGGGGGGAGGGGAGGGGGAGGGAACGCGGGAGGGGGGGAGAGGGGGGGGGGAGGGGGGGAGGGGGGAAACGCGGGAGGGGGGGGGGGAAGGAGAGGAGGGAAACGCGGGAGGGGGGGGGGGAGGGGAGGGGGGGGGGGGGGGGGGAACGCGCGGGAGGGGGGGGGGGAGGGGGGGGGGAGGGGGGGGGGGGGAAACGCGGGAGGGGGGGGGGGGAGGGGAGGGGGGGGGGGGGGGAACGCGCGGGAGGGGGGGGGGGGAGGGGGGGGGAGGGGGGGGGGGGGGGGGAAACGCGGGAGGGGGGGGGGGGGGGAGGGGGGGGGCGGGGGGGGGGGGGGGGAGGGCGGGGGAACGAGAAGTGCCACCCGCTCGCACGCAAGTCGAGGAGTCTGAAAATAGAAATATAAAAATGAAAAAAAGGAAATGGTCGTTGGCGGAGCAATCTGGGCAGAACCGCGCTGTGTTACGGGGAGAAAACTCGGCAAAATGTCATTTCGTGTCGTTGAAGTTGATGACGACGAGTTTCCCCTGACAACCCGACTCAATAGCCTCCCTTTTTCCTCTCGAGCAGATCACTCAAAACCACTTTAATAGCTTTTCTTATGGGCTGAAACCGATAGAACAATCAAAAATTTATTGGGGCGAGCATTACCAAATGCTGATTTTGTTTTTAATATTAAATTTTTGTAGCACCCTAGTGTAGGCATCGAAATTTTTAAAATACACGGGCAAGGGTTAAAGGCAAGGGTCGCCGCCGACCTACACGGGCAAGGGCAACATGGGTTAAAACTCCCGTGTCCAGAAAGACACGGGGCCCGTACACGGGCAAGAGTTAGGGAATTTCAATTTAATTGGACGGGAATCCCGTATTATGCCGATTCCAATTTGACAAGATAGGAAAACGGCCGTGGTCTCGGTAGAACACAAAAACAGCTGATTTCGACTGTACCCGCCGTCGATCATTTCCTATGTGATTCACGAGAAATACTAAGTACCATTAATAAAGTTTTGCCATTAATCCCGATTTTTGCGTAAGCTGATCCTGATTTTTTAGCCCATTCAAATCAAAATCTGCAAATTATAAAAAATGTCTGACAATCCGAAGAAAGTTGAGAAACAAATGAAAAGAATGTGAGTTTTTTTTTATACAAAATCGGAGGAAATTTCCCAAGATTGGGCCCCACTAAACGAGTAAATTTGCCATTGCCAAAATTTTCAGTTTAATTTCTGACGACGTTTTGTTCGGTGTCTTCGCATTTTGTGACCCTTTTGTGCTCGGACTGAAATTCGCGCTTATCAGCGATCGATTTGATCGTTTGGTGGACGCGCATTTCAAATTGAAGGAATGGTCGTTGGGCAATTTGCACATTGGTCGCGCAATCGACGGGGAGGACGCAGAAATTGTCAACCGCTTTGGCACTGAAATGGACGATCGTGGGCTGCCAAGTCCGCAAGTGCCGCTGCCTGCCAAAGTGACCGGCTTTGAACGGATTGACATAAAGTCGTTACTTTCTACCATTTGTCAATTAATTGGCCATAATTTTAGTTGCATCGACCAAAGTGTCATCGATTTTCTCCAAAACATCCGACGACTTTTCAAGCCCAAAAAGGCCAATCTTTCCATTAGAATAGGCGACAACCAAAAGCTCAGTTTGGAAATCATTTGGCACCGCATTTGGCCGTTGATCAACAAAAACATTTGCGTAATTTCTGTGGATTATGCCGAATTGGTCCGTTTGCGCCGTTTCTCACCGGCCATTCTTGGCGATTGTGCAAAGCTCCGAGTGATCCATTCCGATTATGTTTTTCCCGAGTTTCCGGCCGATGACAGCGCTGGCGCTTCTTCTGGCCAAGCAGTGGCCAAATGGTTGCACACGCCCCGCGGTGATGGACTTCCGAAGGTGTTGGGATGCCGATTACTTTTGGAAAGAATGGTGCAACTCAAACAGGTGGCTTTTTTTAATTTGGGAAAATATGGATCATACGGTCCAGACTCAAAATCGAACGAAATATAGGTATATCAATCGACTCCGCTCGGTCTGCAATGTAAGAATCTGAAAAATTTTTTGTTGAGCAGCCATTCCCTGAAGAGTTACAGACCCGGGACTGAAGTGTATTTGACAGAGGACTCAGTTGTTTACTGATTAAAAATCAAAATATACTTCAGTCCCGGGTCTGTAACTCTTCAGGGAATGGTTGCCCAACAAAAAATTTTTCGGATTCTTACATTGCAGACCGAGCGGAGTCGATTGATATATATTTTTTGATCGATTTTGAGTCTGGACCGTATGATCCATATTTAAACCTTAATTTGTTTTATTGCACAAATTCCTTCATTCCTCTTAAGGAATTTTTCAAATCGACCGATTCGTTCAATTTCATCATCTATTTTACGGCAGCGTACATTGTGCCATTCGAATTGCAAAACAATTTGACGGCGGAGCGATTGGTGTGCCGTCGCATTGCCCAAAACCTTTGGCTGTTGGTTCGTTGTCCGATTGAGCGCGACGAAGACAAATGGGCCAAGTGGGAAAAGGAGGCCACTGAGTGGGATTGGTGTCCATGGAATTACATCTACATTAACGTCAAAGACAGGGACATCGGCGACGGGTAAACTACCTAATTTTTGTGATTTGCCAAATGAAAACAATAATTATTTTGAGTTGTTTTTAAATCGGTCCAAAAGATCTGCCCCGATCCTACAATCGCGCGTAGCCAGAAAAAATTTCGGATCAGAAAGATTGCCATCTGAGCGTTGGAGCTCAGCTGGGTTCCCGTCCGAGCGCCAATTCACCCCCCCACCCACCCTTCCCCAAATGCTCGATTTAGGGTAGATAGAGTTAGTTGGCCGGGACCGGGATACCGACCGGGACCGGTCGGAAAATTCCCGGTTTTTGGAATCCCGGTCCCGATCCCGATTCCGCTTTTTAAAAAATCGGGATCCCGTCTCGGTGGGCCTGGACTAACCGGGAAAAAAGTACATTAAGGATTGGGTTTTTGAGCGCTAAAGGCAGTCCGTTGTGGTCGCATCAGGTGGTTCCGACAGTAGTTGATTTCGACATTCGACAGTGAATTCCAAAAAATGTTTCGAACTTGTTAGACATTTCGAATTTTCAACTTCTAAATGCTTTTTAGACCTGTACGTTATCCGTTTTGCTAAAAAAAAAATGCATTTTTAGGCTTGCCTCGAAAATTACAGATTTTTTGAGTGTAGGCGTATGATTGTTATCAAACTATTGTAACCTTTTTACTTTTTCAGGGATTTTATATCATTTTCGTGGGTCGAAATGCCTAAAAATACGAATTTAGACTTCTTGGAAAATTATAGAATTTTTAACAGTGGCACTGTCGAAATCAACTACTGTCGGAACACATGATGCCGTTGTGGTGTAGTGGTGAGTGGTGGGGGAGTTGAATGGGTTTTTCCGTTTCCCGAACCCTGCTGGTCCCGGTCCCGATTTTTCCCGAAAATCCCGGTCCCGGCCAACTCTAATTTCTATTCTAATTTTTAGAATGCTTGACACAAACGAAGGTCCGAGTGAGCCCAAGAAAAGAAAGAACTGAGTTCGAACGGAATTTGGATGAAAATATTCAAACAGTGAACACAGACTAAATGGCTTCAAAATTAGAGACCGGACCCAAAACCAAAACCAAAAATTTTTTTTGGGTTTTTGTACAACAAATTGGACCAAAAGTTTTTTGGTTTTGGGTCAACTTGGAGTAAAACCCAAAAAAAACCAAAACCTAAAAAATCCCAAAAAAATGTTTTGGTTTTGGTTTTGGGTCCAAGTTTCCGGTCTCTATTCAAAATCATTCGAAAAGCATGAATTCGATCATTACTTGCTTTTTCATTGTACTTTTGTGCTTTTTGGACATTTTGAGGCCACGGACAATGAGAAATTGGTGAAGCTAAAGCTATTGAAGGTGTTGAAATTGATGGAAGGAGAAGCGGGAGCGTCTGTTCGATTCTTATTTCGACAATTAATTGGTTGGATTCTCGACCAATTGCAACACCGATTTACATATCGAATGCTAGACCCTAATTTAACATAAGGCCTAGCTACTATCAATTTAACTAATCATCTTCTGAGTATAGTTCTTTCGGACTAAGGCTTTCTTTCCTTTCCCCGCATCAGCAATTTGTCCCCGCATCATTTCCGGGAGGCTCAATTTCCCCGCCACTTTGCCCGGGGATCGGCGACCAATTTTTGTTGCCCCTCCCCGTTTTTCTTTTGCCCGCAATCATCAACATTTTGGGGAGGGGCGGGGGCTATCTCTTTGCCAATCTCCACTCCTGGGATCAGCGTCGCTCTCCTGACATTTTCGCATTGCCCCCGCCCCCCCCCCCCCGCCGGCAAATGTTTATTGATTTATTCTCACCATTTTTACCAGGGTTCGCAGATCTGAGGTTTTAGCCTCATTTTGTGGCTTTTTGATAGTCCAATGAGGCTAAATTTTTAAAATGAGGTTTAGCCTCATTTGTGGCTTTTTTGAGTTTGATGAGGTTTTTTGAGAATTTCGTGATAAATAAAAAATTTATATTAAATTTTGAATATTTGGCGTAATGTTCATCCATTTTGTCTCGCTAATGGTGTCTTTCAGGGATGGGCGGAATTCCGACTTCCGAAGTTCCGACTTCCGAGTTCCGACATTTTTTGGGCTCGGAATTCCGAGTTCCGACTTCCGAAAATTTTTGACAATGCGGAATTCCGAGTTCCGACTTCCGAAATTTTAAGGAAAAAATCGGAACTTTTTTCGGAAGTGTTACCCAAATTTTTGCAAAAAATGACAATTTGTGTCGATTTTGAACACAATGCCAAATTAAATTTAAAAAATCCTTAATTTAATATCTTTTGCAAAGCGCGCATTTCCAATATGTATATGTCTCAGTGGTTAAGCAGTTTCGTGACTTATGTTGGGTTCTATTCCCCCGAGAGAAAACTCATTATATGTTTTTAATTTAAGTCTTTTTATTGATTCTTAGTCATCGCTCAAAAACCCTTAAAAAATGGTGATTTTTTTTTGAAATTTTGGGCACATTTCCTAATTAAATTCACTAATTAATTTTTTCCCCCGGTAGAGCCTATCGGCACCGCCGGAACTCTCCTATTCCCTAAAAACTTGAAAAAATTACCTTATTTATAAAATTTTGGTTGCAAATCCCTTAACAGATCGAGACAAAAATTCGAAATTTTCTCGGCGGCGCCTATCGGCACCGCCGACCCCCTCCCCCCCCCCCCCACCTTCTCAAAAATCCTGTATTCCTGACTAATTTTCTTTAAAAAACCATACCCAAAAATAAAGCCCCTAAAAATTTTAACCTTTTTAAAAAATTCTTTTCAGCGGCGACGCTAGTCACCCAACAAAAACCTTTAATAAAAAGCCATAAAATTTTCAATTTCAGGAATTTTTGAACCTAAAATTAAAAAATGTTCAAAAACTTTTTTTTGTTTGCAATCAAACAAGTCAATTGTTGAATTTAATTGTTAAATGTTTGTTGTTTTATTGTTTTTGGTTCGTAAATTGATTTATTCAAGTCAAGGCAACATATTTAAGAAAATTTTTAAAACTTCCGAGTTCCGACTTCCGAATTCCGAGTTCCGACATTTTTTGGGCTCGGAATTCCGAGTTCCGACTTCCGAAAATTTTTTAAGGCCCGGAATTCCGAGTTCCGACTTCCGAAAAATTTTTAGGCCCCGGAATTCCGACTTCCGAGTTCCGAAATTTTCTGAGGTCGTCGGCGCCCATCCCTGGTGTCTTTCATTGGTCCCGATTTTTTTTTTTAATGAAGGTTTTAAGCAATTCTGAGAAGTATTCGGGGGTATCGAGGTCCCTGATCACGAATTGACATCATTTTCATTTTTAGAAAAAGCGTGTTCCGGTTTGAAATAATTGGGAATTTTCTTAATAAAAAAAACATCATTTTCCATTTTTTTTAATGCAGAAAAGCATCACATTTTTTTCTAAAAATAGCTGCAAATCTGTTAACAAATCGAGCCAAAAATTCGAAATTTTTCTCGGCGGCGCCTATCGGCACCGCCGACCCCTCCCCCCACCCACGCACCTAAAAAAGTATTTAGGAACAATCGCGCGCAAAAAATTGAAATTTCGCTTATTTCTGTCGATTCCGGTGTCCAGTGCTTTCGTGGAGCGGGTTTTTTCACTCTGCTTAGCACAATGGACGGATGTGCGCAATTCATTGAAAGTTGAGACCGTAGAATCACTGGCCCAAATCAAAGTCAATTTCGATCATTTGTGCCCCGAGTTTTACCAAATGTTAATTTCAAACAAAAAATTGCTTAAATCGATCACGGATAATCAAAGCATTTGAACATTTCACATTCACTATTTACCGGTTAAATAAAGCTTTGGGAAAATGAAGTTTTTTGGTCCCAAATGAGGCTTTTTTGCCTACCAAATGAGGCTTTTGAAAATTTTCATCTGCGAACCCTGATTTTTACCCATCTTTTGTTTTTTGTGCATTGTTCTGACGTCTTTTTGTTTATTCGACGAATTTTGCACATTCGGCCCCACATTTACTTACTGTACGGTAACCAATTCCCCCGAACAATCACCACTTTCATTGCCAGCCAATTTCTGACACTCTTTTTCTCTCCTTCCCTCTCTCTTTCTATGTCTCTCTTTCGCTCTCCCCTTTGTCTCTCTCTCTGTCTGTCTCTTTCGCTCTCCCTTCTGCCTCTCTCTTCTGTATCTCTCTGTCTCTCTCTCTCTCTCTCTTCCCATCTCACAAGTGTTGGCCATGAACGGGTCTCCACATCTGCTTGACCAACTACCTGAATGCCATTGTACACGCCGAACGAATGCTACTTAATTTGACATAAAAAAAGGAAAATATGGATCATAGCTCCCAGACTCGAAATCAATCAAAACCACTTTTATAGGGTTTCTTAGGTGCTGAAACCGATAGAACAATCAAAATTTTTTTGTCGCTCCGCCTTTAAACCGGCTTTTGAACGGTTTAAAAATTGCCAAAAATGGAGATTTTTGACGTAAATTTTGTTGGTATTCAAATGGCGTCTGATCGTGTCCCGTCACATCTAGATCGATTTGTCTCGCCTAGAGCTGTCGAATGATTCTAAATTTGTTAGGGTTGGTCGCCGGCAGAACACAAAATTTACGTTAAAAATCACCATTTTTGGCAATTTTTAAACCGTTCAAAAACCGGTTTAAAGGCGAAGCGACAAAAAAAGTTTGCTTGTTCTATCGGTTTCAGCACCTAAGAAACCCTATAAAAGTGGTTTTGATTGATTTCGAGTCTGGGAGCTATGATCCATATTTACCAAAATAAAAATTCCTTTTTATTTTCTAATCGAATTTCTTGCATTCCAATTCTGACCTATTCACAAGACGATTTTTATTTACATATTTATTTTTAAATAAGTTGCTCATAGTGTTTAAATATTTTTTATTTGGGGTTGAATTTAAATTGCACATTAAAATGACCGGATTTTTAAATATGCTCGAATCGGTAACTCAGGCCGCCCGATTTGAATTTTTGCACAATTTCATATTTTACTCTTTAAAATTTAATAATTCCGACGCTTAAACGACTCTCAAAAATATGCGATTTTTTCTGCCTTCCGCCGTTTCAAAAACAATGGCACAACAAATTATTTTGTACTTAAAAATTTCGCCAATCTCCTTTAAAAATGCATATTTTCTGCTTTTGTGATATTTTATTGAAAGCGATTTTAAGTAATTTTTTGCAGATTTTCAAAGCTAACTTAACCGGCTCAAATGCGGTTTAAAGGCTTTGCTACAACATTCTTGATCGAAAATTCGGTTTCAGCACCAAAACAAACCTAGAGAAGTGTTTTTTGGAAGGTTGATAGTATTTTATACCAAGCTTTTCCATCGTTGCAAAAAGCAAAAAGCGTACTTCAATTTTAGCTACTGCGCCGGTTTAAGCACAAGATGTCATCATGGCCGCTCTTACTTTCACCAAATCCAGCTGCTCAACCCAACACCTAAATTGCACAAGGATTTATTAGTGTTGCCCAAACATTTCGGAAAATGGCATTCAAAATCTCAAAAAACCAACTTTTTAAGATCAATAAACAAAAATGTGTACTATAAAATCCTCGCAATTTTTCTCTTTTTTTTTGACCAAAAAGCGTTTTATTAGGACAATTTTGAAGAGAGTTATGAATTTTTTAACTTCTGGTGCATTCTGCATTTCCAGAACATTAAATAACAAATTCTGGTGCATGCTGATTTTCCGTAAACTTAATTCTGGTTCATACTGTCTTTCCCGAAAACCTAATTCTGATCCGAGGATTTCCAGAACATCAAATAACAAATTCTGGTTCGTACTGGCTTTCCGGAAACCTAATTCTGGTCTATATTGGTTTTCCGGAACACCAAATTCTGGTCTATATTGGTTTTCCGGAACACCAAATTCTGGTCCAGTTGACTTTCCGGACCAGCAAATTCTGGTGCATTCTGGATTTCCAGAACATCAAGTAACAAATTCTGGTGTATCTCTGATTTTCCGGAAACCTAATTCTGGTCTATACAGTCTTTCCGGAACATCAAAATTAAATGTGTTTGTCACATTTGGCTTGTTTTGTGTTTTCGGAATGCCTAATTGCTGAATTGTTTGTGTTTTCAACACATTTGACTTGTTTTGTGTTTTTGTTAGGGGGTAAATGACTGAATGTTTGTGTTTCCCACTTATTGACTTGTTTTGTGTTTGTGTTTTGGGATTAAATGACTGAATGTTTGTGTTTTCAACACATTTGACTTGTTGCGTGTTTGTGTTAGGGGGTAAATGACTGAATGTTTGTGTTTCCCACTTATTGACTTGTTTTGTGTTTGTGTTTTGGGATTAAATGACTGAATGTTTGTGTTTTCAACACATTTGACTTGTTGCGTGTTTGTGTTAAGATAAAATGAGGGAAGTCTTTTTCCGGCTGATACTGACTTTCTAGGAAACCTAATTCTGGTCCAGCTGGCTTTCCGGGACAGCAAATTCTGGCGTTCAAAATCGGTCGAAATGGAAGCCAGATTTGGATTCTCCAAACCCCGAAACCCCCTAGAAAGAGCTTTTTTATCGACTTTGAAAAAACATCTTTTTTTATTGATGTCACATAACAGAAAAGTACTGAATGGGACCTAGCCAAGCCCTAAGGGTATCTGCCATTTATTGAAGCAAAAATCAAATTATCTATATAAACTTCAGTACTGTGATTTTTTTATGTCAAGTTAAGAAATTGTGTTCTGCAATTGATGGAATGAAGTGAAACGTTGATACTTAACACAATTAGTCGAATATTTTATTAAGCTTTGGAGAATTAACATTTTTATTTCATGCATCAAATTATAAAAATTTACTTTTGCCCTTAAGCAAATTCACACCTTTAGGTAATCAACACTCAAATGAGACTAAATGCCCCAATTACAAATTTGCGTATTTTGTTCTAAGAAAAAGTTTCATTCGTAATTAATTAAATTTGCTGATTTAATATTCTGTTGGACCGCAACTACGGAGAAAAAAGCTCCGCCAACTTAATCATAGGCATAACATAAGAGGTAAATTTGTGTAATAATCAAAGCATTTTTGATGAATTTAATCTTTCTTTTAAATGCCGAAAAGGTTTAAAAATGTAAAAGTGGCAAACATGACCAAAATTAAAACCTGATAAATCACTCGGATGGGCCAATGCAAACGAGGCCAATTTCTGGTTGTTTTCGACTGTTTTCGAATCAAAATCAAATAACCCAAAATTAAAAAAAAATTAAATTGATTAAAATTGCTTTGATTAATACAATTCATGTTTTATATTCTGACTATGATTATGTTGCCGGAGCTTTTTTCTCCGTAATTGCGGTCTAACATAATATTAAGTCAGCAAATATTTCAGGAAATTTTTTTTTGAACGACATAAAATGCCGGGGGAAAAATTAAAATTCTAGAATACTTTGCTGGATTATTTTCCATTTTAAACGAAATTTTTTTACCAATTTTTTTTCTTTATGGCCGCGTTAATTTAATATAAATTTTAAATACTCTAAAAAAATGATAAATATTTTTAGAAAGAAAAAGATTATTTGTGCTGTTTTTTTTATAATTGCAAATAATTTCTACTATTATTGAAGCATAATGGACTTTGTCGAATGGTCCCTCTCAAATCAAATTCCAATAATCTGCTTAAACATATGTATAAACATTCCGTCAATGGCACTTTATATTGCCGAAATTGTCACTATCGTTCGGCACAAAAAATTCCACAACTCATTCTATGCGCTTTTTATTATGCGAGCAATTCCGGTAACAAATTCAAATTGGGCGGAACCAAATTCGGATTTTTATGAAAAAATGTTTTTTTAATGAGGTCTTGATGGCATAATTAAAAGTAAGATTGTTAGCTACAAATGTTTCAGGATTTGCTGTACGTGTTGAACTCTTTCTACTGCAATCGGCTGCCCTCCATAATCGGGTCGCTGTTGTACCCCATTTATTCACATTTCCCAAATTGGATGTTTGAAATGGCATTATTCATTTACGGAAGCACATTCCAAGCGAATAATTTAGTCACTATTTTTATATTGTTGAATCGATTGACCGCAATCATAATGCCAATAAAACATGAAAAGGTAGGGTTTTTTATAATAATTTAAATATTGACGCTATGTCATTTGGGTTAGTCGTTTGGCACCGGTTGATTAGGCACCGGATGCCATTTTTACAAATGACATTAATCCATTTTAACACTTAGCCAGCTACCGTAAACTTCCTAAACATTGATGAAAATATTTAACGCCTCCCATCAATCAGGGTTGCGTAGCGGGTTGTGATGCTCGAGAACTAAAATTTACCTTGACTCAAGAACCGAGACTCTCGCGTATCACTAGTAGCGGGTTTTAACCCGGAGAAGTGTTATAACTAGGGGTGCTTTCCGACCCAATCCCCGAGCCCCAAAAAGGGGTTGTCCCCGAGGCGCTAGGACAAAATCCCTAATGAGCAAAAGCGGACTAACTCACTAATACCTAATTAGTGATTTTGTCAGCTTTTGGCTTATTAGGGATTTTGTCCGTTAGTGATTTTGTCGCGCCACGGTCCCCGATCCCTGACATTGCAACCCCGACCTTTTTTTGGGTCGGGGATCGGGGTTATTCCCCTGACCCCTAAAATTGGGTAGGTTAGTGTTATGACCATATTAAAAGCATAGAATGTATACATATGTATATGTTTGACCATATTAAAGCATAGAAATTATACATATGTATATGTTTGACCATATTAAAAGCATAGAATGTATACATATATGTATATGTTTGACCATACTAAAAGCATAGAATGAATACATATGTATATGTTTGACCATATTAAAAGCATAGAATGTATACATATATATATGTTTGACCATATTAAAAGCATAGAATGTATACATATATATATGTTTGACCATATTAAAAGCATAGAATGTATACATATGTATATGTTTGACCATATTAAAAGCATAGAATGTATACATCGGTATGTATATGTTTTAAGATGTGGTGCAAATTTCTTCCACTTATAACAATTTTTGTTTTGTGTGTGCCAACCTTTACATGTTGGCCGAGGTTTAAATTTGATGGAATCATTCAATTGAACGACCCAAATTCAACCACCGACCGCAATTTCATTATGACAGAAGCTGGAGATGTTAGTTTTAATTAATTGAATTAAATTCCAATATTGCTGAAACCGAGTTTCCGACTAAAATTTCATTAAGGCACCATACCTCAGCAGTATGATTTATGTTGATGCCATCTTCTCTGCCATTTTTATGGGTTTATGCGTTTTGTTAAACATTTGCACATTTGTGGCATACAAATTACATGTGAAGAAAGTTAGCGTAAACGGGAACAACTTTGACGATCTTCAGAGGAAACTGTTGATTTATGCAATGGCAACATTTTTTGGTCACTTGCTCGTCGCATGTCTGTATTTGGTAAATGAAAATCGTTAAAATTTAACAAAATTACAATGAAAAACAATTAATGCTGAATTCATACTTTTTCAATAAGGCCAATGTGGAGCGAGGCTCATAAAAACTCTTATTAGAGCGGGAATGAGAATTTATAGCTTTTTCAAATTTTTATTTTTTCTTTATAGGAATTTACTGAATTTTTAAAATTCATATCTTTGTTTAAAGTTGGCCAATGCTTATAAACTTGGAGATAAAAATGGAGAAAATAAAGAGAATTTTACGCTAGAGAGTTATTTTACAAATTTGAAAAATCCAAAAAGTTATAGCCAATTTGCAAAAAAAAAAATTCAAAAATTGGGGGGGGGGGTTCTAATTTAGGGGGGGGGGGGTTGTATTTTAGGTTATACGGTAGTTTTATTTGTCTCGATTGACACTGAAAAATGTAAGATTGTCAATTTTAATACAAAAATTTATATTAATTTAAATTTACAACAGATGCTCATTATTACTCACATCGATGAACCAAAAACAAGAGCCGTGTTGTACGTCTACAATCCATTGATTATTGACACAGGTTACAGGAATTGACCATTGTTTTTCTTCGAGACTTGATACTAATTCTCGAACTTTCAAATTACCAACAGGTACTGTAATGCTCTCCAGCTGCTTACTGTTGTGGGCCAGCAGCACATTCCGCCAACAACTGATCAAAGACTTTTCGATCATTTGCAAAACAAATATTCAAAATAATCGTGTCGGCCCAATGGAGGGGCCCCGAAACAACAATAATCTTCAGGCAGATGGGGGAGCTGTTGGCCATCAATTGCAGAACAGAATACAATTGACAGCAATTTTCTAACTTGACATAAAAAATCAATTAGTCCTGCGATCTTACAAAATTGAGTTTTTAATTAGATGATTGGAATTGAACTGTGCTTGATCAATCGGCAAAATCTCTCTTTTTTCAGCGACTTCTATTTGAGTAGTCAACTTACTAAAAACATAATGACAATGATTTTTTAATGCTCTTTGTAGCGGCTAAGTATAAAATTAAAATTACTGCGTTGTTGGGTTTTTGCCATTTGGCATTGTTGCCGTTCGAATTTTTAGTGCAATTTTATTTAAGTCATAGAATCAAAGGCATGAAAAAATTTGAGTATGCCAGGGGTCCCAATGAATTGACATTTTAAAGATAATTTAAAATTTAACCCGATAATAATAATTAAAACAAGAAAAAATTAACGAAATTAGGTAATTTGAAAATGTGCCACGTTGGTCTCTGAGACTCCGATCAAGTGCATTTGCCGCGTTCCTTCACACTCACAGTGCAACAAGTGCGCGAACAATAATTTGCAAAATCTCCAATCTCGGTGCAAATTCCGTTCGGACACTGCTTTTTTAGTTTACAAAATTGGGGGGGGGGGGGGGGGGTTAAACCCAACTATTTTAGCGAATAGGGTAAAATAGCTTCTAAAATTTGTTGAATTTGAAATTTTAGCTATCAACACCACTAATTGAAATATTTTGTAAACAATTCTTTTTTAAATTCTTTATAAATAGATTCCTGCGCACAATCATTTACACATTATCATTTTTTTAGTAAAATTCCAAAATATTTATTTACAAACTTTTAAATTATGTCCAATTCTGGCGTTTTGTTCAAACTGTGGGACTGAATTTGAATTATTGACTAAAAAATGTGCAAAAACTGACCTAGTTCAGTCAAATTTTGCGTGAAAACCTTAAAATTCGTCATTTTTATTAATTTTTCTCTCAATTAAAATTTAATATTTTTATTTGTTTTTGAAAATTTTATAAAAAAAAAATAAATAAAAAATTTTTTAAGGGAAAATGTCGATCTCTCGGGGTAGATTTTTGGTCAAAGAAAAAGTCATTTTTTAAGGGTGCATTTTTGGTTTGAAAAAATTTTTGAAATTTTAAAGGTACATTTTCGTTTTTATTGCATTTTTCTTAACAAATTTTCGAAAAAATGCCTAAAAATTGCATTTTTTCCAACAAAATGCTTAAAATAGGATTTATTATGAATGGCGAAATATTGATTTATTCCCAAGAATGCCAAAATATTGATTTATATTGACTAAAAAGTCGCTCTAATTGTAAAATTTTTCGAAATGAATGCTATTTCCGTGCTTCTCTTTAAGCCTATGCCACCCTGGCTTGGGGTTCGTTATTAATGAATATTCGATATGCTTTATTCTTTTTACAATTTTAATTTAAAAATTATGTTCTGGTAAACTTTTATAATTGGCTTACAAATTAGTGCTAATGAACTTTGCATTGTCACCATCGTTCGCCATAAAATGTTTCACAGCGCATTTATTCTATGCGCTTTATTGTAACGCGAGGGCAATTCCGGTAACAAATTCAAAATTTTTGTATATCCAGTGACGCACAACCAATGTTGACTGTTTAGCATTACGCGCCGTGCTGCAATTAGAAAATAATGAGGAATGTAGGTTTATTACTAATTGCTCATTAATTTAAACAAATGGTGAATGAAAGGAATGTGAAATTTCTTGGCATTGTTTGATTCGCATAATTTTAAATACTATTAACTAACAATGAGTTTTGTTGATTGGTCAAACTCAGTACAAATTCCAATCACCTGCTTAACCATTTGTATAACCATTCCGTCAACGGCACTTTATATTGCCGAAATTGTCACCATCCTTCGGCATAAAAAGTTCCACAACAACTCATTCTTTGCGCTTTTTGTTATGCGGGTAATTCCGGTAAGAAATTTTAAAAAAATTGGATTTAAATGTTTTATAAGGACTGTAAGATTTTAAGTAGTTAAATGTTTCAGGATTTGTTGTACGTGTTGAATTCTTTCTACGGCCAACGATTGCCCTCCATAATCGGTGCCGTGCTTTACTCGATTTATTCAAAGTTCCCAAATTTGATGCTTGCAATTCCAATATTCTTTAACGGATACACATACCAAGCGAATAATTTGGTCACGGCATTTATACTGCTCAACCGACTGACCGCAATCATAATGCCATTAAAGCATGAGAAGGTCGTTTATTAGTGTTTGTAATTAATTAGTATTATTGAAGAAAATATTAAATGTTTAAATATTAATAATTTGGATTTTTTATAGTTATGGCAAACATTTCTTCCGCTTGTAACAATTTTTGTTTATTGTGTGCCAGTATTCTCGTATTGGCCGATGTTAAAAATGAATGCAATTCTTGTATTGAATTATCCAAATTCAACGACTGACCACAGTTTTTTCATCTACGAAGCTGGAGATGTAATTATTCTTAACAATTTCATTAAGCTTGAGCCATTTAAATTTAAAATTAATTTATTTAAGTAAATTTTTCTGACAATTGATGTTCATTAAGGCACCGTACTGCAGCTATATGTCTTTTATTAATGCCGACTTCTCTGTCATCTTTATGACTTTATGCGTTTTGTTAAACATTGGCACATTCGTGGCATACAAACAAAGTTTGAAGAGAATTGCCACAAATGGAAGCAACGATGATTTAATTGAAAGGAAATTGCTGATTTATGCGGTGACAACTTTTTTGGGGCACATGTTCGTCGCATGCCTGTATTTGGTAAATAAAAGTCATTAATATTAAAGTTAACAAAATTTAAAACAAATATAGACATATTATCAAGCTTGATTGAAATCAGATGAGCAAAAAATAATATTTTAACATCACAGATGCCCCTTATTCCTAACTTTGTTGATCGGAAAACAAAGGCAATGTTGTTCTACATCTACTATCCACTGATTATGGACACAGGTGATAGAAACTAAAGAAATCTTCAATTCCCGATTATAATTCTTGGACGATTAATTACTAAAGGTACTGTAGTGCTCTCCAGCTGGTTTCTGTTGTGGGCCAGCAGCACACTCCGCCAACAGCTGATCAAAGATTTTTCGATCATTCGCAAAACAAATATTCAAAATAATCGTCTCGTTGCAATGGAAGGGCCTCGTAACAATAATCATCGGCCAGTTGGAGGATCTGTTGGCCATTTGCAGACCAGATTTAGCAGTTCCGTACAACAATTGCCCACGATTTCTTGAAATTCATTTATTTGTTCTTTGATCTTCTTATTTTGAAAATTTCCGATTCGACCTCTGCTTTTTCCAGTAATAATTAATGCGAATATAAAAGTCAAATTGAAATGTTTGCGGAATCACATTAAAAAATAATGTATCGTAATCAGTGGCTAACTTCACCGCATAACGGTTGAGTTACTCTTTTCGACAAAAAACGTCACAATTTTTCAACATGACAATTCGCGCGTGAAAATTTAATCTGAACAAGGTTTATCTGAATCTCCGTGAATTCTTTTAAAAATTTATAAAAAAATGATTAAAAAAGTAAGAATTTAATTTTCAAAGACATTTTTCCTTTTTTAATTAATTTATTTTTTTAAATTAGTGGACAGCTTCAGTAGGAAATGCAGCAGATAGAATTCATTAAACCTTATTGTCATTACTAAAGACGAGATTTATATGAACTAAAAAACGTCAAATATGGACTAAAAACTCCCAAAATATGGACCAAAAACACCCAAAAAGTGCCAAAATATGGACTAAAAAATGCGCTAAAACTGTCCAAATTCAGTTAATTTTTAGTGAAAACCTTTAAAATTCGTCAATCTTTAACACGTTTCTCTCTCACAATGGTAAATGTACTATACATGTTTTGGAAAAAATTTTTAACATCAAAAATAATAAATTTTTTTTTGGCAAATCTCGATCTTTTAGGGGGTGCATTTTTCTAAGACAAAATGTCATTTTTTGGAGATGCATTTTTTTTTGGGTTGAAAAAATATTTGATTTTAAGGGTACATTTTTCGTTTTTATTGCATTTTTCTTCTACAAAAAAACAGTTTAAAAAATAAAAATCCGGGTTCTAATAATAATTTAGTTTTAAAGTGCACATGGCTCTGAATGGTTGCACCGTGAGGCGTACGTTTGTTGGCGGTTTGTTCGAGTCACTCTTTGGGCGAAAATCAAATTAAAATTGTTCCAAAAATTACGAATTATCCTTGAAAATCAGTACGCCGAGCTGAAATCAGTACATTTCTGACAAATCAATACATTTTTAATTTGTCAGACTCGGCCTCTTAAAATCAGTTTCATTTCTGATAAGTACAGTTACGACCCCTGGTCTAATGAGAATATTAAATAATTTTATGGCTAAAACCCAAAACTCTGTCCTTAGTCAACCGAGATTTTTAAAATCTTAATATTAATCGAAAAGCTCTGTTTTTAAAAAATTTGTGCAAGTCGATCAAATATCTTGCAACGGGTACATGCCGACTCGCCTTAGCTTCTTTTTTTTTGCTATGCTATTCAACTCGAAGAGATCTTTTGATTGATACTAATTGCAACTAATTAAGCTTAGTATAAACACAGTTAGCGCAGAGAGGTGCAAGTTTTCTAAAAGCTTTTTGCAAAAGAAAGCTAAGCTTTTAGAGTTGTTTGAACAAAGTTAGAACAAAAAACTCGAAATATTCTGGTGACCAATTTTCCGAAAATCCTCGGTGACCAATTTTGTGGTGACCGATTTTCCGTTCACCCCGAAGACAAGTTGAGCCGCGCAGATGTCTGACTCGCAAAAGTCGGCCAACCCATCATCCATTTAGACCCGCTCAAAGCAAGCTATGCCCTGTGATCAAAAGTGCACACACATTTATCGACCATATCTCTGCTTCTTTGGCCATGTATTGATTGATTGCCCTGCCGATTTCTTCCCCATAAAATGCCATCAGCAGACGGCGAAGGCACAAAGCTCCAATTCTCCCCTAAAATTGGGAGGTGGATGTTTGCCATAAACAGACAGGCCCAATGGCACACACGCACCATTTGTGGCACAAATCGTTGTCCAAAGTAGGCAATAATGTACATTCATATATATAATGTAAAATAATAAAATAAATGATGACCTTTTCCATCTTTTGCTGGGCAATCAATTGCACTTAATAGGGCCAAAATCATGCCAATGCCAAAGTCGGCTTCTCGCACAAATGCCAACACATTGTCTCGCATCCCATCCCACTTTCTTTGGTTTATTAAGGCTTTCAGCTTCCATGAAATATTTCAAAACGAAGCCACATTCCAAGCCATCGATTAAACCCCGTGTATAAAAGTAGGGTAAAATGTAGCAGAAAGCATTCATTCAAATCCAATTTTTTTATTGTCATTACCTCAAAGTGCGCACCATTCATTCACCTCTTGGCCGTCGTGAGTTGTTGCTTGATCATTATGGCCTAGGGTTATCGGTTTCTGGGACTTAAAACCAAAAGCTAGCTCAATCGAAACCAAAATTTCATGAGTTTTTGGTTCAATTCGGTCTGAAGCCCACACCCTATTTTGGAGACGAGTTTGCCGGTAGTCGTAATTCCTCGATATTTTTTAGCCAAAAACTCAAAATTTTGATTAAAAATTCCCAGAATCTTAATATTTTCTTCAAAAATTTTACCAACAAAAAGACAAAATATTTTTATTGTAAAATAACATTTTTAAAAAAATCGAACAATCATCATTTAAAATGGCAAATCTTAGGACTTTATAAAGCCATGCTGCAATTGCTTACTCCGCTTATTTTGCTCACAATTTTGGTTGCAAATTATGAAGCTGTATCGCATGACACCATCAAAAATTTGCATGTCCAAAAAAAGGTTTCTTCAACCAGAATTTATGTGCTAAAAATCTGAAAAACTCTCGAATTTGATTTGTGACAAAAAGTCGCTCAAATTCTAAATTTTTTTGCAAAAATATGTAGTTAAATTCTATTTGTTTGGGAACAAAAAAAGGCATAAACACATATTTCAGGCTATGCCGCTCATTGAAAACGATGCAATGGTGTTAATAAATCGAATGAAACGCTCAACCGCCGCCACCGCCGCAGGCAATGCGCTTAAAATGCCGTACAAAGCACTCAAAATTAATGCAAAACCGGCACAAAAGCAGCGCAAACCATCGCAAACAAAAGCGAAGCAAGCAAAAGCAATATATGCTGCGCTTAAAAAGAATCAGCAACCGAGAAAGACGGTAAACAAACAGTGAAAAGAGGTGTGTAAAAAAAGTGTTGATGGACGGCGGACACAAAGTGATATGTACCTACCTATATTATGTTGATTAGAGTCATTTTTGGCTGTGCGTTATTCGCGTAAATGTTGTTTTATTATTTTTACGTTAGTTGGATTTTATTTTTTAAAAATTTTTCGCTATGATTTATTTGAAATATGCGCATATTTGTTAGTAATAGGGTAGAGCAAAAGCGGTTTTAAACCGGGGATACCGGTTTTCGGTTTCGGTTTTTGGGCCAAAAAAGCCGGTTTTCGGTTTTGGTTCGGTTAAACGACCGCCATCTACCCTAGTTAGTGACGTCAAATCAGTTGAGAAGTCCAATAATTGATCGTTTTCAAAAAAATCGGGACAAAATGTTCGAATCACGAGCACATTATATCGACTTAGGGTTGCTCTCCGAACCCTCAACATATTTTTGACCTCACTCCCGACACCCGACTTTAAAACAAAAAATATACCGTCTAAAGCTTGAATAGAATCAAACGCTCGTCGAGTTCGACTAAAAAGTGCCATTTTTATTTCTGCCCCAGAGATGGGACCAGAAACACTGGGACTATATTCGAGTCATTTCAAGTTTTATATAAATTTTAAAATTTACAAAATTTCTCCCGCTTCCGCGGGACTCCCGCCCGTTAAAAATCAATGGGACGGGAGAAAGGCGGGAGTTCCCACTCCCGGCACTATGTACACATGCTGGTCCGACGTTGTAAGCATTGCCAAATGCCCGACAGACGCTGCGTAAGCGTCTGTGGTTGTGACAGGCGCTTACATATGACACGTTTCATTAATCATTTACATTTTTAATATTTCTTCAAAAATTTTACCAACAAAAAGACAAAATATTTTTATTATAAAATCACAAATTTAAAAAATCAAACAATCACCAGTTTAAATGCCAAAGAAATTTTAGGACTCTATAAAGCCATGCTTCAACTGATTAGTCCGCTTATTTTGCTGACAATTTTGGTTGCAAATTATGAAGCTGTATCGCATGACACCACCAAAAATTTGCATGCCCAAAAAAAGGTTTATATTTTAAACAAAACATTTTTATGATTCATTTTGCATCGAATATTTGAAATTAATATTTAGGCTACGATCATTGAAAACGAAGCAATGCAAGCAAATCGAATGGAAGGCCCAGCCGGTGTTAAGACTAAGCCGTACGAAGCCCTCAAAATGCGAGCATCCGAGCAAATGCCGAGTAAACCCAACAAACAGCTAAAGAAAACTAAACAAATAATAATTAAGGTTAAAAGCACTGAAATTCCGTTATCTTTATTAAACCTTTTCAAATAGTTTTGGACTCGGAATCTCTGGAATATTTAATTTAAAATGCTAATTCCTATGCTTAATATCTGATTAATACGATCCTAAATTTCTGTCATTGTTTCTTTTTGCTTCCGGTCTGAATCCCCTACCCCCTCCGCCCGAATCCCCCCACAGCTAAAACTTCCCGAATCCCCTCAACGTCTTAAGCTAAGCCTAAGCTTGGTCTAAGCTAAGCTTAAGCTTAGGCTAGCTTAGGCTTAGGCCTAAGCCTAACAAACCCCAAGCCAAGGTGGCTTAGGCCTAAGTTAGGCTTAGTTTCACTACGGGACTGAACCAGCCATCGTGGGGGGATTCAAACAGGTAGCTTCTTTTTGTCATTGAATATTTGTTAAGGCTAAACCGTACAAAGCCCTCAAAATGCGAGCAACTGAGCAAATGCCGAGTGAACCGGACAAACCGCTAAAGAAAGGCGAAGAAAATTAAAAATATGTATAATAAATTGATGCGGTTAAAAAACAGCAAAAAAAGACGGAAAATCAGGCATGCTCACGGTTACCAATTTCCTTAACCGTAACCGCCCGTCCTCAAACACTCATAACCGTTAACCGCCCGTAACCGCCCGTCCTCAAATTCTCATAACCGTTAACCGTCCGCGGTTATCCGCGGTTAACCGCATTATTTAAAAGTCAATAAAGTTTTCCAGATTTCGAAAAATCGATTTTTCAAAACTAGTTTTTTCCGATCGTGATGTGGCGTCTTTCTAAAATTAAATCAAAATTGATGTGTATTGAACTTAATAAGTGATTTTTATCAGATTTTGTCAATGAATAAAATTTTAAATTTTCTTTCTAACACTTTCATGATTAAAATCTAACAAAGCGCGACCGATCTGAGAATTTTTTTTCTGTTTTTGCGCATTAGTTTTCTAAAATATTTTTAAGAGAGGGGGTGGGAGTTCGGCGGTGCCGATAAGCGCCGCCGAGGAAAAAAATCGAATATTTAATGACTTATGCTGAGAAAAATCGTCCGAATTTTAGATAATTGAGTTCTAAAATGAACTAATTATTTATGTAAATACTTAGAATTTTACTTTTTATAGGTAAAATTTTTGCAAAAATTGTAACTAAAAAGGAGGGATATTAAAATATAAAAATGAAATGATTACAGCGGAAGGGGCTTGAACATAAACCAAATAAAATCAGTCTAAGAGTTTCACCACTGCGCCGCTGGACAAATTTATGCATTTGGTGAAATGGAATAAAAGTCAATGAAATTATAAAGGCAAATCGTCTTAATCTCCAGTAATCAAAAAACAACGGATGCGACGGTTAACCGCGGTTTTAATGGTCATAACCGTTAACCGACCGTAACCGCCCGTCCTCAAAATCTCATAACCGTTAACCGACCGTAACCGCCCGTCCTCAAAATCTCATAACCGTTAACCGACCGTAACCGCCCGTCCTCAAAATCTCATAACCGTTAACCGACCGTAACCGCCCGTCCTCAAAATCTCATAACCGTTAACCGACCGTAACCGCGGTGCTTTAAAATTCCATAACCGTTAACCGCGGTTAGCCGCGGGTATCCTCGGTTAACCGCGGTTACGGGTAACCGTGAGCATGCCTGCGGAAAATTCGAGTAACTCCAAAAAACAGTGACTTGGACACACCGCACAAAGTGATATTATTTCATTGGTCGAGTAGTCTCATTGCTGTCTTCATTTTCGTAAATGTTTTTTGGATTTAATTTTTTTTTAAATTCGTCGTATAATAAAAGCCAAAATTAAAGATCTTTCCCAATTAAATTGCAGTTGATGAACGAGCGCCTATGTGCCAACATTTTCTCTCAATTTTTCTTAATTTGACTAAAATTGGACCAAAAATCCAGAAAAACTCAAGGTCACAGAGGCTCCACGGAACCTGGATTATCGGATCCATTGTCTCTAGACGTTGCTCACCCAGGCCTGGGTAAAATCGGAAAAATCCGAAACGATTTTAAAAATCCGAAATCAGAATTAACGTAAATCCCGAATTTTTCGGTATCCGAAATTCTGGACTCGAAATTTTGCCCAGCCCCGTTGCTCACCTTTTTTTCTGGCAAGTTATTTTTAAAATTTTAAGATTTTAAAATAAAATCTCTACAAAAAACTTTATCGCTTCTAAAAGAAAACATAATTTCGAAAGTGTATTTACCGTATTTTTCCTATTAGTAACCCATGGGTTACTAATGTTCAAACACCCCTCGAGGGGGGGTTACTATTAGAGAGTGGGTTTCAAATGGAGAGTGGGTTACTATTTTTCATTGTAGGTAGGTTGTTGTTTTTTTTGAAAATTATTTACCTATGTACATAATTCGAATTTATATATTTTTTTGAACCAAAATAAATTTTTTTATGATAAAAAGCACCATAACAATACAGTAGTGTGCAAAAGTAAATGTGCAAAATGCATTTTTTTGTTTAACGCGCTATAACAAACCCAAAGCAGTATTAGACAAAGTGTCCAGGAGCTTTTTTGTTTAAGGTCTACATAGTCATCAAGAGCATTCGTTCCAAAGTCCCCACATAAAAATTATTTGCCCTCCATGTCCAAGTTGGTCAATAATTATTGGTGCAAAAGTAAATGTACAAAATTTAATTTCCAGATTTATTTTATTCCAGAATGTCTTAAAAAATCTGAAAAAAATCATGCTAATGTAACTTTGGATGCTGATCAAAAAAGCTAATTGGACCGAGTTGATTAGACACTTCCATAATAGAGATCCAAAGACCACAAAATACACTGAAAATTAGGATAAATTTGAGAAAAAAATCGCTGAGGACTTGGAAAATTTTCTACAAAGACCCATTTTGAGAGATAGATAGCCCACAAAATTCTCTACAAAACCCAAAAAACCGCTAAGCCTAACTTTTACTCCGATGAGCTGCTTTGTCATGCCCAACTTTACATGGACACCGTGCGTAGGGAGTACTGTAGTACAATATTTTTGGCCGTATGAATCACGACTTCTCACTGAAATACAAGTTTGCTGTTTCCTACTTATTAATAAAAGCTCAAAAACTTATTATAATGATTTGTTAAGCATTTATCTATTTATCAGAAGCGGCAAACTAAATTTCCAAGTTTACGCTTTGGGACTTAGGTAGGTAGTAGGGATGTTCGAGAGTCTCGATCTCGTTCTCGAGTCTCGGGGTCATTTCTCGGTCTCGGTCTCGAGTCTCGGTGTCATTTCTCGGTCTTGGTCTCGAGTCTCGGTTCTCGGTAAATTTCAAGTCTCGAACATCCCTAGTAGGTAGATAATTTTAAAAGTTCACGGCTTGGGAGGGGGGGGGGTTACAATTACATAGAGACGGGTTTCAAATAGAGAGTGGGTTACTAATAGGAAAAATACGGTAAAACGAAGGAATGTTTTTGACAAAGATTTTTTTTAGTAATACACAACAATACGTAACCACAAACAAACAAAAAAGCAATAAAAAAACAAAAGTGATAGTTTCAAACCATTCCTCTGAAATTACATTAAAATTTGTTCAAATTGCAACTAATAATTCATTCGCGTTAAATCTAAATTTTTATTAATTTTTTGTAAAATAAAAATATATCAATAAAAATTTAATGTTAAACGAGAGAAGAGAGATATGAAAATTTAATTGCCACGCAATTCTTTGCTCTTGTTTTCATGCAATTTGCAGCTTCTCAATTGCTTTCCTAAATGCATAAAATTATTTAAATGCATAAAATTACATTTTTACAATAAAAAAAATATATTTAAACGGACCAAGCGGATTCGCTGATCGCATAAAATGAATTTGGAACACTGAACCCGTTGAAGTTAGATGCAGCAACCGAAGTATAACTTCAAATTTAAAGAATTTTTTGAATTAAACATTTCAAGTCTCATTAATATGGGTTATGGTACCGCCTCCCAAATTTACTCTTACAGTACATCTCTAGAGGTTATGGTGTCCAGACTTTTCGACCGTAACGGACTTTTTGGCAATGCGTCAAATTTTAAAAAAAGTGCAATTTTTTTTGTATGAATAAAAATGCATTTTTAAAATCTCGTGCCAAATATATATCGGGTCAGGCATTCAACAGGCCCTCAAATGGCTTCGATCGATAAACAAAATTAAAGTTATCAAAAAATATGTATATTCAGAATAACGGATAAAAAATGAGCAAATTGGGAGGAAAAGTATCAAACCTTTAATTTACAAATACCAATTTGTTGTTAATAATACTTACGCGCCCATATTTTCATAGTACAGCCATTCGCCAACATTCATTTTACGCATCTCTGTTTGTGCCTTTAAAAAATGCAAAAATATTTAAACAATTTATTTTTCTTTTAGACTATTTGTATGATTTTTTTTTAAATGCTCAATCAAATTATTATTAAATTTTTGAATTTTTGCTGACCATTTTTTCATAATTAGATATAAGCGTAAATAGATTTTTTATAAAAAAAAACAGACAGACTTCGACTTGGTCTAGGCCATCCTGAAATGAGAATTGTCAAATAAAAAATAATAAATAAAATAAATAATAAACGATTACGCATGTTTGTCCCCATATTATGGTAGGAAACAGTAGGTTTGTTTCGGCACCGGCACTGTATTCCACGGCATGGCTAATTTCAAACAGCGGATGGCCTCGGGGTTGGAAATGATCGAACAGAATACAGTTGAAGGACCCATAAACGCCATCGTTAATGTACACCCTAAAAAATTCTGAATTAAAAATTTGAAGCTTCTTTCCCTGATCCAAATTGTAAGTTTCCAAATGCTTATCGAATTGCATTTTTTTTCTTGAATCAAAACGAAATGCAAATAAACCCAAACCAAAAAAAAGATGGTTGAGTTCGGAAGAAATTCGCTCACAAGTGTAATCTTATTGCAATTAATTGAATAGGTCTGAAGAAATACCGTAAGAAAAAATTCGTAACGCATTTTTTTTCGGTAATACCGTATTCCAAACAAGAAGGGAATCAGCCCTATATGACATATATGGCACCCACATAAAGCCTTGATCACCATCATCTGATGGCATCTTGGTCACCCGTGATGCGGGCACGCTCTGGACGGCGATCACATTTGTGCAAAGTGAAACTGGTGAAGAACCAAAAAAACGACCCTTGAGGGGGAGTATGGTGAAGATTAGTAAAACCAAATAATATAATAACTCCCCTAAAGGCGTAAATAAATGCAAAAATGAAAATAAATTAATTTTCTAATAAGTATATAAAAATCACCGGCTCAGCGATAATTTCAGCAAAAATTTCGTCGTCACTGTCGTTGGACGGAAAATAATCATCCAACGCATTTTGTATGGCAGCCACAATCTGTCATTAAAAAAAGGGGTGTCTATTAGAGCCCAGCCGTGAGGACCGAAAACCATCTTGAATTTCGTAAAATCTCAAAAAAAGCTTCGCCGATCGAGATTCGTTCGAGATCACTAGAAATCTCAAAAAATTTAAGCAAACTTAAAAATCTCGATTATTCCGGGCTCAAGTTTCCGTAAATTAGGCTCAATTTATCCAGAAAATTGGATTCTGATCACACCTTTTTAGTCTTCCTAAATTTGATTCCAAAATAGGGTTAAATATATCAAAGTTAGAGGCCCAGAATGTGATCGGAATTCACTAATTACTTCGCCAAAAGTGATCTCGGCACTGTCATGGCCCGGAAATCCGCCACCAATGTCCAGTAAATGCATCCGGTGGCCCATTGAAGTGCCAAGCACAAACAGCTTTCTGGAGGCCGCAATTGCCATCCGATAGGCGGTTGGATCACGGCAGCCGCTACCGACATGGAATCTTGAGAAGAAATTTTGTGAAACATCGGTGACATAATGAATAGAATAAAGTCAAAGTGTTTCTAAAAAAATCTGACGATATGCCAATCAGCTCCATGCCGTGGTCGTGTGCCAATGTGAGCAACAATGGAGCGGCATCCAAATTGCAGCCGAATTTGGTGGCCAACGGACATTGTGCGGTTGGATCAGCGACCGCAATGCGCAGAATGAGTCTTTTTTTTTTGAAATTAAATATGAAGTTTGGTTATTAATTTGTTTATTAATGTTTAAACGAAAGTTTTTCAATTTTAAAATTATCAACGGACTGAGGCGATGAGTGCATTTCCTTGATTTTGATTAATTCTTCAATGCTGTCAAAAGTCATACGACGCACGCCTTAAGAATTGGAAAAATTTCTTCTTAAAGGATTTTGAATTTGGACGGATATAAATGTACATTTATAACAAAATAAATTCTATAGTTTTTTTTGAACATTTAAAAATTCCAGTAGTTTTATCTATCTAAATCAGGGTTGCTCCCCGACCCTAGGTGGCGTAAATGTCAGGGGTTGAGGGCGAAAACTCGACCAAAAAACGTCTGCCACTAAAAAGGTTCGAAATTCGGGGTTCAACGGCGAGAAGCACAACCAAAAACGTCGGGGACTCGGAGTCGGGGGAGCCAACCCCAACTCTAAATTAATAATAAATTCATTTAAATGCTTTTACCCATTTGTTCAGCGTGCCGAATGTACGACCGCGTCTTGCAAGGATTTGCGTAGACAATGTTGTCTCCGGATGCCAAACCACTTTTGACAACCTAATTTTTGCATTAAAATGTGTGTAAATTATTTTAGTAAAATTAAATTTTAAAAATTTATATAAAAAGTTACGACCGAATAATTTTTAGGCATTTAACTTTAAACCTACCGACTCAATTTCAGTACGGCTTGCACAATCAAATCCTAATAAATTTTTTTGTTGTTGTTAAATGTATTTAAATTATTTTTTTACCGCAGCCCAAAGCGGCTAGAAGTCGCAACAAAATTGGATCATTGTTGCATTTGACGGCATAGAAAGGCTTAATCGATGAATAAATTAATATAAATTGTTTATTAAAAAAGCCGAAATTTAGTTCAAATTTCGTATATTCGGATTTATGAAATTGTTTTTTTCATTTCTGCAATTTAACACCTTCACACGTGGAAGCATCAAACGCCATTGACGGAACTGTTCAATCACTGTGTCCAAAGTGAGCACAGCAAACGCATCATCATGGCCCTGCGCAATGAAAATGGAAGAGATTTTTTTGAAAAAAAGCTTTATAAAATTTAAAAATATATATATTATTATACATTTTCATCTTTTTCGAATGCCAATTGTTGGGCAATTCGTAGACTGGCCTCTGCACAACCATTTTCGAACAAGTTGTCTTCAAAAATTGCAACTGTTCGCCCGGCAATGTGTTCAAATCGGGCTGGTGGGCACGTTCCGCTGCAGAGCACCATCCCCCCAACCCTTGGAGTTTACATGAAAATAATTTGCATTAAAGCATAAATAGAAAACGGAGGTCATTTCAAAAATTGGTTTAAAATTTGTCCACCACACAGGTGAGATGAGAAGCGATCAGTGTTTCCAATGATCCAAAAAATGATCAGATCCAAATCCTATGATCGGGTCATAATCCAATCCTATGGGTCTGATCCTGATCAGTTCCTATGGTCTGATCCTGCTTGTTCTGGTCTTATCAGGATCAAATTAGCATTTGGATGTTCCAACGTTTTTTGATCAGATCAGCATCCGATCATTTTGAAATTTAAAAGTCACCGGATAATTGTAATCCAACTAGAAAAGGGCTGATTAACATGCATGATGCATTAAAAACAAATTTTATTTGCCTTAATTAAGCAAAAAAGACAAGAAAAAATCGCTGAAATTTATTGTAAATTGTAATTACTAAATCAAAAATCATGAAAATTACCCCCGACTTACCCAAATTACAAAAGACGTTTTGATGATAAGAACGAATGGTGGCGGTGGTGGAGGTGAAGAACGGTGAATTTATGCTGTGGTCAGCAGCAGTAGTAGCAGCAATAGACAAAACGAGCCTTGCGAAAGTGATAACAACGCAAATCGATGTGATCTTTTCACGTCACTCTATAGATAATATAGTGTGTGACGTGCAAAGATCACATTTTGATTTAGACGGGGTGGGGATCCCGGCTAAATGTCGATCCCCTAACCCAATACCGAAAATCTCGCCCAAAAGTGGTTGGTCGCGACATCCCGAAGAATTTTTTTTGGGACCCGCGGGGGATTGAAAAAAATTCTCAAATTGCGTGAAGCATCGGAGATCGACCTCCACGATGGACCAACTATTGCAATGGAATAATGTAAATGAAGCCAAAACCCCTCGGGGGACAAAGAAATTTGTTGAAGACATTTGTACAGAAAAAATGCCAAATGAATGTAACTTTTGCATTCATTTGAATGTGTTGGGCAAATGCAGACAAAGAAAATGGCGATTAGTGGGGAATATCCATCCAATGTTTAAGTAAAAGTGAATGAAAAACAACAAAAAGAAAGAGAAAGTGAATAAAAACTAGAGATCGGACGGTACGGGAAGTACCGACGCTTTTTCGGGATTTTCGGTACTTTTGGTGTCGGTACTTTCCCGAATAGTCCGACCGAACCTTTTGGCCAGTCTCTAATAAAAGCATAGAAATAAATAAAGAGAGGGTGAAAGAGAAAGAGCGAGAAAGAGAGCGATAGAGAGAGAAAGAGAGCGACAGAGAGAGAAAGAGAGCGACAGAGAGAGAAAGAGAGCGACAGAGAGAGAAAGAGAGAACAGAGCGGAGAAGAGAACGAAATAGAGAGAGAACGATAGAGAGAGGGAGAGAGAGGGAGGGAGAGAGATGGAGGGAGAGAGACAGACAGGGAGAGGGAGAGGGAGAGAGAGAGGAGAGCGAAGGAGACAGACCGAGAGAGAGAGACAAAGAGAGAAAAAGACAAAGGGGAGAGCGAAAGAGAGAAAGAGAGAGAGACAGAGAAAGAGAGAGAGTGTCAGAAATTGGCTGCCAGAAAGTGGTGATTGGTCGGGGGAATTGGTTACCGTACAGTAAGTAAATGTGGGGAATGAACGGGCAAAATTCGTCGGATAAACAAAAAAACGCCAAAACAAGTCACAAAAGAATCAGAGATGGGTAAAAATTAGAGACCGAAAACTTGGACCCAAAACCAAAACCAAAACATTTTTTTGGGATTTTTTGGTTTTGGTATTTTTTGGGTTTTACTCCAAGCTGACCCAAAACCCAAAAAACTTTTGGTCCAATTTTTTGTACAAAAACCCAAAAAAAATTTTTGGTTTTGGTTTTGAGTCCGGTCTCTAGTAAAAATGGTGAGAATAAATGCATTTGCCCGGAGGGGCAAACGAAAAATGTTTAGGAAGGCGACGCTGATCCCCGGAGGGGAGATTGCCAAAGAGATAGCCCCCCCCCAAATTGTTGATGATTGCGGGCAAACGAAACACGGGGGGGGGGGAACAGAATTGGTCGCTGATCCCCGGGCAAAAACGGAATACCCCTAAATCTTTGGGTGGGGGGGGGGGGAATTGGCGCTCGGACGGGAACCTATCTGAGCGCCGACGCTCAGATGGCAACATTTTCGACCCGAATTTTTTTTTGCCTCTCTGGGACACCAATCCCATTCAGCTGCCTCCTTTTCCCACTTGGCCCATTTGTCTTCGTCACGCTCAATCGGACAACGAACCAACAGCCAAAACCCGATCCCGGTCCCGGTTTTTTAAAAGATCGTAATTAAAAATTCTTTCAATTAAAAAAAAAAATTTGATGACAATTTACAGTTTTTTATTTAATTTTGGTTGGACAAAATCAAAAAACCATACGGTGGGGGCCCTTTGTTTTGCAACATTCCTAATTTTTGGACCAATTTCTTAACAAATCTTGTTCAATTTTCAAGAAAAATTTTCCCAGCGGCACCTATCGGCGCCGCCGAACCTTTACCACTTTTAAAAAGCTGCAAAAAATATCCGTATTTTTTAAATTTTGGTTGCAAATCTCTTAAAAAAATTCATTAAAATTTCAAAAATTTTTCCGGCAGCGCTTATCGGCACCGCCAACCCCCACCCTTTCTTCCAAAGCCCAAAACTTAATCCGAATCTCAAAAAAATTTATGACGGATGAGGCAATAGAAGTTAAAGAAAATGAGAAAAATATTTTGAATAATAATAAAAAAAATTTGTCTTACCATCGACCATAACTAAAAAAAATTTCGCTGTTGTCAATCCCGATTGATCCCTATTGCGATCCCGGTTTTTGAAAAGTCGAAATCCCGATCCCGATTCAACATGCTGATCCCGATCCCGGCTTTCACGATCCCCGTCAATCCCGATCACGGCTTTTACCAAAAATCACGATCCCGGCCAACTTCTAGTTTTTGGCAATGCGACGCGACACCAATTGCTACTCCGTTAAATTGGTTTTCAATTCGAATGGCACATTTACCGCTGCCGTAAAATAGATGATGCAATTGAACGGATCGGTTGATTTGAAAAATTCCTTAAGAGGAATGAAGGAATTTAAAACAGAGTGCAATAAAATAAATTTAAATAAAACCACCTGATGCAGAAAATGACAATTTATGTCGATTTTGAACACAATGCCAAAATTTTTCAAAACAAATAGGTACTATTTTTGGGCTTCTCTCAAGGAAAGAATCAACGAAAAAATATGTTAAAACATAAAAATCCGGGCCCTAGTCATCATGTCTGGTTGGTCAGAATATGAAAATTGCTATAAAAATGAATTCACAACAAAGAGAGTTGTTATTCGCGGATGCAAAATAACATAAACAAAAATAATTAAAATTTTTCCAATCCCTAAGGATATATGCCATCATTCAAACCAAAATGGAATTATTATAAACTCAGCAGTGAAAACTTTATGTAACATTAGGAAAAAAACTGCCTTATTGTTGTACGTCAATTCTGTTCTGCAATTGATGGCCAACAGATCCTCGAACTGGCCGATGATTATTGTTTCGGGGCCCCTCCATTGCGCCGACAACACGAATATTTTGAATATTTGTTTTGCAAATGATCAAAAAATCTTTGATCAGCTGTTGGCGAAATGTGCCGCTGGCCCACAACAGTAACCAGCTGGGGAGCACTACCGTGTTGGTTATGTAATTGTTTAAATTTCGTATTCAAATTTTAGTGGGTCCAAGAATTAGTATCGAAAACACAAGATTTCTTTAATTCATATCACCTGTGTCCATAACCAGTGGGTAGTAGATGTAGAAAAAATTCAGCTCATCAAAGTTGCTAATAATCGTAATCTGTGATTTTAAATATATTTATTGCTCATCAGAATTTCAATCAAGCTAGATATAGATAGGTATGTCTAATTGTTTAAATTTGGTTAAATTTAATATTAATAACTTTCAATTACCAAAAACTGGCTTGCGACGAGCGTGTGACACAAAAAAGTTGCCAATGCATAAATCAACAATTTCTTTTCAAAGAAAGCTTCATTGTTCCCGCCATTTACGCCAACTGTCTTCAAATGTTGTTTATATGCCACGAAAGTGCCAATGTTTAGCAAAACGCATAAAATTGTAAAAATGACAGAAGATGCTGTATTTATGTAAAATGTATAGGTGATGTACGGTGCCTTAACGAATATTTTATTGTATAAATAATATCAAATTTACATCTCCAGCTTCATAAATGACGAAATTGCGGTCGGTGGTTGGATTTGGGTCGTTCAATTTAAGGATTCCATCCATTTTAAACACCGGCCAACACGTGAATGTTGGCACACACAAAACAAAAATTGTTATAAATGGAAGAAATTTGCGCCACGACTTAAAAAAAAATAAGGATACATTTTATTTTCAATATAGTTATGAGGTTTTAGCATCATTTTGGTGTATTTATTTCGAAAAATTTTTGAATTAGAGCAACTTTTTAAACCTAAAAATCCCTATTTCGCCCTTTTTAAGAATTATCCCTATTTCGCCGTTTTTGCGTTTTTAGACCCTATTTTGGCACTTTTTCCCAAAATTTTAAGAAAAAAATGCAATATTTTAGACATTTTTCCGAAAATTTCTTTAAAAAAAATGCAATAAAAAAGAAAAAAACTACCCCTAAAATCAAAATTTTTTCTTTCCCAAAAATGCACCCTTAAAAAGGACTTTTTTCTTGGACAAAAATCTACCTCCCCCCCCAAAGATTGATATTTTCCGAAAAATTTTTTATTTGATATTTTTATAAAAGTTTCGAAAACATGTGAAAAATAGTACATTTACAATTGTAAGAAAAAACTTAATAAAAAATGATGGATTTTAAAGGTTTTAACGCAAAAATTGACTGGATTTGGGCAGTTTTAGCACCTTTTTTAGTCCCTATTTTGGAGGTATTTTCAAATTTTTTGAACATTAAAAAAAAAATACGGGAATCCCGTACCGCAACTTTAAAAAAGACGTGTACCCCAAATAAAGTACAAATCTTTAAAAAATGGACAGATACGACCTCTGACTAAATGACATAGCGCCATATTCAAATTATTTTAAAAAACACCATCTCATGTTTTATTGGCATTATGATTGCGGTCAGTCGGTTCAGCAGTATAAAAGCCGTGACAAAACAATTTGCTTGGAACGTGTGCCCGGAAAAAAAATAGAACATTGCGAGCATCCAATTTGGGAACTTTGAATAAATCGGGTAAAGCACGGCACCGATTATGGAGGGCAATCGTTGACCGTAGAAAGAGTCCAATACGTACAGTAAATCCTGAAACATTTTAGAAAAAAGTGATCAATTTTAATAATTAGCTAATTTTCTCTATCAACAATTCGGAAATTTGACTTTTATCAATTTTAATTTGTTACCAGAATTGCCCGCATAACAAAAAGCGCATAGAATGAGTTGTGGAACTTTTTGTGCCGAACGATGGTGACAATTTCGGCAATATAAAGTGCCATTGACGGAATGGTTATACAAATAACAAAGTAGATGATTGGAATTTTAATTGAGATGGACCATTCGAAAAAGTCCATTATGATTTTCAATAAAAACAGTAGAAAAATTATTAGGAAATAATATCTATTTCTTTCTAAAATCTCATTTGACAAATTTTGTATTGAATTTATGGCATTCAAACGGCTAAATGTATTCGCTTTTCTTTGGACAAATTTTTTGTGTGTAACAATTACACTTTTTGTTTCACACGATATTCATGCGTGCAACTACAAAACTTTTCTCTGTTTACGAATTTTAGAAAGATTTAATTAAAATTATGAAAAATTTAAAAATTTTATTTTTACTTTTTTGTGTGCTTTTAGTCACGCATTAACTATTTTAAAAAAGAATAAATTTTGAACTTTTTACTGCAAGGCTTGGAAATACAGACAAATGTTGATTAACCTAAATTTAAGACTATTATGGCAATTCTTTATTGAGTTCAAAGTTCTTATGCTAATAGGCTGCAAAATGTGGCCCCGGGTCGAATCCAAGCTCGGATTTTGTGAATGGCGAACCCCGAACTCGATTTTTTTAAAAAGAAAAAAATGAAAAGAATTAGCTATTTATTTGCTAGATTGAATTTTAAATTTTTTTTAAATTCATATTTATGTTTCAAAATCATTTTAAAAAGCACAAAATAGCAACAAAAAAGCAAGTAACGGCCGAATTAATGCTTTTGAAAAGATTTTGAGACCAAAATGGATTCCTGAAAATTTTTGATTTTTCAAAAATTGTTAGAATTCGAGTTCGGGATGCCAGCAAAATCTTTTTTTTTGACCTTCACGGTTTTTGGCATCAACGCAGCCCATCTAAAAATTGTTTTAGTTACTTTTCTGAAATTTTATTTTTTGAAGATATAGTGTGCTAAAAAGAGAGAGTCAGACGACGAGAGTAATTTGGGCATCAATGCACCCCATCTAAAAATTATTTTAGTTACTTTTTTGAAATTTTCTTTTTTGAAGAAATAGTGTGCTAAAAAGAGAGAGTCAGACGACGAGAGTAATTTGGGCGTCAACGCACCCCATCTAAAAATTATTTTAGTTACTTTTTTGAAATTTTCTTTTTTGAAGAAATAGTGTGCTAAAAAGAGAGAGTCAGACGACGAGAGTAATTTGGGCATCAACGCACCCCATTTAAAAATTGTTTTAGTTACTTTTTTGAAATTTTCTTATTTGAAGAAATAGTGTGCTAAAAAGAGAGAGTCAGACGACGAGAGTAATTTGGGCATCAACGCACCCCATTTAAAAATTGTTTTAGTTACTTTTTTGAAATTTTCTTTTTTGAAGAAATAGTGTGCTAAAAAGAGAGAGTCAGACGACGAGAGTAATTTGGGCATCAACGCACCCCATTTAAAAATTGTTTCAGTTACTTTTTTGAAATTTTCTTATTTGAAGAAATAGTGTGCTAAAAAGAGAGAGTCAGACGACGAGAGTAATTTGGGCATCAACGCACCCCATTTAAAAATTGTTTTAGTTACTTTTTTGAAATTTTCTTTTTTGAAGAAATAGTGTGCTAAAAAGAGAGAGTCAGACGACGAGAGTAATTTGGGCATCAACGCACCCCATTTAAAAATTGTTTTAGTTACTTTTTTGAAATTTTCTTATTTGAAGAAATAGTGTGCTAAAAAGAGAGAGTCAGACGACGAGAGTAATTTGGGCATCAACGCACCCCATTTAAAAATTGTTTTAGTTACTTTTTTGAAATTTTCTTTTTTGAAGAAATAGTGTGCTAAAAAGAGAGAGTCAGACGACGAGAGTAATTTGGGCGTCAACGCACCCCATCTAAAAATTATTTTAGTTACTTTTTTGAAATTTTCTTTTTTGAAGAAATAGTGTGCTAAAAAGAGAGAGTCAGACGACGAGAGTAATTTGGGCATCAACGCACCCCATTTAAAAATTGTTTTAGTTACTTTTTTGAAATTTTCTTATTTGAAGAAATAGTGTGCTAAAAAGAGAGAGTCAGACGACGAGAGTAATTTGGGCATCAACGCACCCCATTTAAAAATTGTTTTAGTTACTTTTTTGAAATTTTATTTTTTGAAGAAATAGTGTGCTAGAAAGAGAGAGTCAGACGACGAGAGTAATTTGGGCGTCAACGCACCCCATCTAAAAATTATTTTAGTTACTTTTTTGAAATTTTCTTATTTGAAGAAATAGTGTGCTAAAAAGAGAGAGTCAGACGACGAGAGTAATTTGGGCATCAACGCACCCCATTTAAAAATTGTTTTAGTTACTTTTTTGAAATTTTATTTTTTGAAGAAATAGTGTGCTAGAAAGAGAGAGTCAGACATACATGAGAAGGTCCTTTTTTAATATTAAAGCTAATGAGGCTTCTTATAACAACAAATAATTGCCTATTTAAAGATATGGCAAAAATGTCTTTCGTTTTTAACAATTTTTGTTTATTTTGTGCCAACATTTTCGTATTGGCCAGCGTTTAAAATGGATGCAACCAACCATTTAAATGATCCAAATTCAACGACTGACCGCACTTTCTTTTTCTACGAAGCTGGAGATGTAATTAGTCTTAACAATTTCATTAAACTTACGGAATTTAAATTAGAATTATTTAACTATTGCTAAACCGATGATTGTTTTCCCTTATTATTAAGGCACCGTACTGCATGTATATGACTTATATTAGTGCCGTTTTTTCTGTAATTTTTATGGTTTTATACGTTTTGCTAAACATTGGCACATTCGTCGCTTACAAATTACACCTGAAAAAAGTTGCCACAAACGGGAACAACGCCCATAATATTGAACGAAAACTGTTGATTTATGCATTGGTAATTTTTTTGGGGCACGCGCTCGTCGCGAGCCTGCTTTTGGTAATTGAAAGTTATTAATATTAAAGTTAACAAAATTTAAACCAAAATAGACCTTGCTTGATTTTTTGATTTGCAATAAATATATTTTAACATTACAGATTTACATTATTACTAACGTTAACGAACAAGCAATGAGTCTAGTCTACTACCCATTAACTATGGACACAGGTATTTCAAAATGGATTAGCCAAAAAACCCATTGGTTTGCGGGTATCGGATAGAAAATTTTTGAAAAAATCTATAGAAAAAAAATTAAAGAACTCTTGATTTCCTATACTAATTCATTGGCCTATTTAAATTTGAATACTGAGAATTTAATAGTTACTGTAGTGCTCTCCAGCTGGTTACTGTTGTAGGCCAGCGGCACATTCCGCCAACAGCTAATCGATGATTTTGCCATCATTCGCATTAGAAATATTTCAAAATAATCGTGTCGATGCAATGGAAGGGCCACGAAACAATAATCTTCAGGCAGTTGGGGGAGCTGTTGGCCATCAATTGCAGAACAGAATTTGCAGTTCCGTACAACAATTGCCCACGATTTCTTAACTTTCTTTTAACAAAATTCGAGTATTTATGCTCTTTTAAAGCAAAACAGTAATTGCACGGATGATATCGTAATTTTTACGGCCAATGATTGGTTTTCTAATTTTTACTAAATAAGGCCGACTTGAGAGCTTCCTCTTTTCCCAAAATTTGTCAGCTTTATTACCTATATGAATATTCAAACAACATCTTATTAATTTCTGGTCAGTTTCACATTGTTTGGAGTTTCTGGTAAATGTCCAGCTTGAACTTCTTCTGCAACTATTTGTTGCTGGCCTGGAATGTAAACTTTTTGTTCACCAGGTAAATGGAGTGACAATTCCAGAACATAAAATAACAAATTCTGGTGCTTACTGAGGTTCCGGAAACATAATTCTGGTCTATACTAGCTTTCCGGAAACCCTAAGGCTGGTCCAGCTGGCTTTCCGAAACATCAAATAAAATTCTGGTTCGTCTGGCTTTCGGAAACCTAATTCTGGTCTATATTGGTTTCCGAAACACCAAATTCTGCTGCATTCTGGATTTCAGAACATCAAATAACAAATTCTGTGCATACTGCTTCCAGAAACCTAATTCTGGTCCAGCTAACTTTCCGGAAGATCAAAATGCATGTGTTTTCGACACATTTGAATTGTTTTGTGTTGTTGTAAGTGTCAAAGTGCCGAAATGTTTGTGTTTTTGACACATTTGACTTGTTTTGTGTGTTTGTAAGTGTCAAAGTGCCGAAATTTTGTGTTTTCGGCACATTTGAATTGTTTGTGTTTTTGTAAGTGTCAAAGTGCCGAAATGTTTGTGTTTTCGGCACATTTGAATTGATTTGGTGTTTTTGTAAGTGCTTGTGTTTTGACACATTTGACTTGTTTTGTGTTTCATTTTGAGCAGGAAATTCTCAAAACGACTTATACTCTTGTAACTCGGTTCAGACTAAAGGTATTAAATTGAACTCAAGCGAAAAACGTGTTTTTGGCTTGGTTTGAAGCTTCTAGAACGCATTTCCATGTGTATATTTTGCATATTTTTGCATATTTCGCGATTTATGTGCATATTTGTATATTTGTGCATATTTCGCTATTTATGTGCATATTTTTTTTTTTCATTTTATGTGCATATTTTGGCGCTTTGCAAAAAATTAGTGATCTTGGCAAGAAAAATTTGATTTTATTTATTTTTCATAAGAAATTTTTTGAAAAAAGCGCAAAATCTTCAAGTCGCCAAAAATGCCAAAATAGTCACAAAAATTTCAAAAAAGTTGCCTAAAATGCCAAAATAGTCACGAAAGTTCAAAAAAGTTACCAAAAATACCAAAATAGTCACGAAAGTTCAAAAAAGTCACCAAAACACTTGAAGATTTGGAAATGTATCTCATCAGCAATTTAACCAGTGTTGAATGAATTTGAAGATTTTGGGGAAATTTTATATTGAATTTGGAAAAATTTATGTGCATATTTGTTCATTTTTGGTGCATATTTTGCAATTTTTGGTGCATATTTTATGCGCATATTTCAAGATTTTATGTGCATATAAATCCCAACCCTAGTTATATCTTTTTGGTTAGAAATGTTTGACAAGAGAACATGATTCGTCCTTTTTATTTAATTTTCCTCCTGTCAAAAACGAAGTTTGCTCTGACATTTTTAACTCATGCAAAACAAACGCCTTATTTTGCAGCATTCCTTACACAATCCAATTTAGGCTCTTTTACTTCTTTTTTTTTGCAATAAAAAAATATGTATGGAGTGGGAGGACATGGCCACTGGAGTGGGAGGACATGGCCACTGGAGTGGGAGGACATGGCCACAATCTTTTTTTAGTTAAATTGCGTGATGCCTAAAAAAATATACAAATAAAACATGAAACTCCGGTCCTTATCATGAGTTACGGTGAGATAAATATGGCATTTTTGCACCTCTTTATGTTTTTGTATGCCAAAAATGCAGAAATCCAAAATGAGTTAATATGGCATTTCGTGATAGCAACCTTACTTTCCACAATTATTTGTTTAAAAATTTTATGCATTTCATAATTATGCAGTAAGCTTTTGATAAAATTTAAAAAATATTTAAAAACCAGTTTCATTTTATGTTTTCCAACAAAGTAATTTTCAATGTCAATCTATTGAATTTGTGAGCATCAACAGCGAGCGACACACTTACATTATGGTCGACATCAGTCAGTTCAAAATTTTTCTGATCAATTTGATCGATCAATGCCCACTGAAAATTCGAACGAAACATTAACTTCAAGCAGTGGAAGAGTTTAGACTCGCAGAATTTGAGTTTATTTCGTGTCATTTTTTCGTTAAAAATGCATTAATTCAACATTTCAGCGGCGACGACATTTGGGGCGCCCTGCCAAAGTGTTACTTTGGCAAAAATTTTAATTTAAAAACTTAATTTATCTTACTTTTATTTTTACTTTTCAATAAGTTGGGGTTACTGAATAGGGTTTATTTCATTATAATTACGCAAAATTGATTTGATTTCAAGACCATATCAAATCCTGATTTTTAAACGTTACGTCGGCTACTCAAAATAGGGGCCAAAAAAGGAGGGCCCTAATGCTGACAAAAACTTTTGAAACCTCCTCTTTTTTCAAAATGGCTCGGCACTTTTAGTCGTTAAGTGTCAAAATGCACCTGGACTTGTCCAATTTTTCTACTTTTCATAGTACTTTATTTACTAATTAAATGTAAATTATTTATCACCGAGCAAAGTTTAGATTTAACGCAAAATTTAATAAATTTAGAATAATTTTATCTGAAAATGGACTTTGTCGATTGGTCCATCTCAGTTAAAATTCCAATCATCTATTTAACCATTTGTATAACCATTCCGTCAATGGCACTTTATATGGCCGAAATTGTCACCATCGTTCGGCACAAAAAGTTCCACAACTCATTCTATGCGCTTTTTGTTATGCGGGCAATTCCGGTAACAAATTTAATAAATTTGTTTTATAAGGCTGTAAGATTTTTACCATAAAATGTTTCAGGATTTGCTGTACGTGTTGAACTCTTTTTATGACAATCGGCTGCCCTCCATAATTGGCTCGCTGTTGTACCCCATTTACTCGCATTTCCCAAATTGGATGTTTGAAATGACATTATTCATTTACGGAAGCACATTCCAAGCGAATAATTTAGTGACTATTTTTATATTGTTAAATCGATTGACCGCAATCATAATGCCAATAAAACATGAAAAGGTAGGGTTTTTACAATAATTTAAATATTGACGCTAATTTGTAAGTCATTTGGCTCAGTCGTTTTGGCACCGGTTGATGAGGCACCGGTTGCCATTTTTACAAATTACTTGATCCATTTTAACACTTAGCCAGCTACCATAAACTTCCTAACCATTGTTGAGAATATTCAACGCCTCCCTAACTTGTTTACATTTTTTGGGTTAATCACCATTTGGATGTATTTCCAAGCCTTAGAGTATAAAAATTTGTGTTTTTATTTTAATCAGGGTTGTTCAAGATTTTTTTCTATGTGCTGGCCTCACAGGGAGGAGGTGGGCACCCGGAGAATTGTCCAGTGTCGCGTTTTCCGGCGCCATGGGGGGGCGAGGTGATGAAAATGCGCAGCGGGTTGTGATGCTCGAGCACTAAAATTTACCGTGACTCAAGAACCGAGACTTGCGCGTATCACTAGTAGCGTTCAACCAGGAGAAGTGTTATAATTAGTGATTTTGCCCGCTTTTGGCTTATTAGGAATTTTGTCCCGCCACGGTCCCCGGTCTATGATATGTAGGGTTGGGATTTATATGCACATAAACTTGAAATATGCGCATAAAATATGCACCAAAAATTGCAAAATATGCACCAAAAATGAAAAAATATGCACATAAATTTTTCCAAAATTCAATATAAAATTTTCCCAAAATTCTTCAAATTCATTCATCACTGGTTAAAATTGCTGATGAGATACATTTCCAAATTTTCAAGTGTTTTGGCGACTTTTTTGAACTTTTGTGACTATTTTGGCATTTTTGACGACTTTTTTGAACTTTTGTGACTATTTTGCGCTTTTTCAAAAAATTTCTTCAGAAAAATGAAATAAAATCAAATTTTTCTTGCCAAGATCACTAATTTTTGCAAAATGCCAAAATATGCACATAAAATTAAAAAAATATGCACATAAATAGCGAAATATGCACAAATATGCACATAAATCGCGAAATATGCAAAAATATGCGAAATTATGCACATGGAAATGCGTTCTAGAAGCTTCAAACCAAGCCAAAAACACGTTTTTCGTGCGTTTCAGGCTGTTACCAGTTCAGGAAAAAAAATATGCATGTGCATATAAATCCCAACCCTAATGATATGCTATACATTTGTTTTAGTTGTGGCGCAAATTTCTTCCATTTATAACAATTATCGTTTTGTGTGTGCCAACCTTTACGTGTTGGCCGGCGTTTAAATTTGATGGAATCAACAAATTGAACAATCCAAATTCAACCACAGACCGCAATTTCATCATGACTGAAGCTGGAGATGTTAGTTTAATTAAAGTTAAATTGAATATTGCTGAAGCCTAATTCATTAAGGCACCATACCTCAGCCGTATTATCTATGTTGATGCCGTTTTCTCTGTCATTTTTATGGGTTTATGCATTTTGTTAAACATTTGCACATTTGTGGCATACAAATTACATGTGAAGAAAGTTAGCGTAAACGGGAACAACTTTGACGATATTGAGAGGAAACTGTTGATTTATGCAATGGCAACATTTTTTGGTCATGTAAACGTCGCATGCCTGTATTTGGTAAAGAAAATTGTTAAATAAAATAATAAATAAAATAGTTTTATGTGTCTCGATTGACATTAAAAATGTAAGATTGCCAATTTTGATGCAAAGATTTATATTAATTTAAATTTACAACAGATGCTCATTATTATTAACATCAATGACCCAAAAACAAGAGCCGTGTTATACGTCTACAATCCATTGATTATTGATACAGGTTACAGGAATATATCATTGTCTTTCTTTAAGACTTGATACTAATTCTCGAACTTTCAAATTACCAACAGGTACTGTAATGCTCTCCAGCTGCTTACTGTTGTGGGCCAGTGGCACATTTCGCCAACAGCTGATCAAAAATTTTTTGATCATTCGCATTAGAAATAATCGTGTCGCTGCAATGGAGGGGCCCCGAAACAATAATCATCGGCCAGCAGTTGGAGGAGGAGCGGTTGGCCCTCAATTCCAGAACAGAATACAATAGCCAGCAATTTTCTTAACTTGATATAAAAAATCAATTAGTGATGCGATTTTACAAACTTTATTCAGAAATGATTATATGTATCGCGTGATAAACAAGCATTAAGAACAAATTGAGTTTTTAAATAGATGATTGGAATTGAATTGTGATTGATCAATCGACAATCACTCGTTTTTCAACGACTGCTATTTGTGTAGTCAACTTAAGATATGAACGGAAAAAGAGAGTAACGAAAGAGAGGGAAGGAAGAGAGGAACGGATGGAAGGAAAGGATGAACGGAAGTAAAGAAAGGAAGATAGGAAGGAAGGTGAGGTGGAGGAAAGGAAGGAGAAAGGAAGGAAGAGATAAACTGAAGGGCAGAGGGAAGGAAGAGATGAATGGAAGAAAAAATGTAGAGAGAGGGAGGGGAGGTGAGGTGCAGAAAATGAAGAGATGAATGGAAGAGAAGAGAGAAAATGAGGTGAGCAAAGGAGGTGAGGTGGAGGAAAGGAAGGTAGGAAAAGAAGAGAGGAAAGAAGGGAAGGTGGAGGAAAGGAAGAGATACACGGAATTGAAGAGAAGAACGGAAGGGAGCAGAACGGAAGAGATGAACGGAAGTCAGAGAAAAAGGGGGGGGGGGAGGTGAAAATGTAAAAGGGAAAAATGTCAAAAAGCCGCCAAAGGGAAAAATGCCGCGCGAAGCGCGCCTAGACTCAGTGTTAAAATCGCCTTGGCGATTTCAGTACCAAAAAAATAAAAATAAAATAGTGCCCAATCGGGCACTAGTTACTTACAATGAATAAACGGCGCTCCGCAAAACAAAATCTTTTTTGAAAGCTCTCAAATTAATTAAGTTGCTAAGTTTTTTTAATTAAAGGCAAAACTTTATCCTTTAAAAAGTAATTTCAAACAAATAATTAATTATTAAGACAATTATGGCAAATATCTTATGTTTTGCTTTGAAAGAGCAATAAATACTCGAATTTTGTTAAAAAGAATTTGAATTTACGGTAATACAAATTTGGCGGAAAATTGAGCAAAAAAAAACGGTTAAAGTAATTGTTAAAAGTGTCGGTGTTATGGCAACACCTTCCAAGAGGTTTAAAAACGTATACACGCATCCCCCTTTTCGCCATCCAAGAATGTGGCGACACGAATATGTTGATATTTGTTATGCTAATCAGAAGTCTTACGACAATGTCATTCAATCAAACAAAAAATGGCATGATTAATCGATTGATTCTTTTATGCAAAGGTAAGAAATCGTCGAAAATTGTTGTACGGAACTGCAAATTCTGTTCTGCAATTGATGGCCAACAGCTCCCCCAACTGCCTGAAGATCATTGTTTCGGGGCCCTTCCATTGCATCGACACGATTATTTTGAATATTCTAATGCGAATGATCGAAAAATCATCGGTTAGCTGTAATGTCGGGCCGCAAATGTCGTGCCGCAAAAGTCTGTGCGGCAAATGTTGGCCCGCAAAAGTCTGTGCCGCAAATGTCTGCCCGCAAATGTGGGGGTAATCGTGCAAACATTTTAGCTTTAATTTCAAACTCGAAAAACGATCCAACAGGAATAATTCACCGATGTTCTCAGACGATTTTGCTTAAAAATTATTCTTAAATCAAAAAATCAGTTTTTCAGCGTCTCTTTCTGCGAAAAATTTACTTGGGGACTAAAAGTATCAACAAACAAAACAAAATTATTTCAAATCATCCCCAAGCCTCGCCTTCCTCCTACCAAATTCAACTATAGCATTGGGCATACCATAATTTCTCCCTCCGATTCAATTAGGGACCTTGGCATTCTTATTCAAAACAAACTTAACTTTACGGGTCATATAAACACAATAATTAAAAATGCCTACTTCCGAGCCATATGCACTTTATCAAAATCACTATGTGTGACTGAATGCACAAAGAAAAGTAAAATGATTTTTTATTTTAAAATGTTTGAAAATTAGAAAAAGACAAAATTTTGTAGTTGCACGCCTGAATTCCGCGAAACATGAAGTGTTTGAAACAAACCAAAAAAAACTAAAGAAAGCGATTTTGCTGTTTGAGTGTCAGATATTCAATACAAATTTGTCAAATAAAATTTTAGAAAGAAAATAATTTTAAATAATTTCTACTATTATTGAATCATGACTGACTTTGTCGAATGGTCCATCTCAGTTCAAATTCCAATCATCTACTTATCCATTTGTATAACCATTCCGTCAACGGCACTTTATATTGCCGAAATTGTCACCATCGTTCGGCACAAAAAGTTCAACAACTCATTCTATGCGCTTTTTGTTATGCGGGCAATTCCGGTAAGAAATTGAAATTGGGCGAAACCGAATTCGTATTTCTATAAAAAATGTTTTACAAGGTCTTCATTAGTATTCGGCACGGTACGGTATTACCGCGGTAATTTTCGGTATTACCGACCGAAAAAAATTTTGGGATTTCAGTAACGGTAATTTACCAAATTACCGTTACTGAAAAGACCCATTTGCCGAACACTAGTCTTCATGCCAAAAAGCAGTAAGATTTTTATCAAAAAATGTTTCAGGATTTGCTGTTCGTGTTGAACTTTTTCTACGGCCAACGATTGCCCTCCATAATCGGTGCCGTACTTTACCCAATTTATTCAAAGTTCCCAAATTGGATGTTGGCAATGTTCTTTTTTTTTGGCGGACACACATTCCAAGCGAATTATTTGGTCACGGCTTTTATGCTGCTGAACCGATTGACCGCAATCATAATGCCATTAAACCATGAAAAGGTCGTTGTTTTAATATAAAAATAATAAGGCGTTTTATTCAGAGGTCGTAACTGTCCTTATTTATAAGATTTGTCCTTATTTGAGGGGTGCCAATCTTACAAATTAAAAATGTCTTTATTTGAAAGATTTGTTTTTATTTGAGGCCACCATCCTTATTTTTCGAATTTTGTGAAAATTTTCATAATATTTTGATTGTTCCGAATTTAGTATGGTTAAAACTAGTGATCGGCCAGAAGGTTCGGTCGGTACTATTCGGTAAAGTACCGATGCCTGAGTACCGAAAAATACCGAAAAAGCGTCGGTACTTTCCCGTACCGACCGAACACTAGTTAAAACGCACATTTCACGCGAAAAAAATAAAGATTTACTGCATTTTTGAGCATTTTGTAAAATGCCCTTATTTCTGACCCCAAAATCTTATTTTTTGCCCTTGATGTCTCTATTTTGGAAAATTTACTAACAACCCCTGGTTTTATTACAAAACAATTGGCTATTTTAAGATATGGCAAAAATGTCTTCCGTTTATAACAATTTTTGTTTATTTTGTGCCAATACTGACGTGTTGGCCGGCGTTCAAAATGAATGCAATTGTTGTATTGAAGGACCCAAATTCAACGACAGACCACAGTTTTCTCGTGTACGAAGCTGGAGATGTAATTATTCTTAATAAATCATTAAAGCTTGTGGCATGCAAATTTAGAATTAAATTATTTGACTAAATTTTGCTGACGATTATTTCCTCATTAAAATTTTTATTAAGGCACCGATCATCAACTATTTGGCTTATATTTGTGCCGTTTTCTCTGTCATTTTTATGGTTTTATGCATTTTGTTAAACATTTGCACATTTGTGGCATACAAATTACATATGAAAAAAGTTGCCACAAATGGGAACAACAACTCCGACGACATTGAGAAAAAATTGTTGTTTTATGCATTGGCAACTTTTTTGGGTCATGCGCTCGTGGCTAGCATGTTTTTGGTAAACAAAATAAATTTAATTTAATCAAATTTAAAACAAACATAGACATACCTATACTAGCTTGATGCAATTCTGATTAACAATAATAATAAGTAACATCACAGATTAACATTATTACTAAACTTGATGATTGGAAAACAAAGGCAATGATATTCGTCTTCTACACACTTATTCTGGACACAGGTGATATGAATTAAAGAAATCTTGGGCTTTTGATACTAATTTTTGGACCCACTAAAATTTCAATGCTAATAACAGGTACTGTAGTGCTCTCCAGTTGGTTACTGTTGTGGGCCAACGGCACATTCCGCCAACAACTGATCAAAGATTTTGCGATCATTCGAATTAGAAATATTCGTGTCGGCGCAATGGAGGGGCCCCAAAACAATAATCATCGGCCAGTTGGGGGAGCTGTTGGCCATCAATTACACAACAGATTTTTCAGTTCCGTGCAACAATTTCCGACGATTTATTAACTTTACATAAAATAACCATTTTATTAATATTTATATTGATCAATCATGCCATTTTGTTTGATTGAATGACATTGTCGTAAGACTTCTGATTAGCATAACAAATATCAACATATTCGTGTCGCCACATTCTTGGATGGCGAAAAGGGGATGCGTGTATACGTTTTTAAACCGCTTGGAAGGTGTTGCCATAACACCGACACATAACAATTACCGTTTTTTTAAATTGAGCACCATGGGGCTCAATTTTATTTGAAAAATTCATAATAATTTTTTGAATAGATTTCAAAAAGGCGATAATTACTTATATAGCTAATTTTTTGCTCTACCAGATAGTACTTGAGTTCATTTTAATACCTTTAGTCTGAACCGAGTTACAAGAGTATAAGTCGTTTTGAGAATTTCCTGCTCAAATGAACACAAAGCATTTCTAATTTGTCAAAAACACAAGCAATTCAGCAGGTTGACACTTACAAACACAAGCCAAGTCAATGTGTCAAAACACAAGCACTTACAAAATCACAAAACAAGTCAAATGAGTGGGAAACACAAACAAAAACAAGTCAAATGTGTCGAAAACACATGCAATTTTGATCTTCCGGAAAGTCAGCTGGACCAGAATTTGGCTTTTCGGAAAGCCAGTATAGACAAGAATTAGGTTTCCGGAAAATCAGCATGCTCCAGAATTTGTTATTTGATGTTCTGGAAATTCAGAATGCACAAAATTTCGTGTTCCGGAAAACCAGAACGCACCAGTATTTGATGTTCTGGAAAGTTAGCTGGACCAGAATTAGCTTTCCAGAAAGCAGTATGCACAGAATTTGTTATTTGATGTTCTGGAAATCCAGAATGCAGCAGAATTTGGTGTTCCGGAAAGTCAGCTGGACCAAAATTTGGTGTTCCGGAAAACCAATATAGACCAGAATTATGTTTCCGGAAAGCCAGTATAGACCAGAATTATGTTTCTGGAACCTCAGTAAGAACCAGAAATTGTTATTTTATGTTCTGGAATTGTCACTCCATTTACCTGGTGAACAAAAAGTTTACATCAAACCAGGCCAGCAACAAATAGTTGCAGAAGAAGTTCAAGCTGGACATTTACCAGAAACTCCATTAACAATATTGGCAACAATGTGAAACTGACCCAAAAATTAATAGATGTTGTTTGAATATTCATATAATAAAGCTGGCAAATTTTGTAAAAAAAGGAAGCTCTCAAGTCGGCCTTATTTAGTAAAAATTAGAAAACCAATCATTGGCCGTATTTACCCAGTTTCCCCTCGTAAAGTGGAACTGTTTGCATTATATCTTTTATTCCTCGGCCAGCCCTGGGGCAAATCACAATTACGAACGACAAACGACAGAGACAAACGATAAACGACAAATTTGTCGTCAGTATACGACGTTTGTCGTTTATTTCCAATCACAATTCAAATTTTTGTCGTTTATTGTTTGTCGTCTCAAATTTGTCGTTTGTCGTCTGTAATTTATCGTTTGCCGTTTGTCGTTCGTAATTGTGATTGGATTTTACGACAAATGCACAATTTCAGACGACAAACGCCAAATATTTGAGGGGCGCTCAGCATCGCCCCTCAAATTTGTCGTTTGCGAATTATCCCAAATTGTCCATTGGGAATTGTCCCAACTTTTCATTGTAAATTCGTTCAAAATATTTCGCTCAAAATATTATATTTTCTAATAGATCTAAAAATTAGCTATTTATCTAATTAACCTTTTTTAAAAACACTCAAAAAAATTTTTTCACAAAAATTGATTATAATTTGAATTTTCAAGAATTTCATACAATTAGGGATGCAAAATTGTGCAGATTTTTCTGCATTTTTAACATTAAAAAATCACTCTAAATTTGACAAATTATAAATTTTAAAGTGATTTAGTCCACCAAAAAAAAATGAAAATCTCAAAAATTTTTAAATATCATCTTAAAAATTAAAAAAAAATTGAAAAAATTTAGAAATTGTTTTCCCCACCATAGTTGATAGAAAGTCATAAAAAATCATTTACACTGTCGGGGTTTGAACCCCCACCCACCATACTCACAGTCACCACCACTCAAAACGACAAATCTAGCGTTATTTTTGCTAATTGTGATTGACCGACAATTCAGACGACAGAGACAAACGACAAACCCAAAAACGACATAGTTGGCCGACAAACGACATAATTTTTTTTCGTAACGACAAATTCGGAGACAAACGTCAAATTTGTCGTTTGTCGTCCGGTTTGTCGTTTGTCGATCGTAATTGTGATTGGCCGGCCCCTGGTGTCGATAGGCGCCGCCGAGACAATTTTTGAAAAATAAGCCAATTTTGGTAAAGGGATTTTTCCGATTTTTGGGGTCGGAATTCCAATTTCCAAAAAATTTTGAGTCCTCGGATTGTGATCGACATAAATTTCAGTACAGATTTTTATGTAAAATTAAGAAATTGTGGGCAATTGTCGTACGGAGCTGAAAAATCTGTTCTGCAATTGATAACCAACAGATCCTCCAACTGTCTGAAGATTATTGTTTCGGGGCCCCTCCATTGGACCAACACGATTATTTTGAATATTTGTTTTACGAATAATCGAAAAATCTTTAATCAGTTGTTGGCGGAATGTGCCGCTGGCCCACAACAGTAACCAGCTGGGGAGCACTACCGTACCTGTTGGTTATGTAATTGTTTAAATTTCGTGTTCAAATTTTAGTGGGTCCAAGAATGGATATCGGACCCAAGATTTTTTCCATTCCTATCACCTGTGTCCAAAATCAGTGGAGAGTAGATGTTGAACATCATAGCAATTGTTTTTGTATCACTGATGTTAATACTGCTAGTAATAATGGTAATCTATGATGGTAAAATATTTAATATTAATCAATTTTGTTTACCAAAAGCATGCTTGCGACGAGCGCGTGACACAAAAAAGTTGCCAATGCATAAATCAACAATTTCTTTTCAATGAAAGCTTCGTTGTTCCCGCCATTTACGCCAACTTTCTTCAAATGTAATTTGTATGCCACGAATGTGCCAATGTTAATCAAAACGCATAAAATTGTAAAACTGACAGAGAAGTCGGCATTAATATAAGCCATATAGCTGCAGTAGGGTGCCTTAATGCAATTTAAAAGAACAATCGTCGTCATCAAAATTTAGGTGGACGGTTTAATTCTGAATTTAAATGCCGTAAGCTATAAACTAGAAGTTGTTACGGTAAATATTCTTATTTAAGGAAGTTGAGGTAATATTTTATCAGGAAAACCCTGATTAAATAAGGTTATGGCCACCCTAATGCTATAAGCTATAAAATAAAATTGGTAAGGAAAATTACATCTCCAGCTTCGTAGATGAAGAAACTGCGGTCAGTCGTTGAATTTGGATAACTCAATACAACAATTGCATTCATTTTTAACATCGGCCAAAACAACAATGTTGGCACACAATAAACAAAAATTGTTATAAACGGAAGAAACTTTTGCCATATCTTAAAATAGGCAATTATTTGTTATAAAAGCCTAATTATTTTAATATTAAAAAACGACCTTCTCATGTTTTGTTGGCATTATGATTGCGGTCAGTCTGTTCAACAATATAAAAGCCGTGACCAAATAATTTGCTTCGAATGTGTGTCCACCAAAAAAAAAGAACATTGCGAGCATCCAATTTGGGAAATTTGAATAAATCGGGTAAAGCACGGCACCGAATATGGAGGGCAATCGTTGACCGTAGAAAGAGTTCAACACGTACAGCAAATCCTGAAAATTAGCAAAATCGGATTATGACACTACCACTTTAAATTTGTTACCGGAATTGCCCGCATAACAAAAAGCGCATAGAATGAATTGTGAAACTTTTTGTGTTGAACGATTGTGACAATTTCGGCAATATAAAGTGCCATTGACGGAATTGTTATACAAATGTTTATGTAAATGATTGGAAATTCAACTGAGATGGACCATTCGGCAAAGTTCATTGTTAGTTAATAGTATTTGAAATTATGCTGAATATTTATCAAGTTTTTGCTTTGTTAAAAATAAAAAAATGTAATATAAAATACATTTTACTGAATGGGTCATTGTTTCATGTTTTGTCTCCATTTTGTTAAATTGCACTACCATCAAAACATTAAATTATTTAAAAATTTATATTAAAATTAACGCGGCAATGATGAAAAAAATGGGTAAAAAATTTAAATGGAAACTACTCCAGCAAATAATCAACACACACAAACAGTAGACTAAATGCCACATTTACATGTGCAAATTTACGTATGTCGTTCTAAGAAAAAGTGTTCTTCATAATTAATGGAATCTTTGCGGATTTAATATTCCATTAGACCGCAATTACCGGCGAAAAAGTCCCGTCGACTTAATTATAGTCATAATAGTTCAAAAGAATCTCGACCTTTTCATGTTTTATTGGCATTATAATTGCGGTCAGTCGGTTCACAGTATAAAAGCCGTGCCCAAACTTGGAATCAAAGATTTTAGGTAGTTTTTTCCACCTTCAAATGGTATTTAAAAAGTTAATGGATAGGAGATACAAGAGGAATTTTTTAACACTTTAAAGTAGTGTTTGGTAAGGTACGGTATTACCGCGATATTGTTTTGGTATTACCGATACGGTATATCTCAAATGAAATCATTGCTGATACAATATTCTGTTAGACCGCAATTACCTACGTAGTTCGTTTTTCGAACCAATCCGAAATTGGGCTCATTTGCTTTTGCGATTTTTCATGGTTTATTTCAGGCGTGGACACGGTTACCCGTAACCGCGGTTATCCGCGGTTAACGGTTATGGAATTTAAAAGGTCGCGGTTACGGGCGGTTAACGGTTATGAGATTTTGATGACGGGCGGTTACGGTCGATTTACGGTTATGATCACTAAAAGCGCGGTTAACCGTCACATCCGTGTTTTTTTGATTGCTGAGGATTGAGATGATTTGCCTTATAATTTCTTTGACTTTTATTCACATTTCACCAAATTTTTAATATCCCTCCTTTTTAGTATTCTTACAATTTTTGCAAAAATTTTAGCTATAAAAAGTAAAATTCTAAGTATTTACATAAATAATTAGTTCATTTTAGAACTCAATTATCTAAAATTCGGACGATTTTTCTCAGCATAAGTCATTAAATATTCGATTTTTTTCCTCGGCGGCGCTTATCGGCACCGCCGAACCCCCACCCCCTCTCTTAAAAATATTTTAGAAAACTAATGCGCAAAAACAGAAAAAAAATTCTCAGATCGGTCGCGCTTTGTTAGATTTTAATCATGAAAGTGTTAGAAAGAAAATTTAAAATTTTATTCATGACAAAATCTGATAAATCACTTATTAAGTTCAATACACATCAATTTTGTTTTAATTTTAGAAAGACGCCACATCACGATCGGAAAAAAATAGTTTTGAAAAATCGATTGTTTGAAATCTGGAAAACTTTATTGATTTTTAAATAATGCGGTTAACCGCGGATAACCGCGGGCGGTTAACGGTTATGAGATTTTGAGGACGGGCGGTTACAGACGGTTAACGTTTTTGAATCAGTTTTTTCGCTGCACACCTCGCCCCGAAGGGTCGGGAATCAACCCTAGTTTGAATTCTGCATTTTCATATTTTGGAAAAGGGCAAAACTAAGGTACTTTACCCACGTATCCAGCGGTTATCAATGAGGGTCCCTAAAGATTTTCCCAATTCTTAATGATTGCCTCAATTTTTTCAGAAATAAATTGATTTTATAAAACTTTTTATATTTAAATGGACTGTCGGCGTCGTCGAGTTGAACTGTTCCTATCCAAAGACGCTGATCACGAAAATGACCATCATCTTACTCATGATTTTTGATGTTTTATTTGAGGAAGTTGAAGAAGTAGTAGAAGTGACTGAAGAATTACTGCAAGAAGAGCAGTCAAAAAGTATTTTAGAATTTTAATTTTTCACCCTGCATTTGCTGTCGTTCAAAGAAAACCTGAAATATTTGCTGATTTAATATTCTGTTAGACCGCAATTACGGAGAAAAAAGCTCTGCCAACATAATCATAGTCAGAATATAAAACATGAATTGTTATTAATCAAAGCAATTTTAATCAATTTAATCTTTTTTAAATTTTTGGTTATATGATTTTGAGTCGAAAACAGTCGAAAACAACCAGAAATTGGCCTCGTTTGCTTTGGCCCATCAGAGTCATTTACAGGTCTTAATTTTGGTGGTTATTAAATCCATATTTTGCCACTTTCACATTTTAAACCTTTTTGGCATAAAAGAAAGATTAAATTCATCAAAATGATTTGATTAATTACTCAAATTTATTCTTATGTTATGCCTATGATTAAGTTGGCGGAGCTTTTTTCTCCGTAATTGCGGTCTAACAGAATATTCAATCAGCAAAATTTCATTAATTACAAAGAAAATTTTGCTTAGAACGACATATGCAAATTAACCACCTATGTAATTAGGGAATTTAGTCTCATTTGAGTGTGTTGATTACCTAAAGGTGAAAAGTTGAATTTACCAAAAGGCAAAAGTAAATTTTTATAAATTTGATGCATAAAATAAAAATATTAATTATCCAACGCTTAATAAAAATTCCTTAACAATATGCAATAAAAACAAAAAATACTTCTATTAGGAAATTTTGCCCATTTTTTGCTATATTTGAAATTTTTTTATGTATTCATGTTTCGTGTTATATTTTGCAATTTTTCATGCATATTTTATAGCCATATTTCGAGATTTGTTATCCATATAATAAATCGTTGCCCTAGTCAGAATGTAATAAGATTCCAAAAATGAAGTTTTTCTCCCCCACCTCCAAGCCCTTCCCAAAAATCCATCATTCACCACGTTCCCACAATTTTCCGGGCACAAATCGACCGGAAATAATTTGCCACAATGTTTATCATTTCCATCGATTTTCCCCCAAGCAATCACTAACCCCCAGGGCAGTTCGGGCCGGCGCCGACCAACACGGGTGCGCGTCGTTTGGGCGCCAACCAAGTTTCGGCAAAATTCAAAACCTAACACTTGAGAAAGGCTACTAAATTAAAGAATATAGGCCAGGGCTGTCAATATCGTCTCCTCAAAATACGATACACGATATACGATATTTACGATACACCAAAATACAATACGATTTTTTTACGATACACTATATGGCCAAAATAACGATATTACGATTACGATACGATACGATACGATACGATATTTTTTCTAGCTGTGTTCAAAATACAAATTTTTTTGGTAGAAATTTCCAATTTTTTTTTTCATTCTTATTCTTAAAAATTCGCAATGAAATACAAAATTTCTTAAAGATTTTGTCAAAATTTTTAGATTTTTCACCGGTGGCGCCTATCGGCACCGCTGGGCCCTCGCATTCGTAATACCTTTAAAAAAGGTACCGTAATTTTAAATTTTGGTTGAAATCTGTTAACAAAATGAGTAAAAAATTCAAAATTTTCTCCGGCGGCGCCTATCGGCACCGCTGACCTGCCTCCCAAATCTGGGCTTCAAGTCTGGTCAAAATTACGATACGCGTGATTTTTGGCAAAAATACGATACGATACGATTCGATACGATACGATTCGATACGATATCTTAAACCAATAAGGTCAAACATAATACCAGTGCTGTGATCTCAACATTTTCAAAAGCATCATTAGAACGTGAAAAAAGCATTATAGAGCATCAAAAAGCATCAAATTCGCTATTTCTTCATTAAAAACAAAGATTTAAGTAAACATAGCTTTCATTCGTTATATTTCTGGCTGGCATCAATCGATTTCAGCAATTTCTTGTTACACATGAGCGTCTTAGCGTTTTTTTTTTAATTTTGGGGAAATTTTGGGATTTTTACTCATTTTGTTAAGATCAAAAAACAATAACATGATGCTAAAGCATCAGATATCACAGCCCTGCATAATACCAATGCTCGATGAGTAACAGCTATCTTCAAACAGACTCTAATAGATTGGTCAATGAACAAAAAAGTTATGGCCTAGGCCTCAGCTAGTTTTTTTAAGCGAATGCTGTCGATTCGTCTTTTTTCAAAAACGTTATAGCTTAAGTGTTAAAATCGCTATTTTTCGTGCTCCATGGTGTCATCGAATACTTATAATAAGCTTTGTTTCGGAATATATATTAAATAATTTGTTTTATTTTTCAAAAAAAAACAAGAAAAAAGAATTCCAGGATTTAATCGGTTGATCGCTTTGAATTGCAAGTTCGGCATTCCATCCCCAGGGAATCCATTCTGGCTAACCCATTCTGCCTAACGGGAATTGCAAGTCACTAACTCAAACGCGTTTTGTACAAGCTTTATTCAAAAATCTTTAATAAAAAAAATGCTCAAGAAAAAAAGCTTTAAATAGGTATATTTAAAATTAAGGTGATTGTTTTTTGTTAATGAGTTTATTTGTTATCCAATCCACGATAAACGCCGGTCATCAGCACATTGTCACAACTGCGATTGGCAACAAAAATTACGAATGGATGGTCAGCGATAAATTTGAGGGCATAACTTGTTCTACTATTTTCAGCATTTATGCAACTAAAGCCCTCATCATCAACCTAAAATGTGCATGTTTTAATATAGTTAAATTAAATTTAGTAGAAAAATTAAATTTAAAAAATGTTTAAAAAACCTCCAAAATTGCTTTCTGCACAATTTGGCTGATGTTTATGGTTGTCAGGGTATGTTGAGTAATCTTGCCAAATTGAGCTTTGTCTCCAAATGCTTGAACAACACCCAGGCCTTTCAACGGTTCTTTCAAATAGTGTTCCGTTTCCAGTTTAAACTTTGGCATGTTCACCTTTAAATCTAATATCAAAACTGCGAATTTTTCATTAATACTCTTTATTAAACAAATATCGGTGAAAAGATATGGCTTTTTTACTTAGTAATCATATTTTTTGGCACAATGTCTTTTCGGATTTTTTGTTTTTTGTTTTTGCTCTATTATGCCATAATATAAGGGCTAAAAAAATCGCGAATCCCTGCGGCATAATCCTCAATTTTAAATACATGCTCGTCAGTGATTATTAAAAGTCGAAAAAAAGGTTTTGAAAAAGTTTTAAATTCGGGAATTGGGATTTAGAATTACGCAAAACGTAGGGGGGTTAGATTCGGACCCTATGCAACCCGAATACCTTAGAAACGCATATTAAACCGTAAAAATTATTGTTTAAAAACTCACATAAATATCCATTTCAGAACATTGACAAAAAAAGTTCTGCAACAAATTGCCAGTTAATTTGGCCAACAGTTGTGCCAGACCAAAACGTTCGCGCGGAAGTAAAATGAACAAAAATAATTCACCACCACAATATGGGATGCCGAGCAATTGAAACTGAATTTAAATTAAATATATAAAATATATGAATTTCTTAATCCAATCAAACAACATCAACAGTTCCATAATAGATGAATGTTCCAATACTGTGCAACATTTCAACCTGGAATTTGAGAATTTTAATAATATTTAATGAAAACTCATTTTTACGTCTTTTTGCTGAGTTTCTGTGATGTAAAATCTCAACGGGTGCACACAACTTGTGTAAAAATTAACTGCCCATTTGGCCTTGAAATAAATGGCATTGACAAGAAGCATGCTATGAAAATACAAACCATAAAAATAAAAATTAATATAAGCTAAACTATAAAGAAATTATATAACTTTAAAATACAAAAAATAACGTTTTTATTAACTCCAAGATTTATCAGAGTTTTCAAAACATATTTCATTTTGTTTTCAGCTCTCTTTTTTATTTATTGAACCTTATTTGTAAAATATTTTATAAAACATACTTTGTAAATTTTCCAATTGTTTCAGGTCGAAGAAAATTTTTCACCTTCTTTTTTGTTAAATATTCGATAAGGCTATTTATCATCTGGTAAAAAACGATTGATTAATTTTTAATCGATCAATTTTTTATAATTTATAAAAAATTAATTTAATAAAAAATCAAAATGTTAAAATAAAATTCGTACAGTTCCCAAATTGTGATACGCGCCGAACTCCACCAAATCGAGATGATTCTGGCCAAAATGTGTGTCCAGGAACAACATGTACTCATTTTTTACGCCATAAGCTTTCTTGACAAATATTTTGTTGACCAATTCCAATGAAAAAAATTGATTATTTTGCTTATTATACAATAAATTTTGCAACAATTGATGGGTATATTGATGAAGTTGGGCGGCGTTAATGTCTAAATTTAATATTTTATTAATAATTTAAGTCTTTTAATTATGTATAGGTAACTAATATTTGTATCAATTTGGTAAATATTTACAACATTAACAAAAATTAGTCTCTTCAAATTTATTTTTTACCATTTGCCAATAATTTGCGAATTTCGCGTTCCGTTTCGCCCTGTGCCCCTCCATGAGCCATGGCGAGCACAATGGACACGCAGCTTGGCGAAATTACGAACGAATAATTTGAATTGATTTTGCGGCACATCGATGTGCGTAACAATTTTAGCGCAAAATCTGCCTGAACTTCCGAAACTCCATGATGAAATAATGCGAGTGATGATGACGTGGATTGCATGGATTTTCTGTTTAAAATTAAAAATGATTAAATATTTAATTTAATTGCACTATTTTAAACTAGGGTTCAGCCCCGACCCCTCGGTGCGAACAAAAGTCGGGGTCGGGTTTTTCGTCCCCAACCAAAAAAGTCGGGGTTCGGTGTTTTTCCCAGCAAAAACCCCAAAAAATTCAAAAAAGTCGGGGTCGGGGACGAAAACCCTGACAAAAAAAGTCGGGGTTCGGGGACGGAGCTAAACCCTATTTTAAACAATATTGCATTTGTAAAATATGATGTATTTAAGTACATTAAATAAGCAAAATCATTTTAAATTTTGTTGAAATCAGACAAGTCCAAATTCAAAATTCCTCTAATACATTTGTAGATTTTAGGTGAATTGAATGTAATTCTGCCTTTATTTGTGTTGGCATATTACATAAAATAAATGAAAAAGGTTATTTTTATTATTCATGCTGAGAAAAAGCATTTTTTTGTTAAAATGTTACCCGTGTGAACATTTAGGCGGTGTTTGTTATTGATCTCACATGTAAGAATTTGTAAATTTATTAGTTTATGATTATGTTTATGAATCGGAATACATGCTATAAAATAGACAGAAATACAAGAAAATTTTTACTTAAAGATTAAAGATGTACAGAAAAATTTTGAAGGGTTTTACGCATATAATGATCGGATTTGGTAGTTTTAGCACCTTTCTTAATCAATATTTTGGCACTTTTTGGGGATTTTAGTCAATCTTTTGGAAGTTTTTGGTCAATATTTTAATTCAATATTTCACGTTTTTTAGTCAATATAAAAGCCAGCTCTAATCATACAATAATTTTATCAATTAAACTCCATATTTCTCATTATTTTATCATAGCAAACTGCACTTAAGCACACATCTATCAACAATTGCAGTGCGTGACTAAAAGCACAAAAAAGAAAAGATGGCAATTATTTTAATGTTTTATAATTTTAATTAAATGTTTTAAAGTTTGTAACAAGACAAAATTTTGTAGTTGCACTGATGAATAACATGTGAAAAAACGTGGTTTGGGCATTCATCTTTTTGAGCTTCTGCAATTGAGCTTTTTTTTGTTGCACTTTTCCCGTTTTTTTGCTTCTTCCACCCTGGGGCGGCATCGTGATTGGTTATACATTTGAAATTTTTTATCGGAACTTTTAAAAAGTTTGATAATTTTTGAAGCAATTGTAAGATTTTTTGGACAATTTCAGTCCTTTTCAAAGGAAATTTACAAATTTTTAGATCCATTTTTCTAACAAACAGATTATTTTTAAAAATGTGTAAGCGATTTTTTTCTACCTTTTGCGCAAAATTTTTTTTGTTTTTGGTGTGCACTTTTAAGTACTAAGGGGTGAGGTTCTGCCGCCAAAAATTTTAAAAATATTTTTGACAACCCTAATACCGAACTTGTTTCAAAAAAGTTAAGAATTTAGTGAACCGGAACAGAGGAAATTGTAAAAATCTTCCTGAAGAAGGGTCTCCCGGGGTGATGATGCCTTTGGGATCCCTCGCGACTCTCGATATTTTAACTTAAGCACAAAAACTCGGCTCCGTCTTAACTTAGTTATTAGGAAAGCAAATCTCCTCTAAGTTTGTTTAATCTTTGATCAAGCTAAAGCTATCGATTATTTTCTCAAAAAGTTATGGCTCTTAAAACATGTGAAGATCGCCATTTCTCGTGCCAGTTTGGCGCGGTGAGTCATAACTTTTTTTGTTTAAGTCGAATTGCCTAACTCTTTTTATGTATTATAGAATCTAAAGACATGGTACTTTCAAATTATACCAAGAATCGAACTAACCCCCGACCGCAAACTCCGTTTCTCAGTTCAGTAAACAATCTTCATTAATTTCGTTAAAATAAATTTGCTTTTGCTAAAAATTTTATTAATTTAAAAATATCAATATTAACAATGAAAAATTATGAGATCATTGATTAAAAAAAACGTTTTAATAATTGGACATCATTCTTCTCACGGGTGGCAAGGGCGGTGCCATTATCGACGGCGGTCTTTGGCTAAATTTTAATTAGTTCAAAAGTTGTCTTGTCATATTATTTAAAATTTAAATTAAAAATATGTAATTTTGATTTTTTTAAAATTTTAAGACTATATTAAATTGGTAAATTAAAAAATTAAATATTTACTCGGTTCTCCTCAAAGTGTTCCTCAATTGATAGGGCGGCACGGCCACGGGACAGTGCATTGCGGCGTACAAATTTGGCGGCAAATTGAGCAGGAACGGATCGCCAAAATATGGCGGAGGGGGCGGAGGTGGAGAAATTGGAGGAGGTTCACGCCCTAAATTTAAAAAATGTTCTTTTAGTTGCAGTTTAACCCGATTTTTAAGACTATATTAAATTTGTAAAAAACAATATAAAAATTAAATGTAAATTTTATAAATTATTTATTAACAAAATAATTAAAATTAAATTGAACTAAAATTTTTTAACATTATATTCTCACTTTCTTCACCGTTTGCTGGCCCAATGCTTGAATAATATTCATCGGCGTCATTGGATGAATATGTGTTACTATTTTCCACAGTTGAAAAGCCAGTTGAATTGTGCTTAATCAGGCAACATTTGTATATAATTTCTTTAAAAAAATGTTATTTAAATTATCATTTTTTCATGTAAATATACCAAAATATTTATTACAAACTTTTAAATTATGTCCAATTCTGGCGTTTTGTTCAAACTGTGGGATTGAATTTGAATTTGCACTCGGCTCATAAGCGATTAATGATTCGGTGTAGGAAGTGGAGCCGGGAGCATAGAGATGATGTTGCTGAGGTTTGGCCCTCTCCATCGAATTGCCCATCCGCCTTTTGCCACATGGGCACCTAAAAAATGCCACAAATTTTATTAAAATTTGGAAAAAATAAAAGCATTCAAAATTGATAATTTAAAATTATCATGCATAACTTTTTTTAAACAATTTCTTATTGGATGTCTTAATATAATCATTTTAAATGAAATTCAACTGTTGGCCGGCCCCTAAGATAGCAAAAATTGGGGAATGATTTCCGAGCCCAAAAAGTGCGAAAATTACTCATTTTCGGAATTTCGAAATCTGTCATTTATTAATAATTAAAAGTCAATCAATAATTTTAAATAATTAAACAAAAAAAACTCACAATGCACAAAAATTATGAGCACAAATCTTTGGACGGCCTTTTTTGTGACGTATGCAAACGCAAACAATTGCAAAAACCATTGACAGCACCAACAAAACGGCACCGGCTGAGGCCAAATATGCAAATTTTGGGTTGGCCAACAAAAATTTGAGTGATGTCGACGAAAAGCCCTCCTCACAGTGAAGAAGCGAGAAATTCTGCAATTTTAATTAAAATTAAACAAAAATAGAGAAGAAACGGAGGCAATATGTACAAGAAATACTGAATTTTGAAATTTAAATAAAACAAAATTTTAATAACTTTGTTAAAAATTGAAACTTCTAACTAAATGTCTTAATGATTGTTGACAAAATTAATTTAAAAATTTACATTAACAGCCAAAATTATGTTCAAGTCTCGCAATTCTTCAGGGTCCGCACAAATAATGCCAAAATTGTCAACTTTTTGTTGCCTTTCCAATATTTTAGGCAAAAATGACATCAGCCCACAGTCACAACGCCAACGATTGCCTGAGTTTGAAAAATAATAAATAAAATTTGATTCTAATTAATAACTTTTAATTTTAAAATATTAAATTATTAACCATTTAAACGAATTTTCTTCAACATTGACCAGTCCAACAAGTCCTGATCAATTGAGGACAATTGACAATTTGCCAAATCCAATTCTTCCACTGAATCAACACCGACAAATGCGTTCGGGTCGATGCGCGACAAAAATGATGAATTGGTAAGGAAAAGACGTCGCAATTTTGGCAATCCGACGAATGCTTCAGTCTAAAAACGATTTATTTATTAAGCTTTTAATAATAATATTAAAAATTTAATAAAAAGCTTTCACAAAATTTAATGCATGAAAATTACCTTAATCTCACGTAATTGGCTCATTTGTTCAAGATGCAATTCGCTCAATTCCCATAAGCCACCATCAAATGTATGCGCAGGAATCTATTTATAAAGAAATTAAAAAACATTGCAAATTGTTTTTATATTATTAAAACAATTGTTTACAAAATATTCACCTCAGCCCATGCATTTCCTGACATATCCAATTTGTTCAATAATGTCAAATGCTCCCAATGTGGACTTCTTCTGCAACTTTCTATGAGCTCGGAAGATGGTGTTGATAGCTAAAATTTCAAATTCAATAAATTTTAGAAGCTATTTTACCCTATTCGCTAAAATAGTTGGGTTTAACCCCCCCCCCCCCCAATTTTGTAAACAAAAAATGTTCCCACAAGTCGAGAGACTATTTCCGAAGTTTTCTGGGGCGTACAATTCGAATCCAATATCAAATTAATGAATTTAAATTTTTGTTTTCTCGAAAAAAACACATATTAATTTGGGTTCTACGCCCCAGGTTTTTTCGACATTTTGGCAGATTTTAAATGTCGTTCGAATTCGGGTTTCGCTGTTCGAAATTGGGAAGCCAGATTTGGATTGTAAAGCCTCAAAAACTTCAAATAGTTTTTTGGGAATTTTATGTTTTTGCATAAATGGGGGGGGGGGGGGGAGGGTTTGGACAACCGAACTTTTTTGTCCCCATTTTTTCTAAAAAATGTTATAGCATCCTTTCCTTTGGCATTTTGTAATTGTTTTTTGTTTTAATTTTCATTTGAATTTCGAAACGAATTTCCCCATTGTTTAATTTTCAATGTTTGGTGGTCGCGCATAAACAACAACAGTAATAAGTAAAATGATGGTATCGGTGTGCAAACAAAAGTCATTGAGAAGATTGACACTTGGGATTTGGATTATCGGTGGCACACTAAACAAACAAACTATCCGGGCATTAAAGGTCAAAATTTGGCTAATTGAACGCGGAGTCAATTTCCCCAAAAATTCGGTTATTTAATAAAAGATGCTCAAAATGTTTTTGATTGAATATATTTTCTTGAAATAATTTTTGACTTTTTATTTAATTAAATTAAAAATGCCGAAAATAGTCTTTTTGGGGCATAAAGTTTCTCTACTGAAATATTTAAAAAGCATATAGCATATATTTGGGCTCTCGTTCAACATTTCAAAGAATATATCGTAGAGAAGAGTTCTGGAACAAAAATTCATGTCCGTCCTAATGACCAATTTTGCTAAATAAATTATATAATTATTCAAAATACCAAATTTCTTGCTAAATTGAGCGACTCCAACCGCTTCAGTCCTGAAAATGCGTCTTTCTCCATGCATGAGATCAAGTTTGAGCTCAAATCCAGTCTTTGAAGGTTCGAAAGTGAAGAAAAAGGTGTAGCCATCAACTAGAAAATATTGAAAATTAAAAAAAAATTCTTTATTTTTTTTTTAAACCTCCGAAATTAGGTTTCCGGAAAGGTCCAAATCGGCAAGGTTGGACAGAACGCCAAATTGGTCATTGTCCAATTTTGAAACACGATTTTGGCACAATGTCATGTCAGTCAAATTAGCAAGACCAGAAAATGTGGCACGGTCAACTGAGTGCAGGTGGTTGAAGGACAAGTCCAAAGTGAGCAAAGTGCCAAGATTGGCAAACGATCTTGGCAAAATTTGTTCAATTTGGTTGGATGACAAATCCAAGTGCTGCAAAGAAAAGAGTTCCTTTATTTTTTGAAAACAAAAAAATTGACTAAAAATGTTTTAATATAAATTAATAAATTATTTATGCTTAAATTTCACTCACTTCCAAGTGTTTTGCCTCCTTAATAGCACCATCAATCAACTTCAGCTTGTTTCCGCGTAAATTCAGCGCTGAATTTATATAAAAATTATTTTTTTGTTATATTCATTAAATTAGTTTTTTTATACTTCGTAATTTTGTTAATCGGACGAAAAAGTCGATTGGAATTCGCACAATTTGATTGTTGCTCAGCTCCAGAAATTCAAGTTCTAAATTTAAATGCTTTATTAAATGTTATTTTACTAATAATTTTTTAATGTTTATTTTTTTAAATTAAAATTAAAATTGTTGCAAAACCTTGATACAGCGCAATTGAAAAGGAATCCAATTTTAGCCCGTTTGAATTTGTAATAGTTAACGTTTTCAGCATCGGATTAAGCCTAAACATATGAAATTTTAATAATTAGTACCTAAATTATAAATTAAAAATGATTTAATAATTTAAAAATAGTAAAAAAAATATTCTTTTAATACTTTTTTTATCAGTCTTTAAAATATTAACTTTTTGTTTTAATTTTAGAATAAAAATTAATTTTAGCAAAAATTACAGTATTGGGATAGAGGTCATGCCCGAAAAATTGCATGCCACCGAAAATTGATCGTCGCGGCACTCACAGCCGGGCGGACAAAAGGCGGCACAATTCGGTGCAAAAAAGAAAAAAATAATTGCGATTATTATGCAAATTTTGGCTGCTCGGCACCGCATTTTTAGTTGAAGGTCATCTAAATTATGGAAAAATTGTTTTTTAATAATCAATAAAAGTTTTTGAACAATTTAAATTTCTCAATGAAATTTCTAAATTAATAAATACAAAAATGAGCTCGGAAGTAATTGCAAAAAAATATATATAAAATACTAAATTATTTTTAGGTAAAAGTATTAATTATAACATTTTCTGTTTTTAGTCCTTTTTAATTAATATTTCGGCGTATTTGAATATTGGGATTATTCAAATATTCCTATACGAGAAGTTAGTAAAATTATTTTTAAACTCAGTAACATTAGAATTTACTAGCAAATTTGAAAATGGTTTTTCTTTTTCTGAAAAAAGAAGATTTCAAATTTTACTAATAAAATTCGAGTTTTTTGAAGATATTCAAATAATAATCCTCGTATTATTTAAATATTTTCAATTTTACTAGAATATTCAAATAATAAGCCGACAAATACATAAATACCAACAATAAGAATATCCGCATCAGGAGAAGATTGAATTGTCTTTATTGTTACCGAAAAAAAAAAAATTTGGATCGGTGGATCAATTAAGCCATTAATTGGACTAATAAAAGCAATAATTAAGTCAAAAGGAAGTTCTTTGTCATGTTAAAAACCAGCTTTTGCAAAAACTGGAATTCATTATTCATTGAGGGTTTAATGGGATTTATAATTATTTTTTGAATAAAATTAATTGTTCGATAAATTTTAAAATATTGTTGGGACATGAATCTAATCAAAATGTTTATCAAAGCTTAGAATTCAGTTCATGGAAAAATTTTAAGTTTAAAATAGAATAAATGTTGAAAATTTTTGAAAAGCAAAATTCATTTTAATTTAAAAAAAGGACAGTTTAAAATTGAAAATTTACATTAGCAATTTTAATTGTTCCAACACCCTTCAGGACCCCGACCAAAAAAGCAACCTGGTTCAAAGAATTCTTTAAAATATGCTCAAAAATAAAGTTATATATATTTTCGAAATAGCAATAAAGTCATGAATTAAGTAAGCTAAAAGCGCAAATTTGAGTAGCTTTACTTAATATATTGATTGTCTTAAAACATTCAATTTTGGTATTTTAATATACTTTTAAATTCAAAAAAAATGCTTTTAATGATGAAAAATGCATTCATTCATTCATTCATTATGTGCGTGCATTTACAATTTAAATATGATGATTAGCGGTTAGGTGAAGGAGATAATCGGGGCGAGACGCATGCATAATAAGCGCTTCCAGCTGTGTATGGGGGGGGGGGGGATTTTCGGCGGAGAGCGAGGGGGGGGGCGGAACAAATCAAGCCCCTCGAGCGATGAAAAACTGAGTCCCGACCATTTGAATTATGCTTCACGTGAGCTTATGAGCAATTGATCCATGTTCGGGAACAGATAAATAATCAAAGGGTAGATCAACAAAAATTTGATCAGACCAGTTTAACAACTCTTTAAGAGTCAAAATCATGTTCCGGTTTTGATTTGTGATCAATTAAAATCACAGAAAAATGGCAGTAAGTGATCCAGGTGATCTGAACCAATTAGTTGAACCTCAAAAATGTAAATCTATTAAGAAAATAAATTAACACTTTCACAGTTAAAGCTCAAATTATAAGAAAAAAAATTTTGCAAACGGCCAACAATTGAACATTTTAAAAAATGAAAGTATGGGAAAAGTAACAAAATTTGCATAAAAATCTGGAAGTGAGAATTGTGACGAAGAATGAGAATTATGGAAAAATGAATAATAATTATTGCATTTGCATTTTGAAATCAATTTTGACGCGTAAAAAGCCTACCATTGTTTTTGGTGACTTTTTTTAATTTATTAACATTTTTTTTTGAAATTTCAAAAATTAGGAGCTCAGTCTGGTACTGAAATGCATGCCGGGTTTCATTTGACCCATTCATAGCCGCGGGGGCCGTTGATGGATGGTTAAATGGATGTCGGGGTTGGAAGATGGGTAAGATGGACAAACATTTCTTCCTCCCGCGGGGGATGAATCGGCGGACCGACGCCCCCCCCCCACAGCCCACCCACTCTCGAAGTCCACACTCCCGAGCTGTTATGCGCGGAAGCACTAAAATCTGTAAAAATATTATAACACCAAAGAATTTGTTAAAAAAAGAATGGGTATAAAATTTGTGGTGGTTTTGGCATTCAATTGTTTGAAAAAGTAGTTTGATTTTTTTGTGCCAAATGTTTGGCATTATGTTGTGCTTAAACTGTAAAGAAATGTTGATGTCGAAAAGAGACGTCGTCGACAGATGCGCCTCCATGCCCTAGACAAAATTGGGTGTTTATTGTTCGTGGGTGGAGAAGAAGGCCGAAAATTCTTTCTATGTACCCGATGGGCACACACAAAAGCTATAAAAGGAGGCTGAATTCAGCCCCCGAGGGCATCATTTTCGGACCTCCGGTGGTAAGGAGGGGGGCAGATGTGCCACACAAAATGCGATTAACCATTATTATATTGTTTTGTTGTTGTTGTTGCACATGCACACAGAGAGAATCAGGGGGTAGGGGGGGGGGGGAATAAAAGTGATGCGGTGGCACAAAATGTGCGAATATTTTCTTGCCAAAATTGTGCAAACTCAAAAAATATTGGTAAACAAAAAAATTATTTTTAAGGGGTATTAGCAACAAAAAAAAGTATTATTATAAACTTCTGTTCCAAATAGTCTAAACATAACCAGAAGATTAGGCAATATACGAATGAGATGGAAAACAAATAATTCCGCGACAAATGAATGAATTATAGCAATTTTCGAGATAATTTGGCAGATTTGCTAAGAATAATCATATTTTAGGAGAAAATTGAAAAATAAAAAATTTTCGTTTATTAAGCTTTAGAGTTTTACATAATTAAGATTAGGAAATATTCGACAGAAACAAGGATATTTACTTTTTAAATTCAAATTTAAATATTGGAGAAAATTTTACAATTTTTTGCAATTAAGTCATCCGACCTTATTCAAAAAAATAGCAAAAATCTCGACTTCTGGTGCAGTCAACCACAAATAATCTGCTCAAATAATACACTTCAGTGGTCAAACAGCAAAAAAAAAAAATGGGTGAATGATGGCGTTTTGTTTGGCACGGCAGGTGGGGATCGGCACCAATTGAGTGGTTGGGGCGGGGGGTGGGGGTGGGGAGGAGGGGGAGGGGGAGGAGGGCACATCACAAAATGGACTAATAATTGGCACATTTGTTTGTTGCCAAGGGATGAGTGCACAAGTAAGTGAAGATGGCTGGCTTGACCGACAAATCGAGGCGTACAAATGCCATCCACTTTTGGGGGGCGGGGGGGGGGGGGAATGGGGACTTTGGATTGGGGGCGGGCCGCCTGGTTGTGCCAATGTTTTGTATATGAATTAGATGCATGCGGGTTGAGGCTGTTTGTTTCTGGCATTAAACAACGGGGGGGGGGGGGAATGGGGAGTTGATTGGGGGCCGCCTGGTTGTGCCAATGTTTTTGTATATGAATTTGGACTGGATAGTTTAATTCTTAAACCTTTCTTTTTAGAAATTAATTGACTGCTAATTGTAAGTCATATAAAAAGCATTAACAAAACATATTTTTGGGAAATAAATACAAATTGCATAAAAATTTCATTTTGAAAATGGCATAAATGTCAAAATTGTCCATACGCTGAGAATGGGTGGACGGGATGCCGTCAGCAATTCATCATTCCAGATGAATGGGCCAAATGTGTCCCACGGGGATGGGACTTTGGCCAAATTTGTCCCGAGGGCCCAGTGCCCATCATAAAAGTGTGGAAATGAAAAGGAAAGGCCAAAAACCGAGATTTTATCGATTCTTAAAATAACACAATAATAATAATTTGTTTGTTTATTTTTTTTAAATTATTAAACATAAAATTTTAAAAACTATTATACCGTATGAATTAATACAGTAAATTATACAATAGGCAAGCAAAATTTGGTCTGAAAAATATTACGGACAAAATGCAAATCCAGCTGCTACTGTTTGGTGGTGGTGGTGATGAATGGGTGGGACACATCGCCAACCAAATATATTTATAAATCCCTTCCAGCGATTCGCCCCCCCCCCTCCCCCGCTTAATCCGTCCTGCCTTTTTTGTGGGTGAAAGAGAGATTGATGACATTGGGATTGGGGACAGGTCGGATTTGAGGGATTACTGCTCAAACAATGGACGGCGTATCTCATCGCCCATCCATTCTTCAGCTGCACAGAAGATGTGCTGCATGAGGCGCGCAGTAGGGTTAGGCGTTCAGCAGTGCCAAATTTGGAAAAATTGCATAAAATTTGGTAAAATGGATAAAAAAACAATTTTTTTTAATAGGAATTCAACAGTGATGCTGTTCCAACAATTTTGGATCTGTTCCTGTTCTGTTCTCAAATTTTAGAACAGCCTATCTGTTCTGTTCCAACCTCGAGAACAGGAACAGGAACAGGAACATGAACATGAACATGAACATGAACATGAACAGGAACAGGAACAGGAACATGAACATGAACAGGAACAGGAACAGGAACAGGAACAGGAACAGGAACATGAACATGAACAGGAACAGGTCAAGCTGGAACAGCAAAACACTGGATGGAATCCATGCAAAGAATCTTGAATTAATTTTAAAATAATAGAATATCTATTTCCCAAACAAATATTGGCGCCCAAATGGTCACCATTTAAATGCTAATATAAAAAAAGGCTTAAGCTCAATGCCTTAAGTGTTTCTCAAAACAAAAATGCCATCCTTAAGTGGGTGTATTAGCGCCGGTTTTATGCTAATATCAGCATATTCAACAATGTTCTTAATTTGTGAAATTGAAGGATTTGAACATTTGCAACTTTTATCAACCGCGAGAGACCAACGCGTGCAGACAGCCTGACCATTTAGTAAAACTGGGACTATTTGATTGAAGGGACGAATTAATCAATGTAAGGGATTGATTAATTCATTTTTTTGCATTTTAAATCCATCCGAAAAAATTAAACCTAAAATTAAATTTTTTAAAAAAAGCACAAAACTCTTAATTACAGAGAGAGACCAATCCAATTTACGAAAACAACAAAAATGAGCACAATAGAGAGAGAGAGAGAGATATATCAATTTCGAGCTCGTCCATCTCCAAAATTGCTTTCGGAGCAAAATGAGCATGCTCACCACACCGGGGGGTTGGGGCAGTAAAAAGTGAGGTTATGGGAACTCTGCTGCTGGACGGGGGGGGGGGGGAGGTGGGGGAGCAGAAAGAGAATAGGGGGGGGGGGGGAGGGGGGGGGGGAGTTGCTGAGGTCATGGGCATTTTGTGGGGAGTGGGGGAGGGCACCCAATGTTTTGGGCAGAATTTCAATGACGGATGGGCATGAGATAGATGAGGGATGACAAGTGGGGGAGGGGGGGGGGGAGGGGGTGACTTTAATTTCAGTGAGCTGCTCATCCTATTTTTTGATGGGTTGCACACTTGGTGAAGAGATGATAGATGCCACGAAAAAAAGCAAAAATATGCCAGACAAAGCTGGGCATACGGTACCTTGAGGATTTACTATGTGCATATACTGTATCGTATAGTTTGGAATAAAAATGTGTCAAATATAAGGACAGGAAACATGAGGGCCAAATAAAAATAATAATTAGCTAGGCAAAATTTGTTTTACCAATTTTATTGATTAAAAGTTTTTTTTTGGTTCAACGGATCAAAAAAACGCGGGACTAACGGGCAAAAATAAAGGTTGTAATATGCGAAATAGGGTAAACGGATCATATAACGGAGAATTTCAGTCCCACAAACGGGCATTTCAGTCTCAATCCCAATGCCGCTCTATTCCAATTAGTGGGTGTGTTGGTTGTATTGTCAAAAAAAAGATATTCCAAAATTTTCATTATCTTAGACGGGATTTTAAAAACAAAATTCTTTTCGGTGGTCATCTCCTCAAAGTAAAAACCAAAAAATTCAAAATAATATAAAAATTAGGTAACACATTACAACTATTTAATTACATTCCAAAAGAAGCAGGCAAAAAGCATTTTAAAATGTAAACAAAAAATCAAATGTACATTTAATGCAAATGTGCCGCCCGAATTATGCAAATTTTGTTTTGTTGATGAAATGGAGGAGCAGCCTTTTTCGCTTGGGCGGCGGGGGCGGGGGGGGGGGAGCATTCGTAAAAGTTTATGGGCTCCACTTTTTGCTGCTGCTCCAACAGATTTTTATCGCTTTTTCCCGCTCAAAAGGAATGAATGGCTCCCGCCGCTCATTTTGACGAGAAGAAAGAGGGGAGGGGGGGGGGAGGTCACTTTTTGAGCGATTAATTTTGACGATAAAACAGAAATTCGTTCATTTGATCAAAGCAAAGGCAGGCAGAGACAGACAGACACAAACGGACGTTTTGTCTTTAATTTAAATATTAAAAATGTTTTAAAACATTTTAGATTTCATCCTGGTTGGGCTAGTGCCCGACTAGCGATGGTTTAATTTGACGATAAACAGAAATTTGTTCATTTGATCAAAGCAAAGGCAGACAGACAGACACAGACAGGACGTTCTGTCTTCAATTTATATAGTTAAAATTTAAAAAAATTTTAAATTCCTCCATGAATGAAATTTTTTATACGGGAAAATGTCAGATTTTTTTTGTCAATTTAGAAAAAAAAATTGCTCTAGTAACATTTAAAAATCAGCAATTTTTGACCAAATTGTCTTCTAAAAAGGGTTTTCGGACGGGGCTCGACTAGCAAATATTCGTCCAAAAGCAAACGAAAAATCAAAAAAATGCCCGCCCGAAAAGTTGATACATTTTAAGGTAAATTTTCTCGCAATTCTAATAAAATTTGTTTGAAATAAAATTTTAAAAGCCCGTACATATATTTTAAAATGCCATCATTTTGTGCTCCATTTTAATTTTCATATAAAAACAGAAAGATTAAATTTCTTCAGAAATATACAAAAATCTGCAAAAAATAATCTTTTGCCTGAATCTTTGGGTCAAAAATTTAGCCTCAAGGGGACAATAAAAATACAATTTTTTTTTTTAGCGATGCGAGTCAAAGGTCGATGGGAATGAAAAAGGAGAAGAAAATTATAGGAAGGAAAATGAGTTGTGGGGGGGGGGGGGGGGGGGAGGCGGTGGAAGGAATATGCATTTAAATGCCTTTTTATTGCACACCGAAAACAATTATGCCAAGGCCATAATTAAAAGAATAAAAAGTAAAACAAAAAATAATCAATTCATTTAAAAGAAATTCCATTTAAACAGAAAAGAAATTTAAACATTTTTGTGTGTTTTAGGTGCCAAAAATTGTTTAAAAAAATTAAAAAACGAATTTAAAATGGTAAGGGTCAAAAAAAATGTTTTTGGTCTTCCAATACTTAAAATTAGGGTAGTTACGGGACCGAAACTTTTGGAAAAACCAGGACCAACATTTCAGTACCAAAATGGAAACTTTCAGTCCCAGGTACGGTTCCCCGTTGGACCGGGATTGAAAATGTTTGAATGGCCGAGAATTCATAATGTAAAATTCGAGATCCCGGGATATCTCGAAAAAATTCCCATTCCGTGAATTCTGGATAAACTTCTAACGCTATTTTTAAACGAACACAAAAACAGAGCAATAAAATTTCTTTGTTTTTAAGACGCTAAAATATAAATTGCAAAATATTGGGTCAAAGTGCTTGGCCCTACACTTTGGCCCAATTCCAATTCCAATCCAAACCAATCTCGCCTTTTTATGGCGCGCGTATATGCCCCCCCCCCGCTCAAGTGGATTTGCATAGAAAATTTTGGCTGAATTGGTGCTCCGTTTTTGGCCGGCCATTTGCTGCTGCTATGTGATTAATAATAATTGTGGTGTTTAGCAGAAAATTTGTATTATCGAAGAAAAATTCTAAAAATTAATTTCAGTGTAAAAATTGATTTACCATAAATGTTTGATTTTTGTCTAGTAGTAAAAATTTCGTTTAAAAAAAACAAAATTGATAAATTCCATTTATGACATTTTTTTCAATAAAAATAAGTGATGATTTTGTTTAAACTTTTAAATAGTTGGAAAGTCACGTTGGACAAAAAAAAACTGTGGGGTTTAAAGTATAGGGAACGGGACTTTAGCAGAAAATTCGCTCGTAGCAGAAGTTTTGAAGCTGCTCAAAAGTAAAGCACAGTCATTGGCATAATAAAATAAATTATTTTGCCCGAGGGTCTCATTTTGCCCGAATTGGCCAAACTTTTGCCAATGAGACGATAATTTGAAGAGATCTGTGGGTGGGGTTTTCCAATGTTTCCTAAGCCTCCAATTGTTCCCTAAAACAAGTTGTTAGGCTTAATAAAATAAAATTTAATTTTGTCCACAACAGCCAACCAACCAACCAGCTCATTTAGCCCCCTCAGCAGGAAGTCAGAATGGGAGGCCAAATTTGGGGGCCCCCGGGGGCATTCAACCACCCCAAAAGCATCTTCATCTCGTCTCAATTGCCCTACAGGCGCAAGACAATCCGCCCGCCCCCCCGGCCCAATTCCCAACCCTTCCGGCCCATTTCCGCCCTTCTCGGGGGAATTTGGGCCCCAAATTGGCAACCATTGGCCACAACCATCCATCCCCCTCATACTTCATCTCCGAGTCCGAGCATGATTGGGAGATTTTGTTCGAATGGGTTGATGAGGACCATGGCCCCTTTAAAATTGAATTTTTGTCTCAAGACAAAATGAAGCTTTTTGGAAAAGATTCGATGTTTCTTTTTTCAGAATGCGTAGACACAATGATGAACATGATAAATGTTTTAATGGGAGTTGCAGAACCTTGGGAATTCGGTGACAAAATTGCGGGTTTGTCCGGAGAAATCGTCAAAAATCTTGTTTTGTAAATTTCCCGGTACCGGTTTATATGGCAAATTCCACGTTTCCAAGCCTTGACTTTTTATGTCAAAAAATTCTCCTAACTTTGTATTATGTCTAAAAAGATGCCAACAATCGAACATTATTTTATAATTTTTATTCTACCAAAGGATTTCCCCAGTTTTGTGTATTTGTGATTTTTTAATTTTCAGCCAGCCGTTCCGGTTCCACAAAACGGTGTGTTCCAGAGATCAGAAACAAATTAAGCATGAAATTGAAACATTTACACATGGAACCGGAACGGAACGGAGCGGAACAAGCGTGTGTGAAATGAATTGGAAAATAAGCACCACAAAATGGTGGACAATTTCCCAAATTAATTGAAACTAACCAACAACAACAAAAAATGTGTGTTTATTTTTGCAAAAACTCCCCAAAAAAACAATCAAGACAAAATGGGAGGCGGCGGAGGAGTTAGTTTGGGGGTGCTGGTGGCGCGCCTGGTGTGGGGAATGGGCTGAAAATGGTTGTGTGTAAATTGGATGGAATAAATCGCCCAATTTTTGCATGCAGCGAATGGTGGCGATGGCTCTGCTGCTGATGAGGGGGAAGGTCGAAGAATTTGACGCGATGGATGGGGCGGGGGGGGGGACGAGATGGATGAAAATTTAGGGGGGTTTTGGGGGGGGGGGGAGGGGTCGGTGCGCGAACGCCCCCAACTCTAATGAGTGGGTTGGTTGGATTTGGGGATGGGGCTGTGTGATTGATGGGAACATGGCGGAGGCTGACTCTTCCGTGAGGTCTCAAATCGATGATTTTGTATATGGAAGAAGATGAACAGTGTTAAATGTAAAATTTAAATTTACAAAAATTGAAAACATTTTATCACATGTTCGAATGTGAATTAATTATCACAGAAAATTATGACTACCTATTTATTTAAAAATTTTGAAAGAATGAAATTTTGAAAACATCGACAACCTTCTCCCTCCTGTAAATTAAAAACGATTTGAGTTACAACATAAAATGTTGACTAAATTAAACTGCAGAAATTTGATATTTTTAAATTTATATGATTAATAATCATTTGAATTTGCAAATCGAAAGTTTATAATTTAAATTTTTTATTAGAGATGGTATTTTTGAAAAAGGCCTTGTTACCCAAATATTTGAACTTTCTAAGACCCGGACCGGGCCCAGGTCCAAAAATTCGAGTTGTCTGGGCCTTTTTTAAATCACCCGACCAGGACTACCGGGCCCGATAAAATCCGGGTCCGAACTGTATTTTTATGATCATCAAAAATGGAATTTTTTTTGCCAGAAAAAAACATTACAATAAAAAATCAATGGTTTGTAATTTGTTAATTGAATCAACTAAAGAAGAAATGTTTAAATTCATAAGCACAAATTAATTGGATTATTATTTTTATTCGTTTTGTCAGCGCAATTTTTCGTCCAATTATTCTTCTTCACAAATCTTTTGCCAAAGTGCCAATTTCGTCGATGAGAAAATCCAAATCGACTTCCTTAAAAAATGCATTTATTTTTTACTGAAAAAATTGATCATTTTTTAATACGCGGATTGCCGGATTGGAGAGGATCATTCGGAAGAAGTTGGGCCTCTGTTTGTCAGGTTGGTAGCCCACCTAGGTATTAATTGTTTTTTTTAAATTTAATTAACGTCATCAAAAATGAGGACTTTGCTTGAAAACAATCCTAAAAATTTTATTTTATTTTTTATTATTATTAAGGAATATTTTTTTTATTAAAAGGTTCGCAAAATTAATTCATACCATAGTCGTACCACGTTCCATCATTCGAGCCTTGATTTTTGGTGCGATCTTCAACATAATTAAATAAAATATTTTTAAATGCATTAAAATTTGTTATAATTTTTAAAGCCAAAAAATTAATTTGCAAATTAAATTTGGCCAAAAGTGATTTATGAGACTCCATTTTGACCTTCTCCAATCGTGCCATCTTCTCCTTGTGGTCCATCTCCCGACGCATGCTGGGCGGCACGTACCAGAAGCAAATGTTCAAAAATTCAGGCTAAACAAAATAATTATTGTTGATTCAGGATTTTCCGGGAGACCAAAATCACGGCTTTTTGGTCCGAATAATCAGTCGGATATTCACTCAAATAAAAATTACGATTTTAATTTGTTTTTTTTCCCCGAAATTGCGGACTCTGATTAGCTCTAATATGTAAACACTCACGTCGTCAACAACCATTTCGTAGCCTTCCGTGTGCTTGATTTTTACAGTAAAATAATTGGCCAATTCCTGAAAAATGTGAAAATTAGCAAAAAATTAAATGTTTGCTCTCCAATTACCATTAGACGATTAATTTGACGTCGATATCCCTCCATTCCCTGACAAATTTTGGGATTTTCCATTAAAAGGTAAGCATTTTCAATAACTAAACAACTGACCTTAGAGCGCCACATAAGCCATAACTTAAAAATAGATTTTACCAATTTATTGCATCATAAAATATAGTGACGATCCGCCAAATGAGAAAATTAAAAATATTTGGCAACATTTTCATATCAAAAAATTGTGCCTCGGAATTTATTCATGTTTGTGTACCTTGAAGATGTCGTTGTGTCGTCCTAAAAAAAAGTGGTAAATTCAAATCAAATTTTTTGATCAGAAAATTCTCTGATGCCATCCATAAACATAAAGGTTATGTGCCCGACGATCACTGATTTAGAGTAATGTTGAATAATAATCGAACAATTGGCGTTCCGAAAAAAATTGTAATCCAAAAAAGGGGAAAATTTAAATAATTTATTCATAATTCTTTTTGTTTGCTTAATTAGGAGAGCATAAAATTTCTCAGGAATTGTTCATTTAATTTTGGTTGCTTCTTCTTACCGCACTGCATCGCCTTGTCCCCGGTGTCGTAGCTGACATCGTACGGTTTGTCCTGCTGGAACAGATAGTCGGCCGACATTTGGTTGGTTTGGAAGAGCAAACCCTAAAAAAATTTTGAAACAAAAAAAGAAAAAGATTTTTCTCTAAAAATAATTTTTAAAACATTGTGTACAACGCGACCTCTTGACGGACAAAGCACGCACTGCACTGCAGCAGGGCACCCATCAACTTGTGTGGATTCCAGGTCACCTGCAGCATCGCGAAAAAATTTAAAAAAAAAAATAATTTTATGAAAAAAAATTGTTTAAAAATATTTTAACATCGTAAAATCGGTTCTTTTTAAACAGACCGAGTTTGCCTTCTCAATTCCGCTCAATTTGTGACGGTGTTCAGGACTCAACAACAAGCCACCGCCCCAGGCAGCCTAAAAATTGTGAATTTGTGAAAATTACTAAAATGTGAATTTAATGATTCTTTAATTTGAAAAGTGAAAAGTATGGCAGTAAACAAATAAAATCACTAAAAACAAAAATTATGAATTCCATTAAAAAATATTCTGTAAACATTTTTCTTCAAAATACTTACGTCGACATGCAACCAAAGTTTATGGCGTTTGCAAATATCAGCAATCTGTGGAATCGGATCCCACGCACTAAATAATTTATTAAACAAAACCCATCAAAAAAAATTTTCCTAAAATAGTTGAGCAATTAAAACAACTTATGACTGACCCATAGACAGTGGTACCTAAAAAAGAAAATTTATAAACAAAGAAAATTCTTAAAACTTTTTTACCCGCTGTTGCGCACACAAAAAACGGATGAAGACCCTAGGAATGGCAAATTTATAACACTTATTCAAAAGAACGACAAATTTAACCTCTACGCCAAATTTAAATTTTAAAATTGAAAATCTTAGATAAATTTAAATATACTATTAAACAAATGCTCGTATGCGTCTAAAAGAACAATCATTGGAAATTGACCCTCGTTCTGATAAATACTAGTGTTGCACGAGAGTCTCGGTCTCGAGTCTCGACTCGAGAAATTTCTCGGGTTTTTTTGGGTCTCGATCTCGGTCTCGAGTCTCGGGGTCATTTCTTGGTCTCGACTCTCGAGTCTCGGTAAATTTTGGGTCTCATGCAGCACTAATAAATACAAATGTCAATATTTCCAAGAATGCCCTTGGTGAAATGGACTAACTATCTCACTCAAAGTGAAAAAGTAAAAAAAAAATTCATAAAAAATTGCATAATTTACATAATCATTAAACAACACCTCATCTTTGCATTTTATGATGCATTCTTCCAAAGCCTCAGGGATCATTCGGGCTTGGTCGTCTACGGCGATGTTGAAACTAGCGTAGGTGGGGATTGGAATTTTAAGAAAAAAAAATCAATAGGTATTACAAAAAACGCTGGGATTTATAATGACAGATTTCAGTCCCAAGAAGGAACAAATCTCAGTCCCAATCCCGATCCAGGCCTACTGGCTCTATGAAATCCGATACAAGAGGCAAATCCCAACTCCGTTGGAAAGACAAAGTATTTGTCTTTTTCATAAAATTTTAACAAACTATTCCTAATGTTGATATTATTTTAATTATATATTTCATTAAAACTGCAAAATATTTTAGAGATATTTTTAAAATCTATATACTATACCTATATTTGAATTTTGTTTTAATTTCTATTTAATATTTTTTAAAGACATAATGCAGTGTTAGCTTTTCTAACGGGTTCGCATTTGCCGCTTTTTGCCAAATTAAAAAAAAACCGATTTTAACATTTAATTTCAAAAAATTAACGTTTTTGACTATTATTTGAAGACATTCAAGAGTCTCGAACTTTTTTCCTCAATGGTCAATTTTGTCACAAAAAAACTTTACCAATTATCGGCGCCAATGCCAAGCACAGCGGACGCACTTTTGATGGAGTAATGACTCTAAACAATGCATTTTTGTCAAAATTCGGTCCAAAAAATTCGACAAATCCAACCACACACAGACAAAATACGAATTCAACACGTCAAGCATTCTGGAATATTGAATTTGTATCCCACAATTTGTTTGCAGTAGAGCGCGATAAAGCAAAAAAATTCAGCAAACGCAAATTCCAAATTTAACGAGACGGGAATCCCGAACGGGATTTCCGTGTTTTTTTGCCCGTTTGCATATGCAAAACCCGACACGCACATCTTCAGAGGTGAAGCAGCACAGTGTGGGCATGCCGGCTGTCATGCCTAGCGATTTTGCGCGCGGAAAGTGGTAATGCCGAGCGGCATTCATCGCGTACATGTTGGCAATGGCACCGCCGGGCGAAAAGACGGCATCGCCGCCATTTGGCCAACCGATCAATTCAATCTGAAAGTGCGACGATCAGGAATGAACGACATTTTATAGACTAGGCCAAAATTCGACCTTTTATAGACTAGACCAAAATCCGACATTTTATAGACTAGACCAAAATCCTAACGACATTTCATCAAATCGGCTATTCATCGACTAATTTCGTAGAAAATTAAATGCATAACAGTTTAAATATGAATTAGGTAATATATTTTACATCACATGGGGAAGGGAGTGTATTGAAATGTCTCATTCGATGAGATGTCGTGTCGATTAAATGTCGGCGTACCACTTATTTTTGCAACAAATAATAAAAAAATTCCGAATTAAAAAATGCATTCATTACCATACGCTGCGTTACTTCTTTCTCCATCAGAATGAACACCGGTGAAATTTCGTAGGTGAACCTAAATAAAAAAATAAAGCTTATATATATTTTTTCAATTTAAAAACAAAACAATTTTTTTTATATAAATTTTCAAATAAACGTACATATTCGTATTGCTTGTTGCGGTAAGCCATTCTCCCGCCATTGCCACAAGGTCCAACCCGCATGAGATTTGGTTGAAGAAGCGTGGATGACCTTTAATGGAATTTAAATTCGAAAATTATTAAATTAAAAAAATGATTAAAAATTCCATGTCAACATTAAACAAAAGCAGAGTTCCAAATTTGTACTCCCAAAAATATTCGTAAATTTTTCAAACATTTGACACCTGTTCGTACGCCAAGACGGAGCACATTGTAACAAGACTGAATTAAATTAATTGCATGATAATGTTGTTTATGTTTTAAAAATTTAAATGATTAAATGTTTTAAATGCATTTTCCAATCATTACATGCAGCAGCTCGCCCAACTTTATCGGTTCTCTTGGAATGTGAAGGTCGATGAGTTGTGCCATTTCCTCGGGCTGATGAAATTCAAGGACTAAAAACTTCGAGTTCATTGAAATTTTACTTAAAAAGAAGTTAATCAATAATGGTTAAAGTTTGATTAGTGATTGATTAGGTATATAACTAGAGTTGCTCTCCGACGCCCCCGACATTTTTGGGCGTCATCTCTGACCCTTGACATTTTTGGGCTTCATCTAAACCCTTCATTATAATTTTCATAAGGTTCTGATCACAAATCATGAGGCAACTATACAGAAAATTACCAAATTGGCCAAATCGCAATGAAAATTTGCCCGATAATAGTATGGCCTTAGAAGTATTTTTGGCCTAATTTCCTAAGAGTTAACAAAAGCAAATTAACATGTTTAATGCTCAAGTTTTTGGGAACTAAAAATCCCATCCCTAATCTTTTACCTTTTGTGGAACGATCATTTTCCTCCCGAATGTAGTTGAGTAGAATTTGCACAATTGCTTCCAAGAATTGCTGAGTGTGTTCCCAACCTTGCAGATTATGCGGAAACAAATCTGAAAAGAAAATTTTAAAAAATTCAAAAACAAATTGCAATTTATTCCGATTAACAAAAAACCAAAAAAATAAAAGCATTGCCACGAACTAGAGTAGGCCGGGACCGGGACTGGTACTGAAGTCTCCAATTTTGGGACTGAATTTCCCACTTATAAAATGCCGGTTTTTTCAAAATTGACAAATCTTTGTTTTGACCATTAGTCCCGGTTTTTTTTTGACCGGGATTTAATTAATTTTCCCCCTTATAAATCCCGGGTTATTAATTTTCTCAATCCCGATCCCGATTTTCCCCAAAAATCCCGGTTCCGGCCTATTCTACCACGAACTAACCGGTCGCAAACAAGTCGACCATTTCATTCTTTGCCTTATTTGGCCCGTTCATCAACGATTGTTCTCCATCTTCTTGGCCCACCTCGTTTGATGTGGATTGTTGGTTCAAACCCTGTTTTATGAGAAATTAAAAAAAGAAAAATAAGATGATTTAAATTAATTTTTTTTTTTTTTTTGTAACTCGAAAGCGGATTCGGACAATTCATTTCCAAAAAAATTCAAATATTATACGGTGCTTGGAACGTTTTGGGGTACTTGTGGGTTAAAGGACCCCCCAAGCAAAACTCATTTAAAACACTTTTTAGAAGCAATTTGTGTTAATAAACACGAATATGACCTGCTTTTATCGGATTTTGGGTTCAAATCCGGCTATTGTGTTACTTAAAAGTCATTTTTTTCTTCATTTTCAAAATTTGAACCGGTTTAAAAACTATTTTAAACCCAAAAATTAAAGGTCATATTCGTGTTTTCTTGACCCAAATCACTTCTAGAAATGTGTTTTAAAAGAGTTTTGGTTTGGGGATCCTATAACCCACAAGTACTCGTTTTGGGGGGACGGTGTTCAAAACAATATTTGTGGTTGTGTGTGTTTGTGTGTGTGTATTTACGTGGTTGTTCTCCATTGCTGGCGCCTTTATTGAGTGCTGCTGCTGCTGCTGATTCTGTTCCGTCGTCACTGCTCGTCGTGCCCGCCGTTGTGTGCCGCCAGACTGAGTGGGCCGCTGCATTTGGCGCTGCCTTTTATGTGGTTGACCCCCCGAGGCGTTGTGCCGTTGTCGGTCCGCTTTCGTAGTCGTTGAATGTGCCATTCTTCATGCTTTTTCTTCTTGCTTCTTCTTTTGGGGACGGTAGTAAAGGAAGGAGACAGACGTATGTTAATTCCCCCCCTCCTGCCTGAAGAAGACCCTCTCCAGTGGAAGTGAGGGGCAAAATTATTGCAAATTCCCCCATTAAAACCCTCATCGTGGGCACACACCACTTCTCTTGGCCAAACAAAACAAAATGGTGGGGGCCGCCCAAGAAATGATGAAAATGAATGGGGTCGGTCGGAAAGGATTTATTTATAAGTGTGTGCCGTGCGCCATTCTCGAACTATTTTTTGTTTGTGCCATTCAGTGTTTTGGCATGACGTGAATAAGTGATGGTGGCAAAAAATGCGTAATCTCCAATACTTCATCTTCATTCTCCGCTCATATATTGGCTTCAACCGTACCTCTACCACCCACCAGCAGCAGCAGAAGGGATTTATTGTGAAGTGGAACTCTTTGGGCCCAAGAATTTTTTTTTCTTCTGTTTAATCCCCCCTCTATTTGTAGTGAAAACTGTTCATATAGGCATTGAAAATTTTTATAAAAAATGAAAGGGTGAATTTTTTCATGCAAAGAACCTTCATGAAGAATTTTTTATTTTCCAAAAATGCACCACATAAAATCAAAGTTTTTTTTTTGCTCAAAATATACCCTTAAAGGTCAAAAGTTTTCAAGCATTTTTATATTTCAATGAAAACTCATTATCGTTTTAACAAATATTATTAGAACCTGGAAAACTGCCTAAAATCTGGATTTAAAGCGAAAATTTGGTCACGGCATTTATACTGCTGAACCGACTGACCGCAATCATAAAACCAAAAAAAACATGAAAAGGTCGTTTAATAATGTTTTAATAATTAGTGTTTATTGAAGAAAATATTAAAAGTTTAAATATTAATAATTTGGGTTTTATAGTCATGGCGTAAATTTCTTCCGCTTATAACTTAGTGCCAGTATTCTCGTATAATAATGAATGCAATTCTTATACTGAATTATCCAAATTCAACCACTGACCGCAGTTTCTTCATCTACGAAGCTGGAGATGCAATTATTTTATCAGAGTCGGGGTTGTCGGGGGAAGGCAATGTCGGGGATCGGGGTCGGGGATTAGTCCAAAACGTCGGAGATTGGCGCTGGGGTTTTCGGTGCTAACCCTAGCTGATCACAACTGATCAGTAATAAAAAATTGAAATGATATCGGTTTCTCTCGGTTGAGTAATAACAATTGGCTTTTTAAGATATGCAAAGATTTCTTCCGTGTTAACACTTTTAGTCAGCTAAAAGTACAGCCTTCATTTCTTATGTGATGACTATAATTAAGTTGATGGACCTTTTTCTTCCGTAATTATGGCCTAATGGAGTATTAAATACGCAAGGATTCCATTCATTACGAAGGAAACTTTTTCTTACAATGACATAAGCAAATTAAGCGCACCGGTTAATTGTGGCATTTAGTGTACTGTTTGTGTGTGTGTGTTGATTTTGGAGTAATTTCCATTTTAACGACATTTTTTATCTCAATAGTTTTTTTTTCTTGCCTTGGGGTGTCCCATAAAAATAAGCGTTTTTTAAAAAAAATATTTATTGCTGCTCTAAATCAGACGAATCGTTTTGTCAACAAAACAATATTCCATTTGATGCAATACAGTTCTCCTACAAATCTGGCAGTTTTTTAAAACCATTTTTGTAGCAGCTGGCCGGTTTAGAGTCAAAAAAATTGCTGACAGCCGGCCTCGAGATCAGCTTGTTCGACGAACTGCCTTTTTCCCCGTAGGAAACGCGCGAGCGGGTTAAATAAATAATAAATTAGGGTTCAGCCACGACCCCGAGCCCCAAAATGGGGTCGTCCCCGACCCCGATTCCCCGACATTGCCAAACCCGACCCCGACTTTTCCGCCCCGGAGGGGTCGGGGCTGAACCTTATAATAAACAGATAGAGCAAGGTTAGGGTTAGATGGATGGCAGGGAATTATTTTAAAAAAAAAGATAATTAACGAAAATGGTTTTCCAGAAAATGAGCTATTATATTTTCTCTAATAGCAAGTTCTCTATTACGAAAAAATAAAAAGCTAAAAATGTTCCCAACTCTTGAATTTTTGAGAAGAGCGAATTTTTTGTTTTGGTGTTATTTTTATGAAAATTTTTGATAAAATCAGATTTTTTTAACGATTTTCTCACAGTAATTGCATTGACAGCATCTTAGCCTAACGCTTGGATGATGTTTCGTTTCCAGCAGTTGCTGAATGGCCAATCTGGAGCTCATGAAGCATACGTTCATAAATTTGTTGTTTTTATGATTTATTTCAAAAAGCACTAATAAATCGTAGGTGCTTCAGAAAAACAAAAGTATGTAAAGCATTTTGTGAAGGTGCACAAAATTTACTATCGGCCAACCAAAAGAATCTAACAATAAAACAAGCAACAAATGTGAAATGATTTTTTAACAAATCATTTTTATGGGACACCCTAAGTATATATATTTAAGAAAGAAAACAAAATCTGTTGGAGTATTTATGGCAAAAAATCGATCAAATTTTGAACAAATTTTGAAATGGAGTAAGAGGGTTCTTAATTGCATAATCTGAGTCTTAAACAAAATCCTATAAATAATTCTCATTGAATATTAAAAAGTTTTTGGTTGCCGTTTCAATAAAAAAAATTAATAAAAAAATATTTAGCATATTTCATATACTTTTAACTAACAATGGGCTTTGTCGAATGGTCCATCTCGGCTCAAATTCCAATCTTTTACTTAAACATTTGTATAACCATTCCGTCAACGGCACTTTATATTGCCGAAATTGTCACCATCGTTCGGCACAAAAAGTTCCACAACTCATTCTATGCGCTTTTTGTTATGCGGGCAATTCCGGTAACTAAATTCAAATTGATAGAAATCAAAATTCCGATTTGTTTATAGAAAGAATTAAAAGAATTAGCTAATAATTAAAATTGATCAGTTTTTATTCTAAAAATATTTCAGGATTTGCTGTACGTTTTGAACTGTTTCTACGGCAATCGGCTACCCTTCATATTCGGTGCCGTGCTGTACCCGATTTATTCAAAGTTCCCAAATTGGATGCTCGCAATGTTCTATTTTATTGTCGCGCACACATTCCAAGCGAATAATTTAGTCACAATTTTTATATTGTTGAATCGATTGACCGCAATCATAATGCCAACAAAACATGAAAAGGTGCTTTATGTATTAATTAAACTAATGTTTTTTTTAATATTTAAACTAATAAGGCTTCTTAATGACTGGTGCCCAGTTAACCGGAGCCCAGAAAGTGGTATAATGTACCTTATTTTTTAAGTTGTGGCGCAGATGTCTTTCGTTTATAACAATTTTTGTTTTGTGTGTGCCAATACTCACGTGTTGGCCGGCGTTCAAAATGAATGTAATTATTCGATTGAAGGACCCAAATTCAACGACTGGACGCATTTTCTCCATAACTGAAGCTGGAGATGTAATTTTTCATTTCCCAAATTTGATATTTAGTTTGTGGCGGGGTGGCCATAATATTTTATTTATCAGGGGTTTCCTGATTTTTTGGAAATTTAAGAAATACGTATTTCCGTTTGAATTCGCGTCCGGTGTTCGAAATCGGTCGAAAAGGATGTCAGATTCAGCGTCTAGGGCCCACCCACTAAACCCCTAGAAACACTTTCTAAAAGACGATAACAAATAAAATAAAAATCGAAAAAATCATAGATGTTGAAATCATAGGTAAAAAAAAATTATATGATGAATTTAATGTCATATTCGTCTTCAGCGACCTCGATAACGCCCTAGTAAAATATCGAAGTCCGGACCCAAAACCCAAAAATTTTTTGGGTTTTTTGTACAAAAAATTGGACCAAAAAATTTTTGGGTTTTGGGCTTTGGGTCCGATTGGAGCAAAACCAAAAAAAAAACCAAAACCCAAAAAATGACCAAAAAATTTTTGGGTTTTGGGTCCATGCCCTTTTTTGTAGAAAATAGTTTTGGGTGTTACCCGGTTGAATTTACACCCCCTAAAGATAGCATCATCGAGTGATTTTTCAAGAATATCGCAGAAACCGTTTGTTCCCCTTAAAATATTTATTAAGGAACAGTCCACCACCAACTATATGATGCGTATTGATGCCGTCTTCACCGTAATTTTTTTAATTTTGTGCGTTTTGTTAAACATTTGCACATTCGTCGCTTACAAATTACATATGAAGAAAGTTAGCATAAATGTTGGGATCAACTTCGACGATATTAAGAAGAAATTGTTGATTTATGCATTGACAACTTTTTTGGGTCACGCATTCGTCGCAAGCCTTTTTTTGGTAAATGAAATTCATTAGTATTTAAGTTAACAAAATTTGAAAAAAGCTTGATTTCAATTCTGATTTGCAAAAAAAAAACATTTAACATTACAGATTCCCATTATTAATAACATTGATGTTACGAAAACATTGACTATTATGTACATCTACTTGTCATTGGTTATTGAATCAGGTGAAAGAATTGGAGAAAGCTTGGTTTTCCGATACTAATTCTTGGACCCATTAAAATTTGAATAATGCAATTTAAATGGTTACATCGCCAACAGGTACTGTAGTGCTATCCAGCTGGTTACTGTTGTGGGCCAGCGGCACATTCCGTCAACAGCTGATCAAAGATTTTTCGATCATTCGAAAAACAACAAATATTCAAAATAATCGTGTCGATGCAATGGAGGGGCCCCGAAACAATAATTATCAGCCAGTTGGAGGAGCTGTTGGCCATCAATACATCAGTTCCGTTCAACAATTGCCGACAGTTTCTTCTTGACGTAAAAAAAATCATAATAAAATGTCTTAAAGTTTAAATTAATAATTCCAGCTTTGATCAAATGAATGGCTTTTAAAAACAAAAAATTATTCGTATCGATCCAATGGAAGGGCCCCAAAACAATAATCATCAGCCAGTTGGAGGAGCTGTTGGCCATCAATTGCAGACCAGATTTAATAGTTCCGTACAACAATTGTCCACGATTTCTTGAAACTTAGTTTAAATATGAAATAAAAGCTTTTCACTTTCATTTTTGCAAAATGAGATAAAAGGGTAACGTCACTACCGGATTTGGTGAGTTCCGGGTCTCGCTGAAGTTGTCCGGGGTCTTCACACCCTGTCGGTGATCGGCTGTGAACTGCTCGAACTTGCCGGGACGGCCGGCGAGTGGGACTCCACTCCACTCCCGTCCGGCGATGAACTGTTCGAACTTGCTGGCCGGTTGGCGATCAAGACTCCACTTTTGGAAGAGGATAAGGGCAATCCTCAGAGTTCCTATGCGACGATTGCTGAGATCGATGGGGACCCTTTTGTTTATAAAAATCGAATTTGTGGACAAATTTTCTTAACAAATTTTAGGGTAATTTCTTAACAATTGTCGTTAACATCTTCAAACAATTTTCAGTCGCACACCTGCCACTCCTAAAAAGTTTAAAAATGACCGTATTTTTTAAATTTTGGTATTCTATAAAAACCGTGTCGCTTATCAGGCCTTTCAAAATGTTTTTGAAATTTTCTGTTCTCGGTTTAAGATTTACAAAAAAATTTTATTAACTGAATTATGCAAAAAAAATTTTCATTAATTGAAAATCTAAAATATATTTTTATTCTGAATGAAAAATATTTTTAAAAAAAATTTTCAAAATTTCTCCTTTAAAATACAATAAGTACAACTTCCCAATCGCGCCAGCTACAACAAGTACAATCCCCCAATCACGTCAGCTATAACAAGTACAACCTACCAATCACGCAGCTACAACAAGTACAATCCCCCGAACACGTCAGCTATAACAAGTACAATCCCCCAATCACGTCAGCTATAACAAGTACAACCTATCAATCACGCAGCTACAACAAGTACAACATATCAATCACACAGCTACAACAAGTACAATCCCCCCAATCACGTCAGCTATAACAAGTACAACCTATCAATCACGCAGCTACAACAAGTACAATCCCCCCAATCACGTCGGCTATAACAAGTACAATCCCCCAATCACGTCAGCTATAACAAGTACAACCTATCAATCACGCAGCTACAACAAGTACAATCCCCCAATCACGCCAGCTATAACAAGTACAATCCCCCTCACGTCAGCTATAACAAGTACAATCCCCCAATCACACCAGCTATAACAAGTACAATCCCCCCAATCACGCCAGCTATAACAAGTACAATCCCCCAATCACGCAGCTATAACAAGTACAATGCCAGCTATAACAAGTACAATCCCCCAATCACGCAGCTATAACAAGTACAATCCCCCAATCACGCAGCTATAACAAGTACAATCCCCCAATCACGCCAGCTATAACAAGTACAATCCCCCAATCACGCAGCTATAACAAGTACAATCCCCCAATCACGCAGCTACAACAAGTACAATCCCCCAATCACGCCAGCTATAACAAGTACAACCTATCAATCACGCAGCTACAACAAGTACAATCCCCCAATCACGCAGCTACAACAAGTACAATCCCCCAATCACGCCAGCTATAACAAGTACAATCCCCCAATCACGCAGCTATAACACATTACAATCCCCCAATTACGCCAGCTATAACAAGTATAATCCCCCCAATCACGCCAGCTATAACAAGTACAATCCCCCAATCACGCAGCTATAACAAGTACAACCTATCAATCACGCAGCTACAACAAGTACAATCCCCCAATCACGCCAGCTATAACAAGTACAATCCCCCAATCACGCAGCTATAACATTACAATCCCCCAATTACGCCAGCTATAACAAGTATAATCCCCCAATCACGCCAGCTATAACAAGTACAACCTATCAATCACGCAGCTATAACAAGTACAATCCCCCAATCACGCCAGCTATAACAAGTACAATCCCCCAATCACGCAGCTATAACAAGTACAATCCCCCAATCACTCCAGCTATAACAAGTACAATCCCCCAATCACGCCAGCTATAACAAGTACAATCCCCCAATCACGCAGCTATAACAAGTACAATCCCCCAATCACGCCAGCTATAACAAGTACAATCCCCCAATCACGCCAGCTATAACAAGTACAATCCCCCAATCACGCCAGCTATAACAAGTACAATCCCCCAATCACGCAGCTATAACAAGTACAATCCCCCAATCACGCAGCTACAACAAGTACAATCCCCCAATCACGCAGCTATAACACATTACAATCCCGCCCAATTACGCCAGCTATAACAAGTATAATCCCCCCAATCACGCCAGCTATAACAAGTACAATCCCCCAATCACGCAGCTATAACAAGTACAACCTATCAATCACGCAGCTACAACAAGTACAATCCCCCAATCACGCCAGCTATAACAAGTACAATCCCCCAATCACGCAGCTATAACATTACAATCCCCCAATTACGCCAGCTATAACAAGTATAATCCCCCAATCACGCCAGCTATAACAAGTACAACCTATCAATCACGCAGCTATAACAAGTACAATCCCCCAATCACGCCAGCTATAACAAGTACAATCCCCCAATCACGCAGCTATAACAAGTACAATCCCCCAATCACTCCAGCTATAACAAGTACAATCCCCCAATCACGCCAGCTATAACAAGTACAATCCCCCAATCACGCAGCTATAACAAGTACAATCCCCCAATCACGCCAGCTATAACAAGTACAATCCCCCAATCACGCCAGCTATAACAAGTACAATCCCCCAATCACGCCAGCTATAACAAGTACAATCCCCCAATCACGCAGCTATAACAAGTACAATCCCCCAATCACGCAGCTACAACAAGTACAATCCCCCAATCACGCAGCTATAACACATTACAATCCCGCCCAATTACGCCAGCTATAACAAGTATAATCCCCCCAATCACGCCAGCTATAACAAGTACAATCCCCCAATCACGCAGCTATAACAAGTACAACCTATCAATCACGCAGCTACAACAAGTACAATCCCCCAATCACGCCAGCTATAACAAGTACAATCCCCCAATCACGCAGCTATAACATTACAATCCCCCAATTACGCCAGCTATAACAAGTATAATCCCCCAATCACGCCAGCTATAACAAGTACAACCTATCAATCACGCCAGCTATAACAAGTACAACCTATCAATCACGCAGCTATAACAAGTACAATCCCCCAATCACGCAGCTACAACAAGTACAATCCCCCAATCACGCCAGCTATAACAAGTACAACCTATCAATCACGCCAGCTATAACAAGTACAACCTATCAATCACGCAGCTACAACAAGTACAATCCCCCCAATCACGTCAGCTATAACAAGTACTCCCCCAATCACGCGTACAATCCCCCAATCACGTCAGCTATAACAAGTACAACCTATCAATCACGCAGCTACAACAAGTACAATCCCCCAACCACAAAAAATCCACAAGGATATCGAAAGACGACAAAAATTCCCATTTTAAAAAAAAATCCTCATTGGCCTTTTCAAAAAGCACAGAATGATGAAATGAGCTTGTATACGACGAACATTATTTTTAGAGAAAAATCTTCTGTCCAAAAAAGAATGGCCTCAAATTCCCAAATAAGAAATATTTACGTTAAAAGCTAAACCTGATTTGGGTTTTGCTGATGGCCACCATGTGTAGCATTTAAATCAACGATTAAATTTTTCAACTGACAAATATTTATTAAGGCACCATACAGCCACTATTTGATTTATATTAGTGCCGCTTTTAACATAATTTTTTTAATTTTATGCGGTTTGATAAACATTTGCACATTCGTGGCTTACAAACAACACGAAAAAAGTTAGCAAAAACGGGAAAAACAACGGCGATGACATTGAGAAGAAATTTTTGTTTTATGCATTGGCAACTTTTTTGGGTCACATGCTCATCATAAGCGTGTTTTTGGTAAACTAAATAATTAAATTTAACCAAATTTAAACAAAACATAGACATTTGTAACCCTCTTTGATGATATGAATACAAGGGCTATCGGCAACTACATTCCGTTGGTTACCGACACAGGTAGTTTCGTAAACAATTTGTGGGTATCATCAGATTAAAATTTTCGAAACGCCTGTATTGGAAAAAAATAAAGCAATTTTTTTCGGCTTGAAAACTTTTGATCATTAAAGGTATATTTTGTGCAAAAAAAAAGTTCTATTTTATGGGGTGCATTTTGAGTAAGAAACAATTTTTTTACAAAAAAAAATCATTTTTTCATTTTTATGACAATTTTTAAAAATTAGTGATCGTCGCAATAAAAATTCAAAATTCGCATTTGCATTTTCTTAAGAAATTTTTGAAAAATAGCAAATAGACGCAATAACATTTCAGCGTCGCCATTTTTCCCTTATTTTTTATGCGAATGTTCAATTTTTCAGTCTAAAAGTCTATCGCTAAGATAAATTCTTTTCAAAGCAGCCGGTGGTCAAAAATGTCTAAATATGCTCGAACCATGCAAAAATGCCAAAATATGCACCGGTATGCAAAACATATTCACGATCCGCAAAATATGCAATTTTATTTGACCTGCATTCCTCAGAGCATATAGGAACTAAAAATATGCAAATGCATATAAATCCCAGCTCTAATATAAAATAATCTACCAACTTATTTTGTTAATAAATTTGGCCTAAAAAAATTACAGCCCCCAAGCTATACAAATTCGTTTTGATATTTTGTCTTTGCTTTCAGTGTTGAGAAAGAAGAGGGTATGATGATATTTCGGATCGCTAAAATTTGAAGACTGAAATTTATACGTTCACATCACCATCAGGTACTATAGTGATGTCCACCTGGTTACTGTTGTGGGCCAGCGGCACAATCCGCCAACAGCTGATCAAAGATTTTTCTCATTCGCAAAACAAATATTCAAAATATTCGTGTCGGTCCAATGGAGGGGCCCCGTAACAATAATCATCGGGCACTTGGAGGAGCTGTTGGTCATCAATTACAGAACAGATTTAGCAGTTCCGTACAATAATTGCCTTTGATTTCTTGAAATTCAATTCAGTTTAAATATAAACGTCCTCATTTCCTATAGTCAAAAAATGCCAATGATTGTGTCCAAAATGTTTTGTTTCGCAGAATTTGTCTGATTACACTCATAAAAGTCTGCCGAAGTTTATTGTGGGCGCGATTCAGTTTTTAAATTTTATTTATTATAAAGAAAAATAAAATAATAAAAAAAAGACACGTGTATGTGCAAACTTCGGTTAGATATGGCACAGTAAAAAGTGGTGAAATTGGACATGGGGTCAAACAATGTTTTGACGTGAGGTGTCTGACACTATTGCTCTTCATCATTTTAAAGCCCACTAAAAATGCTACAAAAAAGTCCTTGGCTACTTTTTCTCACAAAGCTTCATTATGCAGTTATAATGCGTTAAAAAAATTTCAATTTGTCAAAATAGATATGGATGGTGCCACTGTATTTCAATATTATTAGTTTCATTCACCAAATTTATGCATAACAGAAACATGTTGGCACTTCGCATCCAATCAAATGGAAAAAATCCGGAAAATATGGACTGAACTCCCAGGGCTGAAACCGATAAAACAATCAAAAATTGTAACGGGACGAGCATTTAAACCGGGGGTTGAACCGGTTTAAATTTTGAGGACCATTTTGGTCAAAATTTTTGGAAAATATTTTTATTTAAAAATTGTTTTAAAATATGTTATTTAATGTACTGATTACGAATTCGTCAATAAAAATTAAAAATGGAGAATTTTAAGCGGTTTACGAAGAAAAGTTAGACAGTAAGGTGGAAAATAGCAGCCAAAGTACCGCACACTCGACTACGGCGGCCAGTAGGTGGGGCGAGACTCCGGGCTCCGGACGGAAGAAGTCCGAGCGTGACCAGTGTTTTCCCGGTTCCGGTGCCGGTTCCAACGGTTCCGGGAACCGCTTCGGAACCGGAACCGCGGAACCGTGAAAATTCGGAACCGGTTTGGAACCGGTTCCCGGAACCGCCAAAATCCGGAACCGATTCGGAACCGGAACAGCGAAAAACCGGAACCGGTTTGGAAGTGGAATCGCGAAAATCCGGAACCGCTTCGGAACCGGAACCGTGAAAATTCGGAACCGGGTTGGAACCGGAACCGTGGACTGTTAGAAAAATGGAACCGGGAAACACTGCGCGTGACCGTCTCGCGCGCGCCCGCTCCGCGGATCCCCGCGCGCTCGCCTAAAATTTGCAACAAAAAAAGTCACCATTTATAAGGAGGTTTCTGAGGGATGTTTTTTTTGTTGTAAAAAGGAGAAATTATTAAATTAAAAGAATAAAAAGGGTTTCCAAGCGGGGAGTAGAAAACCGATATTTTGAAGAACCGGTTTTTGTAAATTTGAAAATATGGTTATAAAAGCTTAATGCTCTTTTTGTTTTAAAATATGTCAAAAAAGTTTTTAAATTTTATTTATTATAAAAAAAATATGAATAATAAAAAAGTTGCTCTTCGCATTAAAATGATTATTTCAAAATAGCGCGCACTCATCCAGCCATTATGCCTCCTCCACCTCCGTATGGCAGCGGCACATAAGGTGGTTGATTGTGGCACAATCCGCACGTGTGTGTGCAAACTTCGGTCACCGACTGTGTAAAATTGGAAATGTCAGTTCAAAAATTCAATGATTCTTAATGCCAAGAATTCAGTATAATTTTTTGTGTTAATTTTTAAACGTTTATTATGCCTTCACAATTTTACAAGCTTTTCAGGTTGTAAATAATTGGTTTTATTACTGAACAAACAACATAAAATTAGCAACTCTTTAGCGTCTCAATGCAAAAATATATTAATTTAACCAACTGTTTTTATTTATTTAAACAATTTTATTTTTATGTTTTTAAAATCAAAAATATACCGACCGGCACATTGCAATGTTGGACAAAATTGATACAGGACTCTTCCAAATCGAAGCATGAACCTGTTTAATTAATAAATATATTATAAAAAATTTCTCAAATTTTATCATGCCATGTGGACCTCCTCCAATCATTGAACCAATTGGTCCGTGATGCCATGCCGGTAGAGGGAAGCCAGAACCTTAAACAATGAATTATTCAAAAATAAATTTATAAAAATATATTTTATATATGAGCATTTCAGACGGGGACCATATCCGAAGGGCATGTTGTCCATTGGTTGACCTAAAAATTAATTGTAACAATATTTCTTTCTTGAATAATCTCGTCAAAAAAGCTTTAGGAAATTTTCTATAACAATTTTCATAAATTTATGAAAAAATTCTTTTTATAAAAAATTAAAATTTTCACATACAACATATTCCGTTTATACACCGCTCGTGCGGGTCAATGCAAACATGGAGGGTTGCACATGCTGTAAAAGGGCAGTTAAATATATTTTTTTCACTATTTTTGGCACACAAACATCCGTCTGCATAATTGCCGGGAGGACAGTTACCTGCGCAAGAAACATTTAAAAAAAATGATTAGAAAACATTTTTGATCACAACACATAGATTATAGAAATGATTTTGTTCCCCCCTCCCCCCAAAAATGTGTAAACTTTTTGAAATATACCGTAAAGCTGGCCTTGGCCAAGACTTGGTATCATTGATGATGTCATAGTGATTAAAATTTGTAAGACAATTGTAAACAAAGAATAAGGGTGGACCATTGAATTGCAGACCATTCGGTATTAAAATTGTTGATTCCCTGGTAAATATTGAAAAAACAATTAATTTTCTAGCCTATTCAAGAATTTATTGGTTACCCACTCGCAAGCCTATAGGGTATTTTGGTAGCCGATCAAATTAAATCCAGATCAGTCCGAATAAAGACTGGGGCAATAACTTTCAACCTTAACCAAGTCAGGCATTCGTAAGCCATTTAAAAGCTTCAATGGGTTAAAGCTATCGTAGTGGGCATATCAAAATGTGATTAGAAAACTCCCAAAATTAAAGATTTTTAAACTTTTTAAGGATTCTAGCGCATAATTTTTAGAGGATTTCAAAACGCAAAGCTTAAGCACAAAGATAGCTTCATCTTTTTGAGAGAGCTTTCAAATGAATTTATCAGTTAAGGTTGGAGCATGGTGACCCGGTCTGTATTCGGATCGGGTCTGACAAAACATTTCTTGTGAGATTAGTCCGTTTTTTGGATCTTTTTACTCATTTTTTTAGCAAAAAAAAAACAAAAAAGATACCTACTCTCTTCAAGTTTTATACGGATTAAGAGAAAATCAGCTGGACGGGGAGGGGGGGGGGGGGGGGGTTCGCCTCTCAGGTTTTGGACTAACGCAATCGATTCGCTGTCGATTGTAAAAAAAAATCGATTAGAATTGCTAGTTAGATCAGCCAAATCTCGCCCGTCGGATCAAGCTTGGATATTGGACCAAACCAAAAAAAAGAAGACTGTGTCTCGGCTCTGGGATTTTGGTTAGACCGGTGTAAATCTGGGTTAAAATTAAAAACATTTAAATACAAAACAATTTTTCAATGTAAGAGTCACTACTTTTTTTATGGCAACAATTGTTTAAATCTGATCCGTTCAATTGCCAAAATCAGCATAAATTGTGACTTTTATGTGAAAGCGCGAACGTTATTTATGTGGTGCATGAAGTGTCGTCGTTGTGTCTTCGATGTTTTCAAAAACAATTCGTCGTCAACCGCCCGCAGGATGGCTCGGCTCTTCAACGTTTACTCAGCCCAAACTCCTCCCCCACAATTTTGCTAGTCAAAATATATAAATATTGTGGAGTGATCATCGGTGCTGGCGCAGACCCGTCGCCGCAGTTCAACACAATTTCAGTGGAATATAGAAAAATTTATACAAAAACAAAAAATGAATTTATTTCTGAATTGAATATAAAATTTCACTGGGTTTTCAATGTCACCTAAACAATAGAAAATCATTTTTGTAATTATAAGTATATTAAATTTTTAATTTAATTTGCTTTTTTGACGCATGTATCAATTTTGTAATAATTATTCTTAAATTTTTTGTTTGGTTTCAAATTATTAATCCGGTACCGGACAAGATTTTTTATATAGAACTGCTCAATTCTCTATTCAAAACTATATTTTTACTTTTCAATCTATTGCAAAATTTAATACCAAAAAAATTAATTGATCAAAATTGTCCTATAAATATATGCGAAACGATGCCTGGATTGCAATGATAGTCGTTACCTAAAAGATGTTTTATCTCGACTCACCCAAAAACCGACAAAAATCCCGACTTACCCAAAAAAGCCCCCTCCTTGATCTGATCAACAAAAACAACTACTGGGACCAAAATATCAAAAAGTATTTTTATACCATTTTTTAAAATTTTCAAAATTACGTAGATTCAGATAATCCCTTTTTATTCAGATTAAATTTTCACGCGCGAATTGTCATGTTGAAAAATTGTGACGTTTCTTGTCGAAATGAGTAACTCAACCGTTATGCGGTGAAGTTAGCCACTGATTACGATACATTATTTTTCAATGTGATTCCGCAAACATTTCAATTTCACTTTTTTATTCGCATTAATTATTACTGGAAAAAGCAGAGGTCGAATCGGAAATTTTCAAAATAAGAAGATCAAAGAACAAAAAAAAAATTGGTTTTAAATTTTCTAACAAAGCTTTTTTTTATATTTAAACTGAATTTCAAGAAATCGTGGGCAATTGTTGTACGTAACTGCTAAATCTGGTCTGGAAATGGCCAATAGATACTCCAACTGCCCGATGGTTATTGTTTCGGGGCCCCTCCATTGGACCGACACGAATAATTTGAATATTTGTTTTGCGAATGATCGAAAAATCTTTGATCAGCTGTTGGCGGAATGTGCCGCTGGCCCACAACAGTAACCAGCTGGAGAGCACTACAGTACCTGTTGGTAATGTTTGACTGTTTTAGTTTGCTTTCTTTAAATTTTAGCGGACACAATGCCAACTCTGACTTTGAAAGCCAAGATAAATTAATCATTTTGTTAGCTCTAAAGGGCAGTAACATTTTTTAAATTTAATTTCTTAACGAGATCGTTTAATTTTACGACAACTATTTTGTTTAATTATGAATCTAATACCCACGAATTGTTTACGAACTACCTGTGTCTAGCATCATTGGATAGTAGACGAATATCATAAACTTTGTTTTCCAATCATCAAGTTGAGTAATAATGTTAATCTGTGATGTTAATTATTATTATTATTGCTAATCAGATTTGCAATCAAGCTAGTATATGTCTTAAATTTGTTGATTTTAATATTAATGACTCAATTACCAAAAAAATGCTTGTGACGAGCAAGTGACCTAAAAAAGTTGCCAATGCATAAAACAACAATTTTTTCTCAACGTCGTCAAAGTTGTTGTTCCCGTTTATGCTAACTTTTTTCATATGCAATTTGTAGGCAACGAATGTGCAAATGTTTAACAAAATGCATAAAACCATAAATATGACAGAGAAAACGGCACAAATATAATCCAAATAGTTGTTGATCGGTGCCTTAATAAAAATTTTAAGAGGAAATAATAGTCAGCTAAATTTAGTCAAATAATTTAATTCTAAATTTGAATGGCACAAGCTTTAATGCAGAAAAGAAAATGTTAAGAATAGTTACATCTCCAGCTTCGAACACGAGAAAACTGTGGTCTGTGGTTGAATTTGGATCGTTTAATAAAAGAATTGCATCCATTTTGAACGCTGGCCAACACGTAAAGGTTGGCACAAAATAAACAAAAATTGTTATAATCGGAAGAAATTTTTGCCATATCTTAAACAATTTTAATAAAAGTAGGATTAATTTAGCAGCTTTAGCTTTTTTTGTTTAGGGAGAAAGTTGTGTTTTTTTATTTTTATTTTTTTTCTAGACAATTATTAGTTTAAATATTAAAAATTGACCTTTTCTTGTTTTATTGGCATTATGATTGCGGTCAGTCGGTTCAACAATATAAAAATAGTGACTAAATTATTTGCTAGGAATGTGTGTTCGGCAATAAAAAAGTAAATTGTGAACATCCAATTTGGGAACTTTGAATAAATGGGGTAAAGCACACCAAATAAGAAGGGCAATCGTTGACCGTAGAAAGAGTTCAATACGCCCAACCAATCCTGAAACATTTTTTTAGCGAAAATCTTTCTGTTTCTAATTAGCATTTTTTTTTTATAAATCTGAATTTTGAGTTCTATCAATTAAAATTTGTTACCGGAATTGCCCGCAAAACAAAAAGCGCATAGAATGAGCTGTGGAACTTTTTGTGCCGAACGATGGTGACAATTTCGGCAATATAAAGTGCCATTGACAGGACGCTTATACATATGTTTAAGTAGCTTATTGGAATTTGAACTGAGATTGACCAATCGACAAAGTCCATTTTTAGATAAAATTATTCTAAATTTATTAAATTTTGGATTAAACCAAAACTTTGATCGGTGATAAATAATTTACATTTATGTAAATTAGAACCTTGTTGGCGGATTTACGAAACGACCAGCACGAAATTTCGCTTCCTTTTCAGCGGTTCAGCAGTTTTCTCATTAAACACAGGCACTTAATAATAATGTATCAACTAAAACGCAACAAATTCGCTTCATTAGACAACTTTTGTATTGAATTTTTAACATCCAAACGGCAAAATGTATTCACTTTTCTTTTAACAAATTTTTTTTGTGCTTTTAGTCACGACAGCGATTGTTGATAGATTAGTATTAAAGTGCAGCCATGCAATAATAAAATAATGAGAAATATTGTAGTTCGGGCATTCAAACGGCCAAAATGCTAACCAGGCCTAAAACAGTCAAAATCCCAACCAATAAATTCCAACTGTCGAATGGTCTGACACACATAATCTAATTACACTCATTCTTTGCACTGGGGCTCCCATCGATCATTCTCGCCCATCTCGTTAATCCCAGAAAGGGCGGTCCCTTACTCCTCTCAACTCTCACCTCTGGTCCCGACTAGAGTGCGGCAAAATCGGATTTGCTGATCCCGCTGCGGGATTACAAATCAAAATCTCGTGCGGGATCGGATTTACGGGATTGATCCCGCAATCCCGCAAAAACCGGACTAATATGAATAGTTGATGTCCGGTATCGATTTGTTGAGGAAAATAATCATTTCGGCAGTTTCCGGTGAAAGATTCGAATGTCTATAATCGTATACATCTCTTCCAACACTAAACAGCTGTTCACTTGCAATGATTGTGCAGGGAGCTGAAAGGTAACGGCGAGCAAATGCAACACAATCAGTGCCGTTGACGGAATGGTTATAAAAAAGGATAAGTAGATGATTGGAATTTGAATTGAGTTGGACCATTCGGCAAAGTCCATTATGATTCAATAATAGTAGAAATTATTAAAAAATTTTATTTGACAAATTTGTATTGAATTTCTGACTATCAAGCACACTGAGAGTACCTGAAACGTAAATTGTGAAATGCTTTAAACCATAATTAGAAAATGACCCGAGCTGCGAGTGACAAAATTTGTGATTTTGTTTGATTCGCTTTGCTTTGACTTACCTCCTTCAATCTTATTAAATTTTTCCGCATATGATGACCCAGCGTGTTTCGTAAACAGATGAGTTTTTAGACCTTTGATACTTTGTTGGAAAATTTTCAGAAGATAACAGAGATTTTTTTCTTTGCAATCCAAACATTCCACAATATTTTTATCATCGGCAGTTGCTTTAAAAAGGCCGATTTGCCAGATTGGGTGAGTCATAATTTTAACAATCTAAAACCTTAAATATGTCAAATTATTCAGAACCATTGAATATAGATTGATTGATGAATATGTATAATTCGGGGTGTTATTTGTGTGTGGTCTTTTTAATTTAAAGGATTTGGCAAAAAGTCTTTGCTAATTTTGAATAAACAGACATTATTTACCAACAAAATTTCCAATTGCGGGATCCGCATACCAATTTGCGGATCCCGCTGCAGGATTACAAATCGAAATCTCGTGCGGGATCGGATTTGCGGGGTTAATCCCGCAAATCCCGCAAATCGCAAAAAATGCGGGATTGCGGCGCGGGATCCCGCAAAATCCCGCGCGGGATCAATCCCGCGTCGCACTCTAGTCCCGACCCAATTTTAGCCTCATCGAACTATAGTAGTTACAGCCTTCCATTTGACCAATACGGTAATGACGTCATCAGAGCCAAAAGGTACAGGAGGGTCGGTGGCCATTTGAGCGCCAGGGTGTCGGGTGAGCGCCAGGCCATTTGAGCGCCGTCCAGCTGAGTCCCAGAGCCCAAACCTATTGGCAGGGCTGCTGCGCGACTTTTTTAAATTTTTTGAAATTTTGAAATCTTAAGACGTTTGGACATCTTGCGCACCTGCGCGACTTTATGCAAATTTCTTCTGCGCGACTTTATTTAATATTTTTTATTTATTATTTTAATTTTTTTTTCACTGCGCGAGTTACTCGCGCACCCTGCGCGAGTTTTTTCGAAATTTAAATCTTTAAATTTCACTCGCGCACCTGCGAGACTTTTTTTGACTTTGCCGAAAATATTTTTAATCCGAAAAATTCATCCGCTGCTGCGGGGATCCGAACCCCCGCCTGCCACTGCGAGAGAGAAGAGAGCACTAACCACTTGGCCATAGTGTATTGGTAGCAATGGCCACTAATTCTCCCTATATGGTGGAGAATGACGTCAGCGAAAATTTTATTCTTCGCAAAGGGAATAAACAAATATATTGCGATTGCAGTAGTAACTGAGGGGTCATTGCAGGCCGCAGCCAAGTTCAAAGCCCTGCGCGAGCAAATATTATTTTTTAAAATTAAAATTATTTTTCATAAAATTCAAAATTATTTACAAAATATAAAATTATAAAATCGAAAAAAATTTCTTAAAAAATCATTAAAAAATTCGTAAAGTAAAATTAAAAAATCGAAATATAAAATAAATATATATTTAAAATATTTTAAAGTTCATAAAATTTTAAATAATTTTGCAAATATAAAAATATATTTATTAGATCGTAAAATTTTCTTAAATTCATTAATAGAAAAATCGTAAAGTAAAATAAAAAATTGTAAATATATAATAAATTTTTTCGATTGAAATTTGAGCCCTTAGGGTATTCGCTTTGTTTATTCTTCATCCAATATTTTTCTCAATAAGCTTCAGCAGGGGTCAAAAAACGTAAAGTAAAATAAAAAAAGCTTTCGAGAAATATCAATTATATTATAATAAAAGCAAGTTCAAAATTTTAAAGGGGGGGTTGATTTAAATAATTTAAAGTTTAAAATATAAAACAAAATTGAATTAAAAATTTTATATTCGAAAAAATGAAAAAATTTTGGTAAAAAAGAATAAAAATAAATCAACCGGCCTCTACCAAATTTTAAACATGGCCGTTACGTTGCGGAATTTTTTAAAATCCAACTTTAATATACAACAGCCAGTTGGCTAAGATACCCAAATAAAGCAAGCGTACAGGAAATCTGTACCAATCAGCGGCCCCTTAACCTTATTGCAGCCGATCAGCGATTATTCGAGTGACAGGCACAACCGCTTTCAATCAATAAGCGTTAGGGTAAATCCAGCAGCAAGCAGCCTTACTGTCAAGCAAAGCAATTGAGCGGCAACGCAAGCCCAAAGATAGCCCGAATCTGGCAGCTAAAATTAGCCCGTAGGACACAGCCGTTAAAAGAAAAAACCCATGCATCTTTTGGCATAGGGCCAATTTAGCCGGTAAGTGACTGGCCAGTGCAAGCGGCGGCCCTTATACGCGTTCAGTCTGCAGGACAAATCGGACTTGCAGCCAGGGCGGCTTAACACGTTTGCCAAACCTCTTCCAAGCCTTAGATTAAAATTTGCCAAATAACCTGACAGCAAACGCTTCAAACTGAATGCGGTTTAGATCTGGCAGCCAACAAAACGGCGAGAAAGCATCGGGGCCAAATTCGTTAGCTCCTCAAATTTGACTTAAGAAGTTTAAATTCAACTAATATCCTGCCAGCAAACGCTCAAACTGAATTTGGTTTAGATCTGGCAGCCAACAAAAGGGCGAGAAAACAACGGGGCCAAATTCGTTAGCTCCTCAAATTTGACTTAAGAAGTTTAAATTCAACTAATATCCTGCCAGCAAACGCTTTAAACTGATTTCGGTTTAGATCTGGCAACCAATAAAACCGCGAGAGGACAACGGGGTCTAATTCGTTAGCACCCCAAATTTAGGCCGTGCAACACCGCCTGCTGTCTAGATGTATGCTGGTAGAGCGTCGTTAAGCAAATCATACAAGCATTGTCGTTGGACTAATTTTATACAATTAAACCTAAAAAAAAAATAACAAATATTTAAAAATATAAAAAAATAAAAATCTTTTAATTTTTAAAGATTTTTGACAAAAATATTAAAAATTTTTTGGGGGCGTACAGAAGATCTTTAAAATTTTTTCAATTCCCTCTCTTCCAATCGCTCTCCCCTCTTACTTTCTTCTCTCTATCTTCTCTCCCGCTTACACCTCTTTCTCTAGCCTCCTAACTTCTCTCAAATTTAACTTTTTTAAACAATTTTCTCAATTCCCTCTCCTGCAATCGCTTTCCTTTACTTGTTCTATCTTTCTCTCTTCACCCTACTTCTCTCTCCTCTCTCTATCCTCTCTCCCCTTATTACTCTCTCTCTCTATCCTCTCTCCCGCTTACGCCTCTTTCTCTATCCTCCGGACTTCTTACAAATTTAACTTTTTTATACAATTTTCTCAATCCCCTCTCCTGCAAACGCTTTTCTTTACTTTTCTATCTTTCTTTTTCCACATTTCTCCCCTCTCTCTCTCTCTATCCTCTCTTTCCCTTATTTCTCTCTCTCTCTCTATCCCCTCTCCCCCTTGCGCCTCTTTCTCTGTCCTCTTGACTTCTCTAAAATTTAACCTTTTTAAACAATTTTCTCAATTTCCTCTCCTGCAATCGCTTTTCTTTACTTTTCTATCTTTCTTTTTCCACATTTCTCCCCCCTCTCTCTCTCTCTATCCTCTCTTTCCCTTATTTCCCTCTCTCTCTCTATCCTCTCTCCCCCTTGCGCCTCTTTCTCTGTCCTCTTGACTTCTCTAAAATTTAACCTTTTTAAACAATTTTCTCAATTTCCTCTCCTGCAATCGCTTTTCTTTACTTTTCTATCTTTCTTTTTCCACATTTCTCCCCTCTCTCTCTCTCTCTCTATCCTCTCTTTCCCTTATTTCCCTCTCTCTCTCTATCCTCTCTCCCCCTTGCGCCTCTTTCTCTATCCTCTTGACTTCTCTAAAATTTAACCTTTTTAAACAATTTTCTCAATGCCCCCTCCTGCAATCGCTCGCTCCTTTACTTGTTCTATCTTATCTCACCCCTTACATCCCACTCTCTATTCTCTCTCTCCCCTTACTTCTCTCTCTCTCTCGCTCTATCCTCTCTCTCCCCTTACTTCTCTCTCTCTCGCTCTATCCTCTCTCTCCCCTTACTTCTCTCTCTCTCTCTCTCTCTATCCTCTCACCCCCGTACTTCTTCTCTACCCCTAGCTTCTCTTTCTCTCTTTCACTTTCTCGCTTCTTTCTCTCTTTTTCTATCTCACCCCCTTACTTTTCTCTTTCACTCCCCCTGTTAAGGGGCAAAAGCAGCCTGTTGGTTTATCAGTCGCCAATCAATTTGGCGAGAACTCAAATTGGCGGTGACAACATCTAAGGGAAATTATTGTAAAATTAAGTATCAATCAATATCCAACCATCAAACGATTGCAACCAAGCTGAGGCGGTTACGCAAATCACACAAAATTATTGCTGGTCTAATTTTATAGAATTATTTAGTTTCACACAGAAAATACAAATATTTAAAAAACGCAAAATAATATTTGAAAAATTGACAAAAAAATTTCATAAATTTTTTTGAAACGTATAGAAAAGATTCAACTTTTTTTTCGCTCTCCCCCTTTCCTCTCTCTCTCTCTTTGTTTCTTTCTCTCTCTCGACGCCTGTTAGGCGCTCAAACCGCTTGTGGGCCTAATATAGACGGACAATCACTTGGGCAAGTGGCCAAATTTACTAGCATCCAAAATCTGGCGGCCAATATCAAAGGGGGAATTATTGAAAAATTAAAGTTTAATCAATATTGGTCTCAACAAACGGCTGCAAACAATCTGAATTGAGGAAAGCTTTTGCCGGCAATCAATTTCGCCGTAGGACAGCGCGGCTAATAGGCCAAATTAGGCTGCCCCAAGGGCGGCTGCAACCCAAATCTACTGCAAATTCAACTGACAACACCTGCAAAGTAACTGAATTTGTGTATTTGGGCCTATATATATCAAATTCAATCAATATCCGGCAAACAAACTATTGCAAACAAACTGAATACGGCAATTGGCTGACAATTAATTTGAGCGTAGAGTTTGTACAGGATAGTGGCTAAATAAGGCTGACTCAAAAACCACCTGTTGGCCCAATAAGCTGCCAATCAGTTGGGGCGAGGGGGCAAACTTACTCGCAGCTAAGATCGGGGTAGCAATATCAAAGGAGAATTATTGAAAATTCGAATTAAAATTCAACAGATATCTTGGCAACTAGCCATTAGAACACAAATTGGGGCTGCCAAATCTAGCTGCCAATCAGTGAGCGGCCCAAAAGCGAAGCTGCCATCCACCTTCTCTGGGCGGCAAAGTCCGGGAAGGGCGGTTTGCCATTTTCAAATATTCGGTCACTCAAATTATACAAATATTACTACTTTAGTTAACACAAATAAATTTAAAAAACTTTTAATGTTTGAAGATTTTTGGTAAAATAATTTTTAAATTTTTGGTAAAGTATAGAAAATTTAATTTTTGTTTATTATTTTCTCAAACTATCGCAAGTAAACTTATAGGAAAACGGCTAAATAAGTCTAAATTTATTTTTTAAAACACTAGCTGATTTATTTTCGTACAGAGGGAACAACAAGTTGCATTTTTTTGACTTATTGTAAGGGGTTTGGTCCATATATAGAGTTCAAAATCTTCAAATTTTTATAGCGCTTTTGTTGAAACGTCATCAATCAATCAATCAACTAACCATTGGATTCTCCTGACCTTGTATATTTGCTCGGCTCTCTTTCTCCCCCTTCTCTCTTTCTCTCTACCCCTTACTCGCTCTTTCTCTCGACCCCTTACTCTTTTTTTCTCTCTACCCCTTACCTTTATCTCTATTTCTCTCTCCCCTCGTTCTCTCCCCCTTACTTCTCTCTATCTTTTTCTCTCGCCCCACTTTTCTCTTTCACAGCCCGAGGGTACTGGACTTTTTCAAAATAACATTACTTAAAAATCAAATTTAAACATTTTTTCCAACTAACACACAATTGAATAAACATAATTCGGAAATTAGCTGGCAGTTAATTCGGCAGTAGAGTAGAGTAGAGCACGTGGATAGGGCCCAAGTTAGGGAGGCTCAAGGACAAATCTAAGCAGCCAATAAATTTGGCGAGGAGGTCCCAACTTCACTCGAAGCCAAAATCAAGCGGCCAATATCAAAGGGGAATTATTGGAAATTAAACTCAAGCAGTATCCGGTCAACAAACGGGGCAAACAAACTCTGGGCTCTCCAAATCTATCGCAGCCTATCATTATCAAAACCGAATTATTTAAAAATCAAACTCAATCAATATTTCGCAGCCAACGATCAACAAAACTGAATTTGGGTATTGGGCCAATTAATTTGACCGTAGAGTAAAACAAAGCGGGGGGGTCTTAAATTAGGAGTGATCCAAAACCGGCGGTGGACCAATCCGAACTGTCAGACAATTGGGCGAAGGACTAAATCTACAAGCAGCGCAAATCAGGCTGCAATGTCAAAGGAGAATTATTAAACAATCTGAATTCAATTAATATCCGGACAATAAACTATCACACTGATCCTAGGCTTGGGGCTATTAGTTCTAACGCAGAGTCGAACAGGATAATGCCCAAATTAGGGTAAACCCCCCCCCCCCCCAAACCGGCTGTATCCTAATCTGTCAATCAATCGGGGAGGGCAAGATTACCTAGCAGCCAAAATTGGATTGGTAATATCAATAATTGTTGCAAAAATTTAAATTTAGCCAATATCGGGGCAACGGCGATTACAAACCTACTGACTCGGGAAAAGCCTGAGGGCAATTAATTCGCCCAAAACACCGAGTGTGAGCCAAAGCTAGCGTGTAATTAATTGAGCAAGGGCCAATAGGCGAATCTGGGGGGCTGAATTATTGAATTGTTTTTATAAAAATATTTTAGGTAACCCAAAAAATTCAAAATTAAAAAAAAAAACCCCTAATAATATTGCAAAAACTTTTAATGTTTAAAAATTTTTGTTAAAATCCTTGATAGATTTTTGGGTAAAGTTTTAACTTCTAAATTTCAGGAGCAAAATTATAGTAAGCGACAATATCTTGCAATCGCCCTCTGCCTTAGTTCTTCTCTTTTTCGTTCATCCACCCACTTCCTCTCCTTCTAACGCTCTCTCTCTCTCTCTTATTTCTCGGTTCTCTACCCTTTACTTCACTGCTTATCCTACGCTGTCTCTTTTTCTTTATCTCTGCCATTATTTTTTCTCTCACACGTTGTCGGCCTCTATATCTTTCGCCCTTACTTCTCTCTGTCTTTCTCTCTTCTTTTTATCTGTCCCTCTTACTTCTCTCTCACTCTCTCTCCCACGCTCCCGTTCTTTTCCTCCGCTTACACTCTTTCTCCGCTTTTCTTAATCTTTCCTTCTAACTTCTCTCTCTTTGTCTTTTCTCGTCCCCCTAATAGGAGCCCTATTAGGGTGCCCAAAACCGCCTGTTGACTTAATTTAGGCTGCCAAGTGATTGGGGCAAGTGCCAAGTTCACTAGCAGACAAAAATGGCTGACATACTGCAAAGTAGCATTATTACAATTTTGGCCCCTAACAAAGTTGCCAAACAAGTTGAGCTGGTGCATGATCGGCTTGTCAATCAATCAATTAATTCGGGCGGAGGGGAGCGCAGCTAATAAGCCGAATAAGCTGCCACCTAACCGGCTACTGCAAAGGTAGTTGCAAATTAATAGGGCTCAGGCCCTCACCGGAAGCTGTCGAGTAATCGGAAGAGCCCTAATTCCCTAGCAGGCAAAATTAGAGGGCAAACACAAAGGAGAATTATTGCAATTCCATCAATCAATATTTGCCAACTAACACTTTTAAACAAACAAACAAAACGGAGTTCGGCAGCCGTAGAGTACAACAAAACTTGCCCCTCCAAATCAATCCACAGCCCAAGTTTGACGATTTATCAGCAACAAAAAAAAATATTTAAAAAGTTAATTCAATCAATATAGGGCAAAGAAACGATTGCAGGTAAACTGAATCTGCTATTGGTGGACAAAACGGATACGATCAAATTAGGTTCAACTCGCAAAACCACCCGGGGGGCATTAGCTAAACGCTCAATCAAGGGAACAAAGTTGCATTTTTTTGACTTATTGTAAGGGGTTTTGGTCCATATATAGAGTTCAAAATCTTCAAAATTTTTATAGCGCTTTTGTTGAAACGTCATCAATCAATCAATCAACTAACCATTGGATTCTCCTGACCTTGTATATTTGCTCGGCTCTCTTTCTCCCCCTTCTCTCTTTCTCTCTACCCCTTACTCGCTCTTTCTCTCGACCCCTTACTCTTTTTTTCTCTCTACCCCTTACCTTTATCTCTATTTCTCTCTCCCCTCGTTCTCTCCCCTTACTTCTCTCTATCTTTTTCTCTCGCCCCACTTTTCTCTTTCACAGCCCGAGGGTACTGGACTTTTTCAAAATAACATTACTTAAAAATCAAATTTAAACATTTTTTCCAACTAACACACAATTGAATAAACATAATTCGGAAATTAGCTGGCAGTTAATTCGGCAGTAGAGTAGAGTAGAGCACGTGGATAGGGCCCAAGTTAGGGAGGCTCAAGGACAAATCTAAGCAGCCAATAAATTTGGCGAGGAGGTCCCAACTTCACTCGAAGCCAAAATCAAGCGGCCAATATCAAAGGGGAATTATTGGAAATTAAACTCAAGCAGTATCCGGTCAACAAACGGGGCAAACAAACTCTGGGCTCTCCAAATCTATCGCAGCCTATCATTATCAAAACCGAATTATTTAAAAATCAAACTCAATCAATATTTCGCAGCCAACGATCAACAAAACTGAATTTGGGTATTGGGCCAATTAATTTGACCGTAGAGTAAAACAAAGCGGGGGGGTCTTAAATTAGGAGTGATCCAAAACCGGCGGTGGACCAATCCGAACTGTCAGACAATTGGGCGAAGGACTAAATCTACAAGCAGCGCAAATCAGGCTGCAATGTCAAAGGAGAATTATTAAACAATCTGAATTCAATTAATATCCGGACAATAAACTATCACACTGATCCTAGGCTTGGGGCTATTAGTTCTAACGCAGAGTCGAACAGGATAATGCCCAAATTAGGGTAAACCCCCCCCCCCCCCCAAACCGGCTGTATCCTAATCTGTCAATCAATCGGGGAGGGCAAGATTACCTAGCAGCCAAAATTGGATTGGTAATATCAATAATTGTTGCAAAAATTTAAATTTAGCCAATATCGGGGCAACGGCGATTACAAACCTACTGACTCGGGAAAAGCCTGAGGGCAATTAATTCGCCCAAAACACCGAGTGTGAGCCAAAGCTAGCGTGTAATTAATTGAGCAAGGGCCAATAGGCGAATCTGGGGGGCTGAATTATTGAATTGTTTTTATAAAAATATTTTAGGTAACCCAAAAAATTCAAAATTAAAAAAAAAACCCCTAATAATATTGCAAAAACTTTTAATGTTTAAAAATTTTTGTTAAAATCCTTGATAGATTTTTGGGTAAAGTTTTAACTTCTAAATTTCAGGAGCAAAATTATAGTAAGCGACAATATCTTGCAATCGCCCTCTGCCTTAGTTCTTCTCTTTTTCGTTCATCCACCCACTTCCTCTCCTTCTAACGCTCTCTCTCTCTCTCTTATTTCTCGGTTCTCTACCCTTTACTTCACTGCTTATCCTACGCTGTCTCTTTTTCTTTATCTCTGCCATTATTTTTTCTCTCACACGTTGTCGGCCTCTATATCTTTCGCCCTTACTTCTCTCTGTCTTTCTCTCTTCTTTTTATCTGTCCCTCTTACTTCTCTCTCACTCTCTCTCCCACGCTCCCGTTCTTTTTCCTCCGCTTACACTCTTTCTCGCTTTTCTTAATCTTTCCTTCTAACTTCTCTCTCTTTGTCTTTTCTCGTCCCCCTAATAGGAGCCCTATTAGGGTGCCCAAAACCGCCTGTTGACTTAATTTAGGCTGCCAAGTGATTGGGGCAAGTGCCAAGTTCACTAGCAGACAAAAATGGCTGACATACTGCAAAGTAGCATTATTACAATTTTGGCCCCTAACAAAGTTGCCAAACAAGTTGAGCTGGTGCATGATCGGCTTGTCAATCAATCAATTAATTCGGGCGGAGGGGAGCGCAGCTAATAAGCCGAATAAGCTGCCACCTAACCGGCTACTGCAAAGGTAGTTGCAAATTAATAGGGCTCAGGCCCTCACCGGAAGCTGTCGAGTAATCGGAAGAGCCCTAATTCCCTAGCAGGCAAAATTAGAGGGCAAACACAAAGGAGAATTATTGCAATTCCATCAATCAATATTTGCCAACTAACACTTTTAAACAAACAAACAAAACGGAGTTCGGCAGCCGTAGAGTACAACAAAACTTGCCCCTCCAAATCAATCCACAGCCCAAGTTTGACGATTTATCAGCAACAAAAAAAAATATTTAAAAAGTTAATTCAATCAATATAGGGCAAAGAAACGATTGCAGGTAAACTGAATCTGCTATTGGTGGACAAAACGGATACGATCAAATTAGGTTCAACTCGCAAAACCACCCGGGGGGCATTAGCTAAACGCTCAATCAATGGGGCAAAGGGCAAATCGACCCCTAACAAAGAACTGCACCCAAACTGAATTAGGGGAAGATCTCGCTGCCACCCAATGGGTCGTAATAACGCTCTATAAAAACACAAATCAACCGGCACGCTATAGGTCCTTACAAACAAGCGGCTTCGGGAGGTCAATTAATTATCCGCAAGCTTAAGTGGATAAGCGCCCCAAACTAGGGTGACTTTGTACCAAAACCCAGGTAGCTGACCAAATTACCAGCGCTTAATTGAGCGTGGGCCCAATGGCAAAGCAGGCCAAATCGGGCAAAGCCACGCGGTAGCAAAAAACCCTAACACAGCTCCTAAGATGTTATTAGCCTTTAGGCCCTTTAACATCCATAACAGGCCTTTTCAAAACCCTAGTTCAATACAGTAGCAGTCAACAACCACCCCAATCAAGCCGGCTGTAGTCCGAAACTGCGGCCCAAACTAAGCCTTTTATATAGGGCCCTTCCTATCTCGATTGGCTCTCAATTCAAATCAAGCTCACAGCGCCAAACGCCAAGCGAAATCTGGCGCCCTTTTCGGCAAGGGCCCCTTGCCATTGCAAACACTCGGTTTCAAATTATACAAGCATTATTATTATTATTATTATTGAAGTATTTATTTATAAAATTATTTTAGTTACTATAAAAAATACAAATTTTCTAAAAAACGCAATTTAATATTTGAAAAAACTTTAATGTTTAAAGATTTTTGAAAAAAATTTCATAAATTTTCGGTAAACTATAGAAGATTTAACTTTGCTAAAGATTTTCCCCAAATATCGCAAGCTAAATTATAGTTAACGGCTAATAGGCAAAAGACGGTTTATCCCGGCCAAGTGTTCACCATTCTCAAATCGTAGTATTGCGCTTTTACGCAAGTCGCCATCAATCAATCAATCAACCAACTCCCCATTGGATTCTTCTTTCCCCTTATATTCTCTCGACCTTCCCTTTCGCGCAATTGCTCTCGCCCCTTACTTCTTCCCCTCCCTTTTTTCTCTCGCCCCTTACTTCTTCCCCTCCCTTTCTTTCTCTCACCCCTTAATCGAAAACGGGTTTAAGTCCAACCTTTCAGTCAGACAATTTCAAAATTTGTTTTCATCACAACGACAGAGTGTGGTGGATGAAGCACTTTAGTACCTTGTAGACTTGTGCTAAGTCAACGCACCGCTCAAATTTCGGATTTTTTAAAGAGAAGTAGAACAATTTTTAGATAGGGCGCGTTGATGTCCAAATTACTCTCGTCGCCAGACTCTCTCCCCCTATTTCTTTCTCTTGCCCCATACTTCCTCTTCTATTTATTGAAAAAATAGTGTACTAAAAAGAGAGGGAGAGAGTCTGGCGACGAGAGTAATTTGGACATCAACGCGCCCTATCTAAAAATTGTTCTACTTCTCTTTAAAAAATCCGAAATTTGAGCGGTGCGTTGACTTAGCACAAGTCTACAAGGTACTAAAGTGCTTCATCCACCACACTCTGTCGTTGTGATGAAAACAAATTTTGAAATTGTCTGACTGAAAGGTTGGACTTAAACCCGTTTTCGATTAAGGGGTGAGAGAAAGAAAGGGAGGGGAAGAAGTAAGGGGCGAGAGAAAAAAGGGAGGGGAAGAAGTAAGGGGCGAGAGCAATTGCGCGAAAGGGAAGGTCGAGAGAATATAAGGGGAAAGAAGAATCCAATGGGGAGTTGGTTGATTGATTGATTGATGGCGACTTGCGTAAAAGCGCAATACTACGATTTGAGAATGGTGAACACTTGGCCGGGATAAACCGTCTTTTGCCTATTAGCCGTTAACTATAATTTAGCTTGCGATATTTGGGGAAAATCTTTAGCAAAGTTAAATCTTCTATAGTTTACCGAAAATTTATGAAATTTTTTTCAAAAATCTTTAAACATTAAAGTTTTTTCAAATATTAAATTGCGTTTTTTAGAAAATTTGTATTTTTTATAGTAACTAAAATAATTTTATAAATACTTCAATAATAATAATAATAATAATGCTTGTATAATTTGAAACCGAGTGTTTGCAATGGCAAGGGGCCCTTGCCGAAAAGGGCGCCAGATTTCGCTTGGCGTTTGGCGCTGTGAGCTTGATTTGAATTGAGAGCCAATCGAGATAGGAAGGGCCCTATATAAAAGGCTTAGTTTGGGCCGCAGTTTCGGACTGCAGCCGGCTTGATTGGGGTGGTTGTTGCCTGCTACTGTATTGAACTAGGGTTTTGAAAAGGCCTGTTATGGATGTTAAAGGGCCTAAAGGCTAATAACATCTTAGGAGCTGTGTTAGGGTTTTTTGCTACCGCGTGGCTTTGCCCGATTTGGCCTGCTTTGCCATTGGGCCCACGCTCAATTAAGCGCTGGTAATTTGGTCAGCTACCTGGGTTTTGGTACAAAGTCACCCTAGTTTGGGGCGCTTATCCACTTAAGCTTGCGGATAATTAATTGACCTCCCGAAGCCGCTTGTTTGTAAGGACCTATAGCGTGCCGGTTGATTTGTGTTTTTATAGAGCGTTATTACGACCCATTGGGTGGCAGCGAGATCTTCCCCTAATTCAGTTTGGGTGCAGTTCTTTGTTAGGGGTCGATTTGCCCTTTGCCCCATTGATTGAGCGTTTAGCTAATGCCCCCGGGTGGTTTTGCGAGTTGAACCTAATTTGATCGTATCCGTTTTGTCCACCAATAGCAGATTCAGTTTACCTGCAATCGTTTCTTTGCCCTATATTGATTGAATTAACTTTTTAAATATTTTTTTTTGTTGCTGATAAATCGTCAAACTTGGGCTGTGGATTGATTTGGAGGGGCAAGTTTTGTTGTACTCTACGGCTGCCGAACTCCGTTTTGTTTGTTTGTTTAAAAGTGTTAGTTGGCAAATATTGATTGATGGAATTGCAATAATTCTCCTTTGTGTTTGCCCTCTAATTTTGCCTGCTAGGGAATTAGGGCTCTTCCGATTACTCGACAGCTTCCGGTGAGGGCCTGAGCCCTATTAATTTGCAACTACCTTTGCAGTAGCCGGTTAGGTGGCAGCTTATTCGGCTTATTAGCTGCGCTCCCCTCCGCCCGAATTAATTGATTGATTGACAAGCCGATCATGCACCAGCTCAACTTGTTTGGCAACTTTGTTAGGGGCCAAAATTGTAATAATGCTACTTTGCAGTATGTCAGCCATTTTTGTCTGCTAGTGAACTTGGCACTTGCCCCAATCACTTGGCAGCCTAAATTAAGTCAACAGGCGGTTTTGGGCACCCTAATAGGGCTCCTATTAGGGGGACGAGAAAAGACAAAGAGAGAGAAGTTAGAAGGAAAGATTAAGAAAAGCGAGAAAGAGTGTAAGCGGAGGAAAAAGAACGGGAGCGTGGGAGAGAGAGTGAGAGAGAAGTAAGAGGGACAGATAAAAAGAAGAGAGAAAGACAGAGAGAAGTAAGGGCGAAAGATATAGAGGCCGACAACGTGTGAGAGAAAAAATAATGGCAGAGATAAAGAAAAAGAGACAGCGTAGGATAAGCAGTGAAGTAAAGGGTAGAGAACCGAGAAATAAGAGAGAGAGAGAGAGCGTTAGAAGGAGAGGAAGTGGGTGGATGAACGAAAAAGAGAAGAACTAAGGCAGAGGGCGATTGCAAGATATTGTCGCTTACTATAATTTTGCTCCTGAAATTTAGAAGTTAAAACTTTACCCAAAAATCTATCAAGGATTTTAACAAAAATTTTTAAACATTAAAAGTTTTTGCAATATTATTAGGGGTTTTTTTTTTAATTTTGAATTTTTTGGGTTACCTAAAATATTTTTATAAAAACAATTCAATAATTCAGCCCCCCAGATTCGCCTATTGGCCCTTGCTCAATTAATTACACGCTAGCTTTGGCTCACACTCGGTGTTTTGGGCGAATTAATTGCCCTCAGGCTTTTCCCGAGTCAGTAGGTTTGTAATCGCCGTTGCCCCGATATTGGCTAAATTTAAATTTTTGCAACAATTATTGATATTACCAATCCAATTTTGGCTGCTAGGTAATCTTGCCCTCCCCGATTGATTGACAGATTAGGATACAGCCGGTTTGGGGGGGGGGGGGGGTTTACCCTAATTTGGGCATTATCCTGTTCGACTCTGCGTTAGAACTAATAGCCCCAAGCCTAGGATCAGTGTGATAGTTTATTGTCCGGATATTAATTGAATTCAGATTGTTTAATAATTCTCCTTTGACATTGCAGCCTGATTTGCGCTGCTTGTAGATTTAGTCCTTCGCCCAATTGTCTGACAGTTCGGATTGGTCCACCGCCGGTTTTGGATCACTCCTAATTTAAGACCCCCCCGCTTTGTTTTACTCTACGGTCAAATTAATTGGCCCAATACCCAAATTCAGTTTTGTTGATCGTTGGCTGCGAAATATTGATTGAGTTTGATTTTTAAATAATTCGGTTTTGATAATGATAGGCTGCGATAGATTTGGAGAGCCCAGAGTTTGTTTGCCCCGTTTGTTGACCGGATACTGCTTGAGTTTAATTTCCAATAATTCCCCTTTGATATTGGCCGCTTGATTTTGGCTTCGAGTGAAGTTGGGACCTCCTCGCCAAATTTATTGGCTGCTTAGATTTGTCCTTGAGCCTCCCTAACTTGGGCCCTATCCACGTGCTCTACTCTACTCTACTGCCGAATTAACTGCCAGCTAATTTCCGAATTATGTTTATTCAATTGTGTGTTAGTTGGAAAAAATGTTTAAATTTGATTTTTAAGTAATGTTATTTTGAAAAAGTCCAGTACCCTCGGGCTGTGAAAGAGAAAAGTGGGGCGAGAGAAAAAGATAGAGAGAAGTAAGGGGGAGAGAACGAGGGGAGAGAGAAATAGAGATAAAGGTAAGGGGTAGAGAGAAAAAAAGAGTAAGGGGTCGAGAGAAAGAGCGAGTAAGGGGTAGAGAGAAAGAGAGAAGGGGGAGAAAGAGAGCCGAGCAAATATACAAGGTCAGGAGAATCCAATGGTTAGTTGATTGATTGATTGATGACGTTTCAACAAAAGCGCTATAAAAATTTGAAGATTTTGAACTCTATATATGGACCAAACCCCTTACAATAAGTCAAAAAAATGCAACTTGTTGTTCCCTCTGTACGAAAATAAATCAGCTAGTGTTTTAAAAAATAAATTTAGACTTATTTAGCCGTTTTCCTATAAGTTTACTTGCGATAGTTTGAGAAAATAATAAACAAAAATTAAATTTTCTATACTTTACCAAAAATTTAAAAATTATTTTACCAAAAATCTTCAAACATTAAAAGTTTTTTAAATTTATTTGTGTTAACTAAAGTAGTAATATTTGTATAATTTGAGTGACCGAATATTTGAAAATGGCAAACCGCCCTTCCCGGACTTTGCCGCCCAGAGAAGGTGGATGGCAGCTTCGCTTTTGGGCCGCTCACTGATTGGCAGCTAGATTTGGCAGCCCCAATTTGTGTTCTAATGGCTAGTTGCCAAGATATCTGTTGAATTTTAATTCGAATTTTCAATAATTCTCCTTTGATATTGCTACCCCGATCTTAGCTGCGAGTAAGTTTGCCCCCTCGCCCCAACTGATTGGCAGCTTATTGGGCCAACAGGTGGTTTTTGAGTCAGCCTTATTTAGCCACTATCCTGTACAAACTCTACGCTCAAATTAATTGTCAGCCAATTGCCGTATTCAGTTTGTTTGCAATAGTTTGTTTGCCGGATATTGATTGAATTTGATATATATAGGCCCAAATACACAAATTCAGTTTCTTTGCAGGTGTTGTCAGTTGAATTTGCAGTAGATTTGGGTTGCAGCCGCCCTTGGGGCAGCCTAATTTGGCCTATTAGCCGCGCTGTCCTACGGCGAAATTGATTGCCGGCAAAAGCTTTCCTCAATTCAGATTGTTTGCAGCCGTTTGTTGAGACCAATATTGATTAAACTTTAATTTTTCAATAATTCCCCCTTTGATATTGGCCGCCAGATTTTGGATGCTAGTAAATTTGGCCACTTGCCCAAGTGATTGTCCGTCTATATTAGGCCCACAAGCGGTTTGAGCGCCTAACAGGCGTCGAGAGAGAGAAAGAAACAAAGAGAGAGAGAGAGGAAAGGGGGAGAGCGAAAAAAAAGTTGAATCTTTTCTATACGTTTCAAAAAAATTTATGAAATTTTTTGTCAATTTTTCAAATATTATTTTGCGTTTTTTAAATATTTGTATTTTCTGTGTGAAACTAAATAATTCTATAAAATTAGACCAGCAATAATTTTGTGTGATTTGCGTAACCGCCTCAGCTTGGTTGCAATCGTTTGATGGTTGGATATTGATTGATACTTAATTTTACAATAATTTCCCTTAGATGTTGTCACCGCCAATTTGAGTTCTCGCCAAATTGATTGGCGACTGATAAACCAACAGGCTGCTTTTGCCCCTTAACAGGGGGAGTGAAAGAGAAAAGTAAGGGGGTGAGATAGAAAAAGAGAGAAAGAAGCGAGAAAGTGAAAGAGAGAAAGAGAAGCTAGGGGTAGAGAAGAAGTACGGGGGTGAGAGGATAGAGAGAGAGAGAGAGAGAGAAGTAAGGGGAGAGAGAGGATAGAGCGAGAGAGAGAGAAGTAAGGGGAGAGAGAGGATAGAGCGAGAGAGAGAGAGAAGTAAGGGGAGAGAGAGAATAGAGAGTGGGATGTAAGGGGTGAGATAAGATAGAACAAGTAAAGGAGCGAGCGATTGCAGGAGGGGGCATTGAGAAAATTGTTTAAAAAGGTTAAATTTTAGAGAAGTCAAGAGGATAGAGAAAGAGGCGCAAGGGGGAGAGAGGATAGAGAGAGAGAGGGAAATAAGGGAAAGAGAGGATAGAGAGAGAGAGAGAGAGGGGAGAAATGTGGAAAAAGAAAGATAGAAAAGTAAAGAAAAGCGATTGCAGGAGAGGAAATTGAGAAAATTGTTTAAAAAGGTTAAATTTTAGAGAAGTCAAGAGGACAGAGAAAGAGGCGCAAGGGGGAGAGAGGATAGAGAGAGAGAGGGAAATAAGGGAAAGAGAGGATAGAGAGAGAGAGAGAGGGGAGAAATGTGGAAAAAGAAAGATAGAAAAGTAAAGAAAAGCGATTGCAGGAGAGGAAATTGAGAAAATTGTTTAAAAAGGTTAAATTTTAGAGAAGTCAAGAGGACAGAGAAAGAGGCGCAAGGGGGAGAGGGGATAGAGAGAGAGAGAGAAATAAGGGAAAGAGAGGATAGAGAGAGAGAGAGGGGAGAAATGTGGAAAAAGAAAGATAGAAAAGTAAAGAAAAGCGTTTGCAGGAGAGGGGATTGAGAAAATTGTATAAAAAAGTTAAATTTGTAAGAAGTCCGGAGGATAGAGAAAGAGGCGTAAGCGGGAGAGAGGATAGAGAGAGAGAGTAATAAGGGGAGAGAGGATAGAGAGAGGAGAGAGAAGTAGGGTGAAGAGAGAAAGATAGAACAAGTAAAGGAAAGCGATTGCAGGAGAGGGAATTGAGAAAATTGTTTAAAAAAGTTAAATTTGAGAGAAGTTAGGAGGCTAGAGAAAGAGGTGTAAGCGGGAGAGAAGATAGAGAGAAGAAAGTAAGAGGGGAGAGCGATTGGAAGAGAGGGAATTGAAAAAATTTTAAAGATCTTCTGTACGCCCCCAAAAAATTTTTAATATTTTTGTCAAAAATCTTTAAAAATTAAAAGATTTTTATTTTTTTATATTTTTAAATATTTGTTATTTTTTTTTTAGGTTTAATTGTATAAAATTAGTCCAACGACAATGCTTGTATGATTTGCTTAACGACGCTCTACCAGCATACATCTAGACAGCAGGCGGTGTTGCACGGCCTAAATTTGGGGTGCTAACGAATTAGACCCCGTTGTCCTCTCGCGGTTTTATTGGTTGCCAGATCTAAACCGAAATCAGTTTAAAGCGTTTGCTGGCAGGATATTAGTTGAATTTAAACTTCTTAAGTCAAATTTGAGGAGCTAACGAATTTGGCCCCGTTGTTTTCTCGCCCTTTTGTTGGCTGCCAGATCTAAACCAAATTCAGTTTGAGCGTTTGCTGGCAGGATATTAGTTGAATTTAAACTTCTTAAGTCAAATTTGAGGAGCTAACGAATTTGGCCCCGATGCTTTCTCGCCGTTTTGTTGGCTGCCAGATCTAAACCGCATTCAGTTTGAAGCGTTTGCTGTCAGGTTATTTGGCAAATTTTAATCTAAGGCTTGGAAGAGGTTTGGCAAACGTGTTAAGCCGCCCTGGCTGCAAGTCCGATTTGTCCTGCAGACTGAACGCGTATAAGGGCCGCCGCTTGCACTGGCCAGTCACTTACCGGCTAAATTGGCCCTATGCCAAAAGATGCATGGGTTTTTTCTTTTAACGGCTGTGTCCTACGGGCTAATTTTAGCTGCCAGATTCGGGCTATCTTTGGGCTTGCGTTGCCGCTCAATTGCTTTGCTTGACAGTAAGGCTGCTTGCTGCTGGATTTACCCTAACGCTTATTGATTGAAAGCGGTTGTGCCTGTCACTCGAATAATCGCTGATCGGCTGCAATAAGGTTAAGGGGCCGCTGATTGGTACAGATTTCCTGTACGCTTGCTTTATTTGGGTATCTTAGCCAACTGGCTGTTGTATATTAAAGTTGGATTTTAAAAAATTCCGCAACGTAACGGCCATGTTTAAAATTTGGTAGAGGCCGGTTGATTTATTTTTATTCTTTTTTACCAAAATTTTTTCATTTTTTCGAATATAAAATTTTTAATTCAATTTTGTTTTATATTTTAAACTTTAAATTATTTAAATCAACCCCCCCTTTAAAATTTTGAACTTGCTTTTATTATAATATAATTGATATTTCTCGAAAGCTTTTTTTATTTTACTTTACGTTTTTTGACCCCTGCTGAAGCTTATTGAGAAAAATATTGGATGAAGAATAAACAAAGCGAATACCCTAAGGGCTCAAATTTCAATCGAAAAAATTTATTATATATTTACAATTTTTTATTTTACTTTACGATTTTTCTATTAATGAATTTAAGAAAATTTTACGATCTAATAAATATATTTTTATATTTGCAAAATTATTTAAAATTTTATGAACTTTAAAATATTTTAAATATATATTTATTTTATATTTCGATTTTTTAATTTTACTTTACGAATTTTTTAATGATTTTTTAAGAAATTTTTTTCGATTTTATAATTTTATATTTTGTAAATAATTTTGAATTTTATGAAAAATAATTTTAATTTTAAAAAATAATATTTGCTCGCGCAGGGCTTTGAACTTGGCTGCGGCCTGCAATGACCCCTCAGTTACTACTGCAATCGCAATATATTTGTTTATTCCCTTTGCGAAGAATAAAATTTTCGCTGACGTCATTCTCCACCATATAGGGAGAATTAGTGGCCATTGCTACCAATACACTATGGCCAAGTGGTTAGTGCTCTCTTCTCTCTCGCAGTGGCAGGCGGGGGTTCGGATCCCCGCAGCAGCGGATGAATTTTTCGGATTAAAAATATTTTCGGCAAAGTCAAAAAAAGTTTCGCAGGTGCGCGAGTGAAATTTAAAGATTTAAATTTCGAAAAAACTCGCGCAGGGTGCGCGAGTAACTCGCGCAGTGAAAAAAAAATTAAAATAATAAATAAAAAATATTAAATAAAGTCGCGCAGAAGAAATTTGCATAAAGTCGCGCAGGTGCGCAAGATGTCCAAACGTCTTAAGATTTCAAAATTTCAAAAAATTTAAAAAAGTCGCGCAGCAGCCCTGCCAATAGGTTTGGGCTCTGGGACTCAGCTGGACGGCGCTCAAATGGCCTGGCGCTCACCCGACACCCTGGCGCTCAAATGGCCACCGACCCTCCTGTACCTTTTGGCTCTGATGACGTCATTACCGTATTGGTCAAATGGAAGGCTGTAACTACTAACTATCAAAAAACACAAAATGAGGCTAAAACCTCAGATTTATAAACCTTTTAAAGCGAATTCTTTAATTAATATTTAAATGCAGCCCCTCCCCTTAACGAAAAATTGCGCAAATTGGAACAATTTTCTTAACAAATTCTGTCAACATTTCAAAATTTTTTCTCGGCGGCGCCTATCGGCCGCCGACCCTTCTCCCCCCCCCCCTCCCCTCACCTCAAAACCCGACCTAAAAACTTCGGGTTGAGTTTCGGGTTGGAAAAAACTGGTTTTCGGCTGATCGGGTTCGGGTTTCGGGTCACCCGCGGCAACCCTGATGTGAACCCTACTTCCCCGCTCGAATCGGGAAAGCTGTACCTCCCATTTGTTCACACTATTTATCTCCCGGATAAAGACTGCATTATCCCGAACCGTGTACAAAAGGGAACCGGGAGGGGAGTCTAGAGTGAGCCGATGTCAGGTCCATGACAAAGTTTGAATTTTAAAGTGGCAATTTTTTTTTTATTTCAATTTTATTTAAATAATTGTTGAGTAAATGAATTACAATGGGACTGTTGTGACCAAATCTTTTTTCTGAGTGTTTTCGTGATTATTATTCGATGATCAGCGATCGTCATTAAATAACTGATCAAATGGCTGATGATGTCGCTAAACGCGACGATCACTTTACCTCTCCCATTCCATTCACATTCCCTTTGTCTCCCTAACTCAATCGTCTCCCTCCTTTCCCCTGTCTACCGCTTCCACTCATTTTCACATATTCATGTGCCTTCCTATCTCCTGCTCATTGCATCACTGTACCTTCCAGGGACATCCACCATTCTTCTAAAAGGGCCAAAACTTACCCACCCAACTCGATAATTGACCCGCTCTAAAGCCAGCGTCAACTCTCTGGGCCACTCATCACTGAACTCGGAAGCGCCAACTGCTGCGCTCATTCCGACAAGTTCAAGCAACACCCGCCAGTGGTGTTCAGCTACATTCTTCGAAGTACCTGCTCAAGTGCGAGGAGGACTTTGAACGCGTGGACTCAACTATTGATTGGCATGCGAGGGGGCATGGGAAGAGGCCGGGATGAAGAGGTCTTTAAAGAACGGTCAATGAGTCCCTTCCCAACAATCTTGTTCCTGTGTTAGAGATCTCCGCGCCTGCTCTTTGGTTTTGCCTTTGCATCAATTAATATTCACGTACATTCATCTCAAAAATAAACTCAAAAAGATTAAATATGACATTTGTACAAATGAATTAATACTCAAAAAGTAGAATGAAAACTTTTGACATTCGGCAGTTTTTTTTGTCAATATTTTTTTTACTCCCCGGAAATCAACCCATACATATTACGTTGTTAATGAATCGGTAAAAATTCGAAAAAAACGCAAGATATGAGGAAACTTTCGGTACAATATTTTTATGTCTTTAATAATTGCACTTAACATTTTTCAAGCTAAATATCGTCATTCAATCAAACAATAATGGGATTATAGAATAAATATGTAAATAATAGTATGGGGTCAACACCCAACTCATCAACACCCAACTCATCAACAATCAAGATCGGACAATAACTTGCTTTAACCTTAACCGATTCAGAAAATCTTAACGCCAATCGAAAGATCTCGAAGAGTTGAAGCTAACATTAAGTTAAAGGTTTGTGATTGGACAAGTTTCAAAAAAGTTATAGCTAGAAAACTTGATAAAATTTAAAAATTTCGGTTCTTATGGGTTTTCTGGCCATAACTTTTTTGAAACTGTCCAATCACACTTTAACTTAATGTTAGCTTCAACTCTTCGCGATCTTTCGATTGACGTTAAGATTTTCTGAATCGGTTAAGGTTGAAGCAAGTTATTGTCCGATCTTGATTGTTGATGAGTTGGGTTGTTGATTAGTTGGGTGTTGATGAGCTGGGGGAGACCCTATTAGTATAGTGATTATTTTATGTAAAGTTAAGAAATTGCAGGCAATTGTTGTGCAGATCTGCAATTTCTGCTCTGCAATTGATGGCCAACAGATCCTCCAACTGCCCGATGATTATTGTTTCGGGGCCCCTCCATTGGACCGACACGAATATTTTGAATATTTGTTTTGCGAATGATCGAAAAATCTTTGATCAGCTGTTGGCGAAATTTGCCGCTGGTCCACAACAGTAACCAGCTGGAGAGCACTACAGTACCTGTTGTGATGTTTGAGTGTTTTAATTTGTAGTCTTAAATTTTAGCTGACACAATCCCAACTCTGACTTTGAAAGCCAAGATAAAATTAATCATTTAGTTTGCTCTAAAGGGTATTAACATTTTTTAAACTTATTTGTATTATTAGACCACATTTCTTAACGAGATCGATGTATTAATTTTACGACCCCAATTTTGTTTAATTATGAATCTAAACCCGCGAATCGTTTACGAACTACCTGTGTCTAGCATCATTGGATAGTAGACGAATATCATAAACTTTGTTTTCCAATCATCAATTTTAGTAACAGTGATAATCTGTGATTGTAGTTTTTTTATTCAATAAATTTTTTTTTGGAATTGACAACATTTTATTTATTCATTCATAAAAAATAATTGCTAATAATTAATGAATAAATTATATAAACGATTTTAAGCAACCAAAAACAGGCTTGCGATGAGCATGTGACCCAAAAAAGTTGTCAATGCATAAAACAGCATTTTTTTCTCAATGTCGTCGAAGTTGTTGTTCCCGTTTATGCTAACTTTTTTAATATGTAATTTGTAGGCCACGAAAGCGCAAATGTTTAGTAAAACGCATATAATCATAAAAATGGCAGAGAAGACGGCACAAATATAATTCAAATAGTTGTTGATCGGTGCCTTAATAAAAATTTTAGGGAAAATAATCGTCAGCAAAATTTAGTCAAATAATTTAATTCTAAATTTGAATGGCACAAGCTTTAATGCAGAAAAGAAAATGTTAAGAATAGTTACATCTCCAGCTTCGAACACGAGAAAACTGTGGTCTGTGGTTGAATTTGGATCGTTTAATAAAAGAATTGCATCCATTTTGAACGCTGGCCAACACGTAAAGGTTGGCACAAAATAAACAAAAATTGTTATAATCGGAAGAAATTTTTGCCATATCTTAAACAATTTAATAAAAGTAGGATTAATTTAGCAGCTTTAGCTTTTTTTGTTTGGGGAGAAAGTTGTGTTTTTTTATTTTTATTTTTTTTCTAGACAATTATTAGTTTAAATATTAAAAATTGACCTTTTCTTGTTTTATTGGCATTATGATTGCGGTCAGTCGGTTCAACAATATAAAAATAGTGACTAAATTATTTGCTAGGAATGTGTGTTCGGCAATAAAAAAGTAAATTGTGAACATCCAATTTGGGAACTTTGAATAAATGGGGTAAAGCACACCAAATAAGAAGGGCAATCGTTGACCGTAGAAAGAGTTCAATACGCCCAACCAATCCTGAAACATTTTTTTAGCGAAAATCTTTCTGTTTCTAATTAGCATTTTTTTTTTATAAATCTGAATTTTGAGTTCTATCAATTTAAATTTGTTACCGGAATTGCCCGCAAAACAAAAAGCGCATTGAATGAGTTGTGGAACTTTTTGTGCCGAACGATGGTGACAATTTCGGCAATATAAAGTGCCATTGACAGGATGCTTATACACATGCTTAAGTAGCTTATTGGAATTCGAGCTGAGATTGACCAATCGACAAAGTCCATTTTTAGATAAAATTATTCTAAATTTATTAAATATTGGATTAAACCAAAACTTTGATCGGTGATAAATAATTTACATTTATGTAAATTAGAACCTTGTTGGCGGATTTACGAAACGACCAGCACGAAATTTCGCTTCCTTTTCAGCGGTTCAGCAGTTTTCTCATTAAACACGGCACTTAATAAAATAATCTGTCAACTAAAACGCAACAAATTCGCTTTTTTCTAAAACTCATTAGACAACTTTTGTATTGAATTTTTAACATCCAAACGGCAAAATGTATTCACTTTTCTTTTAACAATTTTTGTTTTACCCACAATGTTGCACGTAATTCATGCTTGCAACTACAAATTTGTCTTTTTATTAAAGATAAAAAAATTTTTATTCTTTACTTTTTTTTTGTGCATTCTCAGTCACGCATTGTTATTGTTGATTAGGGCAGTACTTAAGTGCATATGCAATAGAGCTGTTCGAGATTCTCGGTCTCGGTTCTCGAGTCGAGAAATTTCTCGGTTTTTTTGGGTCTCGGTCTCGGGTTTTTAGTCTCGGAAAACGAGACATTTTTGCACTGGTAAAGATGGCATTTTTGGTGAGAAATCATTAAAGAATTGTGGGCTCGAAAGATTTGAAAAATACACAATGACAAATTTAGAAATTCTTAATTTAATGTCTTTGCATAAAGTCTTCACCCAGTTCCCGTGTGGCTCAATGGTTAAGTTCTGACTCTAACTTATATCATCGGAGTTTCTACTCCCCGAGTGAAATCCATTTTATTCTTTTATTTAATAATTACTCCGTTTTATTGATTCTTACAAAAACCTTATAAAAAGGATGGTTTTTTGCACTTTTAAGCACATTTCCTAACTGAATTCACTAAAACTTTAATTTTTCCCCGGCGACACCTTTCGGAGCCACCGACCCCTCCTTCCTGCTCCTAAAAAGTTTGAAAAAAATTGCAACATTTTAAAAATTTTGTTGCAAATCTGTTAACAAATTGAGTCAAAAATTCATAATTTTCTCGACGGCGCCTATCGGCACCGCCGACCCCCCCCCCCCCCACCCCCAATTAGCAGAATTGCAAAATTGCATTTTTTGAAAATTTCATAAAAAAGGCATTAGAAACCCCAAAAATACTCTCCTAAATTGAACTTTTTTTTTTCTTTTCTCCGGCGGTTTCGATTAGAGTCTGGACCCAAAACCCAAAACAAAAAATTTTTGGGTTATTTTGTACAAAAAATTGGACCAAAAGTTTTTTGGTTTTGGGTTTTGGGTCAACTTGGGGTAAAACCCAAAAAAAACCAAAACCCAAAATAAACCCAAAAGTTTTTTGGTTTTGTTTGTTTGGTCCAAGCCCATTTTTGTACAAAATTTTTGGTCGTCTTCCAGCTATTTTTGTACAAAACTTTTGGGTGTCTTCCAGTTTTATATATTCAAAATTAGCAAACACACCTAAACACCACAATTTAAAAATGAAATTCTAACCAGAGCATCCTCAACAGAGCGAATCATAAATTTTTGAATGTTATTTTTTTAAGAGCTCAATTGTTCGGACAACCAATATTTTGTATAAGACTCGAATTTAATTTTAATTTATACTTTAGGCAAGTTTTGAAGTGACATGACTTCGAATGTTTGGAAAATTGGACTCTATAAAAAGTTGGAAGGAGGTCAAGAAGCTGAATGCATATTATGCAAAGACAAAAATGAGAAAAAAACCACAATTTCAACCAAAAATTGGGCATCAAGTGGCCTGTTGTTTCATCTGAAGACCAAACATAAGGGCACCAAATTTTACGAAGAATTTGTGCGTTTGGAATCTGATGCGCCGGTAAAAGGCTCAATTGAAAAATTTATGAACATAACCAGTGGAGGTAACTTAAATTAGGTCTTACTTTTAGTTTAGCTTTAATTTTATAATTAACAAGTGGACTTTCCTGTACTGACAAACGGGTTATCAATTACATCGTCTGCACCTTGACTTCATTTTGCCATTTGAACAACCCGACAACAAGGGCATTCTGCAGAGATGCACTCAAAGATGAGTCACACTACAGAAAAAATGTACTGCCAAAAGTGTATGCCGCAGTTAAGCAGAAGATTTTGGCCAAAATCAATGAATTCGAACATCTGAGCTTTACAACAGATATTTGGAGTGGACCCAAGGACAGCTATATCAGGTATAATTTGTGGTGTTAACCATTTTATGAAAAACTCAGTCTCACAGCGCATGGGATCTCAAAAAATTGGGAAAAAAGGTCATTTGTTCTTTCTGTCTCCGCTTTTCCTGGCAGCCATACTGGTGATCGAATTAATGAAGTGGTGCGAGGACTTCTGAAATCGTGGGACATTCCGCTGTCCAAAACACACGTATTTGCAGGCAACCAACCTAATTATTTCTTAAAATTCCTTCAATTTAGATCGATCAATCGCCTTCAGCAAAACGTCAGCGCTCTTGTGCTGCCTTCTTATTTGACGCATTCGAGGAAATAATGTCTAGTGCGGATCAACCCGGTTAGTTTCGACATGATAACAGAATTTTGGCTGTTTAAATCACATTGATACACAGGCACATCGGCAGCTCAACAACACTCTCAACCGGATCTTCGAAGTGAGTTCATGGACTATGCTGCTCGACCACGCGAACCGCTGATTGCAAACCCGCTCGAATTTTGGCGTTCCGCTGAGAAGGAATTACCATTGATGAGTCAGGCTGCACGCCGATTCCTTTCGCCCCCGTGCACCAGCGTCTTGAGCGAACAAATATTTTCTTCGGCTCGCGATCTTTTTCATTACCGTCGTATGCGGACAGGTCCCAAAAAAGCGGAAATGATTCTTTTTCTTCAACGTGCACTTCCAATTATCAATTATAAATATTAATATTATTCGTGGCTTTTGTGATGACTGGTCAAAAAACGCATTGAATAAAATTTTATTTAAAAAATCGTAAATTTAGCCTTTTTGTTATGTTTTATTAAAAAAACTTTTGGGTTTTGTACAAAATTTTGGGTTTAGCCAACCCAAAAAAAACCAAAACCCAAAATAAACCCAGAAGTTTTGACCAAATTTTGTTTGGTCCTAATTGGAGCACAACCCAAAAGAAACCAAAACCCAAAACAAACCCAAAAGTTTTGACCAAATTTTGTTTGGGTCCAACTTTCTGGTCTCTAGTTTCGATGGACTGGATATCGGGCAAAAAGCGTTCCAGAAATAAAAACGAAATTCAAAATTTGTGGCAAATTGGTTGGTAAGATTTGTTGGTAAAATTTTGAATTTTCTACTCAATTTGTTAACAGATTTGCAACCAAAATTTTATTAATGCGGCTAAAAAAATTGGTCCAAAAATTACGAATTATCCTGAAATCAGTACATACCGTATTTCCTCTATTAGTAACCCATGGGTTACAATTGTTCAAACCCCCCTCGAGGGGGGGGTTACAATTAGAAGGGGGTTTCAAATAGAGGGTGGGTTACTATTTTTCAATATAGGTTTTTCAAAAATTATTTAATAAATTAAATTTTTTTATTATTTTTTAAATCAAAATAAATTTCTGTAATAACAAAAAACGTCACAACTTTGAACGAAATTCATAATTCCACTGATCCGTCACTAACAAATCCATTTTCTACGTCTTGCCACGTCAACTTCCTCAAAAAGTCCTGCAATGCCCTCCGCCAAAAAGTCAAACTCGGCCATTTCGCGTGCCTGTTGCAAACGCAGCATCCCATTTGGAACCGGTCCATCTTCTTTGAAGCAATGAATTTCGCCATCTTCAGAGCCGTCAAACGCATTGGTTATTCCGCATGTCTTAAATTGATGAAATTGTTTTTTAAAACACCAAATTTTTGATAGGTACCTACTTTGAATGATTTTGAGATATTTTCTTTCGGTATTCCCTCCCAAGCTTCGTGAATCCAGTTCAAGTAAATGTTCATTGGTGCCGCGCGTGTGTTGCCGCTTGAAGTCGTCGTCTTTTCTCCATGAAGCATCCAGTCTTCGTACTGCTGCCGAATCTTTGCCTTGAACGGTGCATTCCAGCTTACATCTGCAGCTTGGACGAATTTTGTGCAACCTGAAACAGTGTAACAATTTAGAAAAAACAAAAAATAGGGTTGACCTCCGGGCACGACCGCTGTATCAATTTTGAATTGCTTTAATGCGTTTTTTGTTGAATCGCTGATGTGGCAGCGAAAAGAATCCCATACGAGTAGACGATTGTAAAAAAATCCATGTCCAAAAACACGCTGCAAATAATTTTCTGTAAGCGCATCATCCATCCAGATTTCCCAGCCCAAACAAGATGAAGTTTGTTCTTAAATTTTGCTTCGATTGCAGCATCAGGTCGTTTTCGAGGCAAAAGCACATAAGGAAGACATTTGTATCCGTCTGATCTTCCGACTGGCTTTATTGATTGAATGGGATTTGATGAAGTCGAGGACTTCTAATTTTTCGTCGATTGTAAAAATGCGACGTTTTTTTGAAATATTATTACGCTCCTCATTAGAATCTTCGTCACTCATTTCTTTATTATAAAACGCTAAATTTTATACATAAATGGTATGACTGAAAAAACTTAGGTCATACTTAGGTACCTAGTTTTTAAAACTCACAGCTTGGGGGGGGGGGGGTTACAATTAGAGGGGGGTTTCAAATAGAGGGGGGGTTACTATTTTTCAAACCCCCCTCGAGGGGGGGGGGGGGTTACAATTAGAAGGGGGTTTCAAATAGGGGATGGGTTACTAATAGAGGAAATACGGTAATCAGTACGCCGAAATCAGTACCAAGGACAGTTGGCACCCCTGAGTGTAAAATTATTTATTGATAATTGGAGCTTAAAATCAATATTTTTTAGTGAATTTCGAAAAAAAAATTTGAAATTTCTCGATTCTCGGTTCCCGAGTCGAGAAATTCTTGCTTTTTTTGGGTCTCGTTCTCGGTATCGAGTCTCGGGGTCATTTCTCGGTCTCGGTCTTGGTTCTCGATTTTCGGTAAATTTCAAGTCTCGAACAGCTCTAATATGCAATGATAAAATAATGAGAAATATTGGAGTTTGGGCTTTTAAATTATTGTATTGGTTTCTGCTTATTATTTTCGAACGAATGTCGAGCGAATTCATTGTTTTCTGTAAAAATAACGCAAAATTAAAAAAAAGGTATAAAAAAATTACATTTTAATTTTAAACACCGTGTAAGCTAAGCCAACCGTCTGGCCAAAAACGATCAAATTCCTCCGACCGAAATGGCAACCAGGCCTGCCACCTGTAAAATGCCAAACGGCTAAAATGCTAACCAGGCATAAACAGTTAAAATCCCAACCAATAAATGCCAAGTGTACACGAAAACCAATACTTATTCGATTGGTTCATTGACAAATTATGTTTTATTGGCATTGCGATTGCGGTCAGTCGGTTCAACAATATAAAAATAGTGACTAAATTATTTGCTAGGAATGTGTGTTCGGCAATAAAAAAGTAAATTGCGAACCGGATTTTAAGCTACCAAAAATAGACTTGCGACAAGCACGTGACCCAAAAATGTTGCCAATGCATAAAACAACAATTTCTTTTCAATTAAATATTCGTTGTTCCCATTCACGCCAACTTTCTTTATATGTTGTTTGTATGCCACAAAAGTCACAATATTAATCAAAACGCATAAAATTGTAAAAATAACAGCGACTGCTGTATTTATGTAAAATGCATAGTTGATGTACGGTTCCTTAACAAATATCTTTACTGTTTCAACAATTTGAAATATAATTCTGAATTTGAATGCCCCCAAGCTATAATGTAGATTTACATATGAAAATTACATCTCCAACTTAAGAAATGATGAAATTTTGATCTGTGGTTGAATTTGGGTCATTTAATTGTATTTTTCATGTTTTATTGGCATAATAATTGCGGTCAGTCGGTTCAACAATATAAAAATAGTGACTAAATTATTTGCTAGAAATGTATGTCCGGCAATAAAAAAGAACATTGCGAGCATCCAATTTGGGAACTTTGAATAAATCGGGTAAAGCACGGCACCGATTATGGAGGGCAACCGATTGTCGTAGAAAGCATCCAATACGTACAGCAAATCCTGAAAAAGCTAATAAATCTTAATTAGGGTTGGCACCCCGACTCAGGGAGCTCAATTTGCCCCCCTTTTACGGCAAATGCCTTTATTTTAAAAAGTTGCCACTTCTCCACACTTGCCACTATTTTGCCATTTCATGAAACTTGTGGAAAATTCTCATTTTTTAAGTAAAAACGAGGTTTGCCGAAATAGTGCTCCTTGATGCTTGCAACTTGACTTAATTACTTTATTTGGGCGTTTTATTTGTTGCAAATATCATTAAAATCTTCAAAAAAAAACTTTCCCAGCGGCGTGGCACCGCCGACCACCCCCCCCCCCACCCACTAAAATATTGCAAAACTTGCTAATACTTCCATTTTTGATTTATCTTGTGAAAAGTAACGGTTACACGCAATAAAAATCAGATTTTTATTGGGTTTTTATGTTTAAATTGCGAAAATACGGATGCCATTACAGTGCCATTTCTAAGAAGCCGTTTGCCATATTTTGTCGCAGTTGAATTGAGCTCACTGCCCAACGTCGGGGTTGAGAATTGCAGGGTCGTTTTTGTAAAAGTCCGTAAAGATAAGGCAAGTTTAAATTCTTATTAACAACATTTGCTACGAAAAGTGAAAGAAATCTTACAATAGTTTGTGAAAACAAATTCATTTTTTGCTTACTTTTATTAACAATATTTGATCTTTGACAGTAGAAAAAGTCCAATACGCCTAAGCAAATCCTTCAATCTTTTTTTTTAAGAAAAAAAGGTTGAACAAAAACTTAAAGATTACAAATTCTTCTTATTCTTACGTAAACAAATCGTAATTCTGACTCATGTCAATTTGTTACCGGAATTGCCCGCATAACAAAAAATGCATAGAATGAGTTGTGGAACTTTTTGTGCCGAACGATGGTGACAATTTCGGCAATATAAAGTGCCATTGACGGAATGTTTATACAAATGTTTATGTAAATGATTGGAAATTTAACTGAAATGGACCATTCGGCAAAACCCATTGTTAGTTAAAAGTATTTGAAATTCTGCTAAATATTTTTTTTATCAATTTTTATGGAAACGGCAATGAAAAAGTTTAACGAGAAATATTTATTGGTTATAAGTAATCTATGTTACATGAAAATGAGCTCTGATGGCAATTGAACCCCTAACTCAATTTCGAGATTTTGATCGATTTCAACCATAAAAAATTTAGTCTCACCTCCAACAGATAATTAAAACACACAAACACATTAAGTAGAATATTCCAATTACGCATTCGGTTAATTTGCGGTTCTAAGAAAGTGTCCTGCATTATTAATGAAATTTTGCTGATTCAATATTCTGTTAGTCCGCAATTACGGAGGAAAAAAGTCCACGTTGGCGGAGATTTTTCTCCATAATTGCGGTCTAACAGAATATTAAATCCTCAAAGATTACATTAATTACGAAGGAAACTTTTTCTAAACGACATGTGCAAATTAACGGCATTTAGTCTCATTTGTGTGTATTGGTTACCTGAAGAAGTGACTGAATTTGCCAAAGGGCAAAAGTAAATTTTATAAATTTGATGAGTGAAATAAAATGCTAATTAGGTATCAGAAGTTTAATAAAATATTCCAAATTCTGCTAATTGTGTTCAGCTAAGTTGATCAAATCGTTAGGGGTTCTCAATTCGTAGAATCTGAACTAGTTGCATGTTTCAAATCTTTTAGCATGAACAAATACATTAAAACCTAAAAATATTTTTTTTACTAGTTTCAAATCTTTTTCATTGGAGACAAAAAGTTCCAAAACTTTTTCAATGCCTTTTTTGTTGTGTGAGAATAAAATTTCTACAAATCGCCCTTTGACTCTAGGCAAATCGTTCATTAATTGTTTTTTGGCAAGTTATGAAATTGCGGGCAATTGTTGTACGGGAATGCAAATTCTGTTCTGCAATTGGTGGCCAACAGCTCCTCCAATTGCCCGATGATTATTGTTTCCGGGCCCCTCCATTGGACCGACACGAATATTTTGAATATTTGTGCGAATGATCGCAAAATCTTTGATCAGCTGTTGGCGGATTGTGCCGCTGGCCCACAACAGTAACCAGCTGGCGAGCACTACCGTACCTGTTGGTGATGTAACCGTTTAAATTTCTTTATTCAAATGTTAGTGGATACGAGATATCGTATCCTTTTCTGTCTCAAGCCATTACCTGTGTCCAGAATGAGTGGATAGTAGACGAACAACAGTGCTTTTGTTTTTGGGACATCGAGGTTAGTAATAATGTCAATCTGTTATGTTATTTATTATTATTGCTAATTAGATTGCAATCAAGCTAGTATATGGCAATGTTTGTTTAAATTGGTTAACTTTAACATTAATTAATTTTGTTTACCAAAAACATGCTAGCCACGAGCGCATGCCCTAAAAAAGTTACCAATGCATAAATTAACAGTTTTCGTTCAATATTATGGACGTTGTTCCCATTTGTGGCAACTTTTTTCACATGTAATTTGTAGGCCACGAATGTGCAGATGTTTAACAAAACGCATATAATCATAAAAATGACAGAGAAAACGGCACAAATATAAGCCAAATAGTTGGTGATCGGTGCCTTAATAAATAATTTATTGGTAAACACATCGGTTACAACAAAATTCGGCTTTAATTTAAATCTATAAATTAATCCTTAGTATGAATATTCCTAATTTGTAACATATAATATGTATGTAAATTTACTTCTCCAGCTTCGAACACGATAAAACTGCGGTCTGTGGTTGAATTTGGCTCGTCCAATCGGAGAATTCCATCCATTTTTAACACCGGCCAACACAACAATGTTGGCACAAAATAAACAAAAATTGTTATAAACGGAAAAAATTTACGCCACAGCTTAACACACGATTTAAAAAAAGAAATAATAATTTATCAAAACACTAAAAAAAGACCTTTTCATGTTTTATTGGCATTATAATTGCGGTCAGTCGGTTGAGCAGTATAAAAGCCGTGACCAAATTATTCGCTTGGAATGTGTGTCCGACAATAAAATAGAACATTGCGAGCATCCAATTTGGGAACTTAGCATAAATCGGGTATAGCGCGGCACCGATTATGGAGGGCAATCGTTGACCGTAGAAAGAAACCATTACGCCAAGCCAATCCTGAAACATTTTTGGAAAAAAAGCTGATCAATTTAATGATTAGTTAATTCTTATTATTTTTATAAACAAATCGGAATTTGACACTATCATTTACCGGAATTGCCCGCATAACAAAAAGCGCATAGAATGAGTTGTGGAACTTTTTGTGCCGAACGATGGTGACAATTTCGGCAATATAAAGTGCCATTGACAGGATGCTTATACAAATGGTTAAGTAGCTTATTGGAATTCGAGCTGAGATTGACCAATCGTCAAAGTCCATTTTTAGATAAAATAAGTCTAAATTTATTAAATTTTGCGTTAAATCAAAGCTTTGCTCGGTGATAAATAATTTACATTAATTAGTGTAAATAATGACTATAAAAATTAGAAAAATTGGACAAGTCCAGGTGCGTTTGACACTTATCGCTTAATAAAGGTGCCGTGCCAATAAAATAGTAACTAAAAATGGCCACAATATCAGCATAAAACACAAGAAAAACCCCAAAATGTTTGGACCGATTTTAAACCAATTAAAAACGGAGTTTTTTTCAAGTTTATTGATAAATTTTGAAAAAATAGGCGGTTTCAAAAGTTTAAATTAAAATTGTTGTTAAGTGACACTTTGACAGGGCACCGCAAATGTCGTCGCCACTAAAATGTTGAATTAATGCATTTTTAACGAAAATCTATAGCGCAGATGCAGTTCAGTGGATAGATGATATAATATTAAAATCCAATTAATTTTACGACATTTTAAGTAAATAAACGAACGTCATTTGATAACCATATTATTCAAAGGTTTAAAAATAGAATTAAATTAAGTTTAAATTAACAAAAAAATTTTTTTGTGCATTGTGGATTGACGGGACTTACCGGGACCAGAAAAACCGGGACCGGGACCGGGACCAACAGTTTCAACCGGGACCGGGACCGGTTCCGGGACCAACCGGGACTTTTCAAGGAAAAATTTTTCTTTTATCAAACACTAAAAAATTTTAATTTTCCGGCAACACATATTGTTGATCTTCTTGATCATCAACGTCATTGTCATCATCATTCTTTTTTTTTGAGATTCTGCTTTACTTTTAGGGAGGGCGGGGGTCGGCGGTGCCGATAGGCGACGCCGAGAAAAATTTTTACAAAAATTGGCAATCTTTGTTAAGGAAATAGAAGCAAAAATTCAAAGACGTGATGAATTTATTTCAAAAATTCTTGTATCTATTCTTTTTTTGCGCGCATTTTTAATTAAAAAATATTAGAATATTTATTTAAAAAATCTTATTAATGAGGGGATGCCTATTTGAGTAGAGAGGGAAACCAATAAATAAGTGTTTGCACTCAAGCGGGTTCGAACCCAACACATAACATAAGACTCACCCAAATGAGTAACCACTAGGCCATCGACCTATTCGGAGAAATAAGTAAAAATGGTTGAAATTGTCGGTCGATGATGCCATCATTAGGAGTTTACTTTTTTCCCGGTTGGTCCCGGTCCCGGCGGGACCAAAAAACCGGGACCAGGATTTTTCATTTTTCAAAAATCCCGTCCCGACCGAGACCGGGACATGAAAAAACCGGGAAATCCCGTGTAACTTTGAATTTGCATGATTCCCATATTTAAATGATATACTTTAAATTGTAATAATTTTAAAAAAACCCTGGAATTTCGGCAAAAAATCTACAACTTAATGAATATGACAAGTGTTGATTTTTTTTTACAAGAATTATAAGGTTAGGTAAAAGAAAGCTTTCTTTTTTTTGATTAAAATATTAACTTAAACAATATTTGGCAAGTTTTTCCACATTTTCATGCTTAAGAAGTTATAGAAAGCAGTTAAATTGTGAGAGAATATGCTTTGTGTCAGTGCTCGCGCTCGCGCAAATGAATTTTTGGACCGGGGCCATTTGGGAATGGACACTAAAACAAAATATTGCATGTTTAAACAAGTTTGAATTTAATTTTATAAAACATGCAACAATTAGCACGGGTTTACATGGGCTAAATTTTTTGTTCGAAATTTGGGAAATTCGTTACGCTAAAATATTATTTTAACATTTTTTGCACAATTTCCCATTTATATTTAGGCTTCTAACTTTTACAATTTATTTTTTATAGCTAATACGTGATGAGTTCAAAATTACGGAATGGGCAAAAAACGGAACACAAATTACGGAAAAGACAAAAAAGGGAAGACAGAATTACGGAATAGACAAAAACGAAACACCGTATCTTGTCTATTCCGTAATTCTGGGTACCGTATTTTGTCTTTTCCGAAATTTGTGTTCCGTTTTGTCTTTTTGTAATTTGTGTTTTGTCTATTCCGTAATTCTGTGTTCCGTATGTCTATTTCGTAATTTGTGTTCCGTATTTTGTCTATTCCGTAATTTTTTGTACCGTATTTTGTCTTTTCCGAAATTTGTGTTCCGTTTTGTCTTTTCGTAATTTGTGTTTTGTCTATTCCGTAATTCTGTGTTCCCTTTTTTTTCTTTTATGTAATTTGTGTTCCGTTTTAAGCCCATTCCGTATTTTGCGTTTCGTATTTTGTCTTTTCCGAAATATTTCGTCTTTTTCATAAGGCTGTGTTCCGTATTTTTGTCTATTCCGAACATTTGTGTTTTGTCTATTCCGTAATTCTGTGTACCGTATTTTTGTCTTTTCCGAAATTTGTGTTCTGTTTTGTCTTTTCGTAATTTGTGTTTTGTCTATTCCGTAATTCTGTGTTCCGTATGTCTATTTCGTAATTTGTGTTCCGTATTTTGTCTATTCCGTAATTTTTTGTACCGTATTTTGTCTTTTCCGAAATTTGTGTTCCGTTTTGTCTTTTCGTAATTTGTGTTTTGTCTATTCCGTAATTCTGTGTTCCCTTTTTTTTCTTTTATGTAATTTGTGTTCCTGTTTAAGCCCATTCCGTATTTTGTGTTTCGTATTTTGTCTTTTCCGAAATATTTCGTCTTTTTCATAAGGCTGTGTTCCGTATTTTTGTCTATTCCGAAATTTGTGTTCCGTTTTGTCTTTTCGTATTTGTGTTTTGTCTACTATTCCGTAATTCTTGTACCGTATTTTGTCTTTTCCGAAATTTGTGTTCCGTTTTGTCTTTTCGTAATTTGTGTTTTGTCTATTCCGTAATTCTGTGTTCCCTTTTTTTTCTTTTATGTAATTTGTGTTCCGTTTTAAGCACATTCGGTAATTTGTGTTTCGTATTTTGACTATTCCGTAATTCTGTGTTTCGTATTTTTTGGCTATTCCGTAATTCCATGTTGCGTGAAGAAACAAAAATAATTTAGAAACCGCCTGAAAGTAAAAAATCCAAATGAAGAGAGCTTATTTTTTGGCATTCCATGATTCCGTATTTTGTTTTTGCAGAAAAATACGGAATTAAATAAGTTTCTGTTTTCTTGTTACGATCTTTAGCTACCACATTAAATTTTTTGGAAGGTCTTACTTGACTCAATTTGAATTTTAAGACAGTTTTTGAAATTTTGTTAAAATCTTCAAATTGGATAGTTAATTTCATTTGTCAATAACTCTTCTTCATTGATTTTAAAGGAGTATTTTTTATTGCATTTTCTTTACTTGTTTTTTTTTGAAAATTTAGATTTTTGGTAAACTTTTTAGAATTTTTATATTTTTGTTATAAAAATTGTATAAAAAATCGTTATTTGCCGATCGAGTTTTTTTTTGAGAATTCTGCTTTATTTGTGTGAGGAAGGGTCGGCGGCAGAGCTGGGCGAAACTGTTTCGTTTCGTTTCGTGTTTCGTGTTTTTCGTGACTTTTTGGGCGTTTCGTGTTTCGTTTCGTTTCGTAGATTTTTTCAGTACTGTTTCGTTTCGTATTTCGTTTCGCAGAAAATTTTTTGTTTCGTTTCGTTTTCGTTTCGAAAAATGAAATTTAACTTTTTTCGTTTCGTTTCGTTTCGTAAAAGCCAGTTTTCCACGAAAAACCCACGAAAAAGCACCCCTAAAGATCGAGGTGTCCGGCTGAATATATATTTAATTGCATTGAATTTTTTTCTCTAACGTACACTTCATTTATCGATTATATCGCCATTCCTTTTCTCAAGCAACCCTTTTTTCATCCTACCCTTTAATTTGCCATTCCGCAACAAAAAGGGTAAAAATTGAAGAATTGAACTTTTATTGAGTAATATATTTGAAATTTTCCAACTATTCAGTATGATCTCAGGTGGCGTAGTGGTTAAACTGAGTGACGTGATTCAATTTTGGCTAAGGTTCAACTTTCCCTAGTGAAAATCTTTTTTATTCTTTTTATTTTACTCCCTGGTGTGGTGTAATGGTGAGTGATATGTGATGCCTGGGGCTGTGGGTTCGAACCCCCGACTTTGTAAATGATTTTTTTTTCTCTCTTTTTATGAACTTTGATGGTAATTAAAAATATTTTAGATTTAATATTTTTTGAAGACATATAAATTTTTTATTTGTTTCATTAAACTTGAGAAAAAAATTATAGGGGGACCCTTTTGTTTTGTTTTTAAAAATCAAGACCAATTTTTTTAACAATTCCATCAAAATCTTCAAAAAATGGTTGCAAAACCTAAATTAAAATATTTTCGTAAAAGTCTCGTGTTTTTGAGGGTCAATCTCGAGTCTCGGGGGTAAAGTCTTGGTAAGGTTAGGTCTCGAGCATCACTAGGAAGTGATTGAACACTTTGTCCAATGCATCATCAATTAAAATTTCAGACTGAATTTCACTCGGAAAATTTTTAATTTGGAACAGTCTAAGAACAGTTTACTCTGTTCTGTTCCTGTTCTGTTCTCGAGGTCGGAACAGAACAGGAACAGAACAGACAGGCTGTTCTAAGATTTTAGAACAGAACAGGAACAGGAACAGGTTCAAAATTGTTGGAACAGGAAAACACTGGTGTGAACGCTTCTTTTCAACGGCTACATTTACTTTGGATGACCGGAGAAAAAGCCTTTCTGTAGAAAGCCTTGAAAAACAACTATTTCTGCACCACAACTTGCTCATTTTCAATTTTGATCTTGATTAAACATCAATGTTAGCAAAAAAAAACAAGACTTTAAACAAAAAATTTTATTTCGTTTCGTTTCGTTTTATTTCGTGTTTCGTTACTTTTTGGGTGTTTCGTGTTTCGTTTCGTTTCGTATAATTTTAGCAGTTTCGTTTCGTTTTCGTTTCGTAAAATGAAAATTAATTTTTTTCGTTTCGTTTTCGTTTCGTAAAATGAAAATTAATTTATTTCGTTTCGTTTTCGTTTCGTAAGTTGAAAAAAATAATTTTTTCGTTTCGTTTCGTCGGAAAAAAAATTTGAGTTTCGCCCAGCTCTGGTCGGCGGTGCCGATAGGCGCCGCCGAGAAAATTTTGGAATTTTAAACTCAATTTCCAAAATTTTAAAAATACGGTAATTTTTGAAGCTTTTTAAGAATGGGAGGGGTCGGCGGTTTCAATTTAGACAAATTCAAAATAGCGAAATGTATAATTTTTAAAGAAAATTTGAGCAATTTTTGTTGAGAGAGAGAGAGAGCGAGAGCCAATTGTTTTGTGAAAACTAATTATAAATAGGGATAGGATTTTTGTGTTATAACATATTTTTTTCGTGGATTCCTTACCATGAGAGAAGCCCAAAAATAGTATTTGTTTTGAAAAATTTTTGAATTAGGGCGACTTTTTAGCACATATTAAAACATATTTTGAGGGATTTTTTAGCACATATTTACTGACATATTTTAAGCTTTTTCAGAGTAGCACATATTTCGCCATTTTTCAAAAAATTCCCTAAGAAAAATGCAATAAAAACGAAAAATACACCCCTAAGGATCGACTTTTTAAAAATTTCAAAAATGCACCCCCTAAAAAATGACTTTTTCTTGGACCAAAAATCCACCCACACAGATCGACATTTTCCCTAAAATTTTTTACTTTTGATATTTTTTATAAAATTTTCCAAAACATGTGAAAATATTATATTTACAACTGTAGGAGCAAAATTAATAAAGATAGATGATATAAATCCTATCCCTAATTATAAAAAAACAAATTACATAAGCCCATATCTCTCTATTTTATTCTAATAGGAAATGGCAAATTGTCGCGCAAAATTCAAAAATTTTACTAGCGCTAACACCATCAAAAAAAAACCTCTCCGAAAAAATACCACCATTAGGGGTGCTTAACCCACCCGGATCCAACAATTTCGAAAAAAAATTTGAAATTTCTCGATTCTCGGTTCCCGAGTCGAGAAATTTCTCGGTTTTTTTGGGTCTCGTTCCCGGTCTCGAGTCTCGGGGTCATTTCTCGGTCTCGGTTCTCGGTGTCATTTCTCGGTCTCGGTTCTCGATTCTCGGTAAATTTCAAGTCTCGAACAGCTCTAGAGAAAATAATGAGGGGTTTATTACTAATTGCTCATTAGTTTAAACGAATGTTGAGTGATATGAAGCAATTATTTTTGAAAATGAAGCGACTTTCGTGCTGGGTCGTTTCGTAAAAATTTTTCTAATTTACATAAATGTAAATTATTTATCACCGATCAAAGTTTTGGGTTAACACAAAATTTAATAAATTTAGAATAATTTTATCTAAAAATGGACTTTGTCGATTGGTCTATCTCAGTGAAAATTCCAATCATTTACTTATCCATTTGTATAACCATTCCATCAATGGCACTTTATATTGCCGAAATTGTCACCATCGTTCGGCACAAAAAGTTCCACAACTCATTCTATGGCCTTTTTGTTATGCGGGCAATTCCGGTAACAAATTCAAATTGATAGAAGTACAAAATTCCAAATGTTTAAAGAAAGAATTTAAAAAATTAGCTAATAATTAAAATTAATCAGTTTTTTTTAAAAATTGTTTCAGGATTTGCTGTACGTATTGAACTCTTTCTACGGCGATCGGCTGCCCACTATAATCGGTGCCGTGCTTTACCCTATTTATTCAAAGTTCCCAAATTGGATGTTCGCAATTTACTATTTTTTTACCGGATACACATTCCTAGCGAATAATTTGGTCACGGCATTTATATTGCTGAACCGACTGACCGCAATTATAATGCCAATAAAACATGAAAAGGTGGTTTTTAGTGTTTAAAAAATTATTATTTCTTTTTTTGAAATTGTGTTAAGCTGTGGCGCAAATTTCTTGCGTTTATAACAATTTTTGTTTATTTTGTGCCAACCGTTACGTATTGGCCAGCGTTTAAAATGGATGCAATTCTTATTTTGAATTATCCAAATTCAACGACAGACCACAGTTTTCTCGTGTTCGAAGCTGCAGATGTAATTATTCTTAACAATTTCATTAAGCTTGAGCCATTTAAATTTCAGAATTAAATTGTTTCTAAATTTTGCTGATGATTATTTCATCAACTATTTGGGTTCTGCTTGTGCCGTTTTCTCTGTCATTTTTATGGTTGTATGCATTTTGTTAAACATTTGCACATTCGTTGCCTACAAATTACATATGAAAAAAGTTAGCATAAACGGCAATAACTTGGACGATATTAAAAAGAGGTTTATGCGGGCAATTCCGGTAAATGATAGTGTCAGAATTCCGATTTGTTTATAAAAATAATAAGAATTAGCTAATCATTAAGATTTATCAGCTTTTTTCAGGATTTGCTGTACGTGTTGAACTCTTTCTACAGCAATTGGTTGCCCTCCATAATCGGTGCCGTGCTTTACCAGGGGGCTTCAAAGTTCCCAGATTGGATGTGTTCAAATGGCACTGTTCCTTCGCGGTGAATATTGAAAACCAGTGCCAAGGTCCAGTAAGTCTCATTGTTATTTATTTAGTCAAAAAATTATTTATATAAAATTGAAATTTAAAAAAATTAATTTTACACTTTAAAATTGAACTTTTGTCAATGAACCAATCGAATAAGTATTGGTTTTCGTGTACAGTTGGCATTTATTGGTTGGGATTTTGACTGTTTATGCCTGTTAGCATTTTAGCCGATTGGCATTTTACAGGTGGCATTTTGACCTTTTTTTGTCGGGTTGCCATTTGTACCGGTGGAATTTTACCGTTTTTGGCCAGACGGTTGGTTTAGCTTACACGGTGTTTAAAATTAAAATGTAATTTTTTTATAGCTTTTTTTAAATTTTGTGTTATTTTTACAGAAAACAATGAACTCGCTCGACATTCGTATGAAAATAATAAGCAGAAATCAATACAATAATTTAAAAAGCCCAAACTCCATTATTTCTTATTATTTTATCATTGCATAGGCACTTAAGTACTGCCCTAATCAACAATGACAATGCGTGACTGAGAATGCACAAAAAAAAAGTAAAAAATAAAAAATTTTTATCTTTCATAAAAAGACAAATTTGTAGTTGCAAGCATGAATTACGTGCAACATTGTGTTTAAAACAAAAAAAAATTTGTTAAAAGAAAAGTGAACATTTGCGTGTCAGAAATTTAATACAAAAAGTGTCTAATGAGTAGGGCCACTAATTAAATGGAAATCCATTTTTTTTTTTTGCGCACTCGGAACATCGTTTAAATACCATAAAATAGTGTTTTTAGCTTTGTTTGGAGCTTCTAGAACCCATTTTATAATCCATATTTCTCCAAATTTTGCGATTTTTATTCATATTCTATATTTCTTCCATATTTCGCCATTTTTCTAAAATTCCTTAACAAAAATGCAATAAAAACGAAAAATACATCCATAATAGTAAGGATCGACTTTTAAAAATCTTCAAAAAATGCACACCCTAAAAATTGACGTTTTCGCAACTAAAACGTATCAAGACAAAATTTTGTAGTTGCACGCATGAATAACTTGTGCAACAAAAAGGTATAATTGTTAGACAAAAATTTAAAAAAAAAGCGAATACATTTTGTCTCAGAAATTCAATACAAAAGGTGTCTAATGAGTTTTAGAAAACAAAGCGAATTTGTTGCGTTTTAGTTAATAGATTAATATTCAGTTCCGTGTTTTAATGAGAAAACTGCTGAACTGGCTGACCGCATTCGTGCTGGGTCGTTTCGTAAAAATGTTTTAATTTACATAAATGTAAATTATTTATTGCCGAACAAAGTTTTAGTTTAACGCAAAGTTAATAAATTTAGGAATAATTTTATCAAAAATGGACTTTGTCGATTGGTCCATCTCAGTTCAAATTCCAATAAGCTACTTAACCATTTGTATATGCATTCCGTCAACGGCACTTTATATTGCCGAAATTGTCACCATCGTTCGGCACAAAAAGTTCCACAAATCGTTCTATGCGCTTTTTGTTATGCGGGCAATTCTGGTAACAAATTTAAATTGATAGAAATCAAAATTCAGATTTTTTTTAAAAACCATGACAATTAGAAACAGAAAGATTTTTAACATAAAAAAATGTTTAAGGATTTGCTGTACGTATTGAACTCTTTCTACGGTCAACGATTGCCCTTTTTATTCGGTGTGCTTTACCCGATTTATTCAAAGTTCCCAAATTGGATGCTCGCAATGTACTTTTTTATTGCCGGGCACACATTCCAAGCGAATAATTTGGTCACGGCTTTTATACTGCTCAACCGACTGACCGCAATTATAATGCCAACAAAACATGAAAAGGTAGTTTTTTTAATGCTAAAACTAATATAACAACAAATAATTGGGCTATTTTAAGATATGGCAAAAGTTTATTCCGTTTATAACAATTTTTGTTTACGGTGTGCCAACATTGTTGCTTTTGCCGGCGTTTAAAATGGATGCAATTCTTATATTGAACGATCCAAATTCAACCACAGACCGCAGTTTTCTCGTGTACGAAGCTGGAGATGTAATTATCAAATCATTATAGCTTATGGCATCAAATTCAGAATAAATTTTGACTAACGATTACTTCTACTTTATTAAGGCACCGATCAACAACTATTTGGCATATATTTGTGCCGTTTTCTCTGTCATTTTTATGATTATATGCGTTTTACTAAACATTTGCACATTCGTTGCCTACAAATTGCATATGAAAAAAGTTAGCATAAACGGGAACAACAACTTCGACGACGTTGAGAAAAAATTGTTGTTTTATGCATTGGCAACTTTTTTGGGTCACTTGCTCGTCGCAAGCATTTTTTTGGTAATTGAGTCAATAATATTAAAATCAACCAAATTTAAAACAAACTAGACATATAGTATTTCCTCTATTAGTAGCCCGGTTTACTATTGTTCAAACCCCCCTCGAGGGGGGGGGGAGGGGGTTACAATTAGAAGGGGGTTTCAAATTAAGGGTGGGTTACTAATAGAGGAAATACGGTACGAGCTTGATTGCAATTTTGATTAGCAATAATAAATCACAGATTAACATTATTACTAAAATTGATGATTGGAAAACAACGTTTACGATATTCGTCTACTATCCAATGATGCTAGACACAGGTAGTTCGTAAACAATTCGTGGGTATTAGATTCATAATTAAACAAAATATTTGTCGTAAAACTAAACGATCTCGTTAAGAAATGTGGTCAATAATAAAAATAAATTTTAATAATGTTACTACCCTTTAGAGCTAACAAAAATAATTAATTTTATCTTGGCTTTCAAAGTCTTGAGAAGAGAGTTGGCATTGTGTCCGTTAATATTTAAAGACAGCAAATTAAAACACTAAAACATTACCAACAGGTACTGTAGTGCTCTCCAGCTGGTTACTGTTGTGGGCCAGCAGCACATTCCGTCAAGAGCTGATCAAAGATTTTTCGATCATTCGCAAAACAAATATTCAAATTATTCGTGTCGGTGCAATGGAGGGGCCCCGAAACAATAATCATCGGGCAGTTGGATGGCCATCAATTGCAGAACAAATTTAGCAGTTCCGTACAACAATTGCCAGCAATTTATAAAGACATAAAAATATTGTACCCAAGTTTATATACATAATTCTATCTTTGTATGAATGGAATGGCTTATTTTAATCTGAAAAATTTGGAAGCTAATAGGCATTATGAAAATATTGACAAAAACTGCTAGCATTAAAACATATAAAATAAAACGCTACAATATGAGCCTAAAACGCAAAAACAACCCAAAAACTTTGGCGCGCGGACAAAATCCCGACCCGACAAAATCTCGACTACTATAAAAAGCAAGTCCAACAAACCAATTGCAGGATTCATTTTGTTTCTGTTACTATACATAGTGTTTGGCACGGTACGGTATTACCGCGGTATTTTTCGGTATTCGGTATTTTTGAAAAATTCGAATGATGTATTGAATTGAATAAATTGCCAATTTATTGACTAACTTGCTACCCGCTGATGTTTCCAATGAGATTGAATGAGTTTAATTTGGAATATTGGTCTTTAAACAAAATTGAATAAATACGCATCAGTATGTAATGAATGCAAAAAGTAAATGAAAACATCAGCAGGGAGCAAATTTGTCTCTAAAATTCATTCATTGATCAAGTCGGACATTCTGCTGCCAACCAATAGTGGAGAAATGGTTTTAATTGATGTAGCTAATATTGACGAGGGCACTTACTATCTTAAATTAAAAAATGCTTTTTCTCATTTGTTCGATTTTGTTCTATTAAAATTATTTCATAGAAAGGCCCCGATCTCCAAAAAAGAAGTGCAGTGATTTCTTTGCGTCCCGTGCGAACAAATTTGTTGCTTAAAAAACATCAACGAAAGGCTCAAGGCAACCGGCTGCGCAAAATTAAAGGGAGGGACTGCCTGCTTTCACCAGGCTCTACTCATGACATTTAAATAAGTTTTAGATAACAGTCATATATTTTTATTGGAAAAAAAGTAAAGAAAAAAAACCAAACTTACGGGTTTAGATGGGGAATCCTTTAAAGCGCAAATTTTATATATTTGCATGATTCCCATATTTTAAATGATAATATTTTAAATTATAAATAATGGATATACTATAGCTAACCGGGCGCAAAAAAAGGTTGTTTATATTTAGCATCAAATATCAAAGTGCCAACAATAACGCGTTCAAATGAAACTCGTCCCACTCAACATAAAGAATGATTTTCACTTCGGGGGTCGAGGTTTTCCAATAATATTTTTATTTACAACTTACTGTAACGCCAAATTATCAACAATTTTTATCAATCTCAAATAAATAGTTTACGCGCAAATTTGATAATTTTGGGAGGGGAGGGGGGGGGGGCGATGCCGAGAATTTACAAAAAAAATCATTAATTTTGTTGAGAAAATTTATCCACATTCCATAACTCACAAAAAGTCCACAAAAAATCTAAATACCTTAATAAATTAGCCGTAATTATTAATTAATTTTTTATGTCAATTCAAGAAATTTCTGGCAATTGTTGTACGGGACTGCAAATTCTGTTCTGCAATTGATGGCCAACAGCTCCCCCAACTGGCCGATGATTATTGCTTCGGGGACCCTCCATTGGACCGACACGATTATTTTGAATATTTATTTTACGAATAGAAAAATCTTTGATTAGCTGTTGACGGATTGTGCCGCTGGCCCACAACAGTAACCAGCTGGAGAGCACTACAGTACCTGTTGGCAAAACAGTTTAATAATTACTATCAATTTTCGGAAAAAACAATGTTTTCTCCAATTCCTATCACCTGTGTCCATAATCAGTGGATAGTAGATGTAGAACATCATAGCCTTTGTTTTCCGATCAGCAATGTTAGGAATAAAGGGAATCTGTGATGTTAAAATATTTTTATTGTTTATCAGAATTTCAATCAAGCTTGATAATATGTCTATATTTGTTTTAAATTTTGTTAACTTTAATATTAATGCCTTTCATTTACCAAAAATAGACTTGCGACGAGCATGTGCCCCAAAAAAGTTGTCACCGCATAAATCAGCAATTTCCTTTCAATTAAATCATCGTTGCTTCTATTTATGGCAATTCTCTTCAAACTTTGTTTGTATGCCACGAATGTGCCAATGTTTAACAAAACGCATAAAGTCATGAAAATGACAGAGAAGTCGGCATTAATAAAAGACATATAGCTGCAGTACGGTGCCTTAATGAATTTTATGGAAGCAACCCTCATCAAAATTTACTTAAATAAATTAATTCTAAATTTAAATGGCTCAATCTTAATGAAATTGTTAATAAAATTTACATCTCCAGCTTCGTAGATGAAGAAACTGCGCTCAGTCGTTGTATTTGGATAATTCAATATAAGAATTGCATTCATTTTTAGCATTGGCCAATACGTGAATGTTGGCACAAAGTAAATAAAAATTGTTACAAGCGGAAGAAATTTCCGCCACGACTTTAAAAAATCAAACTATTATTTTGAAATTATTAAAAATACAAATAAAGCACCTTTTCATGTTTTATTGGCATTATGATTGCGGTCAGTCGGTTCAGCAGTATAAAAGCCGTGCCCAAATTATTCGCTTGGAATGTGTATCCGTTAAGGAATATTGCAATTGCAAGCATCCAATTTGGGAACTTTGAATAAATCGGGTAAAGCACGTCACCGATTATGGAGGGCAATCGTTGACCATAGAAAGAATTCAACACGTACAGCAAATCCTGAAACCTTTAAATGCTTAAAATCTTAAAAAATAAAACAAATTTATTAAAATTTGTACATGGATTGCCCGCATAACAAAAAGCGCATTAAATGAGTTGTGGAACTTTTTGTGCCGAACGATGGTGACAATTTCAGCAATATAAAGTGCCATTGATGGAATGGTTATACAAATGGATAAGTAAATGATTGGAATTTTAACTGAAATGGACCAGTCGACTAAGTCCATCAAATAAAATTATTCTAAATTTATTAAATTTTTCGTCAAATCAAAACTTTGCTCGGTGATAAATAATTTACATTTAATTAGTAAATAATGACTATGAAAATTAGAAAAATTGGACACGTCCAGGTGCAGTTTGACACTTATCGACTAATAAAGGTGCCGTGCCAATAAAATAATGACTAAAAACCAGGGCAAAAAATAAATTCAAAATCCCGGTACATATTGGCCAATGTGCGTAGAATGAATTGGGTCGGGAACAGAGGTGAGATTTGAGATGAGGAAGGGACCGCCCCTCTGGGATTAACGAGATGGGCGACAATGATCGATGGGAGCCCAGGGCAAAGAATGAGTGAGATTAGATTATGTGTGTCAATATTAACTAAAATGGCCACAATATCAGAATAAAACACAATAAAAAAAACCAAAACGTTTGTTTCCTATTTTAAACTAATTAAAAAATTGTTTTCAAGTCTTTGACAAATTTTGAAAAAATAAGCGGTTTCAAAAGTTTTTGGCAGCTATAGAGCCCTCCTTTTTTGGTCCCTAACCTATTCTGAGTAGCCAACGTAACATTTAAAAATCAGGATTTGATAGGGTCTTGAAATCAAATTAATTTTGTGTAATTTTAATGAAATAAACCCCATTCAGTAACCAACTTATTTGTATCTGCGAGTCTAAACTCTTTACTGATTTGAAATTACGGGTTTGTTCCAAATTTCAGTGGACCATTGATCGCTCAAATTGATCAGAAAAATTTGAACTGACTGAATCGACCACAAAATTATACTTTATTGGGAAACATAAAATGAAACAGGTTTTTAATATTTTACAAATTTTATCAAGGCTTACTGCTTAATTATTATGAAAATTGCATACAATTTTTAAACAAATGGAAAGTAAAGTTGCTATCACGAAATGCCATATTAACTCATTTTGGATTTCTGCATTTTTTGGCATACAAAAACATAAAAAGGTGAAAAGTGCCATATTTATCTCACCGTAACTCATGATCATGACAGGGACCGGAGTTTCATGCTTTATTTGTATAATTTTTAGGTATCACGCAATTTAACTAAAAAAAAGATTGTGGTCATGTCCTCCCACTCCATATTTTTTTATTGCAAAAAAGTAAAAATCCTAAATTGGTTTGTGTAAGGAATGCTGCAAAGTGAGGCTTTTGTAACTTTGAATTTGCATGATTCCCATATTTAAATGATATACTTTAAATTGTAATAATTTAAAAAAAAACCCTGGAATTTCGGCAAAAAATCTACAACTTAATGAATATGACAAGTGTTGATTTTTTTTTACAAGAATTATAAGGTTAGGTAATTAGAGAGCTTTTCTTTTTATTGATTAAAAAGGGGTGTCATTCGTACTTAGATGCAGGCATGGACACGGATATCCGGATATCCGCGGATTATCTGGATATGGATGGATACGGATACGGAATTCAAAAAATGTACGGATACGGATGGACACGGATATGAAAGTCAAATCCGCGGATATCCGCGCATATCCGTATATTTGAGTACCAATGGGTTTTTAATCATTTTTAATTTTTGCCGAAGACATGGCGGTGTTCTTCCGTACTTTTTGAGAAAAATTTCATCTTTTTTACAAGGGTTGCCCATATCAAAACTATGTCCATGGCCATGCCTGCTTGGATGCCAAGTACAGTGCTTGGAAACGAACCCTCGTTCTTACAAATCTAAAAGCGTACTTATTTCCAAGATTGTACTTGGAAAATGAGCATTTGGCGTGAGTGTTGAAAATTTTGGAATTTTAACAAAAAGCTCACGATTTGGCAGCTCGACCAGAATTAGAGTTTCCGGAAAACCAGTATAGACCAGAATTAGGTTTGCGGAAAGCCAGTATAGACCAGAATTAGTTTCCGGAAAGCCAGTATAGAGCAGAATTAGGTTTCCGGAAAGCCAGTATAGATCAGAATTAGGATTCCGGAAAGCCAGAATCAGAGAATTAGGGTTTCCGGAAAGTAGCTGGACCAGAATTAGAGTTTCCGGAAAGCCAGTATAGGCCAGAAATACCAGTATTGACCAGAATTAGTTTTCCGGATTTCCGGAAAGCCCGTATAGACCAGAATTAGAGTTTCCGGAAAACCAGTATAGACCAGAATTAGGTTTGCGGAAACCCAGTATAGACCAGAATTAGGTTTCCGGAAAGCCAGTATAGACCAGAATTAGAGTTTCCGGAAAGCCAGTATAGACCAGAATGAGGTTTCCGGAAAGCCAGTATAGACCAGAATTAGAGTTTCCGGAAAGCCAGTATAGACCAGAATGAGGTTTCCGGAAAGCCAGTATAGACCAGAATGAGGTTTCCGGAAAGCCAGTATAGACCAGAATTAGAGTTTCCGGAAAGCCAGTATAGACCAGAATGAGGTTTCCGGAAAGCCAGTATAGACCAGAATTAGAGTTTCCGGAAAACCAGTATAGACCAGAATTAGGTTTGCGGAAACCCAGTATAGACCAGAATTAGGTTTCCGGAAAGCCAGTATAGACCAGAATTAGAGTTTCCGGAAAGCCAGTATAGACCAGAATGAGGTTTCCGGAAAGCCAGTATAGACCAGAATTAGAGTTTCCGGAAAGCCAGTATAGACCAGAATGAGGTTTGCGGAAAGCCAGTATAGACCAGAATTAGAGTTTCCGGAAAGCCAGTATAGACCAGAATGAGGTTTGCGGAAAGCCAGTATAGGCCAGAATTAGGTTTCCGGAAAGCCAGTATAGACCAGAATTAGAGTTCCCGGAAAGCCAGTATAGACCAGAATAGAGTTTCCGAAAAGCCAGTATAGACCAGAATGAGGTTTCCGGAAAGCCAGTATAGACCAGAATGAGGTTTCCGGAAAGCCAGTATAGACCAGAATGAGGTTTCCGGAAAGCCAGTATAGACCAGAATTAGAGTTTCCGGAAAGCCAGTATAGACCAGAATGAGGTTTGCGGAAAGCCAGTATAGGCCAGAATTAGGTTTCCGGAAAGCCAGTATAGACCAGAATTAGAGTTCCCGGAAAGCCAGTATAGACCAGAATAGAGTTTCCGAAAAGCCAGTATAGACCAGAATGAGGTTTCCGGAAAGCCAGTATAGACCAGAATGAGGTTTCCGGAAAGCCAGTATAGACCAGAATGAGGTTTCCGGAAAGCCAGTATAGACCAGAATTAGAGTTTCCGGAAAACCAGTACAGACCAGAATGAGGTTTCCGGAAAGCCAGTATAGACCAGAATTAGAGTTTCCGGAAAGCCAGTATAGACCAGAATGAGGTTTCCGGAAAGCCAGTATAGACCAGAATAGAGTTTCCGAAAAGCCAGTATAGACCAGAATGAGGTTTCCGGAAAGCCAGTATAGACCAGAATTAGAGTTTCCGGAAAGCCAGTATAGACCAGAATGAGGTTTCCGGAAAGCCAGTATAGACCAGAATTAGAGTTTCCGGAAACCAGTATAGACCAGAATTAGGTTTGCGGAAAGCCAGTACAGGCCAGAATTAGGTTTCCGGAAAGCCAGTATAGACCAGAATTAGAGTTTCCGGAAAGCCTGTATAGACCAGAATGAGGTTTCCGGAAAGCCAGTATAGACCAGAATTAGAGTTTCCGGAAAGCCAGTATAGACCTTCCGGAAAGCCAGTATAGAGAATTAGGATTCCGGAAAGCCAGAATGCACCAAAATGAGGTCTCCGGAAAGCCAGTATAGACCAGAATTAGGATTTTGGAAAGCCAGAATGCAGCAAAATTTGGCTTTCGAATTCAAACTGTTTACGCCTAACACATGCATGCTTTTCCTGCGTACAAACTGTCTAAAAAGACGACGCTCCCAATCGTATAGCCTAAACGTGAAACCATGCGGGCCCAAACGAGCGCGGTTAAAGGGTGACCGGAAAATGCGTCAGTGAAAAATGCGTCAGTAGAAAATGCGTCAGTGGAAAATGCGTCAGTGATTATCAAAAGTCGAGAAAAAAGTGTTTTTACCGGAATTAGGGGCTTAGACTATAATTCTAACATCCATTTCTGCCGATTTCGAACCTCAAACCAAATTCGAACAATTTAAAAAAAATCCAGTTTGTCTCAAAATCATTCAAAAATATGAATTCGATTATTACTTTCGTTGTAAAGTGTCTAGAATCACACCCAAGCCAAAACTTCCCGAATCTCCTAACGTCTTAGGCTAAGCCTAAGCTAGGCTTAAGCTATGCTTAGGCCTCAGCCTAACAAACTCCAAGCCAGGTTGGCTTAGGCTTAGCTTCAATACTAGACAGAATTGGCAATCGTGGTTGGCTTCGGACGGGTTAGCCGCCAAACTTGATTTTTAGAAAAATTGGAATTTTCGACTAAATGTTCGAATTCTGGTCCGGGGTTTGGAATTGACTGTAACAGAGCTCGGAATTGGATTCGTAGACCCCAAAAACCTCCAGAAACATGTTTTGCATATAATCACTGACGCATTTTCCACTGACGCATTTTCTACTGACGCATTTTCCACTGACGCATTTTCCGGGAGCCGGTTAAAGGGGCAAGTCAAACTGTTCACGCCTAACACGTGAGTAGTTACCGCCTGATTTTTGACCGGATTTTTTCGCAGACCATACCTATGGCGGGGGCGGCTGCCAAGTGAGGCCCTGCCAAGTGAGGCCTGGCCAAGTGGCCTGGCCAGTTGAGTCCTATAGCCTAAACCTATCGGCAGGGTCCCTGCGCGACTTTTTCGAATTTTTTCCTGCGAGACTGACCTTTATTTTTATTTTAATTATTTAAATTTAATTATTTGAATTTTTACTGAGCGAGATTTTAATTTAATCAATTAAAATCATTTGCATCAAGAGGGATCCGAACATCGAACCTCCGCATTTTTTAGACCTTATTTTTATTTTAATTTTTTAAATATTATAATTATATAAATTTAATTATTTGAATTTTACTGCGCGAGATTTTAAATATTTTGAAATTATTTTTTTAATCAATTAAAATCATTGAAATTTCGTTAAAATCTTCAAAATTTTTCCGTTGGCGCCTACAAATGACACTTTTTATTGCACGACGACACATGCAGATTAGCACATGAGTAATTGGAATAGTCTACCTTTTTTATCTTTAAATCAACCATTAAACAAAAAGGTTATCACAATATAAACTTCTGTACAGCGATACAAAGGTTTTATTTATTAAAATGAATTTCAAGAAATGGTGGGCAATTGTACGGAACTGCAAAATCTGATCTGCAATTGATAGCCAACAGATCCTCTAAATACCCCTCGGTGATTGTTGTTTCGGGCCCCTTCCATTGGACCGACACGATTATTTTGAATATTTGTTGTTTTTCGAATGATCGAAAAATCTTTGATTAGCTGTTTGCGGAATGTGACGCTGGCCCACAACAGTAACCAGCTGGAGAACACTACAGTACCTGTTGGTGATGTAACCGTATAAATTTCAGTCTTCATCAAAAATTTAGGACCGGAAAAGCAAGTTTTCTTCATTCCCATCACCTGTGTCCAGAATCAGTGGCTCGTAGACGAATACCATAAACCTTATTTTCAAATCACCACGTGGAGAAATAATGTTAATCTGTGATGTTAATTAATTATTATTGCTAATCAGAATTGCAATCAATGCTAGTATATGTCTATGTTTGTTTTAAATTTGATTAAATTAAATTTATTTTGTTTACCAAATACAAGCTTGCGCTGAGCATGTGACCCAAGAAAGTTGCTAATGCATAAAACATCAATTTTTTTTTAATATTGTCGGAGTTGTTGTTTCTGTTTATGACTTGTAATTTGTAGGCAACGAATGTGCAAATGTTTATCAAAATGCATAAAACCATAAAAATGACAGAGAACACACCACTAATATAACCCAAATAGATGCTGGTCGGTGTCTTAATAAAAATTTAAGAGGAGATAATTGTCAGCAAAATTTAGTCAAATAATTTATTTCTGAATTTGAATGCCAAAAGCTATAATGCAGAAAAAAATTGTTAAGAATAATTACATTTCCAGCTTCGAACACGAGAAAACTGTTGTCTGTCGTAGAATTTTGATTCCTCAATATAAGTATTGCATTCATTTTGAACGCTGGCCAGCACACCAATATTGGCACAACGTAAACAAAAATTGTTATAAACGGAAGAAATTTTCGCCATGTCTAAAATATTTAATTGTATATTATAAGTAGAGCTTGGATTTTCATGGTTTAACATATATTTTTGCAGAATAGACGATATAATAGAAGGCCAAAAATAGCATTCATTTCGAAAATTTTAGTAGAGCGACTTTTAGTCCATATAAATACCATATTTTGGCTTTTTTGAGAAAAAACATATTTCATAATAAATCCATAGCTTAGTCATTTTTTCAAAATTTCTTGAAGAAAAATTCAATCTTTTAGGCATTTTTTGAAAATTTATTAAGAAAAAATGCAATAAAAACGAAAATGTACTCGTAAAACAAAACGTTCTTACACGAAATGTATGTCTGCAAATGACTTTTCCTTGGTACAAAAATACACCCCTAAAGATGTTTATTTTCAGCAATTTTTTAAAATAAATTTTTCCAAAACGAAAAATATTATATTTACATTTATAAGAGGAAAATGATGAAGATTGACGAATTTTGAAGGTTTTTACGCAAATTGACTGAATTTGACCTTTTCATGTTTTATTGGCATTGCGATTGCGGTCAGTCGGTTCAGCAATATAAAAGCCGTGACCAAATTATTTGCTAGGAATGTGTGCCCGCCAAAAAAATAGTAAATTGCGAGCATCCAATTTGGGAACTTAGAATAGATCGGGTAAAGCACACCGAATAAGAAGGGCATTCGTTGACCGTAGAAAGAGTTCAATACGTACAGCAAATCCTGAAACATTAAAAAAACATCACTTTTAATGATTAGCAAATTCTTTTAATTTTTTCTATAAAAAATTTGTAATTATGACACTATCACTTTGAATTTGTTACCGGAATTGCCCTCATAACAAAAAGTGTATAGAATGAATTGTGGAACTTTTTGTGCCGAACGATTGTGACAATTTGGGCAATATAAAGTGCCGTTGACGGGATGATTATACAAATGGCTAAGTAGATGATTTGAGTTTGTTTTGAGTAGGACCATTCAGCAATGTCCATCATTACTGTAAGATTCAATATAAATTACGCTAAATTGTTCAAAAATATAAATACTCTTAGAAGTATTAAAAATCAATATGCAAATTTTTTACTTGTCTTAATATTTTGCTTATCTTTATGACAAGAAATCTCACATTTCTTTCATTCAACATTTGTTCTAACTCTATAATAAAACGCACAAATCTTTTTTTTCTAAAACTCATTAGAGAACTTTAAAGAGCTGTCATGCAGTGATAAAATAATGAGAAATTTTGGTGTTTGGGCATTTTAAATTATTGTATTACTTTTGTTGTTCATTATTTTTAACGAATGTCGAGTGAATTCATTGTTTTTTATTAAAATAAGATAAAATTTTTAAAAAAAGTAAAAAATTGCAATTTGATTTTTAAAAACCTAAAACCAATAAGGGAATTTCCAACCGGTTATGGCAATCTGGCCAAAAACGCTAAAATTCCACCGGAAAATAGTCAAAATGCCACCTGTAAAATGCCAATAGGCCAAAATGCAAACCAGAGGCCTAAAACATTCAAAATCCCAACCAAGAAATGCCAACCGTACAGGAAAAGCAATACTTATTCGATTGGTCATTGACAAATTTGAATTTTAAAGTCATTAATTACAAGGGAAACTTTTTCTTAGAACGACATACGCAAATTAACCGAATGCGTAATTACTAATTAGATAGTCTGCTTAATGTGCTTGTGTGTTTTAATTATCTGTTGGAGATGCGACTAAATTCTTTATGACTAAATCGAAATTGAGTTAGGGGTTCTATAAAAAAAATATTTAGCATAATTTTAAATGCATTTAACTTCTCAATGATTTTGCGATCATTCGCATTAGAAATATCCGTGTCGGTCCAATGGAGGGACCCGGAAACAATAATCATCGGGCAGTTGGATGGCCATCAATTGCAGAACAGATTTAGCAGTTCCGTACAACAATTGCCAGCAATTTATAAAGACATAAAAATATTGTACCCAAGTTTATATACATAATTCTATCTTTGTATGAATGGAATGGCTTATGTTAATCTGAAAAATTTGGAAGCTAATTGGCATTAATTAGTACATACCTAGGTGCGTTTCTGTCAGAAAGTTTCCTTATATTTTAGTTTTTTTTCGAATTTTAACCCTTTCATTAGCAACGTGAAAATATTTGCCAAACTGCTAGCATTAAAATATATAAAATAAAACGCTACAATATGAGCCAACGCAAAAAGAAACCAAAAACTTTGGAGCGCGAACAAAATCCCGTCCCGACAAAATCTCGACCCAAAATCTCGACTACTATAAAAAGCAAGTCCACAAACCAATTGCAGTTGTTCCAGTTACTATACATGTCTAATAAATTTTTGCTGATATTGATGTTTTCGCATTAATGTTAGCGGAACTCCCGCCTTAAATAGTTTACGCAAAAATTTGGTAATTTGGGGGGGGGCGGTGCCGAGAATTTACAAAAAAAAATTCGTCGATTTTGTTAAGAAAATTGATCAAAGTTCCATAAACTCACAAAAAGTGCACAAAAACCTTGAAAAACCACAAAACCCCATCAATTAGCCGCATCTGTCTCTCAAAAGACTAACAGCGTTTAACCTCAAATTTGCCACATTGAATTCGATGATTAAAAAGTTGGCAAAAGGCATGACAAAACGTTACTGGACAAAATGCCCGGTAGTTAGGGAAAACGACAAAAGGTACGATGACAAAAGGTATGGTTGGCAAAAAATTGGATAAAATGCTTGTTTTGGCGGAACAAATATGTAATGTAGCTGTAAACTAAATAATTAATTAATTTTTATGTGAAATTAAGAAATTGCTGGCAATTGTCTGCAAATTCTGTTCTGCAATTGATGGCCAACAGCTCCTTCAACTGCCCGATGATTATTGTTTTGGGGCCCCTCCATTGGACCGACACGAATATTTCTAATGCGAATGATTGAAAAATCTTTGATTAGCTGTTGACGGAATGTGCTGCTGGCCCACAACAGTAACCAGCTGGCGAGCACTACAACCGTTTAAATTTCAGTGGTCATCAAAAATTTAGGACCGGAAAAGCAAGTTTCTTCATTCCCATCACCTGTGTCCAGAATCAGTGGATAGTAGACGAATATCATAAACGTTGTTTTCCAATCATCAACTTTAGTAATAATGTTAATCTGTGATGTTACTTAGTATTATTATTGCTAATCAGAATTGCAATAAAGCTAGTGTATATGTCTGTTTGTTTTAAATTTGATTATAAATTTATTTTGTTTACCAAAAAAAGGCTTGCGATGAGCGCGTGACCCAAAAAAGTTGCCAATGCATAAAACAGCAATTTCTTTTTAAGATCGTCCAAGTTGTTGTTCCTGTTTATGCTAACTTTTTTCATATGTAATTTGTATGCCACAAATGTGCAAATGTTTAGTAAAACGCATATAATCATAAAAATGACAGAGAAAACGGCACAAGCACAAGCCAAATAGTTGATGATCGGTGCCTTAATAAAAAATTGCAAGAGGAAACAATTTAGTAAATAATTTAATTCTGAAATTTAAACGGCTCAAGCTTAATGAAAATGTTAAGAATAATTACATCTCCAGCTTCGTACACGATAAAACTGTGGTCTGTCGTTGAATTTGGGTCCTTCAATCGAATAATTGCATTCATTTTGAACGCTGGCCAACACAACAATGTTGATACAAAATAAACAAAAATTGTTATAAACGGAAAAAATTTGCGCCACAGCTTAAAACGATTTCAAAAAAAGAAATAATAATTTCAAAACACCTTTTCATGTTTTATTGGCATTATAATTGCGGTCAGTCGGTTCAGCGATATAAAAGCCGTGACCAAATAATTTGCTTCGAATGTGTGTCCGCCAAAAAAAAAGAACATTGCGAGCATCCAATTTGGGAACTTTGAATAAATCGGGTATAGCGCGGCACCGATTATGGAAGGCAATCGTTGACCATAGAAAGAGTTGAATACGTTCAGCAAATCCTGAAACATTTTTTTTAGTTAAAAATTTTTCTGTTTCTAATTATTATGTTTTTTATATTAAAATCTGAATTTTATCTTCTATCAAAATTTGTTACCGGAATTGCTCGCATAATAAAAAGTGCATAGAATGAGTTGTGGAACTTTTTGTGCCGAACGATGGTGACAATTTCGGCAATATAAAGTGCCATAGATGGAATGGTTATACAAATGGTTAAGTAGCTAATTGGAATTTGAACTGAGATGGACCATTCGACAAAGTCAATCATGATTCAATAAGACAAGTAGAAATTACTTTTAAACGCAACAATAATCTTTTTTTTCTAAAATTTTTTAGACAAGTTTTGAATTGAATTTCTGACTGGAACTCAGTCAGCCGGCCTCCAAATGGCGTCTGATCGTGTCCCGTCACACCTAGATCGATCAATAAAATATTGACTAAAAATCAGGGCAAAAAATAATTTCAAAAATATTAACTAAAAATGTCCACAATATCAGCATAACCCACAAGAAAAAAAACCAAAATGTTTGTGACCTGTTTTAAACCAATTAAAAACGGATTTTTTTCAAGTTTTTTGACAAATTTTGAAATATGTAGGAGGAGTTTTTTTCAAAAGTTTTTGGCAGCATAGGGCCCCCCTTTTTTGGTCCCTATTTTGAGTAGACAACGTAACGTTTAAAAAACAGGATTTGATAGGGTCTTGAAATCAAATCAATTTTGCGTAATTTTAATGAAATAAAACCCTATTGTAACCAACTTATTGTAAAATTTGTATTAATTTAGCAGGGCGCCGCAAATGTCGTCGCCGCAGAAATGTTTAATTAAAGCATTTAAGAAAAATGACGCGAAATGAGCTTAAATTCTGCGAGTCTAAACTCTTCACTGCTAGAAATTACGGTTTTGTTCCAAATTTCAGTGGACCATTGATCGCTCAAATTGATCAGAAAAATTTGAACTGACTGAATCGACCAAAATGTAAGGGTGTCGCTGTTGATGATCACAAATTCAATAGATTGAAATTGAAAATTACTTTGTTGGAAAACATAAAATGACTGTGTTTTAAATATTTTTCAAATTTTATCAAAAGCTTACTACTGCATAATTATTATGAAAAATGCGTAAAATTTTTAAACAAATAATTGTGGAAAGTAAGGTTGCTATCACGAAATGCCATATTAACTCATTTTGGATTTCTGCATTTTTGGCATACAAAAACATAAAAGTTGCAAAAATGCCATATTTATCTCACCGTGACTCATGACAGGGACCGGAGTTTCATGTTTTATTTGTATAAATTTTTAGGTATCACGCAATTTAACTAAAAAAAGATTGTGGCCATGTCCTCCCACTCCAGTGGCCATGTCCTCCCACTCCATATTTTTTTTATTGCAAAAAAAAGTAAAGAGCCTAAACTGGATTGTGTAAGGAATGCTGCAAAGTGAGGCTTTTGTAACTTTGAATTTGCATGATTCCCAGATTATAAGGTTAGGTAATTAGAAAGCTCTTCTTTTTTTGAAAAAGGGGGTGTCATTCGTACTTGGATGCCAGGTACAGTGCTTGGAAACGGACCCTTGTACTTACAAATATAAAAGCGTACTTATTTCTAAGATTGTACTTGGAAAATGAGTATTTGGGGTGAGTGTTGAAATTTTTGGAATTTTAACAAAAAGCTAACGATTTAGCATTGTGTATATTCAAAAATTTCAATAAAAAGTGCCATTTTACCAAAAATGCGCCCTCTCAAAACATTGGATTATCATTTATTTTGAATTTTTTGGTTGCAATTTCCTTAACCAAATTGAGTAAAAATTCAAAATTTTCTTGTCGGCGCCTATCGGTGGCAAATTTTCGAAATTTTTGCACAAAAAAATTAAAAATTATTAAAAAAAATTTCCCGACGGCGTCTGTACGGCGCCGTTATGCGGCAAACATCAAAAAAGATCGCGCGCTCGCGCAAAAGAATTTTTGGACCAGGCCCATTTGGGAATGGCCACTAAAACAAAATATTGCATGTTTAAACCAAATTATTCGCTTGGAATGTGTGCCCGCCAAAAAAAAGAACATTGCAAACATCCAATTTGGGAACTTTGAATAAATGGGGTAAAGCACGGCACCGATTATGAAGGGCAATCGTTGCCCGTAGAAAGAGTTCAATACGTACAGCAAATCCTGAAACATTTTTTTAGTTAAAAATCTTACTTTTAATTATAGCATCAAGACCTATAAAACATTAAATAGAGATCCAAATTTGATTTGCGTCCAATTTGAATTTGTTACCGGAATTGCTCGCATAACAAAACGCGCATAGAATGATTTGTGGAACTTTTTGTGCCAAACCATGGTGACAATTTCGGCAATATAAAGTGCCATTGATGGAATGGTTATACAAATGGTTAAGTAGCTGATTGGAATTTGAACTGGGATGGACCATTCGACAAAGTCAATTATGATTCAATAAGACAAGTAGAAATTACTTTTAAACGCAACAATTAATCTTTTTTTTCTAAAAGTAATTAGACAAGTTTTGATGAGTTTCAGACTTTTAGAATTTCCAAAGCATTTTTTTAACGAAAAATTAGACGAAATGAGCTCAAATTCTGCGAGTCTATTCACTGCTAGAAATTACGGTTTTGTTCCAAATTTCAGTGGACCATTGATCGCTCAAATTGATCAGAAAAATTTGAACTGACTGAATCGACCGCAATGTAAGTGAGTCGCTGTTGATGATCACAAATTCAATAGATTGAAATTGAAAATTTTACTTTATTGGGAAACATAAAATGAAACTGGTTTTTAAATATTTTTCAAATTTTATCAAGGCTTACTGCTTAATTATTATGAAATGCAAAATTTTTAAACAAATAATTGTGGAAAGTAAGGTTGCTATCACGAAATGCCATATTAACTCATTTGGATTTCTGCATTTTTTGGCATACAAAAACATAAAAAGGTGAAAAATGCCATATTTATCTCACCGTGACTCATGACAGGGACCGGGGTTTCATGTTTTATTTGTATAAATTTTTAGGTATCACGCAATTTAACTAAAAAAAGATTGTGGCCATGTCCTCCCACTCCAGTGGCCATGTCCTCCCACTCCATATTTTTTTTATTGCAAAAAAAAGTAAAGAGCCTAAACTGGATTGTGTAAGGAATGCTGCAAAGTGAGGCTTTTGTAACTTTGAATTTGCATGATTCCCAGATTATAAGGTTAGGTAATTAGAAAGCTCTTCTTTTTTTGAAAAAGGGGGTGTCATTCGTACTTGGATGCCAGGTACAGTGCTTGGAAACGGACCCTTGTACTTACAAATATAAAAGCGTACTTATTTCTAAGATTGTACTTGGAAAATGAGTATTTGGGGTGAGTGTTGAAATTTTTGGAATTTTAACAAAAATCTCACGATTTGGCATTTTTCATACAATTAGGGATGAAAAATTGTGCGGATTTTTCTGCATTTTATAGCATTAAAAAGCACTCTACATTAACAAAAATGCAATAAAAACGAAAAATACACCCCTAAGGATCGATCAAAAACTGCACCCCTAAAAATTGACTTTTTCGCGACAAAGAATTTTGTCACCAAAAAATAAAATTTTTAAAATTCTGCTTGGAGTTTGGCCATTTTAAATTATTGTATTACTTTCTTTTATTATTTTCGAATGAATGTCGAGTGAATTCGTTGTTTTCTATAAAATAAGACAAAATTTTTTAAAAAAAGTAAAAAATTGCAATTTGATTTTTAAAAACCTAAAGACCAATAAGGGAATTTCCAACCGGTTATGGCAATCTGGCCAAAAACGCTAAAATTCCACCGGTACAAATGGCAACCCGACCAAAATAGTCAAAATGCCACCTGTAAAATGCCAATAGGCCAAAATGGCCTAAAACAGTCAGCCAACCAATAAAATGCCAACCGTACAGGAAAACATTTTTCATGACCTTGGAGCTTTTTATGATTTCAATTTTAATTGGCTTTAATTAGGTCCATGTTTAGCAGGTAACTAACTAATCACTGTTTGCGCGCTGCAATTTTCAGTACCGCCCCATTCCTTGCCTCAATTGCAGGGCTGGACGTGATCACGCATCACGGTCCCGGATGGATTTTTTGAAATAATCCGTGATTGGTATTAAGTAGGGTTGCACGGGACCGGGACCGGGACGGGATTTCCCGGTTTTTTCAGGTCCCGGTCCCGGTCGGGACGGGACTTTTTAAAATCTGAAAGTCCCGGTCCCGGTTTTTTGGTCCACCGGGACCGGGACCAACCGGGACTAAATCTACACCCCTAATGATGGCATCATCGACCGACAATTTCGGCCATTTTTACTTATATCTCCCAACTAAGTCGATGGCCTGGTGGTTTCCCTTTTTGGTGAGTCTTATGTTATGTGTTGGGTTCGAACCCGCTTGAGTGTAAGCACTTATTTTTTGTTTTCCCCTCTATCAAATAGGCATCCCCTCATTAATAATATTTTTAAAATAAATATTCTAATATTTTTTTAACTAAAAATGCGCGCAAAAAAAAGAATAGATACAAGAATTTTCGAAATAATTCATCACATCTTCCTGAATTTTTGCTTCAATTTCTTAACAAATATCATTAAAATGTTCAAAAAATTCCCCGGCGGCGCCTGTCGGCACCGCCGAACATCCTCCACTCTTACGTAAATGTTGTGCTTTAATAAAAAGTTTAAGTTGTTTAATATTTTTTACAAAAAAAAATCCTGAACCGAACCAAATATCGTTCTTTTAAAAAAATTCCGGTGATGCACTGGACCCCTCCCATTGCAAATCTCTTAACAAATTGAGTCAAAAATTTCAAAATTTTCTCGGCGGCGCCTATCGGCACCGCCGACCTCCCTACCCCGCCCCATCCCAGAACAAAAAAATCGGCAAAATTTTCGAAATTTTTGTGAAAGCTTTTTAACAAAAATGTTAAAAATTTTCCCGGCGGCACCGGTCAGCGCTGTCTGCCCGCCCCTCCAAGTGTTAAGAAAAATCTGGGAAGAGAATAACAGAGATAATTTCAAAAAAAAAGTTGGGTTTCTCTATTTATTATTTTTCCAAAATCACACATCACTGATCACGCCAAATCACGGCCTTTTTGGGGGTCCATGATCGCGGATCACAAACAAGCTAATTGTATTAAAAGTGTTGCAATGATTGGAAAAATTAATTGCTATCAAAATGGACAATAAGAAAAATGTACTTAAAAAGTTCATACCAGAACAAGAAAAATCAAGAACTGTGCGACAAGCGTTAGTAGAGGTATAATTTCTTCACAACGGTCCAACATGTTTCTTTATGCAAAAATTTGGTGAAAAATCTATGAAAATAATCATAGTGAAATCATTTTTAATAAAAAATTTAAAAAGCAAATTAATCAATTTCTGTGATACCCGCGTGCAAGTGCCTCCGCAACATCGGGTACCGAATCGGCATGCACGCAGTGCTGCGGTTCAGTGAACCGTGCGACGCGCATGCAAAAAAAAGGTCCGAAAATCCGGCATTCCGAAACCGGCATTCGATTAAATCCCTATTGCACACTAGGGGTGGGTCGAAACCTTTTGATTTCGATAATTTCGAGGTTTTTCTTTCGGTTTTCTTACGAAAATCGAAAGAGAAAATTCATCGAAATTTTTTCGAAAGAGAAATTGTATTAAAGAAATTTTATTTTTTCGAGACACTTTACCAGATTTTTCATATGAAAAACTACTGTTATTGTTGGCTTATTGGTCTTTGTTCCCGTCACCAAAAATTCGTTGGAGTTTCAAACCCTCTCCATGTCATTGGTAATTTTTTTTCCTTTGTTTTCTCATTCCTAAAAAACTTCAAAAAGTTACCGTATATTTAAAATTTTGGTTGCAAATCTCTTAATAGATTTAGTCAAAGATTCAAAAAATTTCTCGGCAGCGCCTATCGGCACCGCCGACCCCCGCTACCCTAATCGAAAAATCATCTAAAATTGATAAGAAATTGTTTTAATACTTTCTTCGCGAAATTTTTGTTATTGTGCGATTTTACTAAAAAGGCAAAAAGGTAAGGGGGGGGGGTGGGGATCGGCGGTGCCGATAGGCGCCGCCGAGAAATTTTCTTTAAATTCATCTGTTTTTGGATAGGGAAATTGATCCAAAAATTCATTTTTTTACTTGAAAAGGACTTAAATCTTCAAAAAATTTTCAACAAGTCTGTCAATACCGGGTTTTTTTTTTTTGCAAATTTCAACCATTTTTCTAAAGAAAATTAGAATTTTTATTCGCCAAAAGCCCTCGATCCAATTTAATATTATTGTTTTTAATAAATTTTTGAAATTCAATAATGATTCGAATTAATGAAGGGCAAAAAAAATTTAAAAAAAAAAAAGATATATTTTTGTTCCACTTTCGAAGGGACTCTTTCTTTTCCATTTCGATAATTTCGGGGTTTTTCTTTCGGGTTTCTTACGAAAATCGAAATAAAAAAATTTCGATTTCGAAAAATTTCTCTTTCGACCCACCCCTGTTGCACACCGAGTGGCTGAAAACTCCAATATTTCTCATTATTTTATCATTACATCACTGCACTTACATACTAACCACCTACCAACAATCGTCGTGCGTGACTAAATGCACAAAAAAGTAAAGTAAAAATTTTTTTTTATGTTTCATACTTTATGTTAATGTTGAGGTTAAACAAAGAAACTTTTGTCAAAAGAAAAGCCAATACGTGAGTGTCAAAATTAAATACGCAATTAGTCTAATGAGTTTTACAAAAAAAAGAAGTAATGTTGCGTTTTATTATTTCAAATAATTTCTACTGCTCTTAATTGAATCATAATGGACTTCTTCGAATGGTCCATCTCAGTTCAAATTCCAATTATTTACTTAACCATTTGTATGACCTTTCCGTCAATGGCACTTTATATTGCCGAAATTGTCACCATCGTTCGGCACAAAAAGTTCCACAACTCATTCTATGCGCTTTTTGTTATGCGGGCAATTCTGGTAACAAATTCAAAGTGATAGAGTGGTTATTTCAATAAATGAACGAATTATAATTAGCGAATCATTAAAACTGATCATCTTTTTCTAAAAATGTTTCAGGATTTGCTGTACGTATTGGACTCTTTCTATGGTCAACGATTGCCCTCCATATTCGGTGCCGTGCTTTACCCGATTTATTCAAAGTTCCCAAATTGGATGTTCGCAATGTTCTATTTTTTTGCCGGACACACATTTCAAGCGAATAATTTGGTCACGGCTTTTATACTGCTGAACCGACTGACCGCAATCATAATGCCAATAAAACATGAAATGGTCGTTTTTTCTTAATATTAAAACTAATGGTATAAAGCATTTTTTTTTTGAGATTCTGCTTTACTTTTAGGGTGGGGGGTGGAGGTCGGCGGTGCCGATAGGCGCCGCTTGACTCAATTTTGTTAAAGAAAGTTGCTTCGGAATTTAGGAAAATTTGTCAAAAAAAAAATTACGTAACAGTGGAGGACATTAACTGATTATTTATGAAAAAAGCGACATAATGTTTGAACGAATTGTTGGTAATAATAAATCTTTAGCAAATATTTTAAGATGTGGAAAAAAATTCTTCCGTTTATAACAATTTTTGTTTACGTTGTGCCAATATTCGTGTGTTGGCCGGTGTTCAAAATGGATGGATTTATTCAATTCAACGATCCAAATTCAACCACCGACCGCAATTTCGCAATGTTTGGAAATGTAAACATATTCCATTCTTTTTAATTAGTATTAATTAATTATAGCTTAGATATAAGAATAAATTATAATAGAAAGTTAAGTGAATTTTGCTAAAACTGATGTGTGTTCCCCACTAAACTTTTCATTAAGGAACCGTACATCGACTATGCATTTTACATAAATACAGTATCCTCTGCCATTTTTACAATTTTATGCGTTTTGATAAACATTGCCACGTTCTTGGCATACAAATTACGTGTAAAAAAAGGTATTGGAAATGGGAACAACGCGCATAATTTTGAACGAAAACTGTTGATTTATGCATTGGCAACTTTTTTGGGTCATTTACTCGTCGCAAGCATGTTTTTGGTAATTGAAAGTCATTAATTTGTTAAAGTTTATTGAAATTTTGATTAACAACAAAACATTATAACATCATAGATTTCACTTATTACTAACATCGATGACCCAAAAACATCGACTTATTTGAACATCTACTACCCATTGGTCATGGACACAGGTGATAGGAACTTGATTGATCATTTAAATAGAATGCGAGGCGGCCCCCCTGGCCTCCCGCGCAAAAATAGAGGTTTTTATGCTTCGCGAATTTGGCAAAGAAAAAAGCTGAGATAATTTCTAAGGATTTTGCGAGAAAGTAATTATAAGCTTTTGATTTGACGACTTTTTGTTGGTTCGCGCAGTGCAGCTTGTCAGATGTACAGAGATGGGTTTTATGGTAAAATGAAGCTGCCCTGAGCTGAATGTTTTTAAAAAAATGGTGTCGATCGGACAAATTTGAAGGGGTGACCCCTCTTTAGCCCGGGGGTGGTCTGATCACTTTGGCGGACTGGTTGGCACCAATTTAACACACCAGTTTCAATTTGAGCAGATGTTTTGTCCTCAAACAGAATTGTGAGGTATTTCGATGTGCTTATCAGGAGTTATTTTCGGATCAGACAAAGTGTCGACAACTTTTGGATAAAGTATCGAAATTTGGCGTTGGCATAGAAGAGCAAAGCGAATGGGTGGTCGGCAAGCCCGCGGTTAGGCGAGCGAAGGCTAGGGGATGGGAGGCGGGCAAAGCCCTCGCTTAAGAGTTTTCCGATATTAATTCTCGGACTCCTAAATTTGAATTTAAACAGTCACATCACCAACAGGTACTGTAGTGCTCTCCAGCTGGTTACTGTTGTGGGCCTGCAGCACATTCCGCCAACAGCTGATCAATGACTTTTCGATCATTCGCAAAACAAATATTCAAAATATTCGTGTCGATGCAATTGAGTGGCGCCGGAACAATAATCATCTGACAGTTCGAGGAGCTGTTGGCCATCAATTGCAGAACAGAATGTGCAGATCCGCACAACAATTGCCTGCAATTTCTTAATTTTACATAAAAGAATTAGTGCACAATAAGTTTATATCGATAACCAATCTTGTTTGAATGAATGGCATATACCCTTTAGGGCTTTAACAAATGTAAAAACGGCTTTTGTTAATGTCAACTATTATTTACTGTGTTTTTAAAAATATTTTAAATGTCTCTTCAGAAATTTTTGGATTTTTCACAGAATTTGTTGTTTGATGTTTTTGGAAATCCAGAATGCACCAGAATTTGGCTTTCCGGAAAGTCTGTATGGGCCTGCATTAGGTTTTCCGGAAATCAGTATGCACCAGAATTTATTATTTCACGTTCTGGAAATCCAGAATGCACAGAATTTGCTGTTGGAATGTCTGTATCCGCATGCACCAGCAAGTCAAATGTGTTGAAAACACAAACATTCAGTTTTAATCCCAAAATGCAAGCCCAAAACAAGTCAAATGTGTTGAAAACACATGCAAGTTTGATGTTCCGGAAAGACAGTATAGACCAGAATTAGGTTTCCGGAAAATCGACATACACCAGAATTTGTTACTTGATGTTCTGGAAATCCTTGGATCAGAATTAGGTTTTCGGGAAAGACAGTATGAACTAGAATTAAGTTTACGGGGAATCAGCATGCACCAGAATTTGTAATTTGATGTTCTGGAAATGCAGAATGCACCAGAAGTTAAAAAAATCATAAAAAATTGTACTAATAAAATGCTTTTTAGTTCTAAAAATCGAGAAAAATTGCGAGAATTTTATAAAATAGGTACACATTTTGTTTATTAATATTAAAAAGTTCTGGTCAATTAGATTTAACATTGCAGGTGTGTGACAGTACACGGTAATTGGTTTAAGTCGGTGCTGGGTCGTTTCTTAAATTCCGCCACATATATTTTATAAAGTGGTTTTAGACATCCTAATTTTATTCACACTGCACTTAATCGTTTAAGTCTTATACCATTGAAAAGCTCTATATGAATAGAAACTATTTGTAAAACTAAACAAAGCAGTAAATCAAAGTTTAAAAAAGTTATGCTCAGAAACCCACGAAAAAGTTTGCTATTTGGCTAGCTTACATTATAACTTTTTTATACTTATTAAACCGCTTCAACTTTGCTGTATTGCTTTTTCTACTTATTTAGAGCTTTCCATTGATATAAGGTTTAACTGATTTAGTGCAGTGTGAATAAAATTAGGATGTCTAAAACCACTTCATAAAATATGTGGCGGAATTTAAGAAACGACCCAGCACGGTTTGAGTCTAGTTAAATTGCTCTCCGTCCAAAAAAAGAGGAAAATTGCTCTCGGGAAATTTCTCTCAAACGCGGAAAATTGCTCTCCATGAGAAAAAATAAAATACTGGAGGTTCGAACCCTAATTATGTAAATGATTTCTTATAACATTCGGTAAGTGTCTATGGAGGAGCAAACAATTTTTAAAGACCTTTTAAATTATTTCCGATTTTTAAAATATTTTTGGATTGAATTAGAACAACAGGGAAAAAGTTAGAGACTTGGGGTTCGTTAGGTTTAGGCCTAATCCACCCTGGCTTGGGTTTTGTTAGGCTTAGGCCCAGCTTTTTGATGCGCATTCAGGAAAACCATAGACTTTTCAGTACGGTGGCCAAGTGAGGCCTAGGAAGCGAGTTGTGGTGCACATTAGCAGTTTTACTGTTACGAAATTTTTTCCTTTTGCTCCAATCGCTTAGCACTTGCTATTTTTACATTTGTTCAAGCCCTAAGGGTATCTGACATTCATTCAAACAAAAATTGGTTATCGGATATCTTGTACAGCGATTTTTTATGCAAATTAAGAAATTGCGGGCAATTGTTGTACGGAACTGCCAATTCTGTTATGCAATTGATGGCCAACAGCTCCTCCAATTGCCCGATGATCATTGTTTTGTGGCTCCTCCATTGCACCAACTCGAATATTTCTAATCCGAATGATCAAAGAATCTTTGCTCAGTTGTTGGCGGAATGTACTGCTGGCCCACAACAGTAACCAGCTGGAAAGGACTACAGTACCTGTTAGTGATGTGACCGTTTAAATTAACAGTATTAAAATATTATTGGGTCAAAGCATTCGTATCGGAAAAATCTAAGCAAGGGCTTTGTCCGCCCATCACCCTAGCCTTGCTCGCCTGACCGCGGTCGAAATTTTGTCTGATCCGAAAATAAATTCGTGATAAGCACATCGAAATACCCCACAATTGTGTTTAGAGGACAAAACATCTGCTCAAATTGAAACCGGTGTGTTAAACTAGTGCCAGCCCGTTCGTATTTAAATGAGAAGACACATTATCAATCTTTCCGATCACCTGTGTCCATGGCCAATGGGTAGTAATGTTCAAAAAAGTCGTTGTTTTTGGGTTATCGATGTTAATAATAATGGAAATCTGTAATGTTATAATTTTTGTTGCTTATTACAATTTCAATCATTCCTTAACTTTAATATTAATTACTTTCAATTACCAAAAACATGCTTGCGACGAGTAAATGACCCAAAAAAGTTGCCAATGCATAAATCAACAGTTTTCGTTCAAAATTATGCGCGTTGTTCCCATTTCCAATACCTTTTTTTACACGTAATTTGTATGCCAAGAACGTGGCAATGTTTATCAAAACGCATAAAATCGTATAAATGGTAGAGAATACTGTATTTATGTAAAATGCATAGTCGATGTACGGTTCCTTAATGAAAAGTTTAGTGGGGAACACACATCAGTTTTAGCAAAATTTAGTTTAACTTCTATTATAATTTATTCTAATAGACTAAGCCACTAAGCAATAATAATATAATTAACATTAATAAAAAGATTGAAATGTCTTTACATTTCCAGATATTGCGAAATTGCGGTCGGTGGTTGAATTTGGATTGGTTAATTGAATAAATCCATCCATTTTAAACACTGGCCAATATAAGAATATTGGCACACAGTAAACAAAAATTGTTATAGACGGAAGAAATTTTTGCCATATCTTAAAATAGACAATTGTTTTTGTTATAAGAAGTCTTATTAATGTAAGTGATAGGCAAAATGGTAGCCCCGGGCAGGAAACGAACCCACGCACGTGATTAGAACAGGGCTCCGTACTTATTAGCAAAGTACATTAATTAGAAACTAATCTTCGTACTTTAACAATAGAGTATATAACAGGTACCCCCGGTTTTTGGTTAACCCGGTTTTCAGAGAAGTTTAGAACTTATGACAGGGTTATATTAACAGTGTTTTTCCTATTCCAACTTTTTTCTGTTCTGTTCTCAAAAACGTTTTGAAAATATTTTTCATTAAAAATAAAAAAATATTTTAATTTTCATTAATTTGTAAGTTTTGTGAATTTCAATTAATAAAATATTTTTGAGCAGTGGTCCGGTCTCGGCACAAAATTTGACCCATAAAATTTGTTGATAAAAATATTGAGAGTGTACTTGGGGCTTTCGCCAAATTTTCTGTTATGTACTGGGGAAATCACCATATTTGTACTTGGGAATTGTCTTCAACTGATCGGAGACCTGGATTAGCATCACAACCAAATTCTGTATGAGCTACCGAGGCGTCCGATTAGCCATCCCCTTTATGGATCTTATGCCCCCGGCATTGGCGTTTAACCGTCCTAGCCAACTGGACACTTTCGCTTCCTTACATTATTTTAATATTAAAAAAAGGACCTTTTCATGTTTAATTGGCATTATAATTGCGGTCAATCGGTTCAGCAGTATAAATGCCGTGACCAAACTATTCACTTGGAATGTGTGTCCGGCAAAAAAATAAAACATTGCAAACATCCAATTTGGGAACTTTAAATAAATCGGGTATAGCGCGGCACCGATTATGGAAGGCAATCGTTGACCGTAGAAAGAGTCCAATACGTACAGTAAATCCTGAAACATTTTATGAAAAAAATCTTACAGCCTTATAAAGCAAATTTATTTAAATTTGTACCGGAATTGCCCGCATAACAAAAAGCGCATAGAATGAATTGTGGAACTTTTTGTGCCGAAAGATGGTGAGAATTTCGGCAATATAAAGTGCCATTGATGGAATGGTTATACAACTATTTATGTAGATGATTGGAATTCGAATTGAGATTAACCAATCGATTAAGTCCATCAAAATTCAATAAAGACCTGTAGAAATTATTTGAAATAATAAAACGCAACAAATTATCTTTTTCCCTAAAATTTCTTTTGACAATTTTTTTTGTCTAACAATTGCACTTTTTATTTCATACGTATTCATGCGTGCAACTACAAAATTTTGTCTTTTTACGATTGCTTATCTAATGAAACAAAATTTAAAAAAAAATCATTTTTTTGTGCATTCAGTCACGCACAGCGATTGTTGACGTATTAAAGTGGAATGAAATGATGACATGATTAAAAAGTTCGATCAGAAAGAAATTTATCTACAAATTTAAAAATTAAATCAGAGACCACAATTATTTATATTTAATATTAGGGCTAAAATTTTAGTTTGTTTTAGACTAAAAAATGCATCTCTAAAATAGAATTTTCCTTTCCAAAAATGAGGAGCATTCTGACCAAAAAGCAAATTTTTAACCATTTTGGGATATTAGTGCCTATTTTAGACTTTTGGATTTTTGTTGCCAATTTTGCGGTACCTATTTGTCTGCCTATTTTGACCATTTTTAGTGCCTAAAAATCACAACCCTATTGATAATTAAGTGAATAGTTAAAAAAATAATAATTAATGAATATAAAATTAATTTTAATAGTGAGTGGTTGCGCGCTGCGCCCACCCAGAATAAAGTTTGCACCGACTGTTCCGGATGGAGTTTGGGATGGGGGTCGGAATGTCAGGGAGGGTGCCCGGGCCCTGGGCGATGACTTCACTCCCCGACCTCGACTCGCTCGGTGCTAGGTCGTTTCGTAAATTCCGCCACTATGGGCGTTTCCTAAATCCGCCAGGGCGTTTCCTAAATCCGCCAGGGCGTTTCCTAAATCCGCCACATATATTTTATGAAATAGTTTTAGACATTATAACTTTATTCACACCGCAATAAATCAGTTAAACCTTATATCAATGGAATAAATGAGTAGAAACTATTTGTAAAACTAAACTAAGCAGTAAATCAAAGTTTAAAAAAGTTATGATCAGAAAACCACGAAAAAGTTCGAGCAATTTTGAAACTTATCAAAACACTTCAACTTTGCTGTATTGCTTTTTCTACTCATTTAGAGCTTTCCATTGATATAAGGTTTAACTGATTTAGTGCAGTGTGAATAAAGTTATAATGTCTAAAACTATTTCATAAAATATATGTGGCGGATTTACGAAACGCCCATAGTGGCGGAATTTACGAAACGACCCAGCACGACTCGCTCCACCACTCATCAGGGAAATGTTTATTCTCTCTGACGAAATATGCGATGGACAGGGCAGGTGAGATAGAACAGGAGTTTCTGCAGAACTGATCGCTGGGGAACGGGAAAGCAAAGGGACATGTTGTCCAATGGGCGGGGACAATTGATGGGGATCATGCGGATAAATGTGTAGGCGATCAAAGATGGGGAAAGGCTCAGCAATTCGGAGGGATAGAATAATTTAGAGAATGCCAACCGGAGAAACCCTTACATAATCATTTTTGTAGGGTTAGCAAATAATACCGGTTCTGATTACACAGAACCGGTATTCGGAAATTAGTTTTTGGTCAAATAAATGGAATGGTATCCGACGTCAAAAAAGCGGGGGTATTTGGGGGTTGCGTTGCCCGACCGATGCCAACCATTTTTTTAACACAAATAAAAGACTCCACTCTTTCCGGCATGGCACCATAAAACTTGTGAGAAAGCCAAATAATTCAAAATAATTGATTATGCATCGCTTTACTGCGTTAAAATTGCACAAGGAATCCACCGGTTTTTGAATATTTTGTGCGTAAATTTTCTGCAATTTAAATGCCTGCTCGTATTCGCTCTTTTGCATTAAATGCTATGAATTAAACTAATTAAAAGTATATCTGGACATTAATAATTCAATTTTTCAGTTTCTTATAGGCCTTATTTAATCAAAATATGTCAAAATGCATTAAATGCTATGAATTAAAACAAATTTAAAATTGACATAAATTTTAAAATTATTTTTTTAACTGCTGAACCCGGTGCGGTACGTTTCACCGCCGTTTCAGCGCGGCGCCGTTTTAGTATCGCCAGTCAGTGCCGGTTACAAATGCGACATTTCAGTGCCAGTTAAAACTATGAAAAAGAAAGTTTCTCCTATTTTGAACAATTTTATTCTCAGGAAGGTGTAAAAGGTGTGTTCAGACTTTTTCCAATGCAGTATCATAATAGTTGCAAGAAAACTAAAAACGTGCAGAGTTTGTACAGGAATTTTTTTAAATGATTATTTGGAAAAAAATCAAACCGCAAAGCTTTGAAAGAATTAGGCATAAAAAGCAAAATTGGATAAAAGCTTTGGACAAAACAAGTAAATAAAAGAAATATAAATATCAAAAAAAAATAATTGATATTTTAAAACCTAAACACCGTTAGTTCCCCCTAAAAAACTTACCTCTCAAGCAAATTTTGGTGGTCCTCTGCACCCTAACCCCAATAATTGTTGGAAAAACAATCGATTAGCGCAAATTGATCAGGCATTTTGCGACCACACCTCTCAACCAATGCTTTATCACCATGCCAAAACGTAAAAAATGCAAAATTGTTTAAATATTTTTATCTCGATGGGATGTAGTCGGCTGACTAGGTATGTTGTTTACTGTATTTTTGTCATTGGATTCGTGTATCGTTGTGATGAATTATTTCACCATTTTTACAATCGTAAAATCCATTAATTTTGTTGCCGCATGGGTGCCCTTTTTTTATTGATTCTTCCATCAGCAAATCCACCTAAATTAATTGTTTCTTATATTTTTTAATTTTAAAATAAAGTTTGCCGTTATGTTGGTGAACAAAATTTCATCTGTTGTACTCAAATGTGCATAATTCAAGTTTGTCAGCCCATCAATTTTCCAGCTTTTGGCCAAATCATTGATTAGAACTTTACGACATCCACAATCCACCTCGGGATTTGTCGTATCAATAACTTTGTGCATCAACTCGACACTTTTGTAGTGGCCAAGAGCACCATGCACAAAAATCACTGATTTGTTGGCTAATTTAAACCTAAACAAAAATAATATTTTAAAATTATTTTTGATCTAAAAATTTGAACTTTAGTTATAAACAGTTTACAATAATTGTTAGGTAAATTAAAAACATAACATTATAAATTCCAGACTAAAAAATATACCTCTCCCGCAAATTTTGGTCCTCTGCACCCCAACCCCAATAATTGTTGGAAAACCCATTGATTAACGCAAATTGATCAGGCGTGATTGCGACCACACCACCCAACCAAGCCTTATCGCCAGGCCTAAAAATTCAATTAATTTAATTTGTCCACAAATAAAATTTACATATTATAGTGTTATTTACCTCAAATGTGAATGTTTTTTAAATGCAAAAGCATTTAAATGCCAGTTTTATTATTTTTTTAAACCTTTTTGTTTAAATCAAATTACCTTTTAAAGTATAAAATTCAATAAAGCTTACTCATATTTATAATTATCCCATTCATCGGTTGCTGAGAGCAATCGTTTAGGCGAATTTTGATCACAACGATAAATGTTTTGGATATTCTCCGGTACAAAATCGACGTCATGAAATACAACACAATCCCAGCATTGTTCACCAGATTTGCAAAATTGTTTTTGAACTTCCACAAATCCAACTAAATTATTTTATATATTAAAACTAAATAATACAAAATACAATTAATAAGTTGGAAAAAACTAAATCTAAAGCTATTTAAGTTTTTTCTCAAAAATTGAATTTAAAATTTGCTAAAATATATTGGAAAAGGTGTATAACAGGGCTGCCGCGGGTCGAGAAAAATGTCGGGTCGGGGTTTCGGGTATCGGATCAAGAAAAAAGCCGAGTTCCGGCTCATTGGGTTTCGGGTCTTTGGGTTAAAAATGTTTTTAAAGATATTAATCAAAATAAATATACCAGCCGTCGAAAACAGCCTCCTTTTTTTTAGAATTCTGTTTCTGGGGCAATAATTCAAAATTTTCTCGCAGAAATTTCATAAAAAGTATATTTTGCAAAAATTTTAAATGTTAATGGTTTCTACTGAACTTGAAGATTAGGGATAGGAAAGTCGAAGGTCGGGGGCGACCAATTCTTCACCCTTTTATGGAAAATAATTTTTTATTCTAAAATTTGCCGAAAAATATCGGGTCAGGTATCGGGTCAAGAAAAAGACCGGGTTTCAGCTCTCAGGTTTCGGGTAACCTGCAGCAACCCTGGTGTATAATTCAAGCAAATAAATACAAAATTATATTTATGTTTTAATTAAATTTTTATTAACTGTACCATTTAATAATTTTCCCCGATTAAATTTGTCCTCCTTTTTGTCAGCCGAGAACTGATTGATCACAAAGATTTGATATTCCAATTCCTGCAGTTGAAGAAAACGATGCAAATTGTTTAGAAGGGCTCTCAAATGCATAAATCTGTTTCTAAAAATTTAAAGTCTTATTAGATTTGAAATAAAATTTTGTTATTTTTATTTGTTAATTATGATATAAAACTCAATAATTACATAACCTGTATGGGATGATTATAGCGACTTTTTGTTGGGCAATGCAAATGTCTGGCCCTCTCCAGTGTCCCCATTCGTGAATTGTATGCAATTTTTGACGTAATTCAGTCATTGATGGAAAACTTTAAAATAAAGTTTTAATTTTTTGTTTTTTTGTAATTGTTATTATTTATTTTCTTGAGAATTTATGAACCGTTAAAATTTAAAAGAAACCGCCAAACAAATTGTGTTTATTTTTTGATTTTTCAATTTCATAATTCTGCAAAATCTCACCAAGTCAAATTGACCATCCAATCATTTGTTTGTCGAGGAATTGGTGGACATAAATTTTTTTTATTTGCAATAATTATATTATTAGCAAATGAAATTGTCAGAAAAGTAAAAACAATAAATAAAATTGATAGGGCCAATGCCAATTTCTTGTTAAGTTTGATCATCTTTCTGTTAAAGTTGCTCAAAATATTAAATGAATTACATATTTATTATCTTTATTTATTAGTTAGGATGCGATTTATGGTTCTTAAAACCCCAAAAATTTCATTAAAAACCTCAACTTCCTAAAATCCAAAAATTAAGGTTGTAAGTTTGTCAACATTTATTATTAACGTAAAAATAGGTAACTTTTTTTTTATTTACAAAACCAAATTAAATAAATTACTGCTAATTTTTTTTATAACAAAAATGTCAATCATGCATTTTAGGTCAAGAAAAAATCAACTTTTATGGGGGATAAATTAAAAAAAAATGAAAAATCCTCTCTTTATTGGTGTATTTTTGGTTTTATTGCTTTTCATAAGGAATTTTTTGAAACCCCAAACTTTATAATTCTTAAAAAATAAAACTATGAAATAGTTCATATAATTCCCACAGGGAGGTGATCAAGATTCCCTAAACAATTCATTTTTTCGGGTACATTACGGAGGACAGCGATGTCAGCAAAAATTCAAACAAAAAATAAATCGTCGCCCTAATTATTAGTTTCTTGAAGTTAAATTAAAATCAACACAAAAACTCTCCAGTTAATTTTATAATCAATTTCTTGCGGGAAATGAACGATTGGAATTGATATGGAATGAAATCGCTTTCAAAATTAAATTTTGAAATAAATAATTGCTCAAAAAATACAATTTTTAATTTTGTTTCCATAGGTGTGCATACTTTCACAATTTTATTTTTGGCATTTTGTACTTTTTGCCCATTTCGACAATTTTGGGGGAAAATGCGTAATAAAAATATTGAAAGTTGAGATAAAAAAATTTAAAAAAACCCTGGAAGGTAAATCATGTTAACACCAATCTTAAACTTATGAATTAAATGCAATGAAATGTTTAAATTTGTTAATTTTTTATAAAATTAATTTAGTTATGTTAAATAAAGATAATTAATAAATAATTGATGATGGCATAATTAGCAGTCGGTGTAAAGCTATTTGACTTATTGTTTCAATTTTACAAATACATATTTAGTTATGACTCGGGCTGGCATTTTCAGGCAAATGCCAAAAGCCAATATTTTGAAGCTTTTTTTAGGAATGGGAAAAGTCCGGCGTCGGGAAAATTTTTTGAAAATTTTAATATTTCAAATTTGGACACAATAAGCAAATATTGTTACACCAATAAAATTTAAAAAACAACCAAAAAGCAGAAAAACTAAGTAAAACTCAAAACAAAAAAGCAAGAAAGAGAGATGGTTAATAAAGAGTTACAGAAAGCAGTAAATTGTGAGAGAAAAGGGTTTTTTTTTGTAACTGTTCTCTTACCTCCTTTTGCACCCCATCAAACAAATAAATAACATTTTTATATTTGCTTGACGAATAATGTTTGGCGAAAACGCGTCTGTAGTCCAGTCATTGCGAACAGATTCGATGAACATTGGAATGGGAGTTGCGCCTTTTCATTTCACACTTTTAGGCCTAAAGCATAATATAAAAAACAATTTAAAAAGTGCTGAAGAAAGGCGGGCGAACACCGAAAAGACGCGAGAGAGATAACAGAGAGAGAGCGCGAGAGAGAGAGAGAGAGAGAGGAGAGAGAGTGAGAGAGAGAGAGGAGAGAGAGAGTGAGAGAGTGAGAGAGAGAGAGTAAGAGAGAGAGAGGAGAGAGAGAGAGGAGAGAGAGAGAGTGAGAGAGAGAGAGAGAGAGAGAGAGAGAGAGAGAACAGACAGAGAGAGAGCGCGAGAGCAGAGGGGGAAGGGGGAGAGAGAGTGAGAGAGAGAGAGAGAGAGAGAGAAGAGAGAGAGAGAGAGAGAGAGAGAGCGCGAGAGAGAGAGAGAGAGAGATAGAGAGAGAGAACAGAGAGAGAGCGCGAGAGAAACAGAGGGGGAGAGAGAGAGATAGAGAGAGAGAGAACAGAGAGAGAGCGCGAGAGAGACAGAGGGGGAGAGAGAGAGATGAGGGGGAGGCGAGGTTTTCTGGGATTTCACCTTTAAAATAGGGGAAAAGCTATTTCAAGTAAAAAAAATACATTGCCATTATTTGGGCGCTTTTGAAAATTTTTCATAAAATGAACAATCAAATTCGCAAATTTCTTACCAAGATCATTAACTTTTTTTTTGTGAAATTTTCACTGCTAAGATCTTTCACGAAAGAAAAAACACCAACAGCGCTCAACATGCCTAGATGATTGACTGTGTTGGTCTCAAGAAAGGCGTATATTCGGCCGATTTTAGTTGCTGGTAGCAAAAGGGATTGAACTTTTTTTACACATTTTTTTCAAGCCCTAAAGAATAATGTCGTTCAATAAAATAAAATGGGATTATAGAATATGTAATCAATTAGTACATTGATTGTTTTTATGTCAAGTTAAGAAATTGTGGGCAATTGTTGTACACAACTGATAAATCTAGTCTGCAATTGAGGGCCAACAGCTCCTCGAACTGGCCGATGATTATTGTTTTGAGGCCCTTCCATTGCATCGACACGAATATTTTGAATATTTGTTTTGCGAATGATCGAAAAATCTTTGATCAACTGTTGGCGGAATGTGCCGCTGGCCCACAACAATAACCAGCTGGAGAGCACTACAGTACCTGTTGGTGATGTGAACGTTTAAATTCAAATTTATGGTCCAAGAATTAATATCGGAAAAATTAGATTGCTACAATTCCTATCACCTGTGTCCATAATCAGTGGATAGTAGATGTACAAAAAAGTTGTTGTTTTCGTATCACCGATGTTAGTAATAGCTGTGATCTATGATGTTACAATTTTTTTTTTGCTAATTAAAATTTGAATCAAGCTAGATATTTCTATTTTTGTTTAAATTTTGTTAACGTTTAATATTAATGATTTTCATTTACCAAAAATAAGCTTGCCACAAGCGCGTGCCCCAAAAATGTTGACAATGCATAAATAAACAGTTTTAGTTCAATATTCTGGACGTTATTCCCGTTTCCGACAACTTTTTTCACATGGAATTTGTATGCCAAGAAAGTGGCAATGTTTATCAAAACGCATAAAATTGTAAAAATGGCAGATGATACTGTATTTATGTAAACGATATAGCTGAAGTGCAGTGCCTTAATGAGTTATCAGTGCACCACAACTCATCAGTTTTACAATATTCAATTTAATTTCAATTATATCAATTCTAATTATCTATGCCACTAAGCAATAATGATAATATGATTAATATTAATAAAAAATTGATTTTACATCTCCAGACATAGCAAAATTGCGGTCGGTGGTTGAATTTGGATCGTTCAATTGGATGAATCCATGCATTTTAAAAGCCGGCCAACAAAAAAATGTTGGCACACCGTAAACAAAAATTGTTATAAACGGAAGAAATTTTTTCCATAACTTAAAATAGGCAAAATTGTGTTATATTAGTTTTAATTTTAAAAAACGACCATTTCATGTTTTATTGGCATTATGATTGTGGTCAATCGGTTCAGCAGTATAAATGCCGTGACCAAATTATTCGCTTGAAATGTGTGTTCGGTAAAGAACATGCCCATTGCGAACATCCAATCTGGAAACTGCGAATAAATCGGGTAAAGCACGGCACCGATTATGGAGGGCAATCGTTGGCAGTAGAAAGAGGTCAACACGTACAGCAAATCCTGAAAAGATGTAAAAATCTGATCATATTCATGACTAGCTAATTATAATTCTTTTTATAAATAATACGGAATCATGACTCTTCTCAATCTCACCGGAATTGCCCGCATAACAAAAAGCGCATAGAATGAGTTGTGGAACTTTTTGTGCCGAACGATGGTGACAATTTCGGCAATATAAAGTGCCATTGACGGAATGGTTAAACAAATGGTTAAGTAGATGGTTGGAATTTGAATTGAGGTGGACCATTCGGCAAAGCCCATTTGAGTTAAACGTATTTGAAATATGTCACTTTGTAAAATAAAAAAAAATTATAAAAAATAATTTGCGTATGTCGAATGAAGAAAAAGTTTCCTTTGTAATTAATGCAATTTTTGCGGGTTTAATATTCTGTTAGACCGGACTTACGAAGAAAAAAGCTCCGGCAACATAATCATAGTTAGAATATAAAATATGAATTGTAATTAATCAAAGCAATTTTAATCAATTTAATCTTTTTTAAAGGTTATTTGATTTTGATCGAAAATAGTCGAAAACAACCAGAAATTGGCCTGTTTGCTTTGGCCCATCATAGTGATATCAAGTTTTAATTTAGGTTGTTTAATAAATCCATATTGTGCCACTTTCACACTTTAAACCTTTTTGGCATAAAAGAAAGATTAAATTCATCAAAAATGATTTGATTAATTACTCAAATTTATTCTTATGTTATGCCTATGATTAAGTTGGCGGAGCTTTTTTCTCCGTAATTGCGGTCTAACAGAATATTAAATCAGCAAATTTAATTAACTACGAAGAAAATTTTTTCTTAGAACGACATATGCAAATTAACCACCTATATGTAATTAGGGCATTTAGTCTCATTTGCGTGTGTTGATTACCTAAAGGTGAAAAGTTGAATTTACCAAAAGGCAAAAGTAAATTTTTATAAATTTGATGAATAAAATAAAAATGTTAATTATCCAAAGCTTAATAAAATGTTCGTTAAGTATCAACGTATCACTTCAATGGCATTGTTAGCATTCAAATAATTTAAGAGAAATTTAACTTTTACATCCCGGTCTTAATTTTGTGATTTCTAGGAATGCTATTTATAGTTTTTGTTTTTTGAACTAATAAAATCCAATATTTAAATAATCTGTTTTCATTAGGAAGATTGCACACGTTCTCTGCTTTCTATAACATTGCTCACGTTCTCTCTCTCTCTCCTCTCTTCTCTCTCTCTCTTCTATCTTCGTTTCTCTAACATTGCTCACGTTCTCTCTCTCTCTTCCATCTTCGTTTCTGACATTGCTCACGTTCTCTCTCTCTCTCTTCTATCTTCGTTTCTCTAACATTGCTCACGTTCTCACTCTCTCTTCCATCTTCGTTTCTCTAACATTGCTCACGTTCTCTCTCTCTCTCTCTTCTATCTTCGTTTCTCTAACATTGCTCACGTTCTCACTCTCTCTTCCATCTTCGTTTTTCTAACATTACTCACGTTCTCTCTCTCTCTCTTCCATCTTCGTTTCTCTAACATTGCTCACGTTCTCCCTCTCTCTCTTCCATCTTCGTTTCTCTAACATTGCTCACGTTCTCTCTCTCTCTCTCTTCTATCTTCGTTTCTCTAACATTGCTCACGTTCTCACTCTCTCTTCCATCTTCGTTTTTCTAACATTACTCACGTTCTCTCTCTCTCTTCTATCTTCGTTTCTCTAACATTGCTCACGTTCTCTCTCACTCTCTCTTTTATCTTCGTTTCTCTAACATTGCTTACGCTCTCTCCTCTCTTCTATTTTCTTCGCTTTCTCTAATATTGCACAGCTCACTCTATCTCGCACCCACTTTCTCTAACCGCAAATGGAACCCATCAACAAATTTTCTCTCCATTCGTCTCCATCCTATAAAAGAAACAATGCACGTGCCGTTGCGTCGTTGGTGAACATTTGTTCTGATGCCGTTTCCTGCACGCTGGACCCTCCGGGCTACGGCCCTTGACACGTGGAGCAGTGTGAAGGCCACTGACTGATGTGCGGTTGTATCCGGTTGTAGTCAGACCTCATAATGTTTGCCCATCTTTTAAAAAAATATAATTTTACATAATTTTATTTTTAAAATGAGTCGCCTATAAATTATGTTTTCAAATTTATTAATAAGTTTTTATTTACAACCACATTCGCCTCTCCGACGCCTATCAACCCGGTGAAAGCGTTTTTTGAGTGAAGTGCAAAGTTGCCATTGTCTCCTCCAAATTATTCTTGATTTAGGATTTAGAATGTGAGTTGTGGAGCTTTTTGTGCTAAACGATGGTGACAATTTCAGCAATATAAAGTGCCGTTGACGGAATTGTCATACAAATGGTTAAGTAGATGATTGGAATTTGAATTGAGATGGACCATTCGGCAAAGCCCATCATAATCAGGGTTGGACGCAATTGCGGATTACTGAATGCAATTAAGACCTGTAGAAATAATTCAAAAAAAAAAACGCAATTATCTTTTAAAAAAATTTACTTTCACACTTTTGAATAGTTTTTAAACGGCAAAATGTTTTGCCATTCTTTATGCTTTGGTGACTTATGCACAAAAACATGTTTTTAGTCGGAAATTTCGTCGTTTTAACGAGGCTATTCGGACATAGGAAAACTTATTTTGGCACATCCCTGAACATCGGCAACAGGTACTGTAGTGCTCTCCAGCTGGTTACTGTTGTGGGCCAGCGGCACATTCCGTCAACAGCTGATCAAAGATTTTGCGATCATTCGCAAAACAAATATTCAAAATAATCGTGTCGATACAACAACAATGGACAACTTTGAAATTCAGTTTAAATATAAATCAATTTTTATTGTGCATTTTGTTTTTCTTAAAGCTTTATAACCTGAAAACGCCAAAAATTGGTGTCTTTTTGGAGTTTTTCACTTTTTTGCTTGGCGCCGCCGAGAAAATTTAGAATTTTTGGCCCAATTTGTTAAGAGATTTGCAATCAAAATTTCTAAAAATACGTAATTTTTTAAAGCTTTTTTGAGAAATGGGATAGGTCCGCCGGCGCCTATAGGCGCCGGCGGGAAAAATTTTGGGTTTTTGATGGAATTTGATAAGAAAATTGGTCCAAATGTTGGCAAAATGTTTACAATTTTTTAAAATATATCGAATAAATTGAGGGAAAGTCCATCCAAGGCAAAAACGTGGAAAAAACCCCAAAACGTGGAAAACGTGGCGGCTTTAAGAAACGTGGAAAAACCGTGGGAAAAAACCCCAAAACGTGGAAATTTCCACGTTTCCGTGGTAAAATCGCAACCCTGATTGGATTGCCACAATTTCTCGGATCGGATTTCGGATTGGAAAAACACCGGATTTCGGATAACGGATTTTGGATAAGAAAATGAAAAAATTTTTTAGTTTAAAAAATTCAAACTTTTGTGATTTTTTTAAAACTTTTTGGTATAATAATTTATTCAATGTAACCCTTAAGTTCAATATGAAAAATCGCAAAGAGGCAAATTATGGTGAAGAAAAAGTAATTTTTGAGAGCTTCTCGGCGGAAAGACGTTTTCGGACAGCTTTTTGTGTGGGGTCGGCGGTGCCGATAGGCGCCGCCGAGAACAATTTTTGAAATTTTGACTCAATTTTGTTAAGAAAATAGTCAAAATTTTAACAAAATTAAGCATTTTGCTTCGGAATTTCGGGGAAAAACTAGTTTACGTACGAGTGGAGGATGTCCGGCGGCGACGACAGGCGCCGCCGGGGAAATTTTTGAACATTTTATTGATATTGTTAAGGATTGAAGCAAAAATTCTTATATCTATTCTTTTTTTGCGCGTATTTTTAATTAAAAAATATTATTTAAAAAATCTTATTAATGAGGGGATGCCTATTTGAGTAAGAGGGGGAAAACCAATAAATAAGTGATTGCAATAAAGCGGGTTTGAACCCAACACATAACATAAGACTCACCAAAGGGAGAAACCAATAGGCCATCGACCTACTTGGGAGACATACCTTACATTTTTGTTTCATTTTTCTTATAAAAATTGTTGAAAAATAGCAGACAAAAAAGTCTATTTATCCGGATTTCGGATCGGATTACCCAACGGATCGGATTTCGGATTGAGAAAAACACCGGATTTCGGATAACGGATTTCGGATGATCCGCTGCAACCCTGCTCCCAACGATCGACATTTTCCCTAAATTTTTTTTATTTGGTATTTTTTATAAAATGTTCAAAAACATGTAAAAAATAATACATTTTATAATTGTGAGAGCAAAATTAATAAACTGACGAATTTCAAAGGATTTTACGCATAAATAAAGGATTTGGTAGTTTTAGCACATTTTTTAATCAATATTTTGGCACTTTATGGGGTTTTAGTCAATATTTTAAGTCATAATTTCGCGTTTTTTAGTCAATTTAAATCTCGACCCTAATGATAATATACAAAATAAAATTTGTTTTTATATATTACTAATAGCTAATTTTATGGTTTTAATTTGATTTACGTTTGTTGTTCCCCCTTACACGGACATAGCGTTTTAAAATCATAATGCAATTTTTTATATAACACTTTTTTTAGAATTTTGTTTTATCTCCAATACCTATTTCTCATTATTTTATCATTGCATGATTGCATTTTAATACTAATCTATCAGCAATCGCTGTGAATGACTAAATGCACAAAAAAAAAATTGTTAAAAGAAAAGCGAATACATTTTTCCGTCTGAGACCAAATCTGTCTAATGAGGAAAAAAGGTAATTTGTAGCGTTTTAGTTGATAGATTAGTATTAAGTGCCGTGTTTTAATGAGAAAACTGCTGAACCGGCTAATTGCACGCACCATTGCGCGATGATTATTGTTACGGGGCCCCGCAATTGCATAGACACGAATAATTTGAATATTTGGTTTACGAATGATCGAAAAATTATTGATCAGCTGTTGGCGGAATGTTCCGCTGGTGCATTTGTAACTTTATTTTAAAATATTACATTATTGTACACCCAAGTGACACACAGAATATATTGATTATTAAAATACTTAAAGAGTATAATTATAATAATCATGGATTTTGCTGAATGGTCCATGTCAGTTCAAATGCCAATCATTTACATAAACATTTGTATAACCATTCCGTCAATGGCACTTTATATTGCCGAAATTGTCACCATCGTTCGTCACAAAAAGTTTCACAACTCATTTTATGCGCTTTTTGTTATGCGAGCAATTCCGGTAAATGATAGTGGCATAATTCCGATTTGTTTATAAAAATAATAAGATCATTAAATTGATCAGCATTTTGCAAAAAATGTTTCAGGATTTGCTGTACGTATTGAACTCTTTCTACGGCGATCGGCTGCCCACTATAATCGGTGCCGTGCTTTACCCTATTTATTCAAAGTTCCCAAATTGGATGCTCGCAATTACTTTTTTACTGCCGGACACACATTCCAAGCGAATAATTTGGTCACGGCATTTATACTGGTGAACCGACTGACCGCAATCATAATGCCAATAAAACATAAAAAGGTGCTTTTTAAATATTTAAACTAATAAGGCTTTTTATAACAAACAATTTGTCTATTTTAAGATATGGCAAAAATTTCTTCCGTTTATAACAGTTTTTGTTTATTTTGTGCCAACATTGTTGTATTGGCCGGCGTTCAAAATGAATGCGATTATTCAATTGAAGGACCAAAATTCAACGAGTGACCGCACTTTCGTCATCTACGAGGCTGAAGATGTAATTTTCCTTAACAAATCTTTATAGCTGTGGCATTCAAATTCAGAATAAATTTTGACTAACGATTATTTCCCCATTATTAAGGCACCGATCAACAACTATTTGGATTATATTTGTGCCGTTTTCTCTGTCATTTTTATGGTTTTATGCATTTTGTTAAACATTTGCACATTCGTTGCCTACAAATTACATATGAAAAACGTTAACATAAACGGGAACAACAACTCCAACGACATTGAGAAAAAATTGCTGATTTATGCATTGGCAACTTTTTTGGGTCACATGCTCATTGCAAGCTTGTATTTGGTAAACAAAATAAATTAATTATAACCAAATTTAAAACAAGCATAAACATATATTAGCTTGATTGCAATTTTGATTAACAATAATAATAATTTAACATCACAGATTAACATTATTACTAAAGTTGATGATTGGAAAACAAAGGCACTGATATTCGTCTACTATCCACTCATTCTGGACACAGGTGATAGGAATTGATAAACTTTCGGTCTTAATTCTTTGATGAAGACTGAGAATTTAAACGGTCACATCGCCAACAGGTACTGTAGTGCTCTCCAGCTGGTTACTGTTGTGGGCCAGCGGCACATTCCGCAAACAGCTAATCAAAGATTTTACGATCATTCGAAAAATAAATATTCAAAATAATCGTGTCGGTCCAATGGAGGGGCCCCAAAACAATAATCATCGGGCAGTTGGAGGATCTGTTGGCCATCAATTGCAGTACAGAAATTGCAGATCCGCACAACAATTGCCAGCAATTTCTTAATTTTACATTTGAAAAAATCACTGTACATAAGTTTATGTCGATAACCAATTTTGTTTCTAAACTCGAGCATTTGGTCGAAAAAATTTTATTTTATGGCATAAAATCGATCAAATCTGAAATCGAGAAGGGGCTCATAATTGACAGAATCTGAGCCGCGAGCACCCGCTTATGCGGCTGCAGGTAATATTCGGACAGGGTTGGCACTCCAAACTAGAGCCCGGCGGGAACGGGGATTCCCGCGGGAAAAGTGCGGGATTGCCATTCCCGCACTTTTTGAAATTCCCGCTCCCACAATTTTATATTAATATTTTTCCCGTTTCCGCAAATAATTCCTTGGCGAAATGTTTCAAAAATTTAACCTATTTTGGACTAATTTTTATCACACTTAAAATTTCAAAATTTTTTTAACGGCGCCTATTTGCTTTTTGTTCTTGTTCTTTTGGCATCAATTAAGATGTCTGTAACAAATTTTGTCTGAGAATGAAAGTGAATTATGAATCGACCACTTTCTATTCCTAAAAGCTTTATTTTAAAATTTTGGTTGCAAATCTGTTAACAAATTAGGTAAGTCAAAATTTCTCGACGTCGGCACCGCCACCCCCCCCCCCCTAATTTGATTTTGCGATTATTCGCAAAACAAATATTTAAAATAATCGTGTCGACGCAATGGAGGGGCCCAGAAACAATAATAATCGTCCAGTTGGGGGAGCTGTTGGGCATCAATTGCAGAACAGATTTAGCAGTTCCGCACAACAATTGCCAGCAATTTCTTAAATTGACATAAAAAATTAGTCATTTACCGGTATTTAGTTCACACCAACATTACATATTTGATCCGCCAAAACAAGCATTTTATCCAATTTTTTGCCAACCAGACCTTTTGTCATCGTACCCCTTGTCGTTTTCCTTAACTATCAGGTATTTTGTCCACTAACGGTTTTGGACTATTTATTTGAGATTTATGAAAATTGTTGATGATTTGGCATTAAAAGCTCAAAATTTGGATTAGGTAATATTTCTAAGTTGACAAAACCATGGGGGAGCCTTAAATGTTTGTTGTTTTAGTGTTTTTGATTCGTAAATTGATTTATTCAAGTCAAAGCAACATATTTAAGAATTTTTTTAAAACTTCCAAATTCCGTGTTCCGACATTTTTGGGGCTCGGAATTCCGAGTTTCGAAATTTTTTGAGGGTGTCGGCTCCCATCCCTGGTGCTTATTATTAACCATTTTTACTGGTTGGAATTTTGACCGTTTTTGCTTGGTTGGACTTTTGGCCTGGTTAGCATTTGGTGGCGTTGTTGTTCTTTTATCGTTTTGGTATGGTTGGCCTTTTGACCGGTGGTATTTTGACCGTTTTTGGCTTAAGTGGCCTTTTTACGGGTGGCCTTTTGTCGGTGTGGCATTTTGACTGTTTTTGGCTTAGTTGGCCTTTTGCCCGGTTGGCCTTTTGACCGGTGGTATTTTGACCGTTTTTGGCTTAGTTGGCCTTTTGACCGGTTGGCCTTTTGACCGGGGGGCATTTTGGCTGGTTGGCCTTTTGATCGGGTGGCTTTTTGACCGGTGGCCTTTTGACCGATGGCCTTTTGACCGGGTGGCCTTTTGACCGGGTGGCCTTTTGTCCTAATAGCCTTTTGTCCGGGTGGCCTTTTGACCGGGTGGCCTTTTGACCGGGTGGCCTTTTGTCCTAATGTCCTTTTGTCCGGGTGGCCTTTTGACCGTTTTTGCAAATGTCGGTGCCGGAAAAGCATCGCCGCGGCAGTCGGTACCTCAAATAACAGCTTAATTTATTTTTTGAAGTGGGGGGGGGCTATTAATGCCAAAAACATTCTGAAAAAACAATTCAAATTTTATCAGTTATGTCACTTGAGTTAGCTTTATGGCGTTGCTAAGTGTGAACAATGAAGCAAAATTTTTCATCAAATTCAAAGACACCGCTAAACATGTTTTAACAATCAAAAGACATTCGTGCGTGAAAGTACAAACATTATCATTTTATTAAAACAATGTAACTGGCTACCAAATCCGAGTTCCGCTCAACTCATGTACCAATTTTTATGAATGATTACATTTTTATTAAATACAAAAGGCATAGTTCTTCCTAAAATTTTAATTTAAACTTAATTTAATTGAATTTTTAAACTTTTCAATAAATTGGTTAGCAAATGGCGTTTATTTTCTTAAAATGTCATAAAATTAATTGGATTTTACGACGATATCATTTTTATTTTAGCGTTAAGTGGCTACTCAAACTATATGTATGCCAAAAAAGAAGTTATTTCTCAAAAAAATTTTTATTTTTGAAGATTGTTCAAAGATCCTTTTTCTTAATTGTTTTAAAACCGACTCAACAGATATTTTACGTTTTGTCCCTGGAAATGCGGCCTAATTATTATGAGGAATCAATTTTTAATCTATACACAATTTACCCAACTATAAACCTGTTTTTCCACTAAAGAGTCACCCTATTTGTCAACTTTGAGGAGCTGTATCCCTGCTCAGAATGTTTTCCCAAACCAAACTTTTGATACTATTTGATTTTTCTCGACGACTGGAGTTGTATATAATTTCAGGAGAAATAAAGTTTTTGTATTCTTCATTTTACCAAATTTCTAAGGCACCGTACATCAACTATAGCGTTAGATTCCCATTACCTAATCTCGATGGCCCAAAACACTCCACTGAACTGCATCTGCGCTATAGATTTTTCGTTAAAAATGCATTAATTAAACATTTCAGCGGCGACGACATTTGCGGTGCCCTGCCAAAGTGTTACTTAACAAAAATTTTAATTAAAAAATGTAATTTTACTTTTCAATAAGTTGGTTACTGAATAGGGTGTATTTCATTAAGATTACGCAAAAGTGATTTGATTTCAAGGCTATATCAAATTCTGATTTTCGACGTTACGTCGGTTACTCAAAATAGGGGACAAAAAAGGAGGGCCTTCCCTATTGCTGGAAAAACTTATGAAAAAACTCCTCTTATTTACAAAATCCGTTTAATTGTTTTATAATCGGTTACAAACATTTTAGTTTTTTTCTTGTGTTTTATGCTGATATTGTAGCCATTTTTAGTTAATTTTTTTGAATTTATTTTTTGCCCTGGTTTTTATTCCATTTTTATTGGCACGGCACCTTTATTAATTGATAAGTGTCAAACTGCACCTGACTTGTCCAATTTTCTAACTTTCATAGTCATTATTTACTAATTAATCGTAAATTATTTATCACTGAGCAAAGTTTTGATTTAACGCAAAATTTAATAAAATTTAGAATAATTTTACCTAAAAAAATGGACTTTGTCGATTGGTCAATCTCAGCTCGAATTCCAATAAGCTACTTAAGCATGTGTATAAGCATCCTGTCAATGGCACTTTATATTGCCGAAATTGTCACCATCGTCCGGCACAAAAAGTTCTACAACTCATTCTATGCGCTTTTTGTTATGCGGGCAATTCCGGTAACCAAATTCAAATTGATAGAAATCAAAATTCCGATTTGTTTATAGAAAGATTAAAAGAATTAGCTAATAATTAAAATTGATCAGTTTTTATTCTAAAAATTTCAGGATTGGCTGGGCGTATTGGTTTCTTTCTACGGCAATCGGCTGCCTTCCATATTCGGTGCCGTGCTTTACCCGATTTATTCGCAGTTTCCAAATTGGATGCTCGCATTTGGCTTGTTCCTTACCGTACACACATTCCTGGCAAATAATTTAGTCACGGCATTTATACTGCTAAACCGATTGACCGCAATCATAATGCCAATAAAACATGAAAAGGTAGATTTTTATAACAGTTTGAATATTGGCGATAGTCATTTAACACCAATCATTTCTGGGCACAGAATCTATTTAACCTAATAATATACGGGTAATACTTTCTTTTTTTTAAATCGTTGCACTTTTCAGTACGTTAAATAATTGAAATCCGTTGCCAAAAAGAGTGCACAAATGACTTAGGTATATCAAGTTAACCTGAACCCAATAAGTGTTATAACTATATTAAAAATAGAATGTTTACCTATCGTTTAAGTTATGGCGCAAATTTCGTCCACTTATAACAATTTTTGTTTACGGTGTGCCAACATTGTTGTGTTGGCCTGTGTTAAAAATGGATGGAATCCTCCAATTGGACGACCCAAATTCAACCACAGACCCCAGTTTTGCCATTTATGAAGCTGGAGATGTAAATTTACATACATTTTATATGATATGTTACAAATTAGGGATATTAATATTAAAGATTAATTTATTAATTTAAATAAAGCTGAATTTTGCTGGAACCGATGTGTTTCCCACTAAATTATTTATTAAGGCACCGTACATCCACTATAGCCTTTACATTAGTCTCGTATTCTGTGCTATTTTTTCGATTTTATGCGTTTTGATTAACATTTGCACATTCGTGGCCTACAAATTACATATCAAAAAAGTTGCCACAAACGGAAACACTGTCGATAATCTTGAACGAAAACTGTGGATTTATGCATTGGCAACATTTCTGGGTCACTTGCTCGTGGCAAGCTTATTTTTGGTAAATGAACATTTTTAATATTAAATTTATTTTTTAAAAATTTCACAATAAAAATAATTTAACATCACAGATTCCCATTAGTAACCTCGATGGCCCAAAAACAAAAGCACTGTTGTTCGTCTACTATCCACTGATTATGGACACAGGTGGTGGCTTGAGACAGAAAAGGATATGATATATCTTGTATCCACTAAGATTACAAGACAGAATTTAAACGGTCAATCACCAACAGGTACTGTAATGCTCGCTAGCTGGTTACTGTTGTGGGCAAGCGACACAATCCGCCAACAACTGATCAAAGATTTTTCGATCATTCAAAAAACAAATATTCAAAATAATCGTGTCGGTCCATTGGAGGGGCCCGGAAACAATACTCATCGGCCAGTTGGAGGAGCTGTTGGACACCAATTTCAGACCAGATTTAGCAGTTCCGCACAACAATTGCCACCAATTTCATAATTCGCACTGTACACAATTATATCAATAATTATTCTATGTCAGTCGGTTAAGCAAGTATAAAGCCGTGATTAAATTATTTTGCTTTCTATTGTTTTCAGGCAAAATAAATTTTGTATAAACGTTGATCATAGGGCCCAGAAAGCCTCTCAAGCTTGGCCAAAATCCATTGAGGGACAACATGCTTTTGGTCAAAAGTTCTAAGAAATTTTTTTATACTAAAATTGTCTGAAAATATGCTATTTGATGCGCTAAATCCGGCTTGTAGTTAGTTACTCCAAAAAAAGACGTTTCCTAAATTTTCAAAAATTTCAACCAATTCAAAACAAAAGTTCAAAAAAGGTAAAATAGGCACCCAAGGTCAAAAAGTGCCAAAATAGGCATTTATAGCAGGGGTGGAAGCAAGCGGGTTTCCGAAATTGTTGCTTTTTTTTAGAAATTGCGGCTTTTTTTCAGAAATTGCGGATTGCGGTTTCGGTGTTTTTCGGCAATGAAAGTTTGACGGCATGACCACGACTTAATGGCATGGCCCGACTTTTTTATATTAAGCACTAAATGATTCCAAAGAAGAACTAATTGAATCGGCGCTTTTCTGGCAAAGTGTTCTCTCAAAAGGGAATTTTTATTTGAAATTGTAATACTACCAATGCCTTTTTGTTTCATTTCCCATTTACTTGACATTGTAAATCAATTATCATGCCCCTTTGATGCAGACTATAACAATTCTTAATTTTGTTTTAAATAAAACAATTAATTTATATAAAATTTTTATATTAGAAATTTTGACAATTATCATTATTTTTTAATAATATATTAATTTAAACTGCACTTTTCTTTAAATGATAATATACAAAAAATAAAATTTGTTTTTATATATTACTAATAGTTAAAATATTTTATGGTTTCAATTTGATTTTACGTTTGTTGTTCCCCTTACACGGTCTTAGCGTATTTTTTTTTTTTAGAATTTTGTCTTAACTTCAATATTTCTTATTATTTTATCATTGCATGATTGCATTTTAACACTAATCTATCAACAATCGCTGTGCATGACCTAAAAGCACAAAAAAAAATTTGTTAAAGAAAAGCAAAAACATTTTGCCGTTTTGACAAAATTTGTCTAATGAGTTTTAAAAAAAATCTTGCGTTTTAGTTGATAGATTAGTATTAAGTGCCGTGTTTTAATGAGAAAACTGCTAAACAGGTGATGGGATTGAAGAAAGCTTGTTGCTTTTCCGGTACTAAATTTTTGATGAAGACTGAAATTTAAACGGTACATCACCAACAGGTACGGTAGTGCTCTCCAGTTGGTTACTGTTGTGGGCTGCGGCACATTCCGCCAACAGCTGATCAAAGATTTTTCGATCATTCGCATTAGAAATATTCGTGTGCAGCCATGAAAGCAAAAAACCTTTTCTCTCACAATTTACTGCTTTCTGTAACTTATTATTTAACCATCTCTCTCTCTTTCATTGAACAAATCTGATAAAATTTCTTGTTAAGCTCAATCAATACACATATCAATTGCGATTTAGTTTTTTAATCAGATGATACAGTACGATTGGAAAAAATTTGCTTTGAAAATCAATTTTTTCGAACTTTGGACAATCTTAGTGGTTTTAAATAATGCTGATATCCGGATATGGGATTTGGAATGTTACGGATACGGACGGATAACCGATATAAGATTTTAAGGGCGGACGGATACGGATACGATAATTTGTATCCGTGAGCACACCTGCTCTAAACAGTGTCTATACCAGAATCATTTTCTTTCAATTAGACTATAATAATTAGAGCTTTTATTAGTGATATGACAAAAAATTTTTTTTTTTGAATTCTATAATTTAAGTTGTTTACTATACAGCTAATGTTGAGCAGAGTCTAATTGGTAGGTGCTTGTTTACTATACAGCTAATGTTGAGCAGAGTCTAATTGGTAGGTGCATGCATTTTTGTTATGTGCACTTTTTACGCCCACGAACCATCTAGAAACATATTTTAACAACTTTTAATTTTTTTTTAAATGGGGGGGGGGTGGGGACGGGACGGGAGCCTGTTATCAAATTACCAAAATGAATATAATTTGGATTTCGCGCATCATAAGGTGCATTTAACAAAATTTGTACCCACCCGCGCAATATTAGCTTTAATAGTAAACAATTTAAATTAGGGCATTTGATTCTGGCATAGCCACCGATTAGGCTTGTCAAGGGTAAATAATAAAACATGTAGGCGTTAATTGCCCAAAATTGTTGGTTGGAAAAGTTATTTTACATTGAGTATAAATATGAGAAAAAAACTGAATGCTAAAACATTTTACAATCTAAAAATTCTCATATTTTCAAACTTACAACAACACAATGGCATCATCCGTTGATCCGGTAAAAATTATTCATTTGAAAATAAAGGAAATTCAATTTTTAAGCTTTACGATCTTTACATGAACAAAGGCTTGGTTCCCAGAGAAATTGCTTCATGCGGAATCATTGCAATGATTTGTTGGGTCGGAATTAGTCTAAACGCGAGTCTCGTCTATATGACCATCAAAACAAAGTAAAAAAATAAATACGAGTTCAAGCCCCAAACAAAAATTAACCTCGTTTTTAAAAGGGGTGCCGCTTTCTGGGACTTCCTCGGCATCCAGCAATCTCAAAAAGCCACAAAAATACAATGTAGTAGCAGCCACTTATAGAAAGGTTTTGGAAAACGCCCTTATTCCAGCGACCTTTTTTTATGAAAAAAAGAATAAATTATTTTTAAGAAATTTTTATCATAAATGCAAAAACAAAACCCCAAACCGATCTCTGGTTAAACGAAAAATCCCAAATAATTCTGTTAACCATACCGAAATTGCTCGGTTTGGTTCGGTTTGAGCACGAAAACCCCAGTAATGACTGATAGCGTTTTGGGCACCTACGAAGTGGCATAACTCGAAACCATTTATTCGATCAGATCACTCCATTCGCCTTGCAAAATTCTGATCGCGTTGTATGCATTTTTTGCCTCATTTATCCTTTTTGGAAATTGCGTCAAATTTGTGATTTTTGTGTTTGGAATTAATTACATCACACTGCAGACGTGCTTTTATATACAAATTGTTCCCTTAATTGGTTCATCAATTGCTGTGATGCTTCAGCTATGCATTGGAATCGACCGTCTGATCGGAGTTATCTTTCCATTCCGGTAATACATTTTTTTAAGGTTTTTTTATTCCTAACAGACTGAAAGCCGGCCGGTTTTATGTCATTAAATAATAAAATAAGTAAATCAAATAAAATGTTAAAAATAATACATTTTTATATTTTTGTACTGTTTTATCACATTTTATTCTCGATTTTTTTTTCTAACGGCACATCTCCGTTTTTCAGGTATAAAGCGAATGGAAAAAATGTCATTTTTAAATTTATCATTGGCATTTGTTGCATTAGATCAATATTAAGTGGGTTTAACACCTATATTGGAAGCTCCGCGCATTGGGAAAAGTTAGTATTTTTGCAAATTAAAACATAAAAAAATAAACTTTTTTAGACCGGTGATGTGCCAACTTGGCGACCCCAGCCAACAACCCGAAAACCAATATTTCACTAATATTAGTGCATTAGTTATATATTGTAGCGAATTTTTATGTTACACACTGGTTTGGTTGATCATTTGGCGCAGGAAATCAACGAGTTTTATATCTTTGTTCAACAAATATTTTTAACTTTTGCATTTAGTTCCGGAAAATGTCAAAAAGTTAACAATTTCGCTGATTGTTCTCATGTCGATTGGTCTAATATGCTTTATCTTGGTTGGCTATTTTCATTTTTATTTTAAAATAATTCCCTTTTTAAGAATACTTTCTTCTCACGTATCTTAATGCCCTTATTCAATTTGGACGCATTTACAATTGAATATTTTGTTTCGCCAATAAGTCTTATTTTGCAATCGATGGCATACGGAAGCAGCGTACCGGTTCTCTACTTTTGCAAGTAAATATTATTTTCTAAATATTTATTATAAAGGGAATATTAAATTTAATTTTTAGTGGACAATATCGCAGAGCATTTCGCGCACAATTCAGTCATCAAGAACAACAAGTTACCGTTGTCCAATATTCGGAGAAGTAAATCTGCACATTATTTAAATATTTATTATTTTTTTGTTCTATGCCCCACACGTTCTATGCTTTCTCTAACATTGGCACTCTCTCGCACGTCTATTTTTCTTTGCTCTCTCTACCGCAAATGATACCCAATCAAAATAATTTTCTCTCCACTCTTGTCTCCAAACTTATGTATATATTTAATTGAATTTAACACACTTTCTTTCCAAATGTATGTTTAGAACAGAGGTCGTATCTGTACATATTTATCAGAAATGTACTGATTTAAGAAAAATTTTCTCGGCGGCACCTATCGGCACCGTCGACCCCCACCCCTACAAAAGCAGAATTCCCAAAAAGAAATTGCATTTTTGAAAATCGAAAATCGGCAAAATTTTCGGAAATCCATGCCCAGAAGTGAAGCAAAATTCTCAAAAAGGAGAGAAATATGGTTAAAATACTAACATTTCATGCAAAAAATAAAGATTTACTATATTTTGAGCCATTTTTTAAAGTGTATTGATTTTTGACCCCAAAATATGATATTTTGATTCCAATATACTGATTTTGAAAATTTGGATACGACCCCTGGTTTAGAACCTTTTCAATTATGAGAACAAGCTCAGTGTTGGATTTAGTTATTTTCAACATATTAATTAAGTTTTTTGTATTATTTAGTTTTAATATATAAAATAATTTTTGCAAATCTGGTTAACAAGATATCCAAATTATAGTTGTAACCAAAACTCGTCTAACAGATTGATCTCATCAACCGACGAGTGGGACAATTATAAATATGAGTACTGTATTTCCTCTATTAATATCTCATGGGCTTCTAAACTTACAAATTAGATAGGTAATGCGCAACAAAATAATGGATTTTACGATTGTAAAAAAGGTAAAATGAAATAATTCGTCTAATAAAAAATAGTACAATATAGAAGCCGACTGTAACTAAAAAAAAATTCTTTTAATTTCACTTTAATTTCCAGAATTTTTTTGTTTGGGAAAATAAAACAAAGGAAAAAAACAAAAACAATAGAACAAATAAAAGAAAAAATTAAGTTGAATTTAAAAACTAAATTAACAGATTCGTTTTCTGTTATCAAGGACTTAGACAACGTTTTAAACCAGAATTCCTTAATAGAATTAGTGAAATTGTCTGTTTCAATCGGTTAGACAAAGTAATTATCAAAGAGATAATCGTATGAACCAAATCAAGTAAAGTTGTCTAAAAATTTTAATAATTAACCTTTAAAATCATCAAAACAATCAATAAATTATCCTACGACCTACTACTAACAACATTTATGAAATTTCTTTAAACATACAAGGGTTCGGGGTGTCTGTAATAAGCAAGTTAACATATTTATAAAAAGTAACTAAAACAATTTTTCGATGGGGTGCATTGATGCTTAAATTACTCTCGTCGTCTGACTCTCTCTTTTTTTTTGCACAATATTTTCAAAAAATAAATTCTTCAAAAAAGGAAACTAAAACAATTTTTAGATGGGGTGCATTGATGCTTAAATTACTCTCGTCGTCTGACACTCTCTTTTTAGCACACTATTTCTTCAAAAAATAAAATGTTCAAAAAAGCAAAACAAAACAATTTTTAGATGGGGTGCGTTAATGCTTAAATTACTCTCGTCGTCTGACTCTCTTTTTTGCACACTATTTCTTCAAAAAATAAAATGTTCAAAAAGCAAACTAAAACAATTTTTAGATGGGGTGCATTGATGCTTAAATTACTCTCGTCGTCTGACTCTCTCTTTTTTTAGCACAATATTTTCAAAAAATAAAGTATTCAAATAAGTACCTAAAACAATTTTTAGATGGGGTGCGTTGATGCCCAAATTACTCTCGTCGTCTGATTCTCTCTTTTTAGTACACTATTTTTTCAAAAAATAAAATTTCAAAAAAGTAACTAAAAAAATTTTTAGATGGGGTGCGTTGATGCCCAAATTACTCTCATCGTCTGATTCTCTCTTTTTAGTACACTATTTTTTCAAAAAATAAAATTTCAAAATAGTAACTAAAACAATTTTTAGATGGGGTGCACTGTTGTCCAAATTACTCTTGACGTCTGACTCTCTCTTTTTTGCACACTATTTCTTCAAAAAATAAAATGTTCAAAAAAGCAAAACAAAACAATTTTTAGATGGGGTGCGTTAATGCTTAAATTACTCTCGTCGTCTGACTCTCTTTTTTGCACACTATTTCTTCAAAAAATAAAATGTTCAAAAAGCAAACTAAAACAATTTTTAGATGGGGTGCGTTGATGCTTAGTTTACTCTCGTTGTCTGACTCTCTCTTTTTAGCACTATTTCTTCAAAAAATAAAATGTTCAAAAAAGCAAACTAAAACAATTTTTAGATGGGGTGCGTTGATGCCCAAATTACTTTCGTCGTCTGACTCTCTCATTTTTGCACACTATTTCTTCAAAAAATAAAATGTTTCAAAAAAGGAAACTAAAACAATTTTTAGATGGGGTGCATTGATGCTTAAATTACTCTCGTCTTCTGACTCTCTCTTTTTTGCACACTATTTCTTCAAAAAATAAAATGTTCAAAAAAGCAAACTAAAACAATTTTTAGATTCTCTTTTTTAGCACAATATTTTCAAAAAATAAAGTATTCAAATAAGTACCTAAAACAATTTTTAGATGGGGTGCGTTAATGCTTAAATTACTCTCGTCGTCTGACTCTCTTTTTTGCACACTATTTCTTCAAAAAATAAAATGTTCAAAAAGCAAACTAAAACAATTTTTAGATGGGTGCATTGATGCTTAAATTACTCTCGTCGTCTGACTCTCTCTTTTTTTAGCACAATATTTTCAAAAAATAAAGTCTTCAAATAAGTACCTAAAACAATATTTAGATGGGGTGCATTGATGATTACTCTCGTCGTCTGACTCTCTCTTTTTTTTGCACAATATTTTCAAAAAATAAATTCTTCAAAAAAGGAAACTAAAACAATTTTTAGATGGGGTGCGTTAATGCTTAAATTACTCTCGTCGTCTGACTCTCTTTTTTGCACACTATTTCTTCAAAAAATAAAATGTTCAAAAAGCAAACTAAAACAATTTTTAGATGGCGTTGATGCTTACAAAGGAAGGTCCCCAGGTGTCCGTGGAGTTTCGGGATGAAATTTGGTACATAGATAGATCACCCCAGGGTTTTTAACTAAACTGGTGTTAGTTTTTGCAGAATGGCCTCCGGGGCCGAGATATAAGGCTTTAAACTTTTTAAGCCATCACAACATTTTGGTTTAATGTGAAGCATTCGTCGGCTTCAGTGGCGCAGTGCCTCTGCGCTCCGTTCGCTTTTTGCCCTCCAGAGGTTCAAATCCCGTTGGGGCAAATTAATTTTTTTATGATTATTTTTTGATTTTAAATGTTATAATGTGGTCAGATAAATAATAAAATTTATGTATGATTTTTTAATCTCAACTATTTAATTAATATATTTTGGCAAACATTTTATGCATTTTCACACCCGTCTGTGTAGAGCCATTTTTAAATGCTTTTTTGTGCTCTACGGCGGAAAACCCAACCCCTGCGGTGCAAATCGATATGCTTTTGTTGCTCTCTCCATCGACCATTCTTCTACCACTGCGTTGCAAATAGACTTTTCCTGCTATTTTTGCTTGCTTCGAATGAGCCGATCAGCGTTAATAATATTAGTACTAGGCTGTGCTATGAATAAATAAATTTAAAATTAAAATTATTATGATAAAGTATTAATTTAGACAAATATGAGCATAAATCCGTTGAATATTATCTCGCTTCTCCAAAAATATTTTACAAAATACAACAACGAATCGCCTATTTCTGCCATCGAAAGATCTCTCGCAAAAAATTTTGCCCAGACAATTGAAAGGGCCAATATTAATGATGTTGAAATTGAAATTAGCGAAGATCTCATTTTCGACGAAAACGCAGATTATGTTGAAAAAGAAGGAGAAATTGATGATTTATCAGATCTGGATGAGGATCCGGATGAAGACCCGGATGAAGAAGCTGAAAGTCCATTTGGATCAGGTTTTATGAAATTTGAAAACAAATATTTTTTGAATTTAATCTAGAAAAATCAAGTGGATCAAGCTTTTTCCCATCTCCCGATAAAAAAACGCCTCGAAGGGATATTATTTTGTATTCCGATAAGAAAAGGGCATTGCAATTTTATCGTTCGTCCGCAAAAGGGCACCGTGGCTCACAAAATTCAAAAAACGTCATCGAATTGTTTCTCGAAAGGTAAAAGATCCATGTTTACCCTATATGGCCCCCTCTACTTAAGATTACCAAGTTTATTTCGAAGAAACATTTCATTAATCTCGAGAAAGTTAAACATGAGGCAGCCCAATTCATTGAACATGTAAGGCAACTTGCCATGGATGAGCATCTTTCAGGCCGAGATATTATAAATGCCGACCAATCAGGTTTTGAACTAGAACTACACTCCCGAAGAACACTAGCTCCGATCGGAACAAAACTTGTCGAATGTGTTGTGCAATCAGTTGCAAGCACCACTCACAGTTACACTATAATGCCTATGGTGACTGCTAGCGGTCTCCTTCTGTCACCATTATTTGTGGTGATTGCAGAGCGACAGGGGCGATTTCCACAGAAAGGAATCTTTCAGGTTTTAATAGTAAACACCGGAAAATTGAAAAATATTAAGGCTAAAAATGTTTATTCTGTGCCAAACACTAGTCACATTATGACAAAAAAACTTATGATTGAATGGGTTAATGAAGTACTGTACCCTGCATTACGACCAGAACAAAAAACATTACTGTTGGTTGATAGCTGGACTGGTTGGAATGATTTTCAACCACGAGAAGGAGTCCAATTTCATGTTGAACAAATTCCAAAGCACGCAACTGGGATTTGTCAGCCATTGGATGTTTATGTTTTTCGGTATATAATATAATTCTCGAATTTAAAAGATTTGAAATTTTAGCATGTGGAAAGAATTCACGCGAAAAATAACCCAATTTGTTATTGTTTACGACATTGAAATAAACCTTCACGACAGGGACAACATTATTAAATTGCAGTCTTTAATCCATAATCAGTTCCAAGCACCCCGATTCAATGCGTGGTTAAATTTTGCCTGGAGGAAAGCAGGATATTTTGGAGATGAACCATTTCCGAATTTTCAACACCCAGTAAAGTATTGTTTTGAATTGTCAGCCGACATTGACAACTGCCAAAAAAACTGCGGAAATATTTTTTTGCTCCGCTGCGCTTACTGTGAAATGCATTTGTGTTTTGAACATTTTTTTGCCGACTACCATTTGTGTGAAAATGCATAAAATGTTTGCCAAAATATATTAATTAAATAGTTGAGATTAAAAAATCATACATAAATTTTATTATTTATCTGACCACATTATAACATTTAAAATCAAAAAATAATCATAAAAAAATTAATTTGCCCCAACGGGATTTGAACCTCTGGAGGGCAAAAAGCGAACGGAGCGCAGAGGCACTGCGCCACTGAAGCCGACGAATGCTTCACATTAAACCAAAATGTTGTGATGGCTTAAAAAGTTTAAAGCCTTATATCTCGGCCCCGGAGGCCATTCTGCAAAAACTAACACCAGTTTAGTTAAAAACCCTGGGGTGATCTATCTATGTACCAAATTTCATCCCGAAACTCCACGGACACCTGGGGACCTTCCTTTGTTAGTTTACTCTCGTCGTTTGACTCTCTCTTTTTCGCACACTATTTCTTCAAAAATAAAATTTCAAAAAAGTAACTAAAAAAATTTTTAGATGAGGTGCGTTGATGACCAAATTACTCTCGTCGTCTGATTCTCTCTTTTTAGTACACTATTTTTTCAAAAAATAAAATTTCAAAAAAGTAACTAAAACAATTTTTAGATGGGGTGCACTGTTGTCCAAATTACTCTTGACGTCTGACTCTCTCTTTTTTGCACACTATTTCTTCAAAAAATAAAATGTTCAAAAAAGCAAAACAAAACAATTTTTAGATGGGGTGCGTTAATGCTTAAATTACTCTCGTCGTCTGACTCTCTCTTTTTTTTGCACAATATTTTCAAAAAATAAATTCTTCAAAAAAGGAAACTAAAACAATTTTTAGATGGCGTTGATGCTTAGTTTACTCTCGTCGTTTGACTCTCTCTTTTTCGCACACTATTTCTTCAAAAATAAAATTTCAAAAAAGTAACTAAAAAAATTTTTAGATGAGGTGCGTTGATGACCAAATTACTCTCGTCGTCTGATTCTCTCTTTTTAGTACACTATTTTTTCAAAAAATAAAATTTCAAAAAAGTAACTAAAACAATTTTTAGATGGGGTGCACTGTTGTCCAAATTACTCTTGACGTCTGACTCTCTCTTTTTTGCACACTATTTCTTCAAAAAATAAAATGTTCAAAAAAGCAAAACAAAACAATTTTTAGATGGGGTGCGTTAATGCTTAAATTACTCTCGTCGTCTGACTCTCTCTTTTTTTTGCACAATATTTTCAAAAAATAAATTCTTCAAAAAAGGAAACTAAAACAATTTTTAGATGGCGTTGATGCTTAGTTTACTCTCGTCGTTTGACTCTCTCTTTTTCGCACACTATTTCTTCAAAAATAAAATTTCAAAAAAGTAACTAAAACAATTTTTAGATGGGGTGCGTTGATGTCCAAATTACTCTCGTCGTCTGACTCTCTCTTTTAGCACACTATTTCTTCAAAAAATAAAATTTCAAAAAGTAACTAAAACAATTTTTAGATGGGGTGCGTTGATGCCCAAATTACTCTCGTCGTCTGACTCTCTCTTTTTAGCACACTATTTCTTCAAAAAATAAAATTTCAAAAAAGTAACTAAAACAATTTTTAGATGGGGTGCGTTGATGTCCTAAATTACTCTCGTCGTCTGACTCTCTCTTTTTAGCACACTATTTCTTCAAAAATAAAATTTCAAAAAAGTAACTAACAATTTTTAGATGGGGTGCGTTGATGTCCAAATTACTCTCGTCGTCTGACTCTCTCTTTTTAGCACACTATTTCTTCAAAAATAAAATTTTCAAAAAAGTAACTAAAACAATTTTAGATGGGGTGCGTTGATGTCCAAATTACTCTCGTCGTCTGACTCTCTCTTTTAGCACACTATTTCTTCAAAAAATAAAATTTCAAAAAAGTAACTAAAACAATTTTTAGATTGGGGTGCGTTGATGTCCAATTACTCTCGTCGTCTGACTCTCCTCTTTTAGCACACTATTTCTTCAAAAAATAAATTTCAAAAAAGTAACTAAAATAATTTTTAGATGGGGTGCGTTGATGCCCAATTACTCTCGTCGTCTGACTCTCGCTTTTTAGCACACTATTTCTTCAAAAAATAAAATTTCAAAATACTAAAAAATTTTAGATGGGGTGCCGTTGATGTCTAAATTACTCTCGTCGTCTGACTCTCCTCTTTTTCAGCACCCTATTTCTTCAAAAAATAAAATTTCAAAAACGTAACTAAAACAATTTTTAGATGGGGTGCGTTGATGGCCAAATTACTCTCGTCGTCTGACTCTCTCTTTTTAGCACACTATTTCTTCAAAAAATAAAAATTTCAAAAAAAGAGTACTAAACAATTTTAGATGGGGTGCGTTGATGTCCCAATTACTCTCGTCGTCTGACTCTCTCTTTTTAGCACACTATTTCTTCAAAAAATAAAATTTCAGAAAGTAACTAAAAACATTTTTAGATGGGGTGCGTTGGTGCCCCAAATTACTCTCGTCGTCTGACTCTCTCTTTTAGTACACTATTTCTTCAAAAAATAAAATTTCAAAAAAGTAACTAAAAAATTTTAGATGGGGTGCGTTGATGTCCTAAATTACTCTCGGTCGTCTGACTCTCTCTTTTTAGTCACACTATTTCTTCAAAAATAAAAATTTCAAAAAAGTACTAAAACAATTTTTAGATGGGGTGCGTTGATGTCCAAATTACTCTCGTCGTCTGATTCTCTCTTTTTAGTACACTATTTCTTCAAAAAATAAAATGTTCAAAAAAGCAAAACAAAACAATTTTTAGATGGGGTGCGTTAATGCCCAAATTACTCTCGTCGTCTGACTCTCTCTTTTTTTTGCACAATATTTTCAAAAAATAAATTCTTCAAAAAAGGAAACTAAAACAATTTTTAGATGGGGTGCGTTAATGCTTAAATTACTCTCGTCGTCTGACTCTCTTTTTTGCACACTATTTCTTCAAAAAATAAAATGTTCAAAAAGCAAACTAAAACAATTTTTAGATGGGTGCATTGATGCTTAAATTACTCTCGTCGTCTGACTCTCTCTTTTTTAGCACAATATTTTCAAAAAATAAAGTATTCAAATAAGTACCTAAAACAATATTTAGATGGGGTGCATTGATGCTTAAATTACTCTCGTCGTCTGACTCTCTCTTTTTTTTGCACAATATTTTCAAAAAATAAATTCTTCAAAAAAGGAAACTAAAACAATTTTTAGATGGCGTTGATGCTTAGTTTACTCTCGTCGTTTGACTCTCTCTTTTTCGCACACTATTTCTTCAAAAATAAAATTTCAAAAAAGTAACTAAAAAAATTTTTAGATGAGGTGCTTGATGCTTAAATTACTCTCGTCGTCTGATCTCTCTTTTTAGTACACTATTTCTTCAAAAAAATAAAATTTCAAAAAAAGTACTAAAACAATTTTTAGATGGGGTGCGTTGATGTCCAAATTACTCTCGTCGTCTGACTCTCTCTTTATATCACACTATTTCTTCAAAAAATAAAATTTCAAAAAAGTAACAAAAAAAATAATTTTTAGATGGGGTGCGTTGACGCCAAAATTACTCTCGTCGTCTGACTCTCTCTTTATATCACACTATTTCTTCAAAAAATAAAATTTCAAAAAAGTAACAAAAAAAATAATTTTTAGATGGGGTGCGTTGATGCCAAAATTACTCTCGTCGTCTGACTCTCTCTTTTTAGCACACTATTTCTTCAAAAAATAAAATTTCAAAAAAGTAACTAAAACAATTTTTAGATGGGGTGCGTTCATGCACAAATTACTCTCGTCGTCTGACTCTCTCTTTATAGCACACTATTTCTTCAAAAAATAAAATTTCAAAAAAGTAACTAAAATAATTTTTAGATGGGGTGCGTTGATGCCCAAATTACTCTCGTCGTCTGAGTCTCTCTTTTTCGCACATTATTTCTTCAAAAATAAAATTTCAAAAAAATTTTTAGATGGGGTGCGTTGGTGCCCAAATTACTCTCGTCGCCTGACTCTCTCTTTATATCACACTATTTCTTCAAAAAATAAAATTTCAAAAAAGTAACAAAATAAATTTTAGATGGGGTGCGTTGATGTCTAAATTACTCTCGTCGTCTGACTCTCTCTTTTTCGCACACTATTTCTTCAAAAAATAAAATTTCAAAAAAGTAACTAAAACAATTTTTAGATGGGGTGCGTTGATGCCCAAATTACTCTCGTCGTCTGACTCTCTCTTTATATCACACTATTTCTTCAAAAAATAAAATTTCATAAAAGTAACAAAATAATTTTTAGATGGGGTTCGTTGATGTCTAAATTACTCTCGTCGTCTGACTCTCTCTTTTTCGCACACTATTTCTTCAAAAATAAAATTTCAAAAAAGTAACTAAAATAATTTTTAGATGGGGTGCGTTGATGCCAAATTACTCTCGTCGTCTGACTCTCTCTTTTTAGCACACTATTTCTTCAAAAAATAAAATTTCATAAAGTAACTAAAACAATTTTTAGATGGGGTCGTGCACTGTGCCCTAAATTACTCTTCGATCGTCTGACTCTCTCTTTTTTCGCACACTATTTTCTTCAAAAATAAATTTTCAAAAAAGTACTAAAACAATTTTAGATGGGGTGCGTTGATGCTCTAAATTACTCTCGTCGTCTGACTCTCTCTCTTTTTAGCACACATTTTCTTCAAAAAATAAAATTTCAAAAAAGTAAACTAAACCAATTTTTAGATGGGGTGCATTGATGTCTAAAATTACTCCTTCGTCGTCTGACTCTCTCTTTTTAGCACACTATTTCTTCAAAAATAAAATTTTCAAAAAAGCACTAAAACAATTTTTATATGGGGTGCGTTGATGTCCAAATTACTCTCGTCGTCTGACTCTCTCTTTTAGCACACTATTTCTTCAAAAAATTAAAATTTCAAAAAGTAACTAAACAATTTTTAGATGGGGTGCATTGATGCTCCAATTACTCTCGTCGTCTGACATCTCTCTTTTTAGCACACTATTTCTTCAAAAAATAAAATTTCAAAAAGTAACTAAAACAATTTTAGATGGGGTGCGTTGATTGCCCAAATTACTCTCGTCGTCTGACCTCTCTCTTTTTTGCACACTATTTCTTCAAAAATAAATTTCAAAAAGGTAACTAAAAAATTTTTAGATGGGGTGCGGTGATGCCTCTATTACTCTCGTCTCTGACTCTCCTCTTTTTAGCACACTATTTCTTCAAAAAATAAAATTTCAAAAAGTACAAAACAATTTTAGATGGGGTGCGTTGAGTCTAAATTACTCTCGTCGTCTGACTCTCTCTTTTTTAGCACACTATTTTCAAAAAATAAAATTTCAAAAAGTAACCTAAAATAATTTTTAGATGGGTTGCGTTGATGCAAATTACTCTCGGTCTGCGACTTTTTTTAAAAAAATTTCAAAAAAAAAAAAATTTTTAAGGGGACCCAAAAATTTTTGTGGGGGCGTTAAACCCTTTTTTGTCACTATTCTTCACAAAAATAAACTGTTCAAAAAAGCAAAACAAAACAATTTTTAGATGGGGTGCGTTAATGCCCAAATTACTTCTCGTCATCTGATTCTCTCTTTTAGTACACTATTTTTTCAAAAAATAAAATTTCAAAAAGTAACTAAAACAATTTTTAGATGGGGTTGCACTGTTGCCCAAATTACTCTTGACGTCTGACTCTCTCTTTTTCGCACACTATTTCTTCCAAAAATAAAATTTCAAAAAGTAACTAAAAAATGTTTAGATGAGGTGCGTTGATGCCCAAATTACTCTCGTCGTTCTGATTCTCTCTTTTTAGTACACTATTTTTTCAAAAAATAAATTCTTCAAAAAAGGAAACTAAAACAATTTTTAGATGGGGTGCATTGATGCTTAAATTACTCTCGTCGTCTGACTCTCTCTTTTTTTAGCACAATATTTTCAAAAAATAAAGTATTCAAATAAGTACCTAAAACAATTTTTAGATGGGGTGCGTTGATGCTTAAATTACTTTCGTCGTCTGATTCTCTCTTTTTAGTACACTATTTTTTCAAAAAATAAATTCTTCAAAAAAGGAAACTAAAACAATTTTTAGATGGGGTGCATTGATGCTTAAATTACTCTCGTCGTTTGACACTCTCTTTTTAGCACACTATTTCTTCAAAAAATTAAATGTTCAAAAAAGCAAAACAAAACAATTTTTAGATGGGGTGCGTTAATGCCCAAATTACTCTTGACGTCTGACTCTCTCTTTTTCGCACACTATTTCTTCAAAAATAAAATTTCAAAAAAGTAACTAAAAAAATTTTTAGATGGGGTGCATTGTTGCTTAAATTACTCTCGTCGTCTGATTCTCTCTTTTTAGTACACTATTTTTTCAAAAAATAAAATTTCAAAAAAGTAACTAAAACAATTTTTAGATGGGGTGCATTGATGCTTAAATTACTCTCGTCGTCTGACTCTCTCTTTTTAGCAAACTATTTCTTCAAAAAATAAAATTTTCAAAAAAGCACTAAAACAATTTTTATATGGGGTGCGTTGATGTCCAAATTACTCTCGTCGTCTGATTCTCTCTTTTTAGTACACTATTTTTTCAAAAAATAAATTCTTCAAAAAAGGAAACTAAAACAATTTTTAGATGGGGTGCATTGATGCTTAAATTACTCTCGTCGTTTGACACTCTCTTTTTAGCACACTATTTTTTCAAAAAATAAAATTTCAAAAAAGTAACTAAAACAATTTTTAGATGGGGTGCACTGTTGCCCAAATTACTCTTGACGTCTGACTCTCTCTTTTTCGCACACTATTTCTTCAAAAATAAAATTTCAAAAAAGTAACTAAAAAAATTTTTAGATGGGGTGCATTGATGCTTAAATTACTCTCGTCGTCTGATTCTCTCTTTTTAGTACACTATTTTTTCAAAAAATAAAATTTCAAAAAAGTAACTAAAACAATTTTTAGATGGGGTGCATTGATGCTTAAATTACTCTCGTCGTCTGACTCTCTCTTTTTAGCAAACTATTTCTTCAAAAAATAAAATTTTCAAAAAAGGAAACTAAAACAATTTTTAGATGGGGTGCATTGATGCTTAAATTACTCTCGTCGTTTGACACTCTCTTTTTAGCACACTATTTTTTCAAAAAATAAAATTTCAAAAAGTAACTAAAACAATTTTTAGATGGGGTGCGTGATGTCCAAATTACTCTCGTCGTCTGACTCTCTCTTTTAGCACACTATTTCTTCAAAAAATAAAATTTTCAAAAAAGTAACTAAAACAATTTTTAGATGGGGTGCGTTGATGTCCCAAATTACTCTCGTCGTCTGACTCTCTCTTTTTAGCACACTATTTCTTCAAAAAATAAAATTTCAAAAAGTAACTAAAACAATTTTTAGATGGGGTGCGTTGATGCCCAAATTACTCTCGTCGTCTGACTCTCTCTTTTTCGCACACTATTTCTTCAAAAAATAAAATTTCAAAAAAGTACTAAAACAAATTTTAGATGGGGTGCGTTGATGCCCAAATTACTCTCGTCGTCTGACTCTCTCTTTATATCACACTATTTCTTCAAAAAATAAAATTTCAAAAAAGTACTAAAACAATTTTTAGATGGGGTGCGTTGATGTCTAAATTACTCTCGTCGTCTGACTCTCTCTTTTTAGCACACTATTTCTGCAAAAAATAAAATTTCAAAAAAGTAACTAAAATAATTTTTAGATGGGGTGCGTTGATGCCCAAATTACTCTCGTCGTCTGACTCTCTCTTTTTCGCACACTATTTCTTCAAAAATAAAATTTCAAAAAAGTAACTAAAAAAATTTTTAGATGGGGTGCGTTGATGCCCAAATTACTCTCGTCGTCTGATTCTCTCTTTTTAGTACACTATTTTTTCAAAAAATAAATTCTTCAAAAAAGGAAACTAAAACAATTTTTAGATGGGGTGCATTGATGCTTAAATTACTCTCGTCGTCTGACACTCTCTTTTTAGCACACTATTTCTTCAAAAAATAAAATGTTCAAAAAAGCAAAACAAAACAATTTTTAGATGGGGTGCGTTAATGCCCAAATTACTCTCGTCATCTGATTCTCTCTTTTTAGTACACTATTTTTTCAAAAATAAAATTTCAAAAAAGTAAATAAAAAAATTTTTAGATGGGGTGCGTTGATGCCCAAATTACTCTCGTCGTCTGATTCTCTCTTTTTAGTACACTATTTCTTCAAAAAATAAAATGTTCAAAAAAGCAAAACAAAACAATTTTTAGATGGGGTGCGTTAATGCCCAAATTACTCTCGTCATCTGATTCTCTCTTTTTAGTACACTATTTTTTCAAAAAATAAAATTTCAAAAAAGTAACTAAAACAATTTTTAGATGGGGTGCACTGTTGCCCAAATTACTCTTGACGTCTGACTCTCTCTTTTTCGCACACTATTTCTTCAAAAATAAAATTTCAAAAAAGTAACTAAAAAAATTTTTAGATGAGGTGCGTTGATGCCCAAATTACTCTCGTCGTCTGATTCTCTCTTTTTAGTACACTATTTTTTCAAAAAATAAATTCTTCAAAAAAGGAAACTAAAACAATTTTTAGATGGGGTGCATTGATGCTTAAATTACTCTCGTCGTCTGACTCTCTCTTTTTTTAGCACAATATTTTCAAAAAATAAAGTATTCAAATAAGTACCTAAAACAATTTTTAGATGGGGTGCGTTGATGCTTAAATTACTTTCGTCGTCTGATTCTCTCTTTTTAGTACACTATTTTTTCAAAAAATAAATTCTTCAAAAAAGGAAACTAAAACAATTTTTAGATGGGGTGCATTGATGCTTAAATTACTCTCGTCGTTTGACACTCTCTTTTTAGCACACTATTTCTTCAAAAAATAAAATGTTCAAAAAAGCAAAACAAAACAATTTTTAGATGGGGTGCGTTAATGCCCAAATTACTCTCGTCGTCTGATTCTCTCTTTTTAGTACACTATTTCTTCAAAAAATAAAATGTTCAAAAAAGTAACTAAAACAATTTTTAGATGGGGTGCGTTATGTCCAAATTACTCTCGTCGTCTTGACTCTCTCTTTTTAGGACACTATTTCTTCAAAAATAAAAATTTCAGAAATTAAACTAAAACAATTTTTAGATGGGGTGCGTTGATGTCCAAATTCTCTCGTCGTCTGACTCTCTCTGTTATGCACACTATTTCTTCAAAAATAAATTTTCAGAAAATAAACTAAACAATTTTTAGATGGGGGTGGCGTTAATGTCCAAATTACTAGCGTCGTCTGACTCTCTCTTTTTTACACATATTCTTCAAAAAATAAAATTTCAAAAAATAACTAAAACAATTTTAGATGGGGTGCGTTATGTCCAAATTACTCTCGTCGTCTGACTCTCCTCTTTTAGCACACTATTTCTTCAAAAAATAAAATTTTCAGAAACCAACTTAAAACAATTTTTAGATGGGGTGCGTTCATGTCCAAATTACTCTCGTCGTCTGACTCTCTCTTTTTAGCAAACTATTTCTTCAAAAAATAAAATTTTCAAAAAAGCACTAAAACAATTTTTATATGGGGTGCGTTGATGTCCAAATTACTCTCGTCGTCTGACTCTCTCTTTTTAGCACACTATTTTTTCAAAAAATAAAATTTCAAAAAAGTAACTAAAACAATTTTTAGATGGGGTTCACTGTTGCCCAAATTACTCTCGTCGTCTGACTCTCTCTTTTTAGCAAACTATTTCTTCAAAAAATAAAATTTTCAAAAAAGCACTAAAACAATTTTTATATGGGGTGCGTTGATGTCCAAATTACTCTCGTCGTCTGACTCTCTCTTTTTAGCACACTATTTCTTAAAAAAAAAAAGGTACAAAAAAGCAAAACAAAACAATTTTTAGATGGGGTGCGTTAATGCCCAAATTACTCTCGTCGTCTGATTCTCTCTTTTTAGTACACTATTTCTTCAAAAATAAAATTTCAAAAAGTAACTAAAACAATTTTTAGATGGGGTGCGTTGATGCTTAAATTACTTTCATCGTCTGACTCTCTCTTTTAGTACAGAGCCAAGCCTAAGCGCGTCACTATTGACTATCATTATTTTGTTGAAGTTCAACATAACAAAAAATGCATGTACCAATTAGATTCTGCGCTATTTTAGCATTGTAAACAATTTAAATTAGGGTATTCAAAAAAAATTTTTTTATCATAAATAATGAAAGGTTTATTTAATTATAGTCTAATTGAAAAAAAATGATTCTGACATAGACACTACTTTTGTCAATGGCAAATAAAAGAATACCTTAGGCATTCCCACAAAATTTTTGTTGTTTGGAAAAGTTATTTTAATTAATATATGCTGGCCGGATTATTTGAATACTATGATTATTTGAATAATCCTAGTATTACATTTAAACTTATTCAAATACTTTGATGAGTTTAAAGGTTTGATTAAAAAATATTTTTATCTGTTTACTAGTGAAATTTAAAATTCCATTTTTCATTGTTATATATTTTTTGGAAAAAAGAGGATTACTAATCGATTTTCTGAAATTAATCAAATAATACTAAGTCCCCGTGTTATTTGACTAGGAAAATTCGAATAATCCTAATGTATAACACCATTAAGCATAATGAGAAAAAATTGAATGCAAAAACATTTTGCATTTTAAAAATTTTCGTATTTTCAAAACTTACAATACGATGGCATCATCCGTTGATCCGGTAAAAATTATTAATTTAAAAATAATTTAAATTTCATTAAGCTTTACGATCTTTACATGAGCAAAGGCTTGGTTCCCAGAGAAATTGCTTCATTCGGAATCATTGCTATTATTTGTTGTGTCGGAATTGGTCTAAACTCGAGTCTCGTCTATATGACCATCAAAACAAAGTAAAAATAATTTGACATTGGTCAAACCTATTTGAGTTTGCGCCCTAAACTCGGTAGTGAACCGAGTTAAAAACTGTTTAATTTGGCCAATGACATTAAAAATTAAATATATTTCTATTGAAAGTCGTAACTCGATCAGTGCTCATAATGCAAAAAGAGTTAACCTTTATTCGATCAGATCACTCCATTCGCCTTGCAAAATTCTGATCGCGTTGTATGCATTTTTTGCCTCATTTCTCCTTTTTGGAAATTGCGTCAAATTTGTAATTTTTGTGTTTGGAATTAATTACATCACACTGCAGACGTGCTTTTATATACAAATTGTTCCCCTAATTGGCTCAGCAATTACTGTGACGCTTCAATTATGCATTGGGCTCGACCGTCTGATCGGAGTTATCTTTCCATTCTGGTAATCAATTTTTTTTGATTTTTATTAATTAAGATAGATCATTTGTCATAACTAAGGCTGTTGGTTTCAAACCGAACCGAACCGAGACCGAAAACCGGTATTTTTTCGGTTCGGTTATCGGTTCGGTTAACCGAAAGCTTCGGTTCGGTTTTCGGTTACCGCTTCGGTTAACCGAAATCTTCGGTTCGGTTATCGGTTTCGGTTTCGGCTAACCGAAATCTTCGGTTCGGTTCTAATAAACGACAAGAAACATGGAATTATGGGACCATTTTCTTAACAAAATTCACAGCATTTAATTAATATTTTGGCTTCAAATATGAGTCAAAAATTCAAAATTTTCTCGGCGGCGCCTACCGGCACCGCCGACCCCCCCCCCCCTCCCCTAATTTATAGTAGAAGCAGAAATCGCAAAAAAATTTGCATTTTTGAAAATTGCTTAACAAAAATGGAGTAAAAACGCAAAATGCACTCTTAAAAATCGAACATTTTTTTGGAAAAATTGCTTTAAAAAATGCTATAAAAGGGAAAAACGCACCCCTAAAAAATTGTCTGGGAAATGGAGTTTTCAACCATTGGGGTCTGAAAACCGAAATTTTCGGTTCGGTTTCGGTTAACCGAAAGGTTCGGTTCGGTTTTCGGTTATCGGTTCGGTTAACCGAAAGCTTCGGTTCGGTTATCGGTTTCGGTTTCGGTTAACCGAAAATTTTTTCAAACCGACAGCCTTAGTCATAACAATTGTAAAATATTATTTAATATGTCATAAATCATAAAATAAGAAATTCCAATAAATGTTAATAATAATACATTTTTATATTATTGTACAGTTTCACATTTTTTTTCTAATGACACATCTCCGTTTTTCAGGTATAAAGCGAATGGAAAAAATGTCATTTTTAAATTTAACATTGGCATTTGTACCATTAGAGCGATATTAAGTGGGTTCAACATCTACATTGGAAGCTCCGCGCATTGGAAAAAGCTAAGAATTTTTGTAAAAATTAATTGTTTTTTAAAAAAACGTTTTAGACCGGTGATGTGCGCACTTGGTGATCCCGCCAATCAACCCGAAAATTATTATTTCACTAATATTATCGCCTTAGTTACATATTGCAGCGAATTTTTATGTTACACACTGGTTTTGCTGATTATTTGGCGCCGAAAATCAACGAGTTTTATATCTTTGTTCAACAAATATTTTTAACTTTTGCATTTAGTTCCGGAAAATATGAAAAAGTTAACAATTTCGCTGAGTGTTCTGATGTCGATTGGTCTGATATGCTTTATCTTGGTTGGCTATTTTTTCATTCACAGTATTTTTAAATAATTCCCTTTTTTAAGAATATTTTTTTCGCAAAAGCCATAATGCCTTTGCTCAATTTGGACGCATTTACAATTGAATATTTTGTTTCGCCAATAAGTCTTGTTTTGCAATCGATGGCATACGGAAGCAGCGCACCGGTTCTCTACTTTTGCAAGTAAATATTATTTTCTAAATATTATTATAAAAGGGTAATATTGGATTAAAATTAATTTTTAGTGGACAATATCGCAGAGCATTTCGCACACAATTAAGCCATCAAGAACAACAAGTTTCAGCTGTCCAATATTTGAACAATTAAATTTACATACACCTCATTTTAATATTTAAAACCAATTTATATGGCTTAATAAAAAATGCTTCTTAAAACTGGTTTTGTTTTGAATGCACTAAAATGCCAAAGAAAAATGAGAAAAGTTCAATACAACAACCAATTAAATAAATGAAACGCACATTCTTTCAAAATAATTGAATCGATTTTGAAATAATTCAAGATGTTCGAGTTAAAGCGTCTTTAAAAAAGTTGGGGTGATCTGGGAATTGAACCCAGGACCTCTCGCACCCGAAGCGAGAATCATACCACTAGACCAATCACCCACAAATTTTGCATTTAAATACTGTGCTTTCAATTCGAAATCATGACTAATTTTTGTTTTGCAAAGCATTTAATCGATCAATCACTTAAAAAATAAAAATTGACTAAAAAATTAAACGCCGCTGATCAATTGTTGTGCAAAGTTCAAAAGTTGCGCCCTGATCTGCTCTTCAAAAAAACTGCTGGACAAACTCCCCTTCTTTTCGTTGTTCGGACAAATTTGTAAATTTTAAATTGAATTTTACGAATGTCGAAAATTCTGTTTTTATACAAAAATAAAAATGTTTTTAAATTAATTTATACTTTCTTACACCACTACAATATTGCGTTTTTCGGACTCTAGTAATAGTGACACATTAAACACTAGCTTTTAAAATTTATGTATTTTTCTCTAGCCTCCGGAAGGAATTTTTTTAAATTTAGGTGAACTTTTAACTATATATGTGTTTTTGATCCAATTTATACTAGGGAATGTTATTAAAAATTCTCATTATAAGTTTTAAAACCTAAATATCCAATTTATCAAATATTTATTTTATTTATTAAATTACTACAATATTATTGTCAATGTTTAATATTAAAAATTCTGAATTGACAAGCGTTTTCAAGCCGCGCAATATTGTTTTAAATCCTTAAGGGCTGTTTAATCGCCATCTGAATGAATAAAAAAATGGTTAAAACTAATTGTTTTCAAAATTCTTTTAGAAATACCAATTGAACAAGCGCAAGATTAATTTCAAAAAAGGATACAAGCAAATTTGAATGCATTTTTTTCCACTTACTTAATATATAAATTTTGATGACGTTTGCGGTGCCGATAGACACCGATATAAGTAATGTTTAAAGAAATTAATCCATTTTGCTTTTAATTAGTTTTCGATTTATTATTGCTTCGAGTGGCAAAATTTTGGCAATTACTAGTTATGCTATTAAACAAAAAACCATTTTTTGGCCTCATTCAATATCAGACTATAATTTTAACTAAAGTTTGAACGCCATAAACTTTCAAAGCAACAATTAGCACAGCTTCATCATTATGCCGCCAAAAATTTCAAATTATTGGCGCTTAATCGCAATGCAAAAGTTTGCATAGCTTAAAAGATTGAAAAAAAAATTTGTTGACAATAATTTAAACAAAATGATGTTTGCCCTTTGCTTGAATAAAAAGGCTGAGCTGAATAGCAATTTTCATTATTTGGATTTTTTATTTCAAACAATTAAAGAATGTGCGCTTTGATTTATGCCGTTTTACCCCTGCTTCTCGTGCTGATCGCCGATCATTCTAAGATCGGCGCTGTCACAGCCCCTCCCTATGGCCCATTGGCTGTCAATGGAAAATTCCTTGTCCAAAAGAGTACAAAAAAGACGGTGAAATTGCACGGACTCTCACTGTATTGGAGCCAGTGGCAACCGCGCTTTTGGGTGGCAGAAACGGTCAATGTATGTACATTAAATAAATAATATAAAAAAAAAAATTTAAATTTTGTAAAATCCATAAAATAAATTATTGAAGATATTTAGAACAAGTTTTAAATAAAAATAGATACCAATTTTAAAATGTGCAAACTCACGTGTAATATAATTTCTGTAAACAATTTAGAACAAGTTTTTTAAAATAAAAATAGATAAAATTTTGTAATTTGACGACAATTTAGGGTTAAAATTTTTAAAAATTTTTTTCTTCTTTGAAATGGGTTTTATTTTTATTTTTACTGTGGGGGGTTTAAGGGGTTTGGTTTTAAGAAACGCCGTTTTTCAATAATAAATATTTAATTATTCAAATTTAAAATTATAGCGAATTAAATGCGGCTGTAACAGCAATGTTGTGCGTGCCGCAATGGGCACTCAGGTGAGAAGAAAAATTGAAAATGTCTAAATGTTGTAATAAGATTTTTAAATAAAAATATTTAAAGAGAAGCTTCGGAGGATATGTTGCCAATCCGGCCGCGGAATATGCCAAAATGAAGACAATCATCGAAGCAGCGTTGGACCAGGGCATTTATGTTATCGTTGATTGGCACACCGGGGACGATTTGGCCACCGATGAAATCAATTATGCTGTGAGAAGAAACTGTTTTTAATAACAAAAAATATATATTCATTTAATTATTAAATTTTTTAGAAAGAATTCTTCACAAAAATTGCTCAAACTTATGGCAAACATCCGCACATTATCTACGAAATTTGGAATGAGCCCCTCAAACAGACTACTACATGGGAAGCTGTGATTAAACCATACTCAAAAACGGTAACAGATAAATGTTTTTTATTACAAATCACATAATTTTAATTTTAATGATTATATTTTTTTATTATTTTAGAGTTAAAAAAGTATATTTATTATTATTATTATTATTATTATTATCAGATGGTCGAATTGATTCGAAAATATGACAAGAACAACGTGATCATTGTTGGCACACCAAACTGGGACCAGGACGTGGATATTGTGGCCAAAAGTCCGCTGACCGGCTATTCAAACATTGCATACACATTGCACTTTTACGCCGGCCAGCACAATGAATGGCTTCGAACTCGGACAAAAACGGCATACAATTTAGGTGTCAAACAAAAAGAATTATTAACAATTTACACATCAAATTCCATGAAGGCCTGCCAATGTTCGTGACGGAGTATGGCATCTATTCGGAGCCCAAAAATGAGGCAAACAATCTCAAAGAGTTGGCACTTTGGTACAAATTGTTGGACAGTCTGAGTATGTCCTATGCCGCTTGGCAAGTGACTGACATTAACGAGCAGCATGCAATGTTTACCCCTGGTGTGACAATCAACAACATTTGCAACCCAGCCTACTTGACCACCTATGGGAAGTACATTTACGACAAGCTGAAGTCTCAAAACAACGGTTAGTTTAGTTAGTGTCAAGGGATAAAAAATTTTTTTGAATAATATTAATACTAATTTTTTATTCATTTTATATATTTTTTTTTAAAGTTAAAATGCATTTTGGTAATTTCAGGAGTAAGTTGCCGCGGTTGAATAGCGTTTGATTGTAGAACGAACGAGCAAGATTGTTAACAAAGATGCATAACTTTAATAAAAATTTAACCTAAACTAGTGACTTATTATTTGAACAATTACTGTTAAACCATGAAAGGTGAATAAATCAAAGCTTAGAAGAAGTCAACTGATAAAATTGCAGCATTCATTGGAGAAGATGTTAGTGGAAGTTGAAAATTTGAATTATTCAAATCTGATTGAGTTAAAATCGCACAAAAATGACAATTTTGGTTGTCAGCGGACGGTTTCTGCACCTCCAAACCAAACCAAAATTAATTAAATTTATACCAAAATTAATTAGTTAGTTGTTTCATTCGGACTCACCCAACCGCTAATTAAGCTTATTTTTCTTTATAAAAACCTCGCAAAACAAATTGACTGACGAAATCTATCATTTCCCCCTTATTGTTTTGCATTGGCTCTTTATCTGCCTGAGCCTTTTTCCTTTCGGCATTTTTATTTTTTGTCATTTTTCCCAATTGGCTTTTTCGCTCTTTTTTCTCTTTTCTCTTTTGTCGCTTTTTCTATTGGCATTTCACGTATTATGTCATTTTCCATTTGACACTTTGTCCCTTTTGGCTATTTGCCCTTTCGGAATTTTGTCCTTTTTGATATTTCGTTTTTTCGTATTTCCTTTTTGCAATTTTTCCTTTGTCCTTTTTGGCATTTCCCCGTTTTAGCATTTTCCTTTTTGACCTTTTTCTATTTGTAATATTATAATTTATTAATGAATAAATTCATTCATCCAACGCACATGTTATTGATCAAATGACAAAGATGATGAGTAAAACATATATTTTAAATATCTTCAATTCATTTTTACGTGAATAGAATGGAATAATATAAAATTTTTGGCAAATTTAATAAAAAAAAATCATTTTATAAAATTTGGATTTTTTCACCGTTTTGCGTTTTTCTTTATGGTGTTTATCCTTCTTGTTGGGCCTTTTAATTGCCAGTTTTCCTTTTCACTTTTGAAAATATTATTTATAAAATCGTATATTTAAAGGCACGAAAAAATGATTGTCAAAAATATATTTATTTTAACGTTTATATTTGTCGTAAGTGTTCTAGCGTCTGGCACATCACAGCTAATCAAACGCTTTTCAAAATACAATGCAAAAGATATCGAAAAATACCATTTGGCACAGGTAAAATGCGCTAACTTTTTAATTTAATATTTAAAAAATATTGTCCAAAAATTTGAATTGGTTTTTCATTTTGGAAATAGTTTATGGCCAATAGTTGGCATTTTATAATTGGACTGAAAAAGTTTAATAATTTAGATCAAGCCGGCGGGAAAATACAAAGTGATTGTTTGGCATAAAATAATCGACGAGAAAAATGGACAAATTTACGATAAAATATTCGTTCCGAGTTCAAAGAGTTCAGCAACAAAAAAAGTTTTTAAGTACGACCAAAAGAATTTCAATAATTATGCCCAATATTTTGAACATTTTCACAATGTCGAAACTAATGAAATTGGTCAATTTCTGATAGAGAAAAATGGTCGAGTTGATGAAAAAGCATTGGCTAACGGCTATTACAATTTCACAATAACGCCAATGAAAGGAACGGTATTTTTTTTAATTTAACAATATTCTATAATATATGTCGGCGAATTATTTGAATTCGGGTTGGCACCTCGTCCCCGACCCCGCAAATTTAGGCCATTTTTCGGGGATTTTCCCGATTCCGTCCACGAGACTTCTACCCCAAACCCCATCCCTGATTCGGGGCTGACATACCCTCCTAAAAATGGCATCATCAAGCGACAAAATTTATTTTTGCCGAGGACAAGACTGTGGATTCCCCGAAGGCGTCGTCAGACCCTCCCATTGTATATTAGAAATTTATACCGCAATGTGGCTTAATATTATTTTCACTTTGATTATGGCTACAGTAAACCCAGCTTAATAAGTGATCTATAATATCACCAAATATTGTGTATGCCACCTGCGAATATAGGTTATGCAATAACTCAATTCATTGGTGAAGCCCATAAAGACCTCGGCCTTTTTGGAATTGATTAATAAAAAAATTTGAGTCTAAAATTTTGAAAAGACCCCAAACCCCTACCCCGACCGATTGGGCAACCCCGACCCGACAGTCCCACCCCCGAAAAATCCAGACCCCGCAATTCTCAACACCGACGTCGAAGTGCCAACTCTAATTTGAATATTAGGATTATTCGAATTTTCCTAAATTTGAAAATATTCAGCTAATACGAGAAGTTTATAATATCTTCACAAAATTGAATTATAGTAATCAAATTATATTAGTAAAATTTGAAATCTTATTTTTTTCAAGAAAAATAATGCTTTGAGAAAAATGGATTTTTTTAATTTTACTAGGAAAATTCGAATAATCCTAATATTCAAATAATACGCCGACATTTATACATTACATTCCTATGTTGCAACAAACTCCTTCATGAGTCATAATTTTGGCATATTTTGATTCAATAAGGCCTATAAGAAACTAAAAAATTGAATTAATAAGGTCCAAATATATTTTTAATTTGTTTTATTCATAGCATTTAATGCAAAAGACCGAATACGAGCAAGCATTTGAATGGCAGAAAATTTACGCACAAAATATTCAAAAACCGGTGGATTCCTTGTGCAATTTTAACGCAAAAACGCGATGCATAATCAATTATTTTGAAACTTTTGATGAGCGATTATCTTGTCTTACAAATTTAATGTTTATTTGGATTACGGAAAAGTTCTATGGCATCATGCCGGAAAGAGTGGGCTCTTTTATTCTTTAAAAAAAGGGTTGACATCGGTCGGGAAACGCATACCTCCAAATACCCCCGCTTTTTTGACGTCGGATACCCTTTTAATTATTTAACAATAACTAATTCCCGAATACGGGTTCGGTGTAATCAGAACCGGTATTATTGGCTAACCCTACAAAAATGATTATAATAATTTTCATATCAATTAATATTTTTTAAAATTATTCACTAGTAATATCGTCACAAAAGGCTGATTTAACTATATTTAAATTTTTAGATCAATTTCTTCCTGATCGCAATTTTTCATGATGTCATTCATGAAGCTAAAAAGAAAAGTGAGATTCCTGAGAAAATGACATCAGATGATGCCACGATTCTCGGCATTATTTGGACTTATCTTGCTACATCTATTAAATTGGAGAGATTCTTGCCGCAAATTCGAATGGTCGATGATCAGATGCTGGGATTGATCAACGAATTTTGTCAAATTAACAAGACATTTCTGCTTGAGCACGACGCTTTGAAAAACAAATTGAAGGTTCTATGTATATAAATTAATTTAAAATAACATTAATCAAATTTCTATTACTGTAGACTTTGATTTTCGTAAAAATGCTTTTGTTTGATTACACAGTACTAAAACTCGCCGGTGACGTCAATTAGCGCCGCCATCATTAAGCCAAAGTCTCCAACACTAAATTTTTTTAATCGCCTCCAAATTTACCCTTTAAATTAAATTATATAAGTTTATAAAAATTTGACAATATGTGCATAAATATTTTATGCTTATTTTGCTACTGTGACGGTGCTAACAGATGAAGTACAAACATTTTCTTCAGAGAAAATACAATTACAATTCATTTTGCGAACAATGGCCATCCAAACGTGAGGAATTAGCGCAATTTAACAATAAATCAGCAGTTTTGAACGCTTTCCATAGCTGGATTTACTCCAAAAATTCAATATTTCAATCAATTCTTAAAAAACATGGAAACTCATCGTTAAATTCTGTTGACAATGTTACACAAAAAATTATAACTTTTTGGCTTTCAATGTTCTCATGGTGGTTTAACCTTTATGTGACTTCGCCATGGCTTCAGCTTGACATCGAATTATTCCATCAAATTGGTAAATTATATTTGTTTAAATAAAATGAACAACAACAAAAAAAAACATTTTCAGGAAAATTATTTGTTGATGCAAAAAGCAAACAAATGCTTACCTTAAAGAAAATCGGTAGCTTTCTGACTTTGCTGGATCGAATTTGTTCGGATGTTTATTCTGATTCTTGCAATTTTTATGCCAATAATGAAGAACGGCATCACCACATTGTGAATCTTTGGAAGGAACAATTATGTGACAGTGGCCACAAATTCAAGGTACAGAAAATATTCATTTGAATAATGGACACAGTAGTTTACAGTAAATAAGTAAGTACCATATTATTATAGCACGACGTGCCATCAATTAGGCGAACGTTTTCCAATCTGATCAAGGGTGCCAAAGAGAATGAGGAGGTGCCTTTTGCTCGCACCAGTAGTAACCGTTTGAACTAGAGATCGGACCGATCGAGATTCTCGATCGAAATCTCGGTAAATCTCGACGAGATTTTTTCGAGATTCTCGATCGAAATCTCGATCGAAAAATTTTGGCTCGACCGAGATTTTTCGAGATTCGAGATTTTTCGAGATTCTCGATCGAAGAATCTCGATCGAAAAAAAATTGATCTGTTTTTTTTCAAGTTATAGTCAAAAATTTTCACTGATAACTTCCAAAATTTAAGAAGTGTTGGCCGAATTTCGTTAATTTTGAAGCAATTTTCTTAACAAACATTGCTAAAATCTTCAAAAAAAATTTCCGGCGTCGCCTATCAGCACCGCCGACTCCTCCCATTCCTAAAAAGCTTCTAAAAACACCACCATTTTTGTCAAACATGACGAGACCTCCATCAAATTTTTTTTTCCAGAAATTACATAATTTCCTTTCACTTTCGAGCTCTTTAAAGACGATTAACGGATTTAAAAATGCTTGCCTAGTGAAGACACTGCTGAAATTTTTATTAAAAAAATGCTGAAATTTGCTGAGATTTTTATTAAAAAAATTTTTATGAACAGATTTTCTTCAACCCCAACCCACGACCCCGACAATTTGGTCGTCCCCGACCTCCGACATTTTGAGGGATGGGGGCGCGAACATGAAAAATGCAAACAATTTCTGAGTTTTGAAAATTCTCGAAAAATATCGTTAAATTTTTCGAGATTCGAGATTTATCGAGATTCTCGATCGAAATCTCGATCGATCCCTAAGTCCGTTCTCTAGTTTGAACTAAAGTCCGTCAACCAACGTTCATATTAGCGATATTCTTCTTTATTAATCTGGATTACAATTTCGGTTTTGTGTCACGCCTATTGTCATTTTATCGGTTCTATTTTTTTTGTAACTTGTATTATTTTTTTAAAGCAGTTTATTGTTATCGACATTGCATAAATGGCTCATTTTTCCATTAAAAATCATGTGCCGCAACGCATTGAGAATACATTTTTAAAATATGTGCAATTTTAAATTTAATTTGTGTTCAAGAAAATCTAAGGCATAGGTATTTTACACAATTCGGTCATCAAAACAACAAGTTAGAACTGTACATTATTTTGAACAATTAAATTTACACATAATTTAAATATTTAAAAGCAATTATCTGGCTTAATAAAAATTGCTTCTTAAAACTGGGTTTGTTTCGAATGCACTAAAATGCCAAAGAAAAATGATAAAAGTTCAATATCAACAACTAATAAGGTTTTTCTTTATTGAAATGTTTTTGAATTTTGTTAGAAAAAATACATTAAATTGGAATTTTATTAAAAACCAATCAAATAAATGAATCGCACATTCTTTCAAAATAATTGATCGATTTTTGAAAGAATTCAAGATGTTCGAGTTAAAGCGTCTTTAAAAAAGTTGGGGTGATCTGGGAATTGAACCCAGGACCTCTCGCACCCGAAGCGAGAATCATACCACTAGACCAATCACCCATAAATTTTAGCATTTAAATACTGTGCTTTCAATTCGAATTATGACTAATGGCCGTTTTGTTTCGCAAAGCATTTTAATCGATCAATCACTTAAAAAATAAAATTGACTAAAAAATTAACCGCCGCTGATCAATTGGTGTGCAAGGTTCAAAAGTTGCGCGCCCTGATCTACTCTAAAAAACTGATGGGACCAAAGTGATCAAAAAGTTATTTTAATTGTGCTGGAGCACTTAAATTTTAAATATATTGACAATGAGTAAGATAATTTTTAAAAAACTAAATTAATTAACGAGATCAAAGCCGGACAATTTTGCAAATTTTAAATTGAATTTTACGAATGTAGAAAATTTGTGTTTTTTTAAATAAAAATAAAATCTTTTTGATCCAATTTTAAATATATTGACAATGAGTAAGATAATTTTAAAAAAAGCTAAATTAATTTAACGAGAGGGCCGGACTTTGAATTAAATAAATTTATTGCAAAAGTAATTTTATTTTATTCTGACTCACCCAACCGCTAATTAAGTTTGCTTCCCTATTTGATATTTTTACGTTTTTCTTTTCTCTCATGGGCCCACAATTTGGGAATTTTCTTTTTTTTTTAAATTTCTTTTGCCCCTTTTTTCTAGCCATTTTTCCGCTTTGGCTCTTTTCTCCCATTTTTTTTGCATTATTATTCATGAATAAAATCATCCAACGCATAATTTCTTATTGACAAAATAAATGTAAAAAAATTATATTTCAAATATATTCAATTGATTTTTACGCGAATAGGAAAGGGATAATAAAAATATTGGGCAAAATTTAACAAAAATGATTTTATAAATAAGGAGGAATCCTCGATTTTTAGCACTCGTTCCTTCTGTCACTTTTCCTTTTCTTCAATTTATTCACTATGTGCTTTTGTTCGGGATTTTTAGGCATTTGGCATTTTCCCGTTTTGGCATTTTCCCTTTTTGCTTTTTATCTTACGGGTCCACCAATATTCGCTTTTTCCTATTTGGGATTTTCCCGTTTTGGCATTTTCCCTTTTTGCTCTTTGCTCTTATGGGTTCACATTTGGCCTTTTTCCCTTTTTTTAAATTTCTTTTTGTCGCTTTTTCCTATGGCATTTTTACCTTGATTTTTTTCCAACTTTTTCTCTTTTGGGATTTCCCATTTGCCATTTTCTTTTGGATCCTTGGGGTTTCGTCTTTTTTTTGCGTCCTTTTGGGGTTTACTCTTCTTGTTGGGCCCTTTAATTGCCATTTTTCCTTTTCACTTTTTAAAATATTATTTATAAACTCGTATATTTAAAGGCACGAAAAAATGATTGTCAAAAATATATTTATTTTAACGATTATATTTGTCGTAAGTGTTCTAGCGTCTGGCACATCACAGCTAATCAAACCATTTTCAAAAGACGATGAAAAAGATATCGGAAAATACCATTTGGCACAGGTAAAATGGCGCTAAATTTTAATTTAATATTTAGAAAATATTGTCAAATAATTTGAATTGATTTTTAATCATTTTTAAATAGTTTATGATTGTCTATAGTCGTGATTTTGTAATTAGTTCATAAAACTATAATTAGTTATTAGGGAATAATTTAGATCAACCCGGCGGGAAAATACAAAGTGATTGTTTGGCATAAAATTATCGACGAGAAAAATGGACAAATTTACGATAAAATATTCGTTCCGAGTTCAAAGAGTTCTGCCACAAAAAAAGTTTTGAAATATGACCAAAACAATTTCAATGATTATGCGCAATATTTTGAACACTTTCACAATGTCGAAACTGACGAAATGGGCCAATTTCTGATAGAGAAAAATGGTCGAGTTGATGAAAAAACATTGGCTAACGGCTGTTACAATTTCACCATAACGCCGATGAAAGGAACGGTATTTTTTTAAATTTAATAATATTCTATAATATATGTCGGCGAATTAATTGTCCTATTTGAAAATATTCAAAAAATACGAGGAGCTATTATTTTGCTATCTTCGCACAATGAATTTTAGTAATCGAATTATATGAAATCCTCTTTCTTTCAAGAAAAATTTTAGTTTGAGAAATGGAATTTTTAAATTTTACTAGGAAAATTCGAAAAATCCTAATATTCAAACTAGTGTGAATCGATGGGGGAATGTTGATGGGAAAAAGCGCTTCGCGCTCAAGGACTTCGTTGCTAGCAAATGCAAGTGATTTCGTGCATTTTAGATGGTTTTTTGGATATTTTTAAATTTGGCCAGAAAATTGAGCCCAAAATCTGGTCTATTTTGGTTTTTCAGAACACCAAATTCTGGTGCATTCTGGATTTCCAGAACCTCAAGTAATAAATACTAAATTTGTTACGGTTGGTCGCCGGCAGAACACAATATTTACATTTAAAATCTCCATTTTTGGTAATTTTAAACCGTTCAAAAACCGGTTTAAAGGCGAAGCAACAAAAAAATTTTGATTGTTCTATCGGTTTCAGCACCTAAGAAACCCTATAAAAGTGGTTTTGATTGATTTCGAGTCTGGGAGTTATGATCCATATTTACCAAAAAAAAATATTCCGTTTTATTTTCTAATCGAATTTCTTGCATTCCAATTCGGACCTATTCACAAGACGATTTTTATTTACATATTTATTTTTAAATAAGTTGCTCGTAGTGTTTAAATATTTTTTATTTGGGGTTGAATTTAAATTGCACATTAAAATGACCGGATTTTTAAATATGCTCGAATCGGTAACTCGGGCTGCCCGATTTGAATTTTGCACAATTTCATATTTTAGCTCTAAAATTTAATAAACCCCGATCCCGGTCCCCTTACTTAAAAATTGAGAGTAAAATATATATTAACGATTCAAAATAGCTAAAATTTCGAGTTAAAGCCTTTAATTAATTTCATGAAGGACATGCTTTGTTACAAGTGCAAAAAGCAAAAAGCGTACTTCAATTTTAGCTACTGCTCCGGTTTAAGCACAAGATGGCATCATGGCCGCTCTTACTTTTACCAAATCCAGCTGCTCAACACAACACCTAAATTGCACAAGGATTTATTAGTGTTGCCCAAACATTTCGGAAAATGGCATTCAAAATCTCAAAAAACCAACTTTTTAAGATCAATAAACAAAAATGTGTACCTATTTTTATAAAATTCTCGCAATTTTTCTCTTTTTTGGACCAAAAAGCGTTTTATTAGGACAATTTTGAAGAGAGTTATGTTAACTTCTGGTGCATTCTGCATTTCCAGAACATTAAATAACAAATTCTGGTGCATGCTGATTTTCCGTAAACTTAATTCTGGTTCATATTGTCTTTCCCGAAAACCTAATTCTGATCCGAGGATTTCCAGAACATCAAATAACATTCTGGTTCGTGCTGGCTTTCCGGAAACCTAATTCTGGTCTATATTGGTATTCCGAAACACCAAATTCTGGTCTATATTGGTATTCCGAAACACCAAATTCTGGTCTATATTGGTATTCCGAAACACCAAATTCTGGTCATATTGGTTTTCCGGAACACCAAATTCTGGTCCTGTTGACTTTCCGGACCAGCAAATTCTGGTGCATTCTGGATTTCCAGAAGTACAAATTCTGGTGTATGTTGATTTTCCGGAACATCAAAATTGCATGTGTTTTCGACACATTTGACTTGTTTTTGTTTGTGTTTCCCACTCATTTGACTTGTTTTGTGTTTTTAGAAGTGTCAAATTGCTGAATTGTTTGTGTTTTCAACACATTTGATGTTTTTGTTTACGTTTCCCACTCATATGACTTATTTTGTGTTTGTGTTTTGGGATTAAATGACTGAATATTTGTGTTTCTCACACATTTGACTTGTTTTGGGTTTGTGCTTTGGGATTAAATGAGTGAATGTTTGTGTTTTCAACACATTTGACTTGTTTTGTGTGTGTATTTTGGGATTAAATGAGTGAATGTTTGTGTTTTCAACACATTTGACTTGTTTTGGGTTTGTGCTTTGGGATTAAATGAGTGAATGTTTGTGTTTTCAACACATTTGACTTGTTTTGTGTGTGTATTTTGGGATTAAATGAGTGAATGTTGTGTTTTCAACACATTTGTGTTGTTTTGTGCTTGGATTTTGGGATTAAATGACTGAATGTTTGTGTTTTCAACACATTTGTGTTGTTTTGTGCTTGGATTTTGGGATTAAATGACTGACTGTTTGTGTTTTCAACACATTTGACTTGTTTTGTGTTTGTGTTTTGGGATTAAATGACTGAATTCCGGGACAGCAAAATTCTGGTGAATTCTGGATTCATACTGTCTTACTGGAAAACCTTTTCAAACGCTTCTGATGCAAAACTCCAAAACCTGTTGCGCACATACAGTACACCATTCGATGAAGCGCACAAAGATCTACCAGAATGCAAAACATTGCTAAGAGCTGCGGGCAAACAAAAAAAAGTTAAAGACAAAAAACAAAATTTGTCCCTCCGACCCAGCAATTTTTGCCAATTTTTGCAGATCACAGTTTTGTCCTGATCAAAAAGTGATCGGTTGCGAACTTGTTACATTCCAACTTAAAATCCTCCCAGCCAGCGCTAAGCGATTAAAGCAAAAATAAAAAATTTCGTAACAGTAAGACTGCACTTTGTACCCGCAACTCGGCTTCTGGGCTTCACCTGGCCACCTGCGGTCCATGCGAACATTTTTCCCAAATGCGCGCCAAAAAGTTGCTTACCCAATGTGCGAGTGTCGGCGCGCCTCCGGCGCGCCGAAAGCTCAAAATTAGTTTTTAAGTACGAAACACAAGTTTATACTAAGATATATAGGAAGGAAAATAATACGCCGACCATAATATACATACATACCTTCGTCGCAACAAACTCCTTCATGTAAAGTACATAATTTAGGCATACTTTTGATTAAAAAAAGGCCTTTGCGGCTGGAAAGATTTGCTTAAACTAAAAAATTGAATTAATAAGGTCCAGAAATATTTATTTAAATTATGTAAATTCAAAATTTGCTTTTATTCATAGCATTTAATGCAAATGAGCAAATACGAGCAAGCATTTGAATGGCAGAAAATTTACGCACAAAATATTCAAAAACCGGTGGATTCCTTGTGCAATTTTAACGCAGAAAAGCGATGCATAATCAATTATTTTGAAACTTTTGATGAGCGAATATCTTGCCTTACAAATTTAATGTTTATTTGGCTTTCTCACAAGTTTTATGGTGCCATGCCGGAAAGAGTGAGTCTTTATTGTCATTAAAAAAGGAATGGCATCGGTCGGGCAACGCAACCCCCAAATACCCCGCTTTTTTGATGTCGGATACCCTTTAACCAATTCCCGAATACCTGTTTTGTGTAATCAGAATCGGTATTATTGTCTAACCCTACAAAAATGATTATAACAATTTTCATATCAATTACTATTTTTTAAAATTATTCACTAGTATATCGTCACAAAAGGCTGATTTAACTATATTTAAATTTTTAGATCAATTTCTTCCTGATCGCAATTTTTAATGATGTCATTCATGAAGCTAAAAAGAAAAGTGAGATTTCTGAGAAAATGACATCAGATGATGCCACAATTCTCGGCATTATTTGGACTTACCTTGCTGCAGCTATTGAATCAGAGAGATTATTGCCGCGAATTCGAATGGTCGATGATCAGATGGTGGAATTGATCAACGATTTCTGTAAAATTAACAAAATATTTCTGCTTGAGCACGACGATTTGAAAAACAAATTAAAGGTTTTATATGATAAGTTTATAAAAATTCCTATAGTTTTAATGCCTATTTTGCGATTGTTACGGTGCTTAAAGTTGATACGCAAACATTTTCTTTAGAGAAAATACAATTACAATTCATTTTGCGAACAATGGCCATCCAAACTTGAGGAATTAGCGCAATTTAACAATAAATCAGCAGTTTTGAACGCTTTCCATAGCTGGATTTACTCCAAAAATTCAATATTTCAATCAATTCTTAAAAAACATGGCAACTCATCGTTAAATTCTGTTGACAATGTTACACAAAAAATTATAACTTTTTGGCTTTCAATGTTCTCATGGTGGTTTAACATTTATGTGACTTCGCCATGGCTTCAGCTTGACATCGAATTATTCCATCAAATTGGTAAATTAAATTTGTTTAAATTAAAATGAACAACAACAAAAAAAAACATTTTCAGGAACATTATTTGTTGATGCAAAAAGCAAACAAATTCTTACCTCAACCAAAATCCGTGGTGGCATTCTGACTTTGCTGGATCGAATTTGTTCGGATGTCTGTTCTGATTCTTGCAATTTTTATGCCAATAATGAAGAACGGCATCATCACATTGTGAATCTTTGGAAGGAACAATTATGTGACAGTGGCCACAAATTCAAGGTACAGAAAATATTCATTTGAATAATGGACACAGTAATTTCCATATTATTATAGCACGACGTGCCATCAATTAGGCGAACGTTTTCCAATCTGATCAAGGGTGCCAAAGATAAGAAGAATGAGGTGGCGGCATTTGCCCGCACCAGTAGTAACCCGTTGAACTGAAGTCCATCAACCAACGATCATATTAGCGATTATTAATTTTATCGGTTCTATTTTCTTGATCGATATAGCATAAATGTTTCATTTGCATCAAAAAAGCATACTAAATAGTGCAATTGTTAATTTAATTTATATTCAAGCAAATCTAAGGCATAGGTTTTTTAATTTGTTTTTTCTTTACGGTTCCACGGTTCCGGTTCCAAAGCGGTTCCGGATTTTGCCGGTTCCGCGGTTCCGGTTCCAAAGCGGTTCCGGATTTTGGCGGTTCCGGGAACCGGTTCCAAAACCGGTTCCGATTTTTTTGCGGTTCCGCGGTTCCGGTTCCGGAACCGGTTCCCGGAACCGTTGGAACCGGCACCGGGAAAACACTGGTTTAAAATGAAAACAAAAATGAACCCCAACTTGTGCACATTCATTGCTTTCCGACGTTGGCCAACATATTTTTGAGGAGTGGGAGACGAGGATTAGATTTTTCGGTTATACGACCCCCTCCCCAAATTTGCTGGAAACATCATACCTATATGGGGGTTTTAAGGGTGCCGATCACGAATCTGACAATATTTTTAAGATCTGACAACATCAAAGATTTTGAAAATCTGAATATTTTTTACCATTAATACCCAAAACCGGTTTTATAGGGTTTCTTGGGTGATGAAAACGATGGAATAAGCAAAATTTTAGCGGGCTTGACCGTTAAACCGGTTTTTTGAAACAGTTCAAATTTTGAAAACCATAGCGGGACTTTTGGTCAAAAGTTCGTTAGGCTTAGGCCTAAGCGGCCCTGCGCTTAGGATTCGTTAGGCTTAGGTCGTCCAGAGCTTAGGGGTTCATCTCAGGGTGGTACCGAGGATTACCGTATTTTCTCTACATATTAGTAACCCCGGGGTTACTATTGTTCAAACCCCCCTCGAGGGGGGGGGGGTCACGTTTAGAGAGGGGGCTTCAAATGGAGAGGGGGTTACTATTTTTCAATGTATTTTTTTGAAAATTATTTACATAATTTGAAATTTTATACCGCTTATTTTGCGGTAGATTAACCAATCTCCCTGCAAAGATAGCAGTTTTGCTCTTGCTTTTACCATTCTCTGATGTTCTGAATATCTATTTTAAAGCATCGAAGTTGTTTGCTTAATTGAATGGGATTTGATGAAGTTGACGATTTCGAAATTTTCTCCGATTCTTCGTCACTTATTTTTTTTTAGTAAATGCTGAACTTTAACGTAAATAGTAATGGCAATAAAATTTTAAATTCGACTAGACCCGGGCCGTACCCAGAAAAATTTCCATCGATGTACGGACGTCCTGGCGTCGTGGGAACATCCCTCAGCCTCGTGACAGGCGCACTTTTTGACAAAGATTTAAATATTTTTTTAGGTGAGTCCACTCAAGTGAATCGGTGTCATGTGGTTTGTCTTTTTGCAAGTCGGTTGTTGTGTTGCGGGTTCGAATCCCGGGACTTACTTATTTTAAAAAACGAATTCCAAGAGCCATATTGTCTTGTTAATTTCCCGCAAAAGTTGAAAATTTTCAGAAAATATATCGTACTTAATTTTTACAACTCACGGCTTGGAAGAGGGAGGGGGTCACAATTAGAGAAGGGGCTTCAAATGGTGAGGGGGTTACTAATAAAGAAAATACGGTATGCCAACCTCATTTTTTCATTAGGACTCACCCCTTGCTCGGCATCCGTTTAAAAAATGCCTTTTACGCCGTCACCGCCCGTTGATCGGGATGCCATCACAATGCCCACAAGGTCGCTAAACAACATTTTGTACTGTGAAAATAAAATACCTCCCACCTGTCAGCTCGAAATATGTTTTGGTGCTACATTTTTGTTTAGATTAAGCTTTTATATGAAAATGAATGAAAAAAAGTCCGGCGGTTCCATCGGTGGATTTTAATGAAAATTGGTCTATTGTAAAACAAATTTGAGAAACATTCCAAAAAATCAAAAAAAGTTCAAGCCACGGCGCTTACAAAGCTAAATTTGAGAAACATTCCAAAAAATCAAAAAATGTTCAAAACCCATAAAGCCACGGCTTACAAAGCTGAGTTAAATTATTTGTTGTCGGTTAAATAAAGATTCTGCAAATGAGGCTACTTGTAACAAAAATAAAGCTTTTAATATTTTGATTTTGGGAGACTAGGTTGGATATAACACCGTTAAGCCAGGACTCTTATTGAAAATTTTGCATATTAAGAATTCTCTCCTTGTTTGCTGGAGATTTTTTTCCCCATAATAAGACTAGTTTTTTTACAGTTGAAAAGATAGAATTACTTAAAATTTTTATCAGGAAATATAAACAAAAATGCAATTATTTATTTTCCTTTTAAAACATTTCAGCGCTGCTCTGATGCCGTCTGCTCTTTGTGCAACGGTTCCATGCCCATGCATTTTCGTCAATAGAAGTTTGAGGATGCCTAAAAAATTTATTAATTTAAATTTACTTAATAAAAATTACACAAACGGCAGAACATCTTCATCAGGTGAATCAGAGTCAATATTGTTTGCGGGAACTAAAATAATTTAAATAAAGCAAATAAATTTGAGAATCGCATACCTTAATTATAATAATTATAATTAATTTACATTCATTTGCCACGTTTAATTTTGCTATGTTTTTAAAAATATTAATTTTTTTCCAAGCACAATTTACACGAAATATTTGGTTAAAGTTGATCTTTTAAAGATGCCATTTTATTTATTTTGCTATTTTTTAGATCGAATTATTTTAATTGTAATTATATTTACTTTTGTTTTTAACTTTTCTAATCCATAGATTAATAGTTCGTTTAGGAATGTTTAATTTTGCTGCAATATCCTCTCGAGAAAGGTGCGGGTTCTCTTTTATCATTTTCAAATATTTCTTAATAAACATTAATCGATCTAATTCGGTAAAACAATGGAATTCTAAATTTTTAAAATTAAATTTTAATTATAATTCGTTATTACTTGATATTCCAAATTCTTGTTTCCATCGCCATATTGTTGCCGTACTAACACCTATTTCTTTTGCTATTTTATATTCCGCGTCATAATTTGACCATTTCGCTTTTCCATTATTTCTGTTTTTGTTTTTTTCTAATTTCTTAAGAATTTTCAGCTTTTCTTCTTGTGAATAATGTTTGAAGTCTTAAAAAATAAACAATTTTAATTTTTGATAAATATAAATTAATATAATTTGTTGATCAATTGATTAAGAATGTAAGCTTGTTATTTTAAATTCTTATTTTATTTGTTAATTTTAATATGCATCAAAAAAGCTTACAATTTTTGCCAAATTTTATCTTCCAAGTATGAATTGTTTGCTTACGTACGCCTAATTCACGTGCAATTTCATCTTCTATTTCTGTTAGTTTTGTGAATTTATTTTTTCCAATGCGTTTTTCTTTTAAATTGTCAAATTTTTTAATAATTTTTTCGCGCTGATCATCAGACAGCCTTTTTGATTGATATTTGGACTTTTTAATGCCTAAATTATATTTCTATTCAAAGAATTTATCATTTTTCAATTTACATTCGAAAGTCTAATAGATTTATCATCAAAAAAATAATTTCATTTCTTTTTTAAATAAACTCACCAATTCCAAATTTAAGTTTCCAATTTATTATTGTACGCAAGCATACACCCAATTCCTTAGCAATTTTTTCCAATTTGCTTTTTGGTGTACTGCCAAATTCTTTTGCTAAGCATTCCTTTTTTTCCAAAAATGTTTTCAAAATTTGTTTCCTTTCGTAATCGGATATCACTCCTGTAAATAAAAAAAATTGGTTAACAACCTTTTTGATTGATAATTGGACTTTTTAATGCCTAAATTATCATTAATCGAAACCCTAAATAGCTTTTATTATCAAAAAAATTACTTTATGTTATTTTTGCTCAAAATGACAAAAATAAATAAACTCACCAATTCCAAATTGAAACTTCCAATGTTTGATTGTTCGCAAGCATGTACCCAATTCCCTAGCAATCTCTTCCAATTTGCTTTTTGGTGTACGGCCAAATTGTTTTGCTAAGCGTTCACTTTTTTCCAAGAATTTTTTCAAAATTATTTTCTTTTCGTAATCGGGTATTACTTCTGTAAATAAAATAAGGTTTTAATCTTTATCAAATTATAAAAATATAATTTAAAAATACATACTTTTTATTATTTTCTTTTTAGATTTTTGCTGCTCTTCGTTTGATAAAGAATCACTTTTTTCTTCAATATCGTTGCTTTTTTCATAAACGGAATCGCCAGGACTGCCATTTGATTCTTTGTCGGACAAATATTCTTCTTGATCTTGAACTGTACCTCGCTGTGGCCCATATTTAACTTGAACTGCTCCATCATCTGTTTCATGTTTTACTTGAACTGCTCCATCATCTGTTTCATGTTTTACTTGAACTGCTCCATCATCTGTTTCATGTTTTACTTGAACTGCTCCATCATCTGTTTCATGTTTTACTTGTACTGCTCCATCATTTGCTTCTTGTTTTATTTGAACAGCTCCATAATATTCTCTACCGTAATCGCCAGTTTCTTCATAAGGTTCATCTTTAATTCTTAATACTCTAAACGCCGATGCTTGTTTTCTTCCTCCAAATGATTGTTTTTCATAAGGCTCAACCTTAAATTAAAATAAATAAATTACATGAACAAGGTGCCTGATTCGTTCCCTACCAATCGTTCCACCCCCCTATTCGTTTCTTTTTCCACGATTTATTACTATCAAATTTTGTGATTCAATTTTGAACTCGATAACTGAATGGAACGGATTGGCCAGGAACAAATTGTTTAGGCATTTTTCCGAAAATTCTTGAAGAAATTCAATATTTCAGGAACTTTTTCCCAAAATTTCTTAAGAAAAATGCAATAAAAACGAAAAATGTACCCTCAAAATGACTTTTTCTTTGACCAAAAATCCACCCCCAAAGATCAACATTTTCCCTAAAATTTTTTGATTTGATATTTTTTATAAAATTTTCAAAAACGTGTAAAAAATAATACATTTACAAAGAGCAAAATTAATAAAGATTGACGAAGGGTTTTACGCATAAAATGACTGGATTTGGTTAGTTTTTGCACATTTTTAAATAAATTTTTTGGCACTTATTGGGGTTTTTGGTCAATATTTTAAGTCAATATTTCGCGTTTTTTAGTCAATATAAATCCGGACCCTACATATAACATACTTTTTGATTTGGTTTTAAATTTTGTGTTGGAGTATCTTTCGTTGAAAAATTGTTCTTCCACAATTCTGCAAAAATATCATTGGGTGACGACAATAATTTATTTGTTAAGTAAAAATAAATAAAAACATATAAGAGATACGTCATAATAAAATTATCTAAAACTTTAGTTGAAATGACTATCATATTAATAGTATTTCTCAATTTCCTTTTTAAATATAGTTCATTTGTTTTCAAATATTTTATTTTATTTTATTTTAATCAAAAATTTTATTTTATATTTTAGAACAATTATTATTTTTATTTTGTTTTACATTTATCAAAGTTGCAGTTGATCTAACCCGAAGAGATAAAAAAAAAATAGTTTGAGAAATTTTAAATAAACTTGAAAGCAGAGAAGTAGCATAGTTATTTATATAATGAACTAAAATGTGTTTAACATATTATATGCACACGAATTCCTTGTGAAAAACCACGACTTCATGGTGTTTGGTGGTTTTGTCCATCCGCTTGGCCAATTAATTAAATCTTGAAAAAGAGACAAATAGCTTAGAAATAAATGTGGGCAATTGAATCATCCATAAATTTTCAATATTTGCTATAATATTTATTCAAACAAGAATTCCTCATGAAAACCACGATTGAATGTAGACTTTGCCGTTGGTGGCTTTGGCAAGAAGATTCGTCCGTATGACCCAAATTATTTGCCATTGACATATTCGATGACAAAATTTTAAAGTAAACAAAAATCCTTCAGCACCTTCTTACGTAAATTGATGAATGATTAGCTCAGATCTTCGTCGTCCAAACTCTCAGCCTGGTTTTCAAGCATTTGTTCCGATCAGTCCATACAGCGCTCGCTGCACGCAATCGCATTTTGATTGAGGCCAATCCGAAAAGCCGCACATTCAGCAACCTCGCAATTTTGAAAAATTTTGGAGTTCCAATTTTTTTAATAATTCTCTAACTCAAATTGATGCAATTAAAAAACCCAGTCACATTCAAATTATGGTTAAGCTACAATTGTGCAAGTTTTCTTGGAAACAAACTTTTCCGAAGATCATCTGAAATTCTTTCCGCGTTTTAATTAGAGACCGACCGATCGAGATTCTTGATAAAGATTTCGGTAAATCTCGACGAGATTTTTTCGAGATTCTCGAACGAAATCACGATCGAAAAAGATTTGATCTGTTTTTGTTAAGAAGCCCCTAAAGACCTGCCTTTTTTTAGGATCCAATGAATATTTGTAATGAGTGCACTGGTGAGTGGTGTGGTCTGTGGCGGTAGGTTGGGGTTCGATCCCTATGGCCATAATTAAAAAACAGTAATATTTTTATTATAAAATGTTTCAGGATTTGCTGTACGTGTTGAATCTCGAAAAAAAATCTATTCTGACCAAAAAATAAAAATTCCCAATGAATTTTAGATTTTTGACATTTCCCATAGATGCTCACAGAAAAATGGAAAAAATCATTTTATCGATGCGGATCCTCCCCCCTCCCCTGAGTCTACAACAGGGTTGCCGCGGGCCCGAGAGCCGAAACACGGCTTTTTTCTCGACGCGATTTGAAAATGGTCCATGACATTTCCGGAGTGGACTTGACTAGAAAAGAACAAAAAATAACCGTTGTTGCTTTAATAAAATAATTGATTCAATTGTAAATAAAATTGTTTGTTGTTATTAACGCATACGTTGGGTTAGTAGAACCCGGTAAAATCAAAATTGCGGGAACGGGAATTTCAAAAAACCCATGCTGGGGAAGTGTCTGCGTGAGCTGTCGACCAGAAATGAAGAATTGGAACAGCAGGTGCTAACAAAAACAGCAAATGTCCGAGAAAAAAGCGCCCGACACCCCCTAAAGGTGCTAAACGACGCAACGCCGCGCCAACTCCAAAATCGGGTCAAGAATATCGCACAAGTATTCCGTTCATGTTCCCCAGGTAGCTGATGCGATTCTGTTTTTGATATGTTAAATGGCAGAGGTGATAGGACTTGAACCCATATATTCGGGTCTGAAGGCCGATGTTCTGAATATCGATATTTTTTTCACAAGTTCGAAAGAAACTAATCAAAAATGTATTGAAAAAAATTTTTTGGCTCTGGCTAGGAGCTCTCAATCACAAAGGAATGAATGTGCCGCCCCTGATGATGCGAAAATTTGGCTCGACTTTTCAGTGTGTTTGAAATGGCCCTGGCCAGAGCCAAAAACTGATAGTTCCTTTTTGTTGTGACTGGGTCGTAGCCCACTTGGCCAAGTGGGCTACGACCCAGTCACAACATGGGGGTGACAACAGGAGGAACATTGAAAGCAGAATGGCACCCTTTCTTCAGTAATTACGGCATAGGACGTCTTCAAATTCTTCCTCTCCGGCGACATGAAGTACATCGTTGCCTTCATGGGACACAGGAAAGTGCAGCGAACTTCTCCTGCGTTCTTTGCAACGCGAGGAAGAGCGAACTTTGCGTTTCTTCAGTCGGCCCTCGCACTTTGGAGGGGATCCGGGACGATGCGCAACAGGGATGGGCAAAATCGGAAAATAAAATCCGAAATCCGAATTCCGAAATTCCGGAAAACCAAAAATCCGAAAGGATTTTAAATCCGAAATCCGAATTCACGAAAATCCCGAAATTTTTCCGGAATCCGAAACCCGAAATCCGAAATTTTTTCCAGGAAATTTTTGCATTTCTGATAAACAAAAAAAGGTTTTTCTATCTTATTTGTGCTTCACTCCGATATGCAATAATTATTACCATTCTCCTTCGTCTAATTGGTCAGCAAAAAGGTTTTTGAGAACTATGCTTTAGATCTGGGGGGATGGCGTCAGCGGTGCCGATAGGCGCCGCCGAGAAAATTTTTAATTTTGACTCACATCCTTATTGAAATTTGAGGAGTGGCCAATCAAAAATTTTGGCGAAATTTGATTTAATTCTTTTCCCCAAATTTTTCCTAGCTTTTTTGACCGATGGCAGTGGCGAAAACGTTTTGAGCCGCGGGTGGCCAGCAACACGCCCAAGCTCCACTGGTTGCACTATTATTTGACGGCATTTGCGTGCCGACGGCGATGGTTCGCGCTGGTGAGTGAACAGTGCATTATGCACATTCATTCGCACTTTCGATTGATTGGTGCGCAGACAACCCAAAAAATATTTTTTTTTAATTGTTCAAAATGTTTACGAGATTTTCTTTAATTAAAAACATCAGAAAACATAATTTAGACTCAGCGGGGTTGTGCACTACCCGACTAGAAAAGGTTCCGGACAGAACGATTGAAAAAATGATCAGTCCCCAATGCCCTACAGGGTGCGTAAAAAGTTCCCGCACTTTTTTCCATTTTTATTTTAGGGTCTAAAACTTCTTTATTTCAAAAAACTGAGTTCATAATTGGATTCTTCAGAGTTTTTTGGGCTAGAAAACAAATAGTAAAAGTTAGTTTCTCCCAGAAAAAGAGCCATTTAACAAATTACAAGCCCTCAAAAATGCCCAAAAATTATTAGCATTTAGTCGCGACTTTTTTTGGCCATTTTGTTTACTACATACTCAAGCGGTGGTTTCAGTGCCCCAATTGCTCTAAATCTGGTAGTTTGAAGCCTTTGCTCTTAAAATAACCTCAATAGACATCCATAGAATTCATACCCTTCAAGTGACTTGGCCAAATGTCGTTATATTAAAATCCGTCAAACCAAATCGTAAAAAATGCTAATTTTATTTTTGAGCTATGAGCGCGAAAATTGATAAAAATCTCAACATTAGCTGCAAGGGGTCGTTATTTGAGTAAAAGAAGCCGATTTAAATTGTTTGAATGCTTTATACAGAAGCAGAGCTGGATTTTGTAGTGGCCCCAAAAGCCGAAAAAGAGCCGCGACCAACGCAATAATTTTCGGAAGCGTTTGGAAGCCTGTATCGCAGCCGAGGGAACTCATTTCGAGCATTTGTTGTGATTAAGTTTTAGCCCTAATTCTGATGAACATTTTATGTGTAATATTTATGTTTTTTTTTCTTTTATTCATAAAACAAACATTGATTTAAAAAGTGCGGGAACTTTTTACGCACCCTGTATTCCCTGACTTTGCCTTGTCTATTGTCTTGCTTATTGTCCTGAGTTTATAAAATAATTAATTGCTTCCTATAAAAACTTTAAAAAATTCCAGAACGTAGTTTAAATTCATTTGTAAGTTTGCAAATAATTTAAAGTACGAAAAGCGAATGTTAGGCGACTGAATGATGGGAGGTAACCGGCCGATGGGTGCTGGCTGTTCAATGAAGTTAATTAAATGTTTCTTTTATAAAAAGAAATTTTTTATTGATTCATGCAATAATAATGTTCATTTTTTATAAAATTATGCAACCATAATCAATACTGCGTCTGCTTTAAAATATCTTTTTTAAAAGCATAATCATATCATTTATTAGTTTTTTATGTTTTTTTGTCATTATGAGCTGCTACTTTTTGTTGATATTCTTCTCATTTTTTTGCGCTTTTATACCTTTTGGTCATAATATTAGTGGAGATTGTGTGAACATCGCAATTAAGCAAGAACCAATCGCAATTAAGCAAGAACCGATCAAAATTAAGCGAGAACAGTTAGACGACGATCAGATCACAATGACACAAAAGATGAAGATGAAAATATTGAATGAAGAATTTGAAATAAAAAATATTGGAACAAAAAAAGGATCATCAAATCAAAGAGTGAAAGCTGAGAAGAATGAGCAGCTGATTAAAATGGAAAAGTTTGGCAACCATTCAAAAGGCAAATCGAGTTCGGCCAAAAATCATCAGAAAATTAGAGCCTCCACCTCCACATCGTCTTCGTCATTGGAATGCCAAGTTAATTCGTCGGATGATGACTATGTGGCATCGTTGTCGGAAGAAGAGGCTGACTCGGAAGACAATTCATCCGACTTGGAAGTAACTGATGACGAGGAATTGTATGATTCTTCCGCTTCCAAGTCTTTGGCTTCATCATCATTAACAAATCATCAAGGAAGGGGCAAGCAAGATTGATTTTATAAAGATTTTATGGCCGTGCTTCGTTCCCACCCCCCCCCCCCTCCCCCCGATCGGTTTAAAACCCCATAATTCTGTTCTTATCAACCGAGTTCTAAAATCTTAGTACTATTCGAAAGCTCGAAGTCTTTAGAATATTTTTGCAAGTATAAACGAATTGATTCAATAGGTTGCAAAAATGTTACAGACTTCTGATCACGAAAAAATCGAAATTTTCGAACATTTTATTTTCTGACAGTCTCAAAAGTTAATGAGGCATTTAGTCCACTTAATCATTAATTCTACAGTACTTAAGCTTATGAATGTTACTAAATCTGTAAAATTTGATTGTCAAAGAAAGGAGTTATGATGTTTGAGGGGGGGGGGGGACGAGCAGTGCCGCATTTTTATTGCGCTAAATATTAGATGATTTGACATGTTAAGCAATTCATCATTAAAAGATATATTTAAAGAATAATATTTAAAAAATTTGTTTGTCTTTATATTTTTTAAATAGCAAATTAATTAATATTTTTAAAGAAAAATTAAAGAAAAAAAGTAAATCAAATGAGAATGTTGACAATAGCCGAGAAATGCTTATAATTAAACAATTTGATAAACTAAAAGAAGAACGCGTTAAAAAGAATAAATTTGCCAACCGTGCACAAATTGATGCAGAAATTGCGCATGAATTGGGCGTAAGCCGACGGACAATTTATCTTTGGAAGAAAAAATTAGGCTTAAGATGTAAGAAACATTTAAATAAATGTTCTTTAATTAAAATATCTTTACCGTTTTTTTCTAATTTAATATTTCTTTTGTTTATTAAGGTAAAAAATTGTGCTATCCCCAGAAAGACAAGCGTATAATTCTTCAACGATTTGAAAAAATGAAAAAAGAATATAAAGAAAAACTAATTGCAAGCTCATGCTATGAAATTGAAATTAAAATTGCAAAAGAATTGGGTGTTAATCGGTCAACAATAACGGATTGGAGAAAAGAATTTGGCTTAAATAGTAAGGAATACAAAAATATTTTTTTATAATTTAAATTTATTTAACATAATTCATAGAATGGCGCACCTATACAGAGGTAGAAAAATTGGAATTGATTGGAAAATACCGTGAAATGAAAAACCGAAATCCGCATCTTCCTTATTGCAAAATAGCGGCAAAATTGAATGTTCTCCAACGGACTATTCTACGATGGATTCAGGAATTTAGAAATAAAAGTAAACTATTTTTATTTTAAACATTCTGTGAATAATTTAAACCTTTAATTATCAACAGTTTAGAGGAGCACGAGACAACAACAACAACAGCAGATTTTGATTCGAAAGACGGGAGGTATTTTATTTTCAAAATTTTTAGTTTCTTTATTTTAGCTCTTCCAAAATGATTCAATCGGCTAATAGCGAATTATGGACTTGGAATATGGCAACAAAGAAACGAAATTGACATTATTGAAATTGAAAATTGGGGGTAGGAAAGTGGGGGTGAAGGAAAAGAATTTTGAATATTTGTGTTACTTCAAAAATCATAATTGTAGTTTATTTATTCGCGGCTCGGTTTCAGGCTGAAGAGTTAGTTAATTGAAAAATATTAGTCAGCTCTTTGTCGTGAAGGCCGCATAAAAGGACAAAATTGTTAAAACATAAAGTAAAAAACTAAAATTAAGAAACAAAACAAAGCATAACAAAAACCCCAAAATAAATTAATCAAAAATAACTTGTAAGATAAAAACAAAAATTTATGCAAGAATAAACAAAACAAAACAAAGCATAACAAAAACCCCAAAATAAATTAATCAAAAATAACTTGTAAGATAAAAACAAAAATTTATGCAAGAATAAACATGATGAATTTTTCTCCAAAAATTTTTGACAAATAAAAATATGTTTCCCGAAATCTAATAAAAAATGGGTTCTATAGCAATCAAATAACGCCAATTGCTGAGGGTTTTCGCCCTTATTTTGTAATTTTTTGTAGTTTGGGGTGCTCACATTGATCAATGACCAAAATACCGACATTAACATTCAAATACGTTTTCGGACAAAAATAAATCTTTGAATATTTTTACCCACAGACCAGGAGTGGCCAGCGTTGCCGATAGGCGCCGCCGAAAAAATTTTGAATTTTTGACTCAATTTGTTAAGAGATTTGCAACCAAAATTTTAAAGAAAAAAATTAGGTTTAAAATATTTAAATAAAGGCTTTTTAATTGATTGAAAATATTCCCGTATTTTTTATGTTTCAGAAATTTTGTTTATATTAGGTAAAAAAGCGTGTTATCCCTAGAAAGACAAACGTTGAATTCTTCAACAATTCGAAAAAATGAAAAAAGTATCATGAATATTATTGGCCAAAGTACCACATGCCTAAGGTCATTACAAATAGCAATAATTTAGTTAAATTGAAGGAGATTGGCGCCTCCGCTTGCTTATCCTGTCAAATCATATACCAATTGTCTCCACTCGCTCTCTAATGCATGAAACTTCAAAAAGTTTTATGACAAGTTATGGCCCCGTATGCTGTGTCCTTTTTAATCGGGTCTCAGTTGTCCATGCTTTAAAAATGCACCAAAATCACATTAATACAAACTTTCGAACATTTTGGAAACGAATATGACAAGGACACTTGCTTACTATTTTTTGTGCGCAGGCGACAAATTTCAGTTCGATTATGCCGCCTCAAGCCAAACCATTTTGGAGGGTTCGACCGACCCTTTGATCGTGCCGCCCAATAACTTTTTTGATGGGTTTTTGTAGTTTGATTGCTCACATTGATCAAGCGTACTCAACAATACATTATTTGAAGAATACTATTTTATTTTTATCTGTTGAATTGATTCAGCAAAATGAGGCTTTTTGATTTCGAAAATTTGCAGTTTTCGAATTTTTCAAAATACATAAAATTGTTTGAAGAATTCTACTCCACTTCAGGGGGGCGGGGGATCGGCGAAAACCTATGAACAAAGCAAACATTCCTAATGGCGGGCTTAATTTCAATTAGGCATTTTCCTTTGAAAACATTTCAGCGCTGCGCGTTTGTTGCCGTCTTCTCTTTGTGCAACGGTTCCATGCCCATGCATTTTCGTCAATAAAAGTTTGAGGTTGCCTAAAAAATTTATTAATTTAAATTTGCTTAATAAAAATTACACAAACGGCAGAACATCTTCATTCGGTGAATTAGAGTCAATGTTGTTTGCGGAAACTTAAGTCATTTAAAGAGAATCGAAAATTAGACCTATTATGGTGTAATTAATAAATACTAATTATTGCATAATTGACAATTACCACGTTTATCTGGTCATAAAGATGAGAATTAAATGGTTTATTTTAGATTTAATTTTTATTATTATATTAATTGTATTTTTTACTTTTGTTTTTAAGTTCACTAATCCATCGGTTAATCGTACGTTTAGGAATGTTTAGTTTTGCTGCTATATCGTCTCGAGAAACGTGCGGGTTGTGTTTTATCATTTTGAAATATTTTTTAATTAATTGTAATCGTTCTGATTCGGTACGAATATAAAATCCTAAAATTAAAAAATTAAATTTATAATTAATGAATATTTAATTAGTTACTTGATACGCCAAATTGCTTTCTCCATCGCGTTATCGTTGTCCGATTGACACCTAATTCATTTGCTATTTTACATTCTTTGTCATAACATGAAGCTTCTATCGTTTTGCCCTTATATTCTTTTTTGCCTTCTTCGAATTGTTTAACAATTTTAAGTTTCTCTTCTTGGGAATAATGTTTTATACCTTAAATGTTTTTTTATAATGATAATCGTATTGGGTAAAATATTTTAATATAATGACTCGCATATTTTTTTTATACAAACTTGCTAACAATTAGTTGGAAAAGATGTTTTTTTAATGAATTTGTATAATTTTGGTTATCAATTGTGCTGCGAGTTTAGGCTTTTATGTTAATAAGTTTTGAAATATTACTAATTTAATGATTATCAAAATAGTGTTTGTTTACTTACTAGTTTTGCCAAATTTTTTTTTCCATTCAAAAATTGTTCGTATATTTACGTTCAATTTATGCGCAATTTCCTCTTCAATTTCTGTCCATGTTTTTAATTTATTTTTTCTAATGCATTTTTCTTTCATTTTGTCAAATTTTATTAAAATTTTTTTGCGCTTATCATCAGACAGCCTTTTTGATTGATATTTGGACTTTTTAATGCCTAAATTATATTTCTAATTCGAAATGTTTACATTTTCAATCAAAATAAAATGAAAGTATCTCAAAACGACAAAAATTCGAAGTAAAACTAACCCATTCCAAATTCAGTTCTCCAGTGTCTGATTGTTCGCAAGCATGTACCAAACCCCCTGGCAATCTCTTCCAATTTGCTTTTTGGTGCACTGCCAAATTCTTTGGCTAAGCGTTCCTTTTTTTCCAAAAATTGTTTCAAAATTTTTTTCTTTTCGTAATCGGAAATCCTTTCTATATAAAATAATTTTGTTTTAATCTCTTAAAAATATTTAATTTAAAAACACGCACTCATTCGTTTTATTATTTTCTTTTCATGCAGCTCTTCATTTGATAAAGAATCACTTTTTCCTTCAAAATCGCTGCTTTTTTCCTCATAATCGGAACCGCCAGTACTGCCATTTGATTCTTCGTTGGACAAATATACTTCTTGATCTTGAACTGCTCCATCATCTGTTTCATGTTTTACTTGAACTGCTCCATCATCTGTTTCATGTTTAACTTGAACTGCTCCATCATCTGTTTCATGTTTTACTTGAACTGCTCCATCATCTGTTTCATGTTTAACTTGAACTGCTCCATCATCTGTTTCATGTTTTACTTGAACTGCTCCATCATCTGTTTCATGTTTTACTTGAACTGCTCCATCATCTGTTTCATGTTTTACTTGAACTGCTCCATCATCTGTTTCATGTTTTACTTGAACTGCTCCATCATCTGTTTTATGTTTTACTTGAACTGTTCCATAATCTGCTTCATGTTTTACTTGAACAATTTCATGAGATTCTCTACTGTTACCGGCACGAGGTTCCTCTTTAATTTTTAGAACGCTAAACCCCGATGTTTGTTTTCCTTCTCCAATCGATTGCTTTTCATAAGGCTCAACCTTAAATTCAAATCAAATAGCATAATTTCATGAACGGCACACGATTCGTTCCCTGCCAATCACTCACTCCACCCCCATTCGTTCCCTTTACCCCGATTTATTCATTTTTCCACGGGTTCTTACTATCACATTTTGTGTGATGCGTTTAAACCGGATTTCAAAACGTTTTAGAAAATTGAGAATAATTAAGAGACATCGGCATCCGATCCGTGACCTGCCCCAACTTGGTTCCTTGAACTAAAGGAGTGGTGATCTGAAGACGGATCAGCGGAAACAAATCGTCTTTTTACAATCTTCAATGACATACTTTTTGATTTGGTTTTAAATCGTTTGTTGATGTATCTTTCGGCGACAAATTGTTCTTCCACAATTCATCAAAAATATCATTGGGTGACGACAATAATTCATTTGTTAAACAAAAATAAATGAAAAGATATAAGAGATATGTCATAATAAAACTGATCTAAAATTTTTATTTAAAAATTTGTGAGTAAAATCTCTGGGTTACAATTAACGTTTTCACATTTCGTTAAAAAAATACATTTGGTAAACATGATCATGATTAATACCATTTTTCGATTACAAATTAGTAGAATAAATTAAAATTAAATTTTAAATAGCATAATTATATAAGGTATGTAATTGAATGGTCAATAAAAATATACACGACAAAAACTAAAAATTTTTTTATTCAATATTTTATACCTATTCATAAGCGCTATAATGATGTGTAATTCAATATTAATCAATTATATGTGCCATAGTCGGGTCATATAACTTACTTTCTGCTGACAAATTAAATTTGAAAATGGCGATATGCTGACAAATGAATGAAATGCGAATGGATAAAGTTTTTTATATTTTTTGTGCAATTTCCAATAATATCAACTCATTTCTTAAATAATGTCAGTATGGCCATGGTGTTAATGATTACAGCTCGGATATTCTGCATCTTTTTGCCAAATGCTTAAAATTTTGAATTATTTGGTATATTGTTACTAAAAAATAACAATGGTTTTCTGAGACTTGGATCAATGAACAAATAAAAATTTATTCAAAACATTAACCATTCCACAATATTCTCTATAAATAGCAAATTAAATTATGTATAAATTTATACATAATAATTTTTACACAATGCTTTTTCTATAGCATTTGCGGCTAGTTCAACGAATTGTGCATGCTGTCGTAAAACGTCAATAAGTGGTTTCCATTATGGATAAATATTGATCAAAAAGCGATTGGTGTATGAGCGCAAGATGCTGCTGATCACCTAAATCCGACCAGACTTTAATTTAATGTTTACATTACCTAAATTAGTTTATTTACAATTAAAAATGTAATAAAATTAAACAAATATTTTATCAAATTTATTTCATTTCTAGACAAAATTTTAATGTATAAAATAAAATTTAAATTTTTAATCATCATTCTGATTTTGATCTGCATTTTTACGTTTTTGACATTGGTGGAGGCTGGTATAGTAAAACGATGGTTTCGTCGACAAGTATTTATTTTTGATACCTATTTTATTTAAATATTAAAATTAAATTTCCCCTAAAGTTGAGAGGTGCTCGATATTTTGTGGAGAAATCAAATTTTCTACCCAACAGAAAGATTAGGTAAGTTCAAAATTTAAAAAATATATTTTAATGTTTTTTTTTTTGTATATTTATGTTATTTTGTGTCTTAAAGAATTGAGCGAGAGATTGGAGAGAATGCGACCGTCAGAGCGTTTCATCACGATGTTTACTTATGGCCAAGGTAATTTAAAGCAAGAATTGAAAAAGTTCAATGAAAAATAATTATAAAATAAAATTTCGTTTCTCGCCAAGCTTTGTTTTGAGAATTTTTGAATGAAATAATTTCTTTTATTGATAAAATCCTTTATTATGCTTATGCAATTGTAGAAAGCAGATTTACTCTCATTCTCTTCAAAAAAAATGTTTAGTTTGGATGATCGAGAGAAGCAAATCATTCGTGCGGCTTTTGAACAAATTCATCGAAGAACATGCATCAGGCAATTTATTAAAAATAAAATAAAATATCAAATTTCTAAGCAAACATTGTTCAGATTCAACGAGTTGGACTATAAGCCTTGGTATCATGCTGAAAGATGGGCCGAGGGAAAGCCGTACATTGTGATCAGAAAAAGCAAAAAATTTTCAGGTACAAATAATGCAATAAAAATTATTTGTTATAATTGGATTTACCTAATTTCTTAGAATTTGTTGAAAAAATTTTGAACCAAAAAAAATTTCATCTTTTTTTAAATTTGGAAAATCTATAATTTAGGCTATTCCGACAACAACATAGAAAATGTTAATAGACGTTCGTTGATTTACCTGTCCGAAAAATCACTGAGTATGGAGCACAACACAAACACTTCCCGTGGCCTGATCATGGAGCAGTTGGTCAAATTTATGGGTAAGTTTTGTTAAATAATATTAAAAATTTTTAATTTAATTTTAATTAACAATATTTCTTAATCAATCTTTTTAATTTAAATGAAATTATTTGTTTTTAGGTTTTCGCGAGGAATTCCTTCGTCCTGACGCGCCCAGCTACATTCAGCCAATTGCCGGCAACAAACGTCCACCGGGCCCTTCATCATCACCAGCCTTTGCAAATGAGCAATTGATGTATATAATTCGGTTATTAAAAAAACCAATTTTATAAAGCATATGTCGGCGTATTATTTGAATACTAGGATTATTCGAATAATTTTCAAATACAGTAATACAAGGAGTTAGTATTAATTGAATTAAAAATAATTTTAAACTCAGTAAAATTAGGTACTAGTAAAATTTGAAAGTTCCATCTTTATTATTTCTACATTTGTTATTGAAAAAAAGAGGATTTCAAAAAGTCGAATAACCCTAGTATTCAAATAATACGCCGACATATATATATGGTCTACTGTTTTTAAATTATCTACTTTATTATTTTTTTGATTTTGATATTTAGGTGGCCTTTTGATCCCGAATCAATTACAGTATCGGCAGGAGCTCGAGAATGGTTCAAATTGTCTGTTTATTGTAAGGGCAGACAAAATGCAGACATCGGTGCAGCGCAAAGAGCTGGCATATTAACCAGATAATTATTTAGTGTAAAAATAGCAACAAAAAATAATATTAAAATTTGAAAAATCTTTTTTGGTGTGCTTCAAATATCACATTAAATAATGGTTAAATAATCGGTTTTTTAAAACTTGGAAAATTCATTTTTTAGCATTTCAATAAGGATCAAAACATATTTAATATAAACAGAGCTCACTTAGTTTTGCATCCTTAAAAATTTGACAATTTTATTAATTTTCATAAAATCGTTACTATTGTTAGGCATGGTACGGTATTACCTCGGTATTTTTCGGTATTACCGAACGGTATACGACCGGAGAAATTTTGGGATTTCGGTATTTTACCGTAATACCGATACCGAAAATTTTTTCGGATTTCGGTATTTTTTTAGTACCGATATCGAATACCGAAATAACCCAGTTGCCTAACTTTTAATCGTTACCATGTCCAATTCTTCCCGACTTTGCCATTGGCACCGCCGTATTCTTAATTTGGATTTTCAGGTGGGATATGGTGAAGTTGAACTCGATGTTTTGTCCAAGTCAAGTTGGGTACGCGGACCCCAGGATGGGTTAATAAAATCGTCAAAAATCTTAATTTATAACAACCTTTTTTTAAACAGGGCCCTGCGTTGTGCCAAGAAAACCGCGAAATTCCAATACCGGAAATTGATTAATGTGAATTTTACATATTTTTTTTTGAATGTTTGTTGCTTGCAAATAAAATTAGGTAATTTTATTGGTGTTTGACACATTTCAGTCGTATATTTTTAGGCAAAATGCGAAAAATATTGCATTTTCTTAGAAATTTTGGAAAAAAGTGCCAAACTCGCAATCCGCAATCCCACAAAGGCCGCAATCTTCAGCAATCCGCAACCCGCAAATTTGAAAAATTTAATTTTTTTTTTTCAAATTCTAAATGCACCCCTAAAAAAGGGCTCCCGGAAAATGGGCCAGTGATTATTAAAAGCCAAACAAAAAATGTTTCTAGGGGTTATTCGGGGGCGTAAAACCCCAAGCTGATTTCCCAATTTCAAACTCCGACCCCAAATTCAAATAATTTATAGACAATTCAAAAGTCAATCAATGTTGGGCTCTAAAACATTCAAGCATGAATTCGATCATTACTGTCAGAAGTTTCAAAAATTGTTCAAATTCGGATTCGGAGTTCGAAATTGATCGAAATGGAAGTCAGCTTGGGGTTAAACGCCCCCCCCCCCCCGAATATTTTTTCTCGATTTCTAATAATCACTTACGCATTTTCCAACAACATTAATGGATGATGCTATATTGATTTATTTTTATTCCCCACTATTCAACTAATATTATTTTTTGAATAAGAAATTTTATTTAACTAGTCTCCGAGTTCTTTTATAGGGAATAAAAAATTTTGTTCAAAAATTTCCGATCAATTTTAGGGTGAGAAAAATAGGGAAACATAGGAGATACCTAATATAAAAAGAACAATCCCGCTGGAAACCAGCGGGATTGGAGAATTGCTCGGTCGAGATACCGACTCGAGATTCTGATCAAATCCTGATCCCTGATCAATCCCATAAAAATACAACAAAATGATTGAGCGGGTTCCCGAATTCAATCCCGAGAAAAAAAAATTCCGACAGAATCTCACGCCCGGGCTCTAAAAAAAGTCCAATTTTTATTTTTTTACAATGTATTCAAAGAATATAAAAAGGTGATTTAGAGGTATTCGGGGCCTAGAATCCGAATATGACCTGTGTTTTGGGCGATTTCAAACCCCGGACCCGAATTTGAACATTTTTCGAATTTTCAAATTTTCGAAAAATCAATTTTAGCCTTAAAATCTTTCAAAAAGCCACCAAATTACAACGAGAAGGCATGTATTGCCATGAATTCATGCTCTCTCTATGAATGATTTGTTCGGCAAAATTGATTTTTGAAAAATTTTGAATTTTTGAAAAACTGGTCAAATTCGGGTCCAGGGTTCGAAATCGGTCAAAATAGAGGTAATATTTAGTGGCTACAAAATAAATGCCTTAAAAATGGTCACCATAACTTCAATAAAAAATGCTCTCGCAATTAACCAAATAAAAACTTCTTAATCGGGGATTTCTGAGACCACGGGCATTTAGGTGAACAAAAAGTCCAAAGACCAAATAAAAATCGCAGCATTCACTATTCTCATCAAGTAGCTGAAACAATATGATGATGATTCTTCCATTAATTATTATTTCAACTTTGTGTGGCCAAATTTGGCCATCCGTCGCACAAATTACCATTGTCGTTGAGCCAAGCCCGCCGGCTCAGCAAATAAGCCAAAGCGTTTATTTGGTGGGGCTCGAAGGCAAACACTTTCTCTACAACGACGTTACAGTAAGTGACGGCATGAAATAAAAGGTTCTACCGTTTCTAAACACAAAAAAAGGCCGAAAACGAAATTGAAAAAAAGGAAATAAATAATTTTAAAAATTATATAATGTGGGCGTATTATTTGAATATTAGAATTATCCGAAATAATCCTAGTATGCGAGTTAGTATTATTTGAATACCTTCACAAAATTGAATTTTTTTTTTAGTAAAATTTGATCCTATTTTTTCAAAAGAAAATATAAAAACAATAAACAAAAACGGAAAAAATAATACATACCAGTGTTTTAATTCATTAAAATATTGAAAAGCAAAAATTCATGTGCCTTTTTTTGTTTCGGTGGAACTGATGAAGCTGCAACGCACCAAAGTAGCACCAGCAGCTGGTAGTACAGTAGTCGGCAGCGCTAACAGTAGTAGCAGTAGTACGGTAGTCGGTAATGCAAGCAACTCCTACAGAATAGCGGAGCATTGCCAGTTTGTGCAGGTCAATGCGCGGTACGTGCGCGACTTGGCTGATGAACACGTGCACGCAATTGTCATATCGTTGCTAAGCAAGCAAAGGGTAAAAAAAATATAGTGTCAGGGCTGAGCAAAATTTCGGATTCCGGAAAATTTAGGGGCTTTTGTCCGTTTCGGAATTTTGAGTAAAATTTCGGATTTTCGGGGTGGCACTTTTGGAGCAAAGTTGTGTGCAAATATTGGAGAGTAAATAAATTTTTCCCGAGGACATTGACAAAAAATGCATTTAATTTTTACAAATGAATGATCGAGATTAATGAATTGGAATAAATTTTAAATTAAAAAAAAACCCCCGACCTTGAGACGATTTGGGTAACCCCGACCCCGACAGTTCCACCCCACCACCCGAAAAACGCCGACCTCGCAATGCCCAACCACCCACGTCGGGGTTCAACCCTATTTTTCATAAAAAATAGTTTGAATATTTTTTTTCAAAATTCTCGTTTAAAAAATTTCATGCTTTCGGAAATCTAAAAATTTGGCATTTACGTGATTTTGATTTAACCATGGGCTTGACCTAATTCTTTCCTGCGGATAATGATTAGATAGGAGCCACAAGCACTTATTATTAGGTAAAAATAATTAAATCAGCATTTTTTGTCAACTCTTTTAGATGGAATTAATTATGTAATTTACACATTAAACTTCCATGACACTTATAAATAGCAAAAATGAATTTTAAATATAGAATGAAGCGTTGGTCAATCAATGATCCTTTAGGCCATTGATTTGTGTAACTCATCAAAAGATTTTTTATTTTATTTTTTAGAAATCATTCACTATTCCAATGGAACTTTTCATGATTGACAATGCAACAATAACCATAAATTTCGAGATTGGAATAACAAAGACTCAAATATTCTGGCACAACACCGATCTTGTGAACAGTAATATAGAAAGTGGCCAAAACAGACACCGCCAAATTAAGGCATATTTGACTGAGAGGTACAGAAAATTGAAGCAACAAAGAAACGAAAAAATGGCTTCGATGTTAAAGACGGCCATAAATAATGAGGGCAAAATGGAAGTGGAAGAGGAAAAGGAGGAAGGGGAAATATGAAAAAAAAGAAGCTTTAATTGAAGAGGAAAAGGAAGAAGGGGAAATATGAAAAAAAGAAGCTTTAAGAGGAAAAAGATAAGTGTTGGGAATTGAAAAGGAAGGCATTGGCTAACATTTGTCAACATATATTGATTTATATATGTTACGATTAATTTTGGAAATTGATCAATTCTGGAATTACCCGGGTAATGAAAGTCTATAACTTTTTTTAAACTCAACCAAATCATTGTAAAAGATTTGAAAGTTATAAATGAGAAAAATCATTGCGCGAAAAAAGCCAAAAAAGTGCAATGTAAAAAAGCACCCAACATCGGGGATTTGCATAATTTTACTGAAATAACTTTTTCACAAATTTTCTAATTGTTTAGCTTTGGGCTTAGCAAAAGCTTTTAAAAGCTCAGAGCTTGCCAATAATATCTTTTACGTTTGATTTTGTTGAGTTTAAAAAAAGTTATAGACTTTTAAATTGCTGCCACTTTAGGATTTCCAAAATTACCCGGGAAATTCCGGAATTACCCGCTCAAAAGCGGATCTTTTTAGAATTTCCAAAATTAACCGTAACATTTACATATTCTGTATAGTTGAAGTTTGAACATAAATTGTTGAGGGTCAATTTGGCTAAGGTTATCTGTCGGTGTTCAGACTGAACAGGTCCGAAAACCCCGACAATTTGTCAGTTTGGTTAAACGAAATTTGTTCGGTTTTGGTTAACCGAAATCTCTTGGGTTCGGTTTCAGTTTTTGCATTTTTATGGCAATTTCTTAAGCAAATTTTAATATTCGTGCAATAATCTCTGCTTTCAACCGTCCGTCCTCCAGACTCAACTGGATTGACTTATCTTACCCTTAAATTGCTATAAAAAAAAATATCAAAAAAATCTGACAATTGTTCGCGTCTTTTGACAATTTTCCAATCTGGCGCTGGCTGGCCTCTGAACGCTGAATTTTCAAAAGCATCATGATTTAAAATCATTTGGATGAGCAAGAAAATTATGAGTCTGATTGATTTTCTTTTTGAGTAATTAAATTTGCAAATGAATGTTTAAAATATTGTAATTATTTTAGAACCAAAAAAATGGCCGATAAAAGCAAGTATTTTCGATGTTGATCAATTTTACGATATATTCTAAGTTTTGATTTGTTTGTTGGAAAAAACAAAATTTTTCGCCTTCGTTTTTCAATCCCCGGTTCTGTTTTGTTTCAGCCTCTGTCAAAAAAATCCCATGTTTATTTCGACTTTTGTGAGATCTGGGGAGGTGGAAGTTTCGCATTAGTTTTTTTAGAAGAAATTATTGCGTTTTTTAGAGGATTCAAAAAAAAATCCAAACCCAATTTAATAATAAACTTGAGACGTTGTTTTATTTGCCATTAATTTTTTGTAACAAAAATATAATTTTAATTTTAATATATTTTATTAAGGCTTAATTACAAAGGTATAAACCATCTCGATCTCTTCTTTGGTTAAGCCAGAGGAGGCTTCAATACGAATTTTCTTACACGATCTTTGACTGATTTAGCTTTGTACAGTAATGTATCAAAAAACATTAAACATATGATATATTTTAAATAAAATTTTTGTCGACTCATTTTGTTACTACCTATTTTAATCAGACAAAAATGGACTATGATCCGCTTTTTTGCCGCTGTTTTGATCGAGTAAATGAGCTATTTATGTTTTCTTATATCTGCATTTCGGAATGAATTGGGATGATCACCGGACTTGGGGACCATCTCTTTTTCCGCTGATGTGTGTGAGGGATTAGAGGCCACCACTTAAGCCATCAATCAGTTGACCAAATCATTCTGAGCCCCCAAAAGTGTAGGTTGTCATCATCAATTCCTAATGGCCTACTATTTTACGAATTTTTTTTTTTACTATTTTTGGAATTCACAATTTGCTCGACATTATTGAAGTGTTGTGTTGCCTTGCCGCTGCCGATTATCAACAAATTTTTTTTGTGAGTCAAAAAAATTCACTCTCTGTCCATAATTGGGTTTATTAACATAGGTATTGGTAAATATTTAAAAAAATGATTTTGTTTGTTTTTGTTTTTGAAAAATTTAACAGATTTGCTTTTAACAAAATTTATTTAATTATATTTATTATAAATTGATGCTGAAATTGGCGAATGTTGTATCGACCAGCCCCAGAAAATTGCGGGGTCATTCGCCCCCATTGCAAATTATCGGGCGCAAATCGATGTCAGCAGCACAGCAAATTGTCGCTTCTCATCCATTCAATTAGACCTATGCGCCCATATTTATTGTTAATTTTTACATTTCAAAAATTTGCGTGAGAATTTTTTTTCTTAATTAATTCAATTATAGTTTTGGCATTAAATTTAATTTCAAAAAAAAAAACCGAGAGTGTTAACTACATATAAATAATAATTTTTTCGTCTCTTTTATTTAAATATAAAAACAAAAAATACCATCTAGCTTAAGTAAAAAACATTTCCGTTTACTCCTTTTATGTTAAAATCCAGAAAAATATTCAATTTCGCTGCATTTAAATTCCTGGATTATTTGATCAAAATTTGACCTCATTTTTGCTGCATTTAATTTCCTGGATTATTTGATCAAATTTTGGCCTCATTTTTGCTGCATTTAATTTCCTGGATTATTTGATCAAAATTTGGCCTCATTTTTGCTGCATTTAATTTCCTGGATTATTTGATCAAAATTTGGCCCATTTTCGCTGCATTTAATTTCCTGGATTATTTGATCAAAATTTGACCTCATTTTTGCTGCATTTAATTTCCTGGATTATTTGATCAAATTTTGGCCTCATTTTTGCTGCATTTAATTTCCTGGATTATTTGATCAAAATTTGGCCTCATTTTTGCTGCATTTAATTTCCTGGATTATTTGATCAAAATTTGGCCTCATTTTTGCTGCATTTAATTTCCTGGATTATTTGATCAAAATTTGGCCCATTTTCGCTGCATTTAATTTCCTGGATTATTTGATCAAAATTTGGCCTCATTTTTGCTGCATTTAATTTCCTGGTGATCAAAATTTGGCCTCATTTTGCTGCATTTAATTTCCTGGATTATTTGATCAAAATTTGGCCTCATTTTTGCTGCATTTAATTTCCTGGATTATTTGATCAAAATTGGCCTAAAAACGAAACGGATCTGGTTTCATGTTTAACTTTTTTTTTACTAATTTGAGGAAACTTCTCAATTTCTTTGCAAAATTTCACTTTTTCGCCACATCTTCACCATTTGTTTGTCAAAAACATTTATTTAAATCATTTTGCTCGTTGTATTTATCTAAAAATGTGAAATTAATCTTAGACATTGCTACTTTTTTGTTTTCAACTTTATTGTTTTTTTAAATCATTGAAATTGGTTTTAAACACTTAAAAATGATCGACATTGAATTTTCTGCAGATATTGATTTTATTTTTCTAAATTTAAACACAAAATTATTTTCTGTCAAATTTCATCACTCTTTTTTTTTGTTGCCTAAGCCGGTGTGTATGTAATTAACACCAGTTCAACAAACAAAAAAAACTTCTTTTTTTTTTGATGGTATCTAAGCAGCAGCCGAGCGACAGAGCCGTCGTCCCGTGCTCAGCGCTGACTGGCGCTCATCCCGAGAATTCGCAAAATTACCAAAATAACCACTTGATCATCATCATTAGCACACAAACCACCCATCATCATCATTATTAGCACACAAACCACCAATATTTTGTGTCGTTTACCCCCCACATCACACACCAACCACCACACAAAGTGTGTTTGTTTTTGGCCACTTTTTCTCGTGGGACAATGACGAAACAAAAAAAAATTTTTGGTTGGCCCATTGTCGTCGACAGAATGAGCAGAGAGACGCGGGCGGGCCACTCCCGATCGATCCTTTCGTCGTCTCGTTATCTATTTTCAGTATCTGACTTCTTGTCATCATTAGCAGTGGATTTTCGGGATGGATGAAAATAGTGAAAAATGCCAATTTGCAGTTTTTGACAATTGTTTTTTGAAAAAAAAAATTTTTTGTAAAATTGGAAATTATTTTTATATATATATGACTGACCCGACCATTTGAAACTTTTTCATTTAAACATTTTAATTGCCTTAATTTTTAATAATTAAATTTTACGAAACAAATTAAAAGATATTTTTTTCGGACACTTGTTCGTTCGTTGCCATCCAAAAATTCCTGGGTTTAATGGAATAACTTTGGTGCAAATTTATTTTTGATTCAGTCAAGAAATTCAGGAAGAATTTTTATGTGAATGTTTCGAATAACTAAAAAAGATCAGGATCCTTTTGGAACAACATTTTTCGCGACAGCTGGATGGATGGATGATGTGATCAGTTGAAGCCTGATCAATCGTTTGGGGATCATCCTTCCCGACCTTTCTTTTATGAGCCCACACTCATCCATCCTCAACTCTGACCGTGCTAAAATCACTTTTACGAAAAAAAGAATTATGTTATGCCTTCACTCCTCACACCAAAATATATATTTGTTTAATTCTAAGAGGTCCCAATAAGCGTTGTATCATTTCTAAAATTTTTTAATTTATTTTTAAATGATAAAAGTGTCAATTTATATAACATAAATTAAACATTTCTTAATTTTAAGTTTTTAAATATTCTGTGTTTGAATTTTGCTTATAAAGTTTATAATCTCATTTTTAAGTGACAAAAGTGTCAATTTATATACATAAATTAAACATTTCTTAATTTTAAGTTTTTAAATATTCAGTGTTTGAATTTTGCTTATAAAGCATGACATTTAATGTTGGCATGTTTGATCATATATGAAAAAACCGAGCCCAAAATTTTTGGAAATCAATTTCAAAAAATTGGTTCCCCTTTGTTTGTCCATAGAATTTACGGTTGTGCATTCATTTAAAGATGGACAAATATTTTCGTTGTAATGCAAATTGTGTGTTTGAATTTCAACCATTCACCCACGCTGTTTGTACATTTTCCGCTGAAAACCGTGGTACATAAAATTGATTTGAAAATTGTTTTTTTTCCATTTATGAACACCAAAAAGGAATTGTCGTTATAATGACCGGAAGTACAGCAGCGACCACGACGACGACAACATCAACGACGACATCGACAACAACAAATAGTGCTAATAATAATTGTGACAAATCGTCGTCGGCGACATCGGACGCGCTGGTGGATCGGATGAAGCATTTGTTGAGCACGGGCGATGATGCGGATGTGCACTTTTTGGTTGGGAATGACGACAAAAAAGAGGTTGTGAAGAGAGAGGGAGGGAGAGAAAACAATAAAATGAGAAGAAATATTTTTATAATTTAATATTTAAATGGTTATAACAAAAAAAGAATTTATTATTCAGACTAGAGGTCGGCGGAAGCCGATGATTCCCGCAGGATTTAACGGGATTCGCGCTCCCGTTAAGAATCAACGGGAGTTTTACGGGAGCGGGCTTTTAACGGGAGCCCCGCTCGGGAATTTTTTTTACAGACCTCTAATTCAGACTAAATTGAAGAATTAGAAGTGAATTTGTTGATTCTTCAAATGGTTTTTATTAAACTAAAAAATCTAAAAGGCTTAACATATGTTATTTTTTTGGTTTTGGGATTTATTTATTTTTTTAGATTTTGAAAAATTTTGGCTGGTTTAAATATATAAATAATTTTAAAGCTAAATTAAGTTGTACATAAAAAAGATGTAATAAAAAACACACACCAAAAAAATTAAGCTGTTGCCAGCACATAAACTGATTCTGAAGACGTCGTCCAGCGTGTTCGAGACAATGTTTCGTTTTGACACTGAAAATGGCACAAAAGCCTCGGGCAAGGGTATGGAAAATTTTATTAAAAAACATTCAATACCAATTTTAATTGATTTTTATTCTAAAGCTCATTTGGATGAGGTAAAACCAGTAGAGGTGCCCGATGTGGAGGTTGGGGCTTTCAAGGCTATGCTAAGCTTTATTTATGCTGAAGATTTGCGTGAGCTGAATGGTGACAACTTATTCGCTGTTCTTTACGCGGGTTGGAAAATTTTAGAATTTTAAATAAAAAATAAAATTATTGTAGCTGTCTGTACCTTTCGAGTTTTAACTATAGTAAACCAAAAAAATAATAAATAAACTGGCAGGTAATTTTCAAACAAAAAAAACTAAATCTAGTCTTTTTTAAAAATTTAAAAATTACACATAATTTTTGGATTTTACTTATAACTTCAATTATTGTTTTTAACATCCTGTTTAACATTTGGCAAAATCAAAATTATTTACAATTAATAATGTCTTCAAGTTTTTGCAATTTTTGAAACACAACGCTGCTAATTTAGCCAAAAAATATGGCGTTGTCGGGCTGGTTAAAGCGTGCGTCAACTATCCCAAATTGGACCCGACCAATGTGTTTCTTGTGATGGCACAAGCACGCTTTTATGAAGAAGAGGTGTTTAAATTATTAAAAAAATTAAATTCGTTTAATAAAACAAAATATTTAACGTTCTTTTTGCTTATCACCGTGAGCCCCCGGGGCTCTACGTATAAAAGGGCCGACAATTTAAATCTTTTTCGAATTTTCATTTTTTACAAGGAATTCACTGAATTTTTAAAAATTAATATAAAGTGGGCCACTCCTAATACACTTGAAGATAAAAATGGCGAAAAATTTTGAGAATTTTTACGCTAGAGAGTTATTTCAAATGTGGAAAATCCAAAAAGTTTGAAAATTCAAAAATGAAAGGGGGGGGGGCTTTTTTTTAGGAAATACGGTAAATAATTTAAAGTTAAATTTAAATTGTTGGCTTTAAATTTTTTATTTTAAAAAATGGTTTTTAGGACCTCTCTCGACGCTGCTTGGAATACATCGATCGGAATATGGGCGGCGTGATCTTTTCAAAAGAGTTTTTGCACATTGATCACAAATTGTTGTGTGAAATTTTGGACCGAGATCAGCTGATAATCAGCGGAGAAAGTGCCATTTGGAATGCTGTAAATTTAAAAATAATTATTTTTTTTTGGATATTTAGTAATTTTTATTCACAAAAAAAATTGTGTTTCAATTAAGAGATTAAATTTAATAATTAGGTACTGCGCTGGTCGGATGAACAATGCCGACAGAAAGGCAAAGAATGTTCGGTGGAGAATCGACGCAAAATGCTTGGCCCGGCATTCTTCAAAATTCGTTTTCCACTCATCCCACAACAAGATTTTGCGGAAAAAATTGGTATTATCAGAATGAAAAAATCTGAAGACATATAATGCCAACAAAAAATATATCGGCAATTGCTGCTTTTAAAAGAGAGTTTTTCGGCATTCAGAACCAGTAATGCCGGAATTTAATACAAATCTTATTTATACCAAAATGCAATTTTTATTCCAAATAGGTATTTAAAATTTCGGCATTTGTTCTAATTTTAGATTAGTGAATCTTTGGCACTAATAACAAAACAAATATCGTACAAATCAACCGTATTTGGTGCAGTTCCGTCCGGTATGCTGACTAAAGACGAGCTGATCAGCGTGTATTTGTTCCATTCGCACCCGGCGCGTGCCTTGCCCGAGCTGTACCCGCTGCAGTTTCCCATCCAGCGACGTGCACAGCCCAAATCACACCGTGAACAGCTCCAAAAGCCGACCAAAGGACAGAAGTACCGGACCACAGTGGCCCGTTATGATTCATTGATATATTGAATATTTGTAATATAAAATTTGAACAATTATGAATAAATTACTGATTCTTTGTTTGTTGAATTTCATGGTTTTTGTCCATATTTGTTTTCTTTTTGTTACTTTGTTTTTTTCGAAGATATTCTTTATAGTAAAACGAGCCGGGATTTTGGAAAAAATCAGCACCGGGAATGGAAAAAATCCCGGGACTAATGGACTCCGAATTGGGTATTAATTTTTCTATTTTTAATTTTTAAAATATCTGATCAAATGATGCAATTTTTTGTGAACAAATCAATTTTATTGACATGTTATGTAAAATTTATATCGACAAATAAACTTTGGAATATAAAATGTGAACATTCTGAATTCAAAATTCAAGCGTATTCCACTCTTTTCTCATCTCAATAGTCATCCTCGCCGCAAATGTGTTCAAATTCAAATGCACCGTCCAAATGTATGGGTGGCACTTCAATATGCGTGAGAAAATTTGGCAGTTCCACGCGAGTCACGAAATGGCATGCCTGTATAAAATAGGGAAATCAAACAAAATCGGCATAAATATATAAAGATACTTTTTTTGTTTTATATAAAATGTAACATAATTCACAAATTTTTTTGATATATACCTACCTATGTCGGCATATTATTCGAATTTTCCTAGTAAAATTTGAAAATTCCATTTTCTTTATTGTTTCAATAAGAGTTATTGAAAAAAAAATTTCAAATTTTACTAGAGTATAACTCGAATTTTGTAAATTCAATTTGTAAAGATATTCAATAATACTAACTCCTCGTATTATTTGAATATTTTACTAGGAAAATTCGAATAGGTAATCCCACTATTTAAATAATACGCCAAAGCTCAAAAAAGAGACAGAATCTTTTACATTTTAGAAAAAAATCCAAGTTTTTATGTTACCGGATCCGGTGGCGCTCCTTGTTGGGGGCAGGTATGGCCGACCAGCAAATATGGTTCTTCGTCACCAATTTCACTTTCACCACCTCGCACCTCAAAACGACCATCTGGCGCCGATCGATCCTCACCCAGCAAATCGTCCGGATCCAAAGCTTAAATTGTATTAAAAAAAATTTCTAATAAATTTATTTTAAAAAATTTAAAAATGAAAATATTATTCATACTATCCGCCTCCATCAGCATAATTCTAGCCCCAACATAGGGCTCTCCTTGGCACCATAATTCGCCGCGCACATAAAAATAAGTGGCATTTGTTTGGGAAAATAAAATTATAAATATTGCAAAAGACAGAATGCCAAGGCGTATGTTCATTTCCTATAGTTTTAAATTTAAGAAACAGGATTTTTAGCTTTAAGAGCACAGATTCATTATAGAACTAACAAATTTCAAAAATAAGAAAGAAAAATTCGTTAATTTTTAAGTTTGTATCTACAATTGCTGTCTTAACCGAACGCCACAATTAATATTATGAAAAAATTGTTGATTTTTAGAGTCCCGTGATCGGGGGCTCGGGGGAGGACGCTGATGTGACAGATGAAGGTGGACAAAATGAGTTTGTAAAGCTAAGATGTCAATAGTTGGAAATTTTTGGGAATGAAAAGATAACAAAATGGGAAATGAGAGGAACAGCACCCGAGGGGAGAGATATGACACTGGCTGGTCATAGGGACGAACACCAATTTCGGTCACAAAATATTTGTATAAGTTATTGAATAACATAATTTGGTTGCAAATGTACGGAGAGAGGTGGAATAGAGCGGGATTGGGACCAGGGCTGGGCGAAACATCGCCTTCGAGTTTCGCGAAATTTCGGGTATTTTGGGGCTTCGAGTTTCGGGTTCGGGAAAATACCCAAAGTTTCGGGTAAAATGCACCACTAAAGATTAGGGTTTTGATGTTGGAAATGTTTCAAAAAATTGCAATGAATATTTGAAATAGTTATATACAATGTCAAATTTTTAAAATTTATAATTTTTAATCTTTTCATTTCATTTTTTGAAGGCCCTTTTTTGGAATTGAAATTGCCCCTTATATAATCCCGTTTTTTTAAATTTACAAAAGTTTTTTTTTGACCGGGATTTGTTAATTGTTTTACCTTAAAAATCACGGCATAAAATGCAGATCTCGCTCTGCCCTAACTGAGACCATTAGCACCAATGATAGATATTCACAATTAAATAATGGACAAAAATTTGGGAAATTTACGTTAAACAAATCTTTGCCAATCCTTAAACCGCCTGTTCTGTGTAAAAGTCTAGACAAATGAAAAGGTATTTAAGCCCATTTATAACAGAGATTTTTGTCACTTGTCAGCCGTTGGCTGTTATTAAAATTATTTTTTTGTCGTTCATGCAGCCCAACTTTTGATATGAATTGGTAGTATCAGTTGAATAGTAATTAAATAGTTAGAAAATGAGTTTGATAATTTGCCTGAGTGCTTAGAGGAAATCAATCAAAAATAAACCAATTTTTTAAATTCAAAATTAAAAAAATTTAAAATTCTAAATGAACGCAATTCAATTTTCATGTTTTGTCATCAAAAATAAAAAAAATTAAAATATAATCATCACTTTAGGTTTTTACCTATTTTTTCTGCAGCTTTGTTTTGGCGAGTTATGCACGAAAAACATGTTTTTAGCCGAAAATAGCGTCGTTTTAGCCCACCTATTCGAACCTAAAAACCCTATTTTGGTATTTTCCACCTAAAATAGGGGCAAACAAGTAAAAAGACTTTTTTGCCCCTTTTTTTGCCACTATTTGGGCGTTTTTTGAAATTTTTTTATAAAAATGCAATAAAATTCGAATTTTTCTTGCCAAGATTATTGGAAAAGTTTCAAAAAAAAAAAAATTAAAATTTCGTGTCTTTTTGGGCGCTATTTTGCAATTTTCTGGCCTAAAAGTGCAGCCCTACTGATTGTTAATTTTACCATGTAAAAAATTGTTTTTTTCACACATTCCCAATTTTTATACTTATTTTGGCCACCTAAGTAAATTTAATTTCCAAATTAAATAATTAATTTATTTTTACTGATTTTTTTTTCTTCGTTATTTCTGGATTCTTTTTTTGATTTGGCGTTTCATTGTCAGAGGGATGCTACTTATAGGCTCGAAAAATCACAAAATAAGCGCCTAAATAGGTAAAAAGTGTGCCAAAATAGGCTCCAATCTCGGGTGCATAATAAAAAATAGGTTCACTGTAAATCAAAACTTTTGTACTTTTTGAACCAATTTCTTTACTATATTTGTAAAAATTTTCAAAAATATTGCACTGACGGTGCCTATCGGCATCATTTTATATTGCATTTAACAAATTTTAAGTTATAAAATGCATGCTTCAAATAATAGCCAGTCTGTTTAAATTTTTGTGTTTTAATTGTTTATTTATGGATATTTATTTTCCAACACAATGTTCAGTTTTTGGTTAATACTCTTGACTTTGTCGTCACTATTGTGAAAGGCCGAGTGGGAGCATTTGGGAAACAGCCAGCATTGTAAACAACAAATATTTATTTTCAAGTTATTTTATTTATTTGTTTTTTTAAATGAAGTTCGTTATTTTGCTTGCTTTATAGTTTGAGTGTAAAATCGCAACTAAATCAAATAATAGGTTTTGTTTTAAAAATTTAATTATTATGTGCTTAATCTGAATGTAAAAATGTGCGCGTGGCACATATATTGAATGGTATAACACGCAATTGGACGACGCTTCAATTCAACATCTTCCGCGTCATGTAAAATATTCCTGTTAAAATTTACATTTGACCAGAAACGTCTTAAGTGATTCAAATCGCTCTCAAGAGAACCTTAATACACTCTCGTAATAAAATACACTCTCGTAATAAATCAATATAATAATTTAAAATTATTTATTTGTTTAAAGCTTAAAAACAAAATATTTCATGACAAAGCAGTGAGTATGCGGATGAAAAATTTTCTGAAAAAATAATTATTCTAATTTTAATTCAATTTTTAACCAAGCTCAATTAATAAATTGGTTTTTTATTGCATTAAAATGCTCTGATTTAATTAAAGTGCCATGCTTTTGATAATTAGGGCAAAACTATGTGCTGTGTTAATATTTTAAATTGTTTCATTATTGTTCTTTAGGTTAATGTTTTTTGGGCGATGGATTTTTCGTCACTTCTTTTGTTTTTTTATTGTTTTATTTTACTCTTTAAATATTTTAATTTTATAAGCTTTATTCTTAAAAAGTTTTCCAGATTTCGAAAAATTAAAACTAAATTTTTCCGATCGTGATGTGGCGTCTTTCTAAAATTAATCAAAATTGATGTGTATTGAACTTAATAAGTGATTTTTATCAGATTTTTTAACCGCGGTTTTAGTGGTCATAACTAGTGTACGGTAAATGGGGTTTTTCGGTATTCGGTATCGGTATTTCGGTATAATACCGATACCGAAAAAAAACCGAAATCTCACAATTTTTTCGGTATCGGTATTTCGGTAAAATACCGATAAAAAATACCGCGGTAATACCGAAAAATACCGCGGTAATACCGAAAAATACCGAAATAACCGTTAACCGCCCGTAACCGCGACCTTTTAAAATTCCATAACCGTTAACCGCGGTTAGCCGCGGGTATCCGCGGTTAACCGCGGTTACGGGTAACCGTGAGCATGCCTGGATAAAAAGGCTTTTTCTAGGGGCATTTGGGGGCGTAGAATCCGAATCTGAGCTCTCTCTCAACCAATCGAACCCCGCAACTTGGAAAATTTTTTTGTGTTAAAGAATTCTCTTAAAATTTTCAATAATATTCCTGGCATTTGTAAATATGTTTCCGATAATATCATTTTATAAATTGTAAATACCAAATAAAAGTTCAAAGTCAAAAAGTGCCTATAAATGTTGGGGAGTTTTGAGCCGTTTAAATGCCAAATCGGTTTTTTTCCAAATCATTCACTTTTCATTCAAATGCTCCCCAAATTCGAGTTCCCAATTTCCTGAACATTTGCCGCGGCATTCACTTCCACAGAATCGACAGAATTTGGATGCAATTGCTGTCGTTTAAATTGTTTTTTCCATCTACGCAAAGTGTCTCTTCCAATTTTCAACATTTTGGCAATTTCCTCGTCACTAATTTTAGGATTTTTGTCTTTAATTTTATAATAACGTTTCATTAATTCTTTTTGTTCGCTTTGAGAGTGTTTATGTTTTGGTTCTGTAAAAGAATTTTTAATTAAATAAATATGAATGAAAAATTGGGCTTGAAATACTCACTGGTTTGGCCAAGTTCCCGTTTCCAATTGCCAATTGTTGCCAAACTGAGGCCCAACTCTTTCGCGACAGTTTTATCAATTTTATTGGGATAAGAGTTTTTAAGCCCGGCCCGCTTTAACTCGGCTTTTCTCTGATCAAATTTCTCTATTAAATGTTTACGTTCTTCTTTTTTACTGAACATTTTTCCACTTATGCCAAATTCTTTTTTCCATTTATATATTTTTGTGCGATTGACTTTTAAATGTTTAGCAATTTCTTTCTCAATTTGAATTCTTTCTTTTGCCGAAAATGTTCCTTTTTGCTTAAATTCTTCTTTGATTGCGTGGAATTTTTCGATTATTTTACGTTTTCGCTCATTTTCAGCATTATCAAAGTGATCAGGCTCTGTGAGAGGAGCATTCTGATCAGTTGAATTGGGTTCAATTTGTCCAATTTGGGTGTTCTGTCGGTCGATTTGGTGATGGACATTTTGTCCAAAGTTTGTTGGCGCCGGCGTTTTCAAATCTTCGGCTTCAACTTTGTCCCACCAGCCTTCTCCGAATATTTCATCAAATGTTTTGAGCTCCAATTTTACGGATTCGGCTTTTTCGAGTGAATTTGTTGCGTAGAATGCCAACAAAATTAAAATCCAAAATTCTTCCATTTTTTGGGCAAAAAGATCTCTGAATTTAGGGGCATTTATATGAAATTCCAATTAATTTTAAATAAACAGAAACGATATGGGTGTCAATTATTTTTGTGTTTAAGGAATTTCTTTCACAAATTTTCAAAGAATAATAAATTTTCACAAATTTTACAATATTAATAAATATTATTTAGCTGATAAAAAAAATAATTGAAAGTAATAAAGGCAGCCCACGACTGAAATGGGCTTTTATTCATATAAAATATTGGTGACATTTTGTAAATATTAAGCCTTTTGAACCGGGACCAAATCAATATTCGTGACATTTCATAAATTTTTTACTTAACCATTTTTATTGTTTTTTTATTATTTTGGGTTTTCTTGTATAGTTTATTTTGGAGGTCGTGGGTTCGAGTCCCACCCGCCGGGGTTACCACTTTTTTCCTATTCTTTACTGTTGCTATTTTAATTAACAATTATGGGTTCTAATGAAATAAATAGAGCCGCTAATTAATATGGATAAAAAATTTACAAATATCGTAATAAAATATGGATGAAAAATTGTAAAAGATGGACCAAATATGGGCAAAATTGCAAAATATGGACGAAATATGGATAAAAAAATGTTGGCAGAATTTTTAGTCGAGAAAAAGTTTGATAAAACTGTCGCAAAAAAGTTTGGCATAACTGATAGAACAATTTACAATTTAAAAACTTTGAAGGTCTTTAACTCGTTCCCCAGGCGTCCGCAGCAAAATGAATGCCATTTGTGGTAGAAATGTGCGGGGGGGGGGGGGGGGAGGGGGATCTATCACTATGCCAAGTTTCATCCCGAAACTTCACTGGCATTTGCCAACCTTCGCTTTGTGAGTGTGGAGCATTGTCATTTTTCCAACACAAACACCGGTTACCCTACTCCCCGCGCGGGTACAGCTCGAAAAGTGTGGGGTAGTCAAAAAAAAGGGCCAAAAAAGGTGGGGTTTTGGCACTTTTGCATCTTTGGCATTGTGTTTAGACAAAACAGCAAATGCCATTCGATACAGAATGAGTATCCTGTCATGGCTAACGGAGAGCATTTGTTACGAGGACAGAACAGATCCTTTGTTCAAAGGGGGTGCCGATGAATTTTAATTTGAAACGGAGCATTCCCCCCCTCCCCCCCCCCCCCCCCCACCTTAACACGATCGGGGTCAGTTCGGCGCAGCCGGTTCAGCGCGGCCAGTTCGGCACCGCTGGTAATTTGGACATTTTGTCCCGTTATGCACTTTTTAATTGCAAAAGCCTAAATGAGCTTAGCTTAGGCCTAAACCTAAGCTAGCTTAGGCCTAAGCTTAGTCTTAAGCTTAAAAGCTGTTCTATTAACGGATAATCGTAAATCATTAAAAATTGCGGCTCCACTGAAATTTTTTTAAAAATTTTATATGGATGTTTTTTTTTCGGCGTTGTAGAATCCGAATCTGACTCCACCTCGACCCATTCGAACACCGGACCCAAATTTGAATAATTTTAGAAAATAATTTTTTTTTCAAAATTTTTACCGAAATTTTGCAACTGTTGTCACACAGAATTTTAATAAAGATTCTTCAAGGGTCAAATTTGTTTGTGCCGTTAAGAAACAGAACAAATCCTTTGTCCAAAGGGGGTGCCGATGAATTTGAATTTGAAACGGAGCCTTCCCCCCCCCCTCCTCCTCGAGAAAAAAATTTAAAAATCTTAAAATTGATCAAAAGTTTATGAAAATAAAAAAGGAGCAACGTTCTACTGCTGGACACAATCGAAGAAATAGGAAGAAATTTTTTGGGTTTTTCAAATCATCGACTCTTCATTAAAATGCTCCCCGAATTCTTGTGCCCTATTTCCTGAACATTTGCCGCGGCATTCTCTTCCACAGAATCGACAGAATTTGGATGGAATTGCTTTTTCCATCTATACAATGTGGCACTTCCAATTTTCAACATTTTGGCAATTTCCTCGTCTCTAATTTTAGAATTTTTGTCCTTAATTTTATAATAACGTTCCATCAATTTCTTTTGTTCGCTGTGAGGAGATTTATTTGATGCTGTAAAAGAATTTGAATTAAAATAATAAATAAATTAATAAAATCAAAATACTCACCGGTTTGGCCAAGTTCACTTTTCCAATTAGAAATTGTTACATAATTGAGGCCCAACTCTTTTGCGACAGTTTTATCTAATTCATGATAAGAATTTTTGAATCCGGCCCGCTTTAACTCGGCTTTTATTTGATCAAATTTTTCTATTAAATGTTTACGTTCTTCTGTTTCATAAAACACTTTTCGACTTAGGCCTAATTCTTTTTTCCATTTATATATTTTTTTGCGATTTACTTTTAAATCTTTAGCAATTTTCTCCTCAATTTGAGTCCATTCTTTTTTTGAATATTTTCTTTTTTGCTTAAATTCTTCTTTCATTGCCTGGAATCTGGCAATAATTTTGCGTTTTCGCTCATCTTCAGCAATATTTTCTTCTTCCATCATTTCGTTCTGTTTGGAGTGATCAGACTCTGTGAGAGGCGGACGATTCTGATCAGTTGAATTTGGTTCAATTTGTCCAAGCTGATCAGTTGAATTGGGTTCAATTTGTCCAATTTGGGTGTTCTGTCGGTCGATTTGGTGATGGACATTTTGTCCAAAGTTTGTTGGCGCCGGCGTTTTCAAATATTCGGCTTCACCTTTGTCCCACCAGCCTTCTCCGAATATTTCATCAAATGTTTTGAGCTCCAATTTTACGGATTCGGCTTTGTCCAGTGAATTTGTTGCAAAGAATGCCACCAAAATTAAAATCCAAAATTCTTTCATTTATAGGGCAAAAACCTCTGAATTTAGAGAGATTTATGTTTAATTAGAGTTTATTTAATAATTTAAAGGAATATTGATGGAAAAATCTGTTAATTTATTTGTCTTAAAGAAATTATGTCAAAATTTTTTAAAATATTATTTACTATATTAATAATTATTATTTAGCTTTAATAAAAAAAAGTAATAATGACAAGCCACAATTGAAATGGGCTTTATTACATAAATAATAATTATCTCACCCGAATCAATATTCGTGGCATCTCATAAAATGTTTCCTTATAATCATCATTTTATATAAATGGCGAATATGACAAAATGAAAAAACGGGGCATTACATCACCAACAGGGCTGGACGTGATCAAAAAAAAAAAATCTGTTACCTTGATCCGTGGTCACGGACCCCCAAAAAGGCCGTGATTTGGTGAAAAAATAAATAAATCGAGAACCCCCAACCTTTTTTTTGTTTGAAATCATCTCTGTAAGGCCGAGAAGCGATGTCCGGTTAACCAAACGAAGCATACAAATGCATCCGCCAACAAACAAAATGTATGGGGAGCTTTTAAAATTGGACGTCTGAGCGCAGAGAAATCGCTAAAACATCGAACTGTGGAGGAAGTTTGGGTAAGTGTTTATTAAGCATATTCCCAGAATGCTTAAGAAACAGCTAACCTGGACATATGTTTTATGTCTTAAAAAATTAAAAACATTTTGAAGCATTTCGCTTTGGAATTAGGAAAATTTTTCAAAAAAAAATTACATAAGAGTGGAGGATGTCAGGGAAATTTTTTGAACATTTTAATGATGATGGAACAAAATGTAAATGTGTGGAAGGGAAATACAAAGCGAATGAACTAAAATTTTGATGAAATTTCTTAACAAAATTGAGTCAAAATTTCAAAAATTTTTCTCGGCGGCGCTTACCACCCCCTAAAAGTAAAAGAGAATCTCAAAAAAGATGATGATAAAATTGAAGTTAAAGACAATGAGGAAGATATTTTTGAATAGTCAAAAACATTTTTTTATCATTAAACATTACAAAAAATAATAATTTCTCCCTTGAAAAGTCCCGGTTAGTCCCGGAACCGGTCCCGATTAGTCCCGGTCCCGGTTTTTACCAAAAGTCCCGGTGTTCACCCTTGTTTATACCCCCCCACCCCCTTAAAATAGAAAATTTATAAGTCGGGATTGGATTTTGCTCGCATTTTGTGCGAATTCGGCTTTACCCAGGGGAGGGTCGGCCGCCGAGAATTAGTCCAAAACGAAAATGAAAAATTTCGAGCACTTGTTACGAAATTTTGAATAAAACTCGTAAAATGGAACAAAATTTGGTTCAAAAAATTATCACACAAGTATGCTATAAAAGAACAACCAACAGATCCTCTTGAACCTATTATTAGGTTTTTTTCGTGTGATTTTTGAATAACTTTGAGAGAATTAAAAAAAAAGCCACTTAAATTAAATTAAAAAGTATTATAATTAAATAAGTATAAAATTTATACAAATGATTTTTGTTATTTCATTTTTTATTAACAGCAATAAACATAATTGACCGCTTATAAGCTTTAAGAATTCTTGCAATTTAAATTAAAATTATTTTTTGATTTCTTAATTAAACGACAATAATTAAATTAATTTGATTTATTATAAGATTCTATGGTGGCCTTCCAATTATGCTAACCGCAGATGCAGTTTCAGTATCAAAAAATTTAGTTGTTTAATTAAATTTGTTTGATTAATTTATTTTAATTTCCAATCAATTATTTTGCATATTTTCAATCAATTTTTATTAAAACATTGATTTTATTTATGATTGAATTCTTACATTTTTATTATTTAGGTACTATTTTTTTTGCTTTTAACTAAAATAGGGGCAAAACCTTTTTCAAATAAAAAGACTTTTGCCCCTTTTTGCCACTATTTGGGCGTTTTTTGAAAATTTTTTTAAAAAATACAATTAATTTCGATTTTTTCTTGCCAAGATCATTAATCTTTTTGGAAAATTAAAAAAAATAAAATTCGATTTTTTTTTGTCAAATTCTTCATAGAATTTCTTGCCTTTTTAGGCGCCTATTTTGCAATTTTCTGGCCTAAAAGTAGCAGCCCTACTGATTGATAATTACCAAGTTTAAAAAGAAGTTTTTAAGGCATTATTGTTATTTTACACACATTTTTTTCACACCTATTTTTGCTTTTGAACCCAATTTTTATACTTATTTTGGCATTTTTTTCACCTAAGTAAATTTAATTTACAAATTAAATAATTTTTTTTACTGATTTTTTCTTCGTTATTTCTGGATTCTTTTTTTGATTTGGCGTTTCATTGTCAGTAGGGATGCTACTTTTAGGCTCGAAAAATCACAAAATAAGCGCCTAAATAGGTAAAAAATGTGCCAAAATAGGCTCCAAAACTCGGGTGCATAATAAAAAATAGGTTCACTGTAAATCAAAACTTTTGCACTTTTTGAACCAATTTCTTTGCTATATTTGTAAAAATTTTCAAAAATATTGCACTGACGGTGCCTATCGGCATCGTTTTTAAGTTATAAAATGTATGCTTCAAATAATAGCCAGTCTGTTTAAATTGTTGTGTTTTAATTGTTTATTTATGGATATTTATTTTCCAACACAATGTTCAGTTTTTGGTTAATACTCTTGACTTTGTCGTCACTATTGTGAAAGGCCGAGTGGGAGCATTTGGGAAACAGCCGGCATTGTAAACAACAAATATTTATTTTCAAGTTATTTTATTTATTTGTTTTTTTAAATGAAGTTCGTTATTTTGCTTGCTTTATAGTTTGAGTGTAAAATCGCAACTAATAAATATTAAGATCAAATAATAGGTCTTGTTTTAAAAATTTAATAATTATATGCTTAATCTGAATATGACGTTTTTTCGTTTTGACAAATTTCAAAGCCAAGTTGCAAAGCAGAAGAACATAATCCAATAAGCCACTTGGATTTGTGAGCCCAGTTTTTTGATTTGTTTTTGTTTAAAACGAGTGCGGCTTTTCGTGCTGGTCGCGACAGCAAGTTTCATACTATGCTTATTATAATACTGACGATATCTCCTTGATCATTCAATTGTTTCAATTCAAATGAAGCTTGATTTAACTGACGTTATATTTTATGTTATTAGATCCCATATGTTTTTAGGAGGTTGATTTTTTGCTTTTACTGACTAAAATGAAAGAAATAAGACGCAAAATCAAAATTTATTGCGTTTTTGTAATTTTATTTCATTGTTACATTTATATTAAATTGTTGTTTTGTTTTTATATGATCGCTTTAATTTTTTTAACCTAATTAATTTTATGTATTCTTTACGAACTTTTTATCTGTTTTGCGGCACTCATTTTACTTCATTTAAAATTTTTCGTCAATTTTTAGAATAACTTTATATAGTTGAATTTAATCTTTTCTATTTTAATTTGTAAAATAAAAAGGAATTCGGACAAACATACGCGTTCGGGGTACATCTGGTTTGCACCCAGTTTAGTTGAATGATAATTTTTTCAATCAATTTATTATCGCACGTTCTATTCCAATTCTCAATGCTGTGCTACTCCATAGGAAGTTTTTTATGGGGGTTTTGTGCACAAAAGGCATTTTTAGAGACAAATTAAATAAGTTGTAAAATTATTTTACATTTTTTTGAATAAAGATTTTGCCTTTTCAAATAAAACGTTTTGCACGATGCACTGCTTCTTCATTGAGACGAGTCCTCGGTCAAAACTCCGCAATAGCAACCTTAAAATTATATTAGTCTTTTTAATCAAAATAACTTGCAAGTGCATTATTAAAAAAACTTTGTAAATTAAAACTATTTGTTGTTATTATCGCTTTTGTAAACAAATAAAAAGCTTTACCGCGGGATTTATTAAATTTTACGATTTTTTCATTTAAAATTTGCTTCTTTTTTTTTGGTATTAAAATATATCGGCAATAGCAAAATTTTGCAGCTTGTAAACATGCGCTGGAAATAATTTACTCTTCTTGGATAATAATATGGTTTTCTTAAAACTTTAATTAAGTGACAAAGAACTTTATAGTTGTTTACTTAACTAATTTTCAAATAATGAAGTTTTAATTGAAAAAATTATATTTATACAAATGATTTTTGTTTATTTGCATTTTTTATTAACAGGAATAAACATAATTGACCGCGTATAAGCTTTAAGAATTCTTGCAATTTTTTGATTTAAGAACATTAACAATTGCCCTACATGATTCTAGGAATAATTGGCCACTCAATTATAATGAACGATATGCTATTTATGAGCATTTTAGTAAATAATTTAATTTACGATTGTTAAGTCTATACATTGAATTTATTTATGAATGAATGCTTATTTTTATTATTTAGGCAAATTTTTTTTTTGCTTTTAAATAGTGAGTTTATTGTGTTATTTATAAAAATTTTTGTTTTTATAACATCGAAAATAAAAAGCGTTTTTATGATCTTCTAATTATTTCATAAGGAAATAATATAAATCCATATTTGGAGTTTTTAGAATAAATCCATATTTGGAGTTTTTAGAATAAATCCATATTTGGAGTTTTTAGAATAAATCCATATTTTGCTATTGTCCATAATAATTTCATATTTTGGCATTTTTCCGAAAATTCTTGAAGAAATTCAATATTTTAAACATTTTTTAAACATTTCTTAAGAAAAAATGCAATAAAATGAAAATGTACCCTAAAAACGCAATTAACCGGTAAATTTTGGAAATTCTAAAATTTGAAACTCTTACTTTTATTAGACTAACCAAATCAAAAAAACAAGATGCCATTCGAAAGCTTTAATGAGATGAATCATTTAGGGAAAAAATCAGTAGTCAATTCTTTTTAAAAATTTCAATAATTTCAAATTTATATTTTTTTAGGGCTGCGATTTATATGGACAAAACATTTGCCATATGGCCATAAAATATGGATGAAAAATAGCAAAATATGGATGGGCAAGATTTCCTAATAGAAAATAAGAGCAATAAATATTTTTATATGCAAATTAAAGGCATTTCAGAGAAAATTTTGAAATTACTTTGTTTTGTTACAGAATTTTTTGTAGCGTAAAAGGTTTAGATGTTATTTTTGATTAGATCTTTAGACATTGATAAGTATTTACTTTATAAAAATAATTAAATTTAAAGAAAGTTTAGTATTTTAAGGACATTTATTTTATTTTTAATTATGTTGAATGTAATAGCTTGATTAATAATAATACTAACCGTCTTGCAATTAAATTAGGTTAAGATTGTTTAAAGTAATTTAATTAACTTGTATATCATTACCAATCCACAACTGCGTTGTAAATCTTCTTGCTTTCAAAATAAATGCCGCATAGGCACACATGTCCACAGTGCGGGTATAAAACTTTGCTGGTACCACCAGGCAGACGAGACGACACATTCCTCTGTAATATATTTAATTTATTATTATTATTTTTACAATTCCAATGCTTTTTAGCTATTAATTGAATGCTTGTATAACAAAAATTTTATTCTTATTAATGTTTAAAAAATTTTCTTTCGGCCACATATTATAAGGATTTAAAACATTTTTGACTTTTTATATAGATTCTTTTTTTGTATTTTTTAGAAAATTATAGGTGTTTTTAAATGTTACGTTTATTAATTTCTTTTATTTACGCATACATAATTTGCTTTTTATTTTAATTATTTTTATTTATTTATTGTATTTGTCATTTTTTACCTTAACTCTCGTTTCAAGTGATTTTAAAGTTAATTTAGTTCATGTGTGTTTATAGAAAATACTGCTTAAGAATAAATGTTATTATTTGAGTATAATTACCAAACACTAATCAGTAAATGGAAAAGAGTATATTCCTTGTTGAATGCTTGTATAGCAAAAATATTATTTTATTAATGTTTTAGAAATTTTCTGTTAAATATATATTTCTTTTTATAAATAAATGTTTCAAAGATTTTGAAGTAAATTTTATTTGTTATAATTGCATATCATTATTTAATTTTTTTTGCTGTGTTAAAGCAATGTTTTTTTAAATTTCTTTATTTTGTTATTAAGTCTGTTTATTCACATATTAAAATGTTTTAAAATTTTAATGTTAAAGTCCCGGATTTTCCATATAACACCGGATTAAGCAGTAATTATGCGTTAATTAATACCATTCTTGATACATTCATTGATTTTCAATTATTTTTACGAAGTAACAACAAATCTCATTCACACAGCTAAACAAAAAGATTAATTTATTTTAATATATTTATTTTATTATTATTTATTATCCTTTCGAAAAAAATTTTTAGAATTTAACTTTTAACGAATCCATATATTAATTTTATAGAATGCCCTTAAAGGTATACTCATAATCATCTGATTTCCCATTTTTAATTCAATAAGAAACATTATTAGTCTCTGTGGACATTTGAACATTTAGCATTTTTATAAATTTTTTTAATTCTAATCAGTCCGGAGCAACAAATATGTGCTGTATCATTATTTTTAAATTGTTTTATTATTGCTTTAGGTTTCCACGCGCAAAGAAAAGAGTATAAAAAGAAAAGAAAATTCAGAAATGGCGATTTCTATTTGTAGGAAATTTGATTAATCTCTTGAAGTTCCAATTGAATTAACGCTATTTTAAAAGATGTGGTCTTTTTTCAATTTTTATTTTAAAAAAATAGAATGTCAAATTTAAATTTACAAATTGCATTTTTTTCATTAATATTTTAGGCATCCCATATTTAATATAAGCTTATTAAATATTATTTTTAATTATGTTTTTATTAATGTTTTAGAAAATTTTCTGTAAAATATATATTTCTTTGTATAAATAAATGTTACAAAGATTTTTAAAGTAAATTTTATTGGATATACTAGTTAGCATATATATCTTTAATTTATTTTTCGCTTTGTTAAGTTATTCTTTATATGTTAACTTTTACTTTGGTAGAGTGAGTTGGTATTTTTGTATATATAAAAGGTGAAAAACAACTTGTTGCAAATTTTTCATTTTTCCATGGTTTTTAAAAACTCTTTTATTTTATTTTTATTATTTAAGTCGTTAATAAAAATAATCTTGTTTTATTTAAAAATAAATCTTAATTCAACTTAATGTTAATATACAAGTTCCAGAAGTTAAGCGCTAAAGTGCGGGAGTCTGGTTTGGGATCAAAGCATTTCGCGAGGGTCGTGACGCCGAAGTGATCTGATTGTCGTTGCTTTGGCTCATATTTTACTATTTTTTATTTTTCACTTAAAAGTAGGGTTCTTTAAGTTTTTTGGTATTTTTAAAATTTAAATAAAATTAGGTTTTTTAGTTTAATTTTTCTTAATCAGACGTTGAGCTTTTGTTATTGAAATAAAGCATACTTTTCAGAAATAAAACAAAGTGTAATTGCTACTAAAGATCAGAATCGGCAAAATTAAAAAACATTGCCTTTTTGTCATTACCAAAAACAATAAGCATCGAATGTGAAAGCATATAAAAAGCTTTAACGATTTTTTAGATCTTTATTTAATAACCAACAAATATTTATTTTTGAGTTATTTTATTTATTTGTTTTTTGAATGAAGTTCGTTATTTTGCTTATTTATAGTTTGAGTGTAAAATCGCACCTTAAGTTCAAATAATAATTTTTCTCTTTTGGTTTTGTTTGAAAAATTTAAAAATTATGTGCTTAATCTGAATATGACGTCAAATTTCTAAGCCAAGTTGCAAAGCAGAAGAACACAATTCAATAATCCACATGGATTTGTACGGTTTCGAATGTAAAAATGTGCGCGTGGCACAAATGTTGAATAATATAAGACGAAATTGGACGACTCTCCAAGCGTCATTTAAGAATCCAAGTTAATCGATTGATGGAAAGTGCCATGCTTTTGATCTAATAAATAATAATTGGGGCAACAAATATGTGATGTGTTCATATTTTTAAATCGTTTCATTATTGCTTTAAGTTAATGTTTTTTGGGCGATGGATTTTTCGCCAAATTTCTTTTGTTTTTTTTATTGTTTCTTTATTTTGCTCTTTAAATATTTTAATTTTATAAGCTTTATTCTTAGTTAGAAATTGTATTACCTTTATTTATTTTAGTTTTTTAGTTTAATTATTTGTTTTTGTTTTGACACTTTACGTTCTGATTGCGACAGCAAGTTTCATACTATGCTTGTTTATAATATTGACGATATCTGCTTAATCATTATTAATTTGCTTCTATTCAAATGATGATTGATGAACTTTTTGGTTTATAATTCGTACGATTTTTTATTTTATTTTTATTATTATTTATTTGAGTGTTTATTAAACAGAAATTTTTAAATTTTGTTTAAATTTAATTTTTAATAAAGTTTTTTACTGATTATGTTTCACCACATTTAAAAAAAGGGAGTTATTACATTGTATATTATTTTAATTTGCATTTTTTTGTTATAATTCATTGACACTTAAGAATTTGTTTTCATTTAATTAAAGTTTAATTTGAAAAATTAGGTAATAGGTTAACTTAATCGACCAATAGAGCAGGGTGTCCTATTTTTCGCACATTTTTACGTTGGGCTCCTTATTTTTTAAAGCTGCCATTGACGTATATTTGCGACGGTAACAAATAATTTTTTTAATAAATTTAACCAATCGAGAGTATATTCCTTGCGTTAGATGCGGAGATCGTACTGACAAGGCCACTCCGTTTTTCACTCCATTTATTTACCATAAGATTAATCGTATTTTCTTTATAAAATAATTAATTTAAAAAAGTTTTTTAAGGACATTTATTTTATTTTTAATTATGTTAAATGTAATAGATTGATTAATAATAATACTAACCGTCTTGCAATTAAATTAGGTTAAGATTGTTTAAAGTAATTTAATTAACTTGTATATAATTACCAATCCACAACTGCGTTGTAAATCTTCTTGCTTTCAAAATAAATGCCGCATAGGCACACATGTCCACAGTGCGGGTATAAAACTTTGCTGGTACCACCAGGCAGACGACACATTCCTCTGCAAAATATTTAATTTATTTATTATTATTTTGACAATTCCAATGCTTTTTAGCTATTAATTGAATGCTTGTATAACAAAAATATTATTCTTATTAATGTTTAAAAAATTTTCTTTCGGCCACATATTATAAGGATTTAAGACATTTTTAATTTTTTATAGATTCTTTTTTTTTGTATTTTAGAAAAATATAGGTGTTTTTAAATTGTTACGTTTATTAATTTCTTTTATTACGCATACATAATTTGCTTTTTATTTTAATTATTTTTATTTATTTATTGTATTTGACATTTTTTACCTTAACTCTCGTTTCAAGTGATTTTAAAGTTAAGTTTTTAAGGCGAACAAAACAATTGTCGCTACAATTATAATCAGATCCCTAAACTGGATCAATTTATCTTTCGGCCGCGTCGAACAGCTCCTTAAGCCTGGCGGCGTCCTCTTTATAAAATTTGCGGTGCACGCGACCGCGCGTTGTTTGTTCGTAGCAGCAAATAGTAATAGCACGGCCTTTGCGCTTACGTTTTTCGGCGATGGTCACATTTCATTCGTTCTTTTTATTGTTTCTTTATTTTGCTCTTTAAATATTAACAATTTTTTATTGTATTTTTATTTATTTGTGTGTTAGAATTTTTTTAATGTTATTTACAGAAATGCGTTTTGTAATATTATTTAATTGTCGATTTGTTTTATTTAAAATAATTTTGTGATCGCTTTAATTTTTTTTGTGTAATTTTATTAAAGCATGTTTACGAACTTTTTATTTGTTTTGCGGCGCTCATTTTACTTTTGTAGTTCAATTCAATCTTTTCTATTTTATAAATGCTTGGCCAGTAGCGATTGCCTTTTCAATTAAAACGTTTTGCACGTTGAATTGCTTCTTCATTAAGACGAGTGTTTCTCGCTCGAATCTTTCAATAGCAACCTTAAAATTATATAGTCTTTTCATTTTAAATAATCAAAATAACTTGCAAGTGCATTATCAAAGAAACTTTTTAAATTAAAGCTATAAAACAATAATTTTTAAAAGGTCCAGCTTTCTTCTTACTTAGACATTGTTCACAGGTGAAAAACATCCTTAATTTATGCTCTTTTAACCAAAAGATTTTATTTATTCTAAAAGTTTGATCCTGCATGGTCGTGTTTAATTGTTTTTTTAATAAATAGAAAAATTTTGAAATTCAATATTTTATATTGTTATTTAATTCAATAGTGATTCATTTGATAAAAACATTTTATATTTCCATAAATTAATTTGCACGATGATTGTTTTCACGAGCGGGGCTGGCGGGCGGGCAGGGCACGGCCATAGGCTGGAGTCGGCTCGGCAGGGCGGCGGGGGGCGGGGTGGGCAGTCGAACAAACCGCTTTGAATGCGGAGAATGGTTTGGGAGGACTTTTTACTGAATTGGATATTTGTTTTAGTCAGTCTTATTTGGTATGACCGTATTTTTTCTGTTTTCAATACTTAGAAATTAAAGATTTTCAAAATTTATTTGTCGTGATCAGAGTGCATTGTGTTACAATTTATAATATATTTTGTAATTTTTTTGTTTATCTTGGCTTAATTTAATGCTAATTTTTGTTGTAAACAATTTGCTTTGATTAAAAATGTTGTTTGACGGCTTTGCCGAAATAAATGGCCGGTGACTTCCCGGATCAATACTTAACAATTTTTTAGTAGCAGTACATGTTCTGACTCTATCTACTATTGATAAATTTATCTTAAATATTTTTATGTTAAAAAGACAAAAGAAAAATTTCTTTAAGATAACAAATAAACAGATTGTTAATTAGCTGATGATGCTAATAATTAATATTATTCGTCAGCTGCGAGCTGCACGACTGTTTCCATTTTGCAAGGGGTGCATTCAGTTTATATGCACGGTAATATTTATGTACCAAATTAGTATTTAATGCCTGTGAATATCATTCATTTTACATTAAAAATTTATTTATTCTTTAATTTTCTTTATATGCCTTAAATTTAATAAAAAATGTTTTTAAAATGCATTTTTAAATATTTCTTAAAGCCAATTAATGCGACTTTGACCCTGCCTCATGGGATAGGTCCACAGCCTTTTTGAGGAAATTAAATAGCGTTTTAATTAATTCTATAATCGATGTTTTTTTATGCGATTCTAATTATATTGAATTTTGCATGCTTTATAGTTTTACAAACACCCTTCACTGCTAAATATTTATTTAAAGCTGAATTACTATATATAGTTTTAAGCTGAATTATTAAGAGGACCTAGAAATTTTAAATTTTTTATAAGTTTAACTATATTGTAGAAAATTAATAAAAAAAGTTTTGATTTAACACGTCTTCACCTATCGTTTTTCCATACGCCGCCCGCTGGTGCTGAGTAATTTTAGGTGTTGACTTTATTTATAATACGTTCAGACGATTTGTTTCTAAGCTGTTTTTAATCTGATTGTTTCTTTTTAATATATTATTTATTTAACTTTGCATTTTAAAGGATTTATTTTTCTTAGGGGGGAGTTCTAATTTAGGGGGGAGTTCTATTTTTCAACCTCTTTTTTCAGAAAATATTAAAAAATTTGCAATTTTTGCACCAATTTTTGGCAAAATTTGGACAATTTTGACCATTTTTTCTTGCAAAATCAATCACCGAATAGAAATTTTATTATTGAATAACAATAGTTTCAATATTTTTAAACACAAAATAAAAAAGATGTGCCATTATTATAGGCAATAAGATCCAGTCACTAAATTCGGTTATTCATTTCAATTTCTCCAAATCTACTGTCCAATCCGGGCTCTCAAATCACATGGCACGCTCAGTAATTTGTTTATTTTGGTGAAGATTTGAAAAATATAAATTTTAATACATCCCAAAAAATATTATTATGAATTAGAAAATTGCTCCATGGTATGGCTGCACCTTTGCCACCTTTTACTATCCGGCAGATCGGAAGAACAGCGGCTTAGCTGCTCCAGCCCTCCGGCAAATTCAAAACCTCCGCACGCATTTTTTTAATACTTTGAAAGTTTATGGGATTTAATTGACTTTAATCTGTCGGCCGGATGCTTTACAAATGGAAGTGGGACGGGGGGACATTGGAGAGGCGGGGGAGGGGAATTATTTATTTTGACGATTCGCGATGATGTCATTTAGTAATAGACAAAAAACGAAATTAAAAATTGGTGGATTTTTGTTTTTTTTTGTATTTAAATGTCTAAATTATTGTAATGGCTACAAATTTGATGAAACTGTTTTAAATTTCTCAAACAACAAAACATCTTTGGGCAATTTTTGGAACGGAATGTTCGGAATATAATTAATAATTTTTAAAATCTATAAAATTGGAACGTACTCATTTTTTTCCAAAGTTTCTGGACGTACAAGATGAAGTTGATGATTACATCAACATAGGCATCTGGTGGTTTTTGCGCCACTGTAGTTGGCCTTCTCATTGAAAAATTGTGCCGTTTCATAAAGTAATCGAGCCATCCATTGCTAGCCTAAATAATTGCCAAGATAACTTGCGAAAACCAAAATTATAACTTACTGAAAAATTATTCATTTTTGAATAGTGCACACTCATTTTCTGGGACTCCGTCACAATCATGTTGCTAGAAACGCGCAATTTCCTCCCTCTCAATTCTTTGATCCACTTTGCAAGTGCGAGCGTCGGTGAGCTTTCGTCCTCCGCCCTGAATTAGAAACAGCTAACGTGAAAATAAAAACATAAATGCGCAGTATATGAGAAAGGAAGAATGAGTATATTCTGGCAAAATGTTTATTATTTATGCATTCAACTTTTTTCAAAAATTGTGGGGGGGGGGCTCTATTTCAGGGGGGAGTTCTAATTTAGGGGGGCGTTCTATTTTTCAACCCCCCAAAAAAGGGGAGTTCTATTTTAGGGGGGAGTTCTAATTTAGGGGGGCGTTATATTTTAGGTTATACGGTAATTTTGTTTAGAAAAATTGCAGATGTTTAAATATGTACGCATTCAGTTTAATTAAACTTGTTTCTGTCGATTGTTCATGCACCACTCTAGTCCTTGAAATTAATTTTTTTTATTTTTGTTTTTATTCTTTCGATTTTAAGTTGACTCGCGCTCGCGACATCCACATATAATTCTCGGATTCATTTTCAATTTAGCAAACTTTAATTTTATGAGTTTCCAGTGTTAGAATGGTAGTCAATATAAATTGTATATTTTTAATAAATATATCAATATTGAAGATGTTTTAAATAAGCACGCATTCAGTTTAATTAAACTTGTTCCGGTCGTTCGTGTATGCTCCACTCGTGGCTGAAGGTGAGAGATTTGCACTTCGTCCGTATCATTATCATCTTCTTTTACTTTCTTAATTATTCTTTTTAATTAAAATTTTTGTGGATTTTAAAAGTTTCCAAAAGTTATTTGTATATGGAAAAAGATTTTATTAATAATTCACAACCTTAATAATAATTTATTTAATATGGCTAGCACTTTAATTTATTGTTTAAAACAAAATTCGTAATAAATAATAAACTGTATACGCGTAACAATTAATTTTGTAGGTCTGCGTTTAGCTCACGTGAAGATTTTATACAGTAAATTCATTGATTGTTTTTTGTTTAGCTTTATTTAAAAACAGGGATAAGATTTTTAGGTTTTTGTCTATTTTGATGCAGCTTTGGCGAGTTATGCACAAAAAACATTTTTTAAAGTCGGAAATTTCGTCGTTTTAATGAGGCTTTTCAGACCTAGGAAACCTATTTTAGGCTTTCGCTTCTAAAATAGGCTCTCGACCTATTTTGGTCTTTTTTCAAAAATTTCTAAAGAAAAATGCAATAAAATTCAGCATTTTTCTTGGTAAGATCACCAATTTTTTGAATATTTTTTATAAAAAATACAATAAAATTCGAATTTCCTTCATAGAATTTAGTGCTTTTTTGGTGCCTATTTTGCACTTTTTGATGCATAAAAGTAGCAGCCCTGATCATAATTTTCACATGTAAATTGTTATTTTTACACACATTTTTTCGAGCCTATTTTTGCTTATGAACCCAGTTTTTGGAGCCTATTTAGGAGCCTATTTCGAGGTTCTTCGAGCCTAAAAATCTTATCCCTGTTTATAAATAATAAAAATACTTACTTTTTTTAATGAATTGGATTTGATTATAATTGATTATAATGCTCTAAGCATTATTTATTCAATACCTTAGAATTTAAGTAGATCTTTTGGTATCACAAATATTTTAACACGGTTTGCTTAATTTAATTAATTAATAGCATTTTTTGATTTTTTATACCTATTTAAATGTTCGATGTGTAACCGTTCGTTTTAATGATTGCATTTTTTATATAAAAATAATGACATCGCTTCATTTAAATAATCATCCCTTCTTTTATTTATCAATTTATTATACTTAATTGAATCTTGTATTTTAAAAATTAATTGTAAAGTAAATAAATCCCTTTATTAATGCAAATTAAATAATATCTTTCAATTTAGTTTTTTAAACCTAAAAATATTATTTTAATAATTTATATTTTGTTTGAATAACCAAGACCATCATACGTAAATTAAATAAAATTTAGCAAACATTAATTTTATAAAATTTTTGAATCTAAAATGTCAATGTTAGAATGGTAGTTATATCAATTTCTCTGACAAAATTATATTCTTATGTCTTACGGCTAAAAAATGTAAGTCTCTGCTTTGCGTGTTAGTTCGATTTAAATGCAGTGTTTTATTTAAACAATTTAAATAATTAACTTAAAATAAATTTTCCTCCCCCGCATGTTTTCACCATTAGAGAGTGTCCTTTAACTCAATGGCTTAAATACTCGCAAAGTAACTCGGGCGCCGTAGCCTTGGCGGTGATTTATTTTATTTTTTTACAATTATGTTCTTATTAATTAAGAAATTTTTAGTGACAGAAAGGCCTGCCGTTTCACTTCTGGTCAGTGTGCGGTGCCCAATATAGGCCCCTTAGCTTCGGTGTGGGCATTTCGTCATTTGCTCTTTTAAAAATTGTTAATTGGAACCCAAGCGATCACTGGCTGTGATACAACAAAAATAACATTTTCAATTAATTTGAACAATTTTGTAGCTAATTTCTAATAAAGTCAGTTATTAGAATTTCAAAACACTTGGTGGTAGAGTTGGCGATTTTGAGTTTTTTGGGCTGAGTTTTGGGCTCAGTAGTTTCGGAGTTGGGTGGATTAGTTCCGGTTTCGGTCGGAGTCGGGAGGAGCTTCTTGTAGTTCGTTTCACTGAAGAAAAGTTGATTTTGAAAATTGGTTTTTTTTTTTTTTTTTTGTATTATTTTTAACCGGCTTTTCTCTCGATGAAGATCGTTTGGCCCACTTTTTTTATTTCCTTCTTTTGTTTTGTACTTTTTGTGAACATTTATTTTAACATTAGATGCTTATACATTTTTGTCCGCCATTTCGAATTTCTTTCATTCATTTCATTTATTTATCATTTAATTCATTTTTTATTATATTTTTTCTTATTCTTGTTTTATTCTTTAGATTTTATTTTGTCTTTTTTGCTCAATAATAAAGGACATTTATTGAAATTGTTATATATTTATTTAGCAAAAAACTTAATTATATTTTGTTAACTATTTTCAATAATGTTGCACGGACGGTAAGTAAAATTGCCGTCTCTAGGACGTTAAATAGGACAAAAAAGCAAACACCGTCGTTTGATTACTTTGATAATTAATTAAACAAAGGTATAAAAATATTTTATCATTATAAATATTTGTTTTACGAATTTTTGAAATTATTTAGCGTTAATTTAATTATATGTGTTTATCATCTTTTTTTATTTATGTCATTTCTTTTGTTAATGCTATGCATTCATTTTATTTTCATATGTAACATCAAAATTTTTATTAATATTGTTTCGAAGGGTATGAGTTTGAATTAACTTTTTATTTGTTAAATGGCTACGGGAGACTCCAACATTATTTAACGCATATTTCCTGAGGGTGAATTTTTTTTAGAATTTTTACAATACTAAGAGAATTTTTATATTTTGATTTTGTATTAAAGGTAATGAAGACTGGATTGCCTCTTCAGAATTGCTGTTGCTCCAATTTTAACTATATCAAAATGTTAGCATAATCCTTTTGAATTATAAGTAATTGAATTAATTGTTACAATAAGTTTTATTTAAATTGAATTTGAATTACCATTTGCATTTTTGGGGTTCGAAATTTTCAAAATTTTATTGCAATTTTTTTAATAAACTTGTAAATTCTAGAAAATGGGTGGCCACCTCCCCCCCAAAAAGTAAGGCAGAATTTTCAAAAAAACTGTATTTGCTACACAAAACTGCTAATTAGGATGGAAAATTTGTTGGAAAAAATTAAGTATTGTTTTAGATATTATACAGTTTTTCATTACTATTTTCCATTATCATTTATCGCTTTAAAGATCACCTTAAAATATCCGGACATCCGTGTCCACCCCTGTTCGGCAAGGAATTATTAGCGGGAACGGGAAAAATGCTAAAATAAAAATTGCGGGAGTGGGATTTTATTTTTAATATTTAACATAAAAATTTCTTAAATTAATCTAAAATCATTGCGCAAATTATTTATTGAAAAGATAGTTACTATAATAAACAAGTTAAATTATGCTTAATATATTTAATAAATTTGTTGTGCATGAAAATTTTTGCACTCAAATTTTTATGCAATTAAAATATTTCAATAAGCTTGTTTAGGGTTTTCTAACATTTCAATTATTTGTCTCCATAGTGGCTGTCCGCAACACCTTTTATTTGTTTCAGCAGCTCCTCGAGCGTGCTGGCTAAGCTTTATTTGCTTTCATTTTAACTTTGATTTTTTTATAATTTTATGTTAATGCTTGATATATTTTAATTGCAATTTTCCGATACTTTTAGCACGTGCAGCACATGTAATTTAATTCCATTTAAAGACTATCAAACAAAGTTTTTTAACGCGGTAGTATGTTTTTAAATAATGCTCATTATCTTGTTATTATATAAAAAGTTTATTAATTTTTTGAATTCTGTTTTTTAGTTTATTGATTTTTGATGTTTTATTTGAAAAAATTTATGGAAATTGTGATTATGCGAATTTTCGCCAATTTAATCATATTCTTAAAAATTTTATTATCAACATTTTAAGCTTAAACGCAATAATTTAAAATTTTTAAATATTTATTTGACAAAAATGTTTATTTTTAAACGCCTTTGTTCCAAGACTCCCCATTCTTTGTGAACATTATTAGATGATGGTTATATTTTCGATAAGGATATTAAATAGATCGTTAGCGCATTTTCATATTTTAAAATATTTTACATTAATTTTTATTTGAATTATTCATCGTTCTCCGGTGCATTGGTTATTTATGAAAAACATAAAATTGTACGATTCTTTAGTTGTTTAATTCGAAACTATCTCACTTTCTTGAATTATTATGACTTCTGTTAAAACCTTGAAAATTAAATATTTTCAAAATTTATTTTCAGAGTGCTTTGTGTTACAAGAAGGAACCAGCAGCCAAATCTTGCTTTTTTTGTTTATAATTTATCAATATATTTAAGTTTATTCCAGTCTTCTTTTATAAAGTTTTTAATTAGAAATTTAATAAGATTTTATTTATTGCAATAAGTTAAGACGATTTTTAGCTCCACAGATAGCAAATATCAATGGATGCGATGCTAGGCGTCTTCTTTTTACGTTCGCATTTGTAGCAGTTTATAATTTTCTTATTATTTATTACAAACAGTTTTCAGTAAAAATATTTAATTCTAAATATGCCTGTGTTTTAGCTTTGGTATTTTGTCATTATTTTACTTATTGTAAGAACAGTTTATTTACTAATTTTAAAAGTTTATGCTTTGAAGTTTATCTTTATTAATAATTTATCATACTTTTATTGCTATACTAGTCTTATATTTCCTAATAATATTATTCTTTTGATCATATTTTTTGCTTTTTGTATTATAACAAGTTTACTGAATTGAAAATTTATATTTAGTCAGTCTTATTCCGTATTTTTGTGTTTTAATATTTATAGTTGAATTTGGTTTTAGAATTTTGTTTTTATATTTTTAGTGTTCTATTTCGTGTTCCAACAATCGTATTGTGTTTATTTACTCAATTCCCTAACAAAACACTTGTACGATACAAAATAATTCTATAATTTTGCATGTAGGTTTCAGATTTTGTGTGTTTTTATTGGATTGTACGTACGCATCAATTTCTGTTTCTCGTTAATAATTCATAAATTATTACATACAAGAACTTTTCAAGCCATTATTCTTTATAAATTTTATGTTAACTTTTTTTAAATATAGTTGATAAAAGTTTGATGAATTAACCAATTAGGCTTTCCATCTATTAGAGTACAATTTCCAGGCAACATATTTTATTGTTTATTATATTTTATATGTCTATAATATATAAAATTAAAATAAATTTTTTATTATATGTATGTTTTGTGCCGTCGATCATTATCCAGCCTTGAGTTGAGTTAATATTTTTTTGAATTTAAATTGTCTTAGACATTTACAATTAGCAATTTTTTAAGGCCCATTTTTAATTTTTTTTTAAATGTATACATGTTCCATTTCTACTTTGCGAGTTGTATATGGATAAACTCAACGTGAAAAAGCAGTTTCTTCGCTTGATCCATCAAGCGTTTGGAAAAAAAACTTTTTTTAATAGGTAATCTACTGATTTTTTATTGGCACTTAATATTAATTTAAGTAGTTCTAGATTAGCAAAAAAATTTTTATTTATTTTTTACGATTTTTTATACATAGCTATTGAACATTCGAATCTTTTTTATAAATACGTTTTGAATAGTAGATTAAGTGCCTGTTTTCCTGCATTTAGCTCAACTATCACCTTCTCGATATCCAGTGTCGGAAATCATAACTTTTGACCAAAAAATTTTTGACCTTTTTTGTATAAACCCAATCTTTCCGGGTACATCAAAGTCAATTTTTAACTTTGGGTACTTTTGGTCGGGTAGTAACCGGTAAAAATGCATTTCGCATTGAAATATATTTGAAGTAGGTTTGGTCCCGGCCGGTGACGGGGAAAACCGGGGATCCCCGGCCATTCTCATCCCCGTCACCGTTCCTCGGTTTGCCCATCCCCGAAAATGGGGGTCCCCGGTCCTCGTAAAAACATTTTACATTTTCATAAATAAATTTGCACTGATTGTTTTTTTAGTCGAAACGAATTTTTGCAGATGCTTTTGCCTTATAATTTATTGGTCAAGTCTCTCTTATTTGTTAATGTTTAATTTATAATTTTCAATCTTTTTTTAAAAATTTAAACGTATTTTATATTATGTGCACGAAGCTAAATATTTGCTAAATCAAATTTTGCTGGCATTATTACATTTGTTTTGTTGTAAATTTAAAAAGTATCTTTATATTTGCAAACGTATAAAGCTAATTTTGTTTGAATATTCGAATAAATTAAATATTTTTAGTATTGTTTTAGATATTATACAGTTTTTTATTATTTGCCATTATCATTTATCGCTTTAAGATCAGCTTCAAAAATTTTTTTAGAATTATTTTTGTTTTTTTTCATGTAACTTCTAGTATTTCTGGCAATGTTCATTAATATTTTGTTGATTTCAATGTATGATGAATTCGAGAAGTTGCCTTGGAACTCGGATAATTACCTTATTGCCTTTGTTCCAAGGCTCCCCTTTTTTCGTGAACGTATCTGATGGTTATATTTTCGATAAGGATATTAAATAGATCGTTAGCGCATTTTTATATTTTAAAAAATTTTACATTAATTTTTATTTGAATTATTCATCGTTCTCCGGTGCATTGGTTATTTATGAAAAACATAAAAATTGTATGATTCCTTTTAGTTGTTAATTCGAAATTATCTTACTTTTTTGAATTATTCAAGGAACCAGCACCCAAATCTTGCTTTTTTTGTTTATAATTTATCAATATATGTAAGTTTATTCCAGGTCTCCTTTTATAAAGTTTTTAATGTTTGCAATTTTTTAAATATGAAATTGGTTTAAACTCTCCAATCGAAGCAAAAATTCGGATTGCTAGGTAAAAAGCATTTATTTCATTGCGTTTATTTTGCATTAATAAACGTTAATTTATATTTTGGTTATTTTTATTTTTTTATTTGTAACTTTTTTTTTTGTTCATTATTTTCTTCCTGCTAATGGAGAAAGTTTGAGGTAACTTTAAAGAGTTATTTACAAAATATTAACATTCTTTATTCCTAGGCTGATTTTGATAAAATTACCTCGCAATTTTTATTTTATTATATTTGGGATTTTTTAAGCAATTTGCCTGTGTATTTTAGAAAAAAATTTTTTTGTAGAATTTATCTTTATAGGCGTTAATTTATTTATGTTTTTAATTGATTTAATGTTAATGTATGAATCGGCTAATAAGTCTTTATTAACAAAATGTCACATCGTGTATTATCTTTATCAATGCAAAACTTCACTTTTTGCCGATTGAGTTTTACATTTTTTTATCAATATTTTATTTTGCTGTAGCACTGCAGCCAGTCGTCATTCACAAGCCATATTTTGTTAAGTTTTACTTTATACAAATATGATTTTTGCAATTTAGAGTAAAAATCATTTTCGACGGTATTCCATAATATTTTTATTACATAGTTACGATAAACTTATTTAATTGATAATATTTAAGTGCGAACGTAATTATGTGATAAATTTTATTGTTGCACCAATCGATCACATTTAAGAATTAAAAAATATTTTTAATTGCTTAATAAAAAAATAATTTTTAACGTATCATTTATGTTTTGATGTAGTGGTTCTTTATGGCATTAGACATATCAAATTTATCTTTGGTTATTAACTAGCGATTAACGCTTATGTTTTTTTCGCATCTTGTGCCCCGCCTTCTTGCCAGTTTTTTTGGTGTGACGTTGGTGTAGCTTGGTAACACTTTGTATCCCATTTAAAACTATTGCATAAAAATTTACTAAAGTATGAATTTGGTTGGCAATCTGCCAAAAATAGTACTTTTTAAAAATCAATTATAATTTTATGCAAGCAATTACTTTATTTTAATTGTTGAAGGATCTGGTGGGCATAAGGCCATTGGTGAAAACATTTCTTCAATTACAATAGTAAATATATCGAGTTATAATTGTTTTTTGTTGTATTTTCTTGTTTAAATTTCGGATTATACCACCCAATATTATGGCATCGCTATAAAATGATTATAAACTAAATTAATCAATTTGAGTTCGAATATGGTTTAAGTTTTGCAGCGATGACGAATTAGTTAGGCAGATGATGATGACCAGTATACTTCTTCTACGTTTAAAGTAAAGAATTTAGGAGAGATTTAAGCAAATTTTGAAAATATTAAGTTTTATAATAAAAATGATTAAGTAATGAATTTAGGAGAGATAAGTTTTTTAAATAAAACATGGAGAATAAAGACGGGCAAGTTCGGATCGATTTAGTATATTAACGACAAAATTAGAAAAATATTTATTTTTATTTGAGCAATTTTTAGAATTGAGCATCAAATGTTGGAAGATGGAATTAAAAAACATATATTTGTTGGCGCGCAGAAATTCGCATCGTTTAATGGAGGGGGGGGGGGCAAATTTTTATTGAGAAATGTGTAATCTAATTACGAGCAATTCTTTTCTTTAATTTTTTTGCTACGATTCCGCGATAAAATCTTTGCTAGCGCGTCGGCTGGTTGCGCAATAGGTTATCGGTTTTGAGTGGAAGCGAATGAACAAACACAAAAAGTGGGCCAACAGGCTATTTCAAATGTGATCGCTTTAATTTTGTTTTGACTTAATTGATTTTATGTATTCTTTACGAACTTTTTATTTGTTTTGCGGCACTCATTGTACTTTATTTATTTTTTCGCCAATTTTTATTTATTATAATTTATTTCGAATAACCTTATATAGTTCAAACAATCTCTTAAAACAACTCTTTCTCTCTCTCTCTCATCTTCACTGTCCGCCCGTCTCTTCCTCAATGCTTTGCGATCAATTAATAATATATTGATTTGATAAGCAGTGTTTAGAATTGCTATGTTTTTGATTTATTTTAATATATTATTTTGTTTTATGATGCAGTCATTTAAATTTTTTATCCATTAAGTATTGAAAATTATTTTAAAATACATTGGTCAATTGCTCATAGTCGAAGGTTTGCAGTTGTAGTTGTTCCAGTCCTTTCTTTAAAATTTTCAGATACAGCTCCTGCTTTTTCTTTTAAATTTTCAGCTAACTTTCAATATATTTTAGAAATAATTCAATTTAATTAAAATGCTCCAATTTAATTAAAGTGCTATGCTTTTGATTTAATAAATAATATTTGGAGCAACAAATATGTGCTGTGTTATTATTTTTAAATTGTTTTATTATTGCTTTAGGTTTGCACCCGCTATACACAATAGCATATTTTCTAGACAAAATAACGCTACAAAGCAATAATGGCGAACAAAACAATTAAGTTGCCTACAATTATAATCAGGTCCCTTAAGCTGGATCAAATTATCTTTCGGCCGCGTCGAACAGCGCCTTTTCGGCGATGGTCACATTTCATTCGTTCTTTTTATTGTTTTTTTTATTTTTCTCTTTAATATTGTACAATTTTTTATTGTTTTTTTATTTATTTGTGTGTTACAATTTTTTTAATGTTATTTACAGAAATGCGTTTTTGTAATTTTATTAAATTGTCCTTTTGTTTTTAAATATTTAAAATAGTTGGGGGATCGCCTTAATTTTTTTTTGTGTAATTTTATTAAAGCATGTATACGAACTTTTTATTTGTTTTGCGGCACTTATTTTACTTCATTTAAAATTTTTCGTCAATTTTTATTTATTATAATTTATTTTGAATAACTTTATATAGTTCAATTCAATCTTTTCTATTTTAATTTGTAAAATAAAAGGGATTCGGTCGAACATATGTGTTCGGAGAACATCTGCTTTGCACCCGTTTCGTTGAATGATAAAAATATTATAAATTAAAAAACAAAAAATTAAATTTTTATTCAGTCGATGAATGAAGTCTTTAGATCAAGTTTTTTTAATATAAATGCTTGGCCAGTAGCGATTGCCTTTTCATTAAAACCTTTGCACGATGGATTGTTCTTCATTGAGACGAGTCTTTTACGATTTATTTAAAAATTCCTTCTTTTTTGTTATTAAAATATATCTGCAATAGCAAAATTTTGCAGCATGTAAACATGCGCTGGGAATATTTCTCTTCATATTTTTTTGATCTGATTAAGTGATTTTTTAAAAAACTTTATAGTTGTTTACTTACCTAACTAAGTTTCAAAAAAATGAAGTTTTATTGCAAAAATTATATTTATACAAATGGTTTTTGTTATTTGCTTTTTTATTAACAGAAATAAACATAATTGACCGCGTATAAGCTTTAAGAATTCTTGCAATTTTTTTTTTTGATTTTCTTAATTAATCAACAATTATAAATTTGTTTGATTAATTTATTTTAATTTCCAATCAATTGGTTTGCATATTTTCAATCAATTTTTATTAAAACATTGAATTTATTTATGATTGAATGCTTAAATTTTTATTATTTAGGTAATATTTTTTTGCTTTTAATTAGTGAGTTTATTGTGTTATTTATAAAAATTATTTGTTTTTATAACATCGAAAAATAATAAAAAACTTCGTTTTTATGATTTTCTTAATTTTTAAAATGGCTGCGCCGAGGTTTAAAAATATGTCATGATTTTTTAAAGTTTAAAATGAGAAAACAGTAAAAACTTATGCTTTATATTTATCACTCGTTTTCACCTTTTTAAGCAATTCTTGACGAGAAAAAATAGATCATATGCTTGAGAACAATTGATCGATACTAGAGAATTTAACAAAAAATTGTTTTTCAATTTTTGCTAAATACAATTTCATTGGGGGAATGGTGAACTGGGGATTCCTCAAATTAAGTTCAATTTTACAGAATTGTTAGAATAAAGAAATTTAAAACAATTGTTGCAAAAGTTTAGCAATTTAACCATTTTTGTTCAGAAAGTTGAGCAAAATCTTCAAAAATTGGGAAAATTTTTAAAAATCACAAAAAAAATGGCAAATCGTAAAATATGGCAGTAAATTTTCAAAAATCACAAAAATATGGCAAATCGTAAAAATATGGCGCCCCCCCCAAATATGGCAGGTGATTCAGATAAAATACTATTAGAAAAAAGCTAAATTACAAAAATTAGCCTATTTTAAGACTTGGCCACCAAGTTAGCAATTCATTATGGAAAATACAGAAACTTTATATTGGGCAAAAAATGAAATTTACCATGCGATTAAGAACTATTTGTGTGCAAAATTTTAAAACATTCAATACAAGTTGAACAAAGTTACAAAGGACTGGTGATTTGGGTAAGTTTTTTATAAATAATAAATAGGTTATTTTCACTTAAACACATTGCTTTGAGTTTATTTTAAATAGTTCACATATAATGCAAACTAATTTAGTTTTTAATAATGTTTTTCTTTTTGCAAAAAGTTTACGTTTTTATTTTTTAATACGGCTAAAAAAATAAAGTTTTGATTATATACTTAAAGAAAAATGCGTATTCTCCTTGATTCATAATATTTGCTTGCATCTGCATATGACTTTTGAGTTCCACAAATCGCTCAATTTTAGAAAAATTTATTTTTTGTGTTTAAACAGGGGGGGTAGTCAAATTCTAAGTTCTAACCAAATAACGAATAATCATATTCATTAACGGTGGGATTGGGCTTTTTCAGATTCTCAACTGCACTGCTGATAATTGTTTAAAACGATTTTTTAAATGATATTTATAGCAGAAATTTGCAAACTTTTTTAAAAGCTTTATTATTAACATTAATTGTTTAAATATTTTTATTATTTATTATTATATTATGGTTTAAGTTATGCAGCAAAAAGACGAATTAGTTAGGCAGTTGAACAAGATTTTATTTTGATGATTTCTGTAAGCAACATGAATTTTCTTTTGTTTGTTTTTTTAAACTAAGTTGTCAAAAACTGGAATTTGTTCGATAACCCTAGTTTGTAGATTTCTTCAACAATACAACCAAAATAAGAACTTTGTAGAAGGCTTCTGCAAGAATGATGTTAAATTTGATGACGGTATCCTTCTACTTTAATTTATCAATTATTTTAGTTTTATTTCGTACAATTAATTTGAAATTGAAGATGTTTTAAACGATGCAGTTTTTAACATCAATTTTAAAAAACATTTTGGATTTTTACCTCATCGACAACCTTAGCTTTTAGTATTATATGCAAATTTATAAGACGACAAATACTGCTTTTTTAAATGTGTTTTCTCGGTCATTATTTTGAATTAAAAGTTTTTATTTTAAATTAAAATACGATTTTTTTAGATACATCTTAACTTCTCTATTTTTAGTTCATGTAAAGCATTATATCATTTCAAAAGAATAAAAATAACGTTTATTATGCAGTAGCCCATTAGTCCATGGACTAATGCTCATGGATAATTATTGGGATTTTCGTGAGGACGACCGCATTGTTTTTTTTAAATCAATTTTTGTTTAATTAATATAGGAAATAACAAATCCGAAATTGATGAACATAAAATTTTTTTTGTAAATGTAGAAATTTTAATGAAATTTTATTTATTAATCATTGCAATAAGTTAACTCGGTTTTAGCTCCACAAGTAGCAAATATCAAAGTGTGCGACGATGAATAGCGTATTCTTCTACGAGTTATTTTTCAAATTGTAATTTTCATAATTTTGCTGCAAAAATTACAGATGCTTTAAATTAGCACGGATTCAGTTTAATTCAAATGTTCCTGTCGTTCGTCTATGCGCCACTCTAGTCCTTGAAGTTGAGCGAGTGATTCACCTTCAGATGCGTATAACCTTCTCTAGCAAGAGCTTCCAATTAATTTTTTGAATCGGTATCATTATCATCATTTTTTACTTTCTTTTCCGAAAAAGGTTTGATTTAATTTTGGTTCATACATTTTTGACCAATTCCTAAAATAATTATAATCCTTTTTCAATTGGGTCGAGCCATCCCAATTTCTTGAGCCAAATGTAGAGGTAAGTCGGCAGCGGGTATGTTGCTATTTACTATTTTTCTAATTATTTAAAATCAAACTTCAATAATCATTTCAAAAAAATTACGATTAAACAATGTCCGTATGACCATTTCGTCATTTGCTTTTAAAAATAGCATCGTTTTTTATTGTTGTTTAGTAATAATAAAAAATCATTAAAAATGTTTCAAACTTCAGGCATTGACCCGGCCTAAATATAAAATAGTTAATCAGAATTTCTTGTATTATTTTGAATGATTTTGGTATATCAATAAATTTGTTTGTATTTTAGGGTTTTAAGATTTTGGAAATTTATTTGTTGTATCTTTTGATTATAATTATGTTCTTGTGATCCTTCTTTACCTTCTATATAATTGAATTGGAACCCCAAGCCGATCACTATCGGTGATACAAAAATAAATCATAATTTGAGTTGTTGCAACCGCTTTTTAATAATTTTCAGGCTCATTATTCAACTTTTTTTTGAGTAATTTCTTTTGAAAGACGGGCAATAGTTTTTGGGTTGGCCGTTAAAATATAACTAGCAATTTTCAATTCTCTAGTAATAATTCATAAATTATTACATACAAGAACTTTTCAAGCCATTATTCTTTATAAATTTTATTTTAACTTTTTTTAAATATAGCTGATAAGTTTGATGAATTAACCAATTAGGTCTTCCATCAATTAGAGTACATTTCATGGCAACATATTTTCTTGTTTATTAATTTCTAATATTTTACATTTGTAGTGTCATTTATTTTGTTTAGGTGTTACTTTTAATGAATTTATAAAGTCTTTTGTGACGTCACATTAAATTTGTTTTATTGGTTTTTATTTATTTTAAAAATGTTTTAAATTGTTTTCTTTCCAATACCTTAAGTTTTTAAATCAAACTGATATATTTTATATGTCTATAATATATAGAATTAAAATAAATTTTTTATTATACCTATGTTTTGTGCCATTGATCATTTATCCAGCCTTGAGTTGAGTTTCGGTCTTTTTGAAAAATGGATATTTTTGAACAATTTTCTACAAATCGACACCTTTGGTGTTTTGGTGAGTGACGGGTGAGTTTGGGAGTCAGGTGGGGGTTCGGATCCGCACCGGTGAAATTATTTTTTTTCAATTTCTGTTAGCATTATATAGTGAAGGAAACAATTTCTAAAATATTTCAAATTTTTGCTACATTTACAAGTTTTTGAATTTTCATTTTTCGCTCAGCAAAATTAGTACATTTTTAAAGAATGCAAATCTCAACATAAAGTTGAGATTTAAAGGAAATAAAGTTAAAAATGCAGAAAAATTAATCATTTTTACTTCTTGAGATGTTTTCTCCATTAAAAATTTTAAATAGTTTCAATCTTTTGTCAAAATTAAATTTCCCAAAGGGAAGACCCTTTTGGGATTTCATCGAAAATTTTTCCAAAATTTTCAAAAAAGTACTGAATACCGATCGGTATACCGAATACCGAAAAACCCCATTTGCCAACACAGTTTATATATCAAAAGTAAATTTATTCTCAAAATTATTTGATATTTAAAATAAAATTAATTTAAATACGATCCATTCCATTTTGCTCGAGACCTAACTTTACCAAGAGTTGCCCCAGAGACTCGAGAATTGACTCCCAAAAATCCGAGACTTTTACCAAAATTTTTTAATTTAGGTTTAAAGTTGGTCCCCGACACCCTGGGAAAATTTATTCTTTTTATTATGTTAGCGTTTTATATCATTTAAAAAACGTTTATTATGTAGTATGCCCACTATTTATCAATTTTTGTTTAATAATATAGGAAATAACAAATCCGAAATTGATGGACATAATATTTTTTTGTAAAAGCAATTTAGAAATTTTAATGAGATTTTATTTATTAATCATTGCAATAAGTTAAGTCGATTTTTAGCTCTACAGAAATCAAATATCGATGGGTGCGATGACTAGGCGTCTTCTTTCTCTCTCCGCGTTTGTAGCAGTTTACTCATTATTTATTATAGACAGTTTTTCAGCTAAAATATTTGGTTCTAAATATGCTTGTGTTTTAGATTTGGTATTTTGTCATTATTTTACTTATTGTAAGAACAGTTTATTTACTAATTTTAAAAGTTCAAAACCTTTAAAGTTTTGAAGTTTATTTTTATTTAAACTTCATATTTTTATTGCTATACTAGTCTTATCTTTCCTAATAATATTATTGTTTTGATCTATTTAATCAGTCTTATTCGGTATGATCGTATTTTTGTGTTTTCAATATTTGTAGTTTCATTTCAAATGTTTTATTGAAATGTATTTAATTAATTTATTTTTTAAGATTTACCATTATATTACAAATATTTTTGAATTGTGATATTATGTTTCAGCAAATCAACACTTATTTGAGCCTCAGATCGTCGTTGCAATTTGGTCAGCCGCACACCCATCTTTTAAATAAATTCTTTTTAATAGGTTATTTATTTAACCTTACATTTTAAAGGATTTATTTTTCAAATTGTAATTGTTATAATTTTCTGACAAAAATTGCAGTTGTTTTAAATAAGCACGAATTCAGTTTAATTAAAATGCTCATTGACTTGTGTTTGCGCCACTCGTCCTTGAAGTTAAACGAGTGATTCACCTTTAGATGCGTATAACCTTTTTCTTTTTAATTGAATTTGTGTGATTTTAAAAGTTTCCAAATATCTTAGTTTTTTTTCTGTGAATACCTTTATATTATTTTTACATATTTTATTTAAATTCCTTTTTTTAATAAAACATAGTTAATTTTTTTACAATTTATTAAAAATGCATAATTTTAGAATAAGTTTGTATATTGAAAAAACATTTTTATTATAATTTACACAACCTTAATAATAATTTACTTTTGCACTTAAAAATACGAGATAAAGCTTAAATTTCAAGAATTAAATGTAAATAAATTAAAATCGTGTTTTAATTGGCTCAGCCATTCTAATTCATCCTTTTTTATTGGTGTTTAGTAATAATAAAAAATCATTTAAAAATGTTTTGACATGCGCCACTTGTGGGATCATTTTGAATTTAAAATAAATTTTTTATTATATGTATGTTTTGTGCCGTCGATCATATTTTATTTTTTACTGATTATTTTAGGAAGACATCCACGGTTTAGTAGCAACAGAACGGCAACTTGCGCAGCATGTATTTTTTTGTCCTACATTCAGAAGAAATGTTTAGCAAATTATTTTTGTATATTCTTAATCACCGTATGATTATCACCATAATTAGTTTTATAAAATTAGATATTAATGACTTATTTAATTATGTTTTATGCGAAAGTTGCTTGAGCCACATCGCAACTTTGCATACGTGCCTGCTCAGGTTTGGGTCTTAAAAAGGACCAAATTATAATAATTTTCAAAATCAACCGGTTTCCAATCATATTTTCTGATTTTTTTTTAGAAAGAGTAGAGACAATATCGAACAATAGTTAAATAATAAATTGTTTTTTTTAATAAGACTTGTTTTATTATATTACAGTTTTTTTTAATTTGCAAATTTAAAGTCTTGATATTTAATAAGGTTTTTTAAAATTTTAATGAATACATTGTGTATTTGTTGTAAAATATCATATGCGTTAAGTTCTTTTGAATAATTAATTTTTCCAGGATGCGCTCAACAATTTCATCAACTATTACTTTTATACTGTCTTTTTGTTTTTAATTTGTTTTAGATTTTGATATAAAAACTTTTTTTTTAATTAAATACTTCTTGGAAACCAATTTTAACAAAAAATAAAAAGCCCGCTGTTTGTTGTTAAAGACGAATTGTGATCAGAAAATCACCCACCGACGATGATCGTCCTGATTTTCAAAATGGTCGGTGGCATAATGCCCAAATTTCAAATAAACGACCCAATGGAGTTTATTTGGAGGTTATTATTAAAACTGAATGTAGGTTAGCTCAATTTCCTAATCTATTTGCTTTTATTAATATTCAAATTTTGTTTACATTTTATCTTTATATTATGTAATTTAAAGTAGGTACACTATATTATTAGTGAATATTTTTGTAATTAAATAATGTTTTATTCTGCATATTGACTTAAGCGTAACTTATAATTTTATAAATTTCTAATTTTTGTTTTTTTTTTATATTAACATTATAATTTTTATGTAGTACAAAATTCGTTATTTACTTCGTGTAAAAATCCTTCAAGTAGAAAAACAAATAAAAGAACAAAGTTTCAAATTTTTGAAATTCTTTATTAATATAGAAAATAAGAACTCAGCTTTTATATGTTATTGAAAGAGAATTGTCCCGCTGATGGACTGCTAGTCAGCAAAAAAATGGCATTGGAAAATTTTGATTTATGTTTAATTTATTTTATTACTTTGTCGTCGTTCCCGATCCCGATTCACTTTGCAGAGGCCTGCTGAGCGCCGCTACCCAGGGTAAAAATGTTAAATTATAAAAATTTATATTGGGTTATCGTATATTTAAGTAATTAATGTGCAAATTTGGATTTTTGCTTTTAAGAATTTAGCAAAGTTCAATCTGAATTTTTTCCCTTTACAAGGGTTTTGAGAAGAGTTATTATTTTATACAGTGTAAAAGTTGCTTGCCCCGGTGTTATAGAAAATTTCTTATTTATGTCCTTTAATAAATTGACCAATTTTTAAAATTTTTGCAATAGCCTGTTTAATTTTAAAGCATTAAAAAGATTATTGCAAATTTCTTCAATAATTAATTATTCTAAATTTAAGAAGACCACTTTGTTTTTATTTTTTATTTAGTTTACTGATAGATATTTTATATATTTGGTTTTTCTCTGTCTGTTTTTTGGGTTTTTAATTGCAATAAAAAATGAAATCTATTTTTTATTTTTATGTTATTTTGACAAATGTGAGCAATTTTATTAAAATAATTATTTATGAAAATTTTTTTTAATTTATTGGAAGGTTAATACGTATGAACAGATCTTATTCTATTAAAATAAATAAAGATTTTAATTTGTAAAATTATTATGAGCAACATTCTTGTGAGTTATTTTTTATGTATAGGGTTTAAATATATGAATTGTTTTGGCTATTTAAAATGGTCTAAAATCCCGAATTGAATTTTGTCTTATTTTTTTATATTATTTAGGGTGTTAACTAAGTTCTGTCGCAAATTTTTTTTGATATTTTAAAAATGCATATCTCCCTTATTTTACGGCGGATTACCTTTGTTTCTTCTTTATATGTTTGTTGGACATGTTTTCTTTGTTCTACCCCAATTCCACGATTTCTGCTCTTTTTACAGATTTTTTATGGCGTCTCTAGCAACCATGCCAAAAAAGCGCACGGTAAAGTGGAGGCGCGCAAAAATTCCGTTATGGCCATGAGAACGTCAAGATCAGCTGCGGCCCCGGAGGCCGTTGCCCGCTTTTGAGGGCTCCTATCTCGGGGAATTTGAGCTTAATCAGCCCCAGTTTAATGCTTTTGGAAGCTTAAACAATGCTTATCAAGTCTGCAAAAATTAAAGAATTTTGGTTGAGCTAAAAATTTTCTAAGGCATTTTGAACCTTATTGCCAAAAATTGTCCCTAAAAAGGGCCATTTTTGCCCCAAAATTTCTGCTGGAGCAAAGTTTGGAGTTTCATAAAAAATTAATGGGCTGAGCAATAAACCTCAAATTTTGCCTGAGGCTTCTCCCATATTTGTTCTAGCTATCCAAAACTTCAAATTACGATAATCTTATTCCGTAAAAGAAAAATAGAGCCTCAAACAGAGTAGGTTAAAAAAAGCACTTTTAGTTTTTGGTCCATAGCTCAGTTTCATTCAATAGACAGGGGACAAAAATATATCCAGAAAAAAGGCAACATTTTATAGATCTTGCTGTTATGTTGGGTAACAGTTTATCAGCATTAAATATATCCCAGATTATCTCTCAGGTGACCTTATTCCAAGCAATTTTTTCAAATTGTCATAACGCTTTTTTCTTTACCTATAAGTTATACAAGATACGCTTTATTAGATTTATTTATATTTTAACGGTAGGATTTTTGGGATATTTAATTACTTATAAACTATTCCATATTCTGGTAATAATTCTCCTTGTCGCACCGGTCAGAGAACATATTTAAATTAATTAATTAACTAGTTTTTTATAATTATTTAAGAACCTGACTAATTATAATAATTTTTTGGTATTTAGTTGACGGCAATTGCATCGTTTTAGCAGTGCACATGACTCCACTTTTTGTGTGTCAAACCAACACTTATTTGCAAGATGTTAATTATTCGATTATCCATTAGTTTTTATAATAACTTTTATTGTAATCCATTTTTAGGGTTACTTTTGTAAGTTAATTTTAATATAGGGGAAACGTTTGGCGTATTCGTTGCAGAAGAAATTTTTTTCGACAGCCATTCTGGCTGCGAGAGCGACCTGGAAGATGCGCGCGCCTACGCCAGACAGGTTAATTAAGCTTGTATAATTTATAAAATAATGTTCCTGATATATTAATTTAACATATTTATCTGAGCATATTTAGTTTGAAGTAAAAGTATTATTACTTGCTTATTTGAAAAAAATTTTAAATTTTATTTTGTTTTTAAAAAAATTGTTTAACTTTTATTTTGACAATTCCTTTACTTTGCTGCTTTATTTCCTATCAAATTTTAGTAATTTTAGTTATCTTTTATTCTATTTGCTAGATTTTTTTTATAATTTAAAATCAGTAATCTGCGGGCCATCGTTTATGTTCCAATTCGTGTTTAGCGACTCTTTAACTCTTCGCTTATTCAATTTTACCATATTGAAAAACTATTTCTTTTAGTTTACAATATTTATAAATTTCTAGAAATGTTTAACTGGTCAATTTTCAGTATTTTCTAGGTTAATTTTTTCAATTTAATTTGGAAAACATTTATTATCTTTTTAAGAGATATTTTTTAATTATTTACCACCCAATAATATAACATCACTTTTTATTTATTAATAACTGTTTGTTGTCTATTAAATATTTTAATTTTGTTTATTTATTTATTAATATTAATCTCTGTGGAGATTAGTATGTGCTTTTCCCGGCTCATCAAAAAGTTTCCAAAAAAAGGGGAGGATTTGTCAGTTCGTAGCCTACCGTAATTGCTCGCTCTTGATCAGAGGTAGTCGCAGTGAAGACAGTGAGAGTAAAATTTAATTTGAGCACAATTTATTTTGAGGCAAGGATGAGAGGAGGGGCGATGGAGAAATGTTAATTTAATAATTTTTATAATTGCAGCTTTTTGGAGGCGGCCGAAGCTGTTTTGCGGGAAATATAATTTTAATGAAATTGTTTCACTTAGAAAACTTTAGAGCATTTATATGTTTTTTCAAAATATTTTGGGCCTACATTTTACACTTTAAATTTGTTGCAACTCAGATTATTTAATATATAAGTGCATATTTTTATTTTTCTTAATTAACTAGACCACGGAGCAGATTATCGATTGCAGAACGTGCGCATTTCGCATCAATGTTAGATACAATATTACTCATTTATTTTGTTAGTTTCTAAAGATTTAAATGCTTTATTTATTACCTTGCGGCAATTTTTGTCCCTTTTTTAGCGGTGTAATTTATTTCTCTATGGGTTCGGAGAATAACGTTAATTTATGCACCTATCCGCATTTGCGTGGTCATCGAAATTGGCGAAGTGTCGCAATGTAATCATCTTTCTATAAACATTTCATAAGAGTACATTTGTTATATCTCATTTTTTCAATTTTTTTTGTCGATTTTTGACTGATGATTTTTGTATCTTCTGCATTTATACAATCATAACTAACGCTTATTTAAAATAATTAGTTATTTCAAATTTGCATGAGAAATTTGATTGGTTTGTATGCTTTTTAAATGTTGTTATTCCGTTTAAAATTTACACTGAATTACTATTTGTTAATTTAGTTCTACATATATTTTTACATTTGCATTATCTTTGCCTGTTTTTTAATATTTAGCAATTCCTTTTAATTATTAAATTTGATGTTTAAGAAAATAATTACGGTGTATTGTTACAGTTGCTTCTTTATAAATCACGTGCAGTCTTCCTCCACCTGCTGAGGGCACGCGTAAGTTGTCGCCCCCGCTCACCTGGTACGCTCAGGGTGCGGCCGGCTCTCTATCCCAGGGCCGCAGCTCTCCGGCAATGGGTGTAGACAGGCCCGGGCATTTTAATAAATAGCAAATTTTACAATTATAAAATAATTTTTTACTTATCTTATTCATATTTTTGAACTTTTTTAAATAAGTGATTTAATTTCACTTCGTCGCGTTACAAAATAACAGTTTCTACTTTTTACCAACAAGTGGGCATTTTTATAATTGGTTAATTAAAAATATATTTTTTTGTTTAAAATAGCGAACATTTTAAATGCATTTTTAAAATGATATGGTGTGTAATTGTTATATTAAGATTTTGCTAGGAATAATTTTGACTTTTATCTTTTTATTAATTTTTAAAATTCTTCTCTTTCAAAATTGTTTATTTAAACAATTATGACTACATAAATTTATTTAAAATTTGAGTCAATATACATAACATTCAATTAAATAAAAATAGGTGTAATTACAAATGTATAATTTATAATCACTATGTCCGCTGAATGCTGGAAAAATAATGAATAATTGTTGAAGTAATCATTTTTTTATTTGTGTAATATATTTTTATTAATTCTTCATTATTCATTTTGCCGTTATTTTTTTTTCAAATCTATACCTTAATTAGTTTTCATAAAACTCGATGTTTTTCGCGCATTGATATTAATTTCTAAAAATTGATTTTAACAGATACTTGCTTTTTTGCCAACTCGAGACCTTAAATGACGAGTATACAATAATCGTAGAATCGATAAAAAATGCTGCAAAATGTGTTAATTATCTTTATTACTTTGTTTGTGAAATGAAATACTAGTGCTTGTATATTTAACACTTGCTTATTTATAGGTTTATGCAAATATTCTTATTGTGTTAATGCCTCTTAATAAATACTTTACCAAACTTATGACTTACTTAAATTTTGAAATTTTCAAATATTTAACACCCATTAAACATTTAAATTTTTAAAATTTTGATATGTAAATCTCCGAAATTTTGGTAATTATCTTTATTAAGTTATTGCATAGTTTCAGAAGCTTTATTCGCTTCATTTGACACGTTTTTCTTGTTTTATTATTGGAATATTTAGTTTAGCAAGCAAACTTTGCCACAGAAAGGTGCATAACTTCTTTTTATTAATTCATTGAATTTTATTATTTACAATATAATACAATCGATATTTCGAATTTCATGTTATTAAAATAACGCTCTTTTTATCAAGACGTTGCCTCACTGCTTCTTTAATATTACTTTTAATTTATAGTTAAAAACCTTTTTATATAAAAATGTTTTAAATAAAATTAAATGTAACCTCAATGCAATATATCAACAATTTTTTTATTTGGTTATGCAAAATCGGTTTGTAATAATCCTTTAATCCTCTGAAGTTAATCTTTTATTTCGGTTTAGGTTGTTGTAAGTAATTTTAAATTGTCTTTTTCAATATTTAGAGAGATTATGCATTTATGAGAGCCGTGCTGTTTGTTCATTTAGTTTGTTAGTACTTATTAGCTTGTTCAACTAAGTTATTTGTTTTTATATAACTTTTGAGGCAGTTTTTTGCTGTTTAATGCAATCTAATAAATTGAACAATTGGCTTATAGTTTCTACACGCAGTCTCGCATTTTTTAAAACGAGGTTTACATTTTTTGAAAATACAAGATTTATTGTTATTTTTAAATTAGATGCTAGTCCCGATCCCCATCCCGGCTTTAACGGTAATGGCCGGATTTTTCCAAAAATCTCGGTCCCTAACTAATCTACTATGCGAATTTTGCACGAAATGGTTATAAATCGGATTCAGTAAATTCCTGTAAAGAAAAAATAAAAATTCGAAAAAGTTCTAAATTATCATTCGTCTTTAATAAGAGTTTTTATGAGCCTCTCTCCACATTGGCCTTCATTTAAAAATCATGAATTCGAGCATTAATTGTTTTTCATTGTAATTTTTTGCTTTTTAAATGATTTTGAGGCCAAAATAGATTTTCGAAAAAATGTTTGTATTCCGGTCTAGGGTTCGAAATCGGTGAAATATGGGTCGTATTGAATTTATTTTTGGAATCAAAATCAATTTCTCTCATAATGAAAATGTTTATTTTAAAAATAGATTTGAATTTTTTTGTGAAAATCAAATTGACATTAACTTTGAAATTTTTTTAGGAGAAAACATCTCAATAAGTGAAAAATGTCCTAATTTGCTGCATTTTTTAAACTTTTAATTTTTTGTTTTCAATAATAAAACTTCTATTCTGTCATTGATTTTGCCAGTAAAAAATGTCAAAATTATCCAAATATTGCAAAATTGCAAATTTGTAATACTTTCTGAAGGAGGTTGAAAAATAGACCCCCTCCCTAAAATAGACCCCCCCTTGAAATAGAACCCCCCTTTTGGGGGGGGGGGTTGAAAAATAGAACCCCCGGGGGTTCTATTTTAGGAAATACGGTATGTTCTTGAGTGAGATTTTGTATTAATTCATATTTTTAGCTCCCAATTATTTCTAACTGCTGGATTATCTCGAGAAGCAATCGATTGATTAAAATTTCCATTAATTTATTTGTGGGTGTGGCTTGTTTTTGTAAGGATGAAAATGGTATGACTTATCAAAATTAAAAATTGAAATTTTATTTAATAATGTAGAAGTCTTCCCCGTCTGAATTGTTTTGCATCATTTTTATTTAATAAAGACGTTATATAAGGTTTTGCAACAAATTTAATTATTTGATAATTTTGTTAAATATTAAAATTAAATAAATTATCAATGTCCATATTATAAAACTATTTGCCTTTATTATTTAATTTGGGTGTTTTGTATTATACAATCATTGGAAGCGATTGGACGGTCAAATGCTATTGCTGTGGCACTTCTTCTCTCGTCTAAACATTCCCATTTGTGCGCGGGCAAGCTGTTCAAAAATGCGCTGAGCGCTTTGATAATCAAATGCTTTTAATCAAAGAAATCAAGTATTTTTATAATAATTTAAAATGTTTTTAATTTTTTTCAATACCATAAAATATCAACAGATTATGTTCATTTTCACTGCCCGTTACAGGAGTTGGTAAGCATTCTGATTCGTGTTTTGGTATATGATCTACATGAAACAATAAATTGCTATTGTTGCTCCTCTGATGTAGTTTTAAAAAAATTATTGAATATTGATTACTAGTTTTAGCCGTTTTTAGCTTTATTAGTCAAATATAATCTCTCAGGTGACCTTATTCCAATCAATTTATCCAACTTTCAGTTCCTTTGCTTGTCAATGAATTCCTTGGTTTTTTCAAATTCGCAAAGTTGCTTTTCGATGGCTTTGTTGTCGATTTCGAAGATATCCAATTCCGTGGTTGGGTTGTATTCGCTTCAGCATCAAGTCCGGCCACCGCACATCAAGTTTTTGCATTCCGGTACGGGCTTTTCAGTATTTTCTAGGTTAATTTTTTCAAATTTTATTTTGGAAAACATTTATTATCTGTTAAGTGATTTTTTTAAATTTACCACCCAATAAAATAACATCACTTTTTATTTATTAATAACTGTTTGTTGTCTATTTAAATCTTTTAATTTTATTTATTTATTTATTAATATTAATCTCTGTGAGATTAGTATGTGCCTTGAGCAGTCGGTCCGTTTGTCTTTGTCCTCCTTATTTTAATATGTTTATAAATAAATTCCATTTTTTATTTTGCACAATAACAAAAAAGACCACAATTGATTTATTAATATTAGGTTCAAAACTTTCTGCTAATTTTATATCAAAATAGTTAAATCACAGGCATTGAAATAAAACAATTTGTTTTAAGGTTCAAATTTTATGTTTTGATATAAGACTCTTACATTAAATAGATTGAATTATCTGTTAAATCAATGATTGCTTTTGAAATATTTTAGGAACAGAACCTTTGAAGAATAATTAAAATTTATTTAATCATAAAATGGATTTTAAAATTACGTGAATGCTTTGCAGTTTTAAGTTTATGGGATTTTTTTTGACACTTTATATACATACTGTTTATAACAATTAAGTTTGCAATTGAAAATTTTTTGTTTTGAATTTATTTGTTTTCTGAACAATTTAAGGTTTTTACTTCATCGATAACTAGCCTTTCAGTGTTATATGCTATTTTAATAATATAATAGTTAATAATAATCTTATCTTTTTTTGGACGACCTTTATGGTCTCTGCATTAACGGGGTTAATATTTTTAAGAATATTGTAAATGCTTACAATTCATCTGACGAAAGTTTATCAATTGGTTTGGCGGTCCCCCATTCTCTCTGTTAACTTCCCAATCGTAGTGGGATTCCAACGCTGAAGAACGTTTAAGAAGCTCCAGCAAAAGGCCCTCCACCATGTCATAGTCGAATTTTCTCCGTATCGAAGCCGAATAATTTTATTAAATTGTATAAAAGAATTACACTTGTTTTAAATAACCGTTAATTTATTTCAGAAAAAGACATGTATTCGATATAAAACTTGCTAAAAAATGTAAAATCATTTACGCTCTTTGTACTTTTATTGTAAAATAGGCTTTAATATTTTTTAATTTCATATCTTAATTCGGTATGGCGTATTTATTGTGTTTATTAAAAATTATTTGTTTTATGGTTAAGTGTTCTTTTGTGTTCAAAAATCGCATGATGTTTAGTTGAACTCTTTAAATCTTCCCAAAATGGGATCCAGCTTGAATACGTGCCATGAATTGAGTCAGTTTTTCAGGAGGCACCATTATTTTTACTCTATTATGATGCAATGCAAATATCTTCCTTATCTCTTTTTATTATTTTAATTTTATTAATTAGGAGGTTTCTGCATTAACGGAATAATTTTTTTAATTATAATTTTAATTTAGTACAAAAAAGTACACTTGTTCTAAATAACGAAGAAAGGGGGTTCATTTTTTACTTTTGGTACTGAAATGTCTCTTTTACACTGGGACTCAGTCAGCCGGCATCCAAATGGCGTTTGACCGTGTCCCGACATCTAGATCGATTTGTCTTCTCGAAAGCTATCGAATGATACCAAATTTATGCAGATTGGTGCACAGGAAGATACAAAATTTTGGTCAAAAATCTCCATTTTTGGCAATTTTTAAACCGTTCAAAAACCGGTTTAAATGCTTTTTCGCGCCAAAATTTTGATTGATCTATCGTTTCAGCACCTAAGAAACCCTATAAAGGTGTTTTTAAGCGATTTTAATTATATAAGGCAATTTTACCAAATTCGGAACTTTAAGAAAAATGTAATAAACCCAAAAATGCATCTCTAACATACAACTTTTTTTCAAAAAAATTCCTTAAGAAAATGCAATAAACTCCAAAAATGCACCCCTAAAGATTGACTTTTTTGAATTAGCCGTTAAATAAGGTGGGGGGAATTTAGAGAGGCGGGAAGTGCGAAAGTTACATCTCGTCAAATTTTACCCAGTGGAAAAAAGTGATAAAATTGGATTCAAATCGTTAAATAAGGTGTGGAATTATTAGAGGGAGTGGAATTATTTTTCAACCTCCTTAGAAAGGGCGGATTTATTAGAGGGTGTGGAATTACAAGAGTTATACGGTAAGTACCAATCAAATTAAATTAGTAGTAAATTGTATATGTCTTAAAGAAAAAAGCGTACAAAGGGATCACGCTTCGATTTTGGCTCGTGTGTCTTTTTTGGTTGATTTAGTATGGACGCCAACTACTCGATGTAAAAATAAATGAATGAATGAATGGGTGTCGTTATGCGGAGAAAGGTCACTCCCAATCCAATCGATGGATGCGAAAGATACATGGTGAGAGCAGAGAAATAGGGTAAAATAAAGCTATGGGCAGAAAAAGAGAGAAAGAAAGCAAAATGATGAGAACAGAGAAAGAGGGAGAAGAGAAATTTTTAATAAATGGACCAATTTAAAAAAAATTTGCAATAACCTGTTTAATTTTTAAAGTATTAAAAAGATTATAATGCAAATTTTTTCTTTGCAACAAAAGATAAAATCTATTTTTTATTTTTACATTATTTTGACAAATGTTAGCAAAAAAATTAAATTAGATTCAATGATGTTCAAATGTTTGAAAATATTAGTTTTTATGATATTTCATATAAAAAATAAGAAATAATCAATGACTACGCAAGGCGCTTCTTTCTGCCACATTGCTGTGAGCTATCGTTTAAGTATTTTTCAGCATTTAGCTAAAAGTTTTTTATTTTTGAAAATAATATCTTCAAAAAATTTTTTTATATTTTTTTATTAATTACATTGAATGTCAAATAAAAGCTTCGATATTCGGTCACAAACTGCCGGCATAAAGATGATTAGAATTAAATTTAAACGTATTTATAGTATGTGCACGAAGCTGCTTGACTTTTCATTATTATTGTTTTTTTGTTTTAAAATCTTTTTTATAATATATGCTGAATTATTTTTGTTTTTTTTCATGTAACTTCTAGTATTTCTGGCAATGTTCATTTATATTTTTGTGGATTTCAATGTATGTTGAATTCAAAAAGTTGCTTTGGAACGCGGATAATTTCCTCTATTGCCTTTGTTCCAGGGCTACACTTTCTTTGCGAACATTAGATGCTGGTTATATTGATAAGGATATTAAATAGATCGAAGGGTTCCTGTAAGAATAAATTTTATTGGCTTTGTTGCGAGAAGTAGTGATCGAAATTTGTTCTAAAAAACAGTTTTAGTTTTGAAGACTTTGCATTAGAATCTTATTTTTTTAAATAAGCACTGTTAAACAACTGTATCGAGTGGTATATGTCTTGTGTTATTGTTATATGTATATATTTTTTAAACATATTAAAATTATAACTAGTTATTGCTTTCTCCAGGTTAACTTACGTTGACGACTTCTCAGTCTTTTCGGTGAAATTTTTTAGGTTTTATAAATAACTTAATATTTTTAAAACTTAAAATAATTAAACATCTTTATATTATTAGTTTTAATTTGAAAATTTTCCCCAATGATATAAATGTAATTAACATTAAGGGCCGTAAGGGGTGCTGTGAATACGAGTTGTTTATAAGCACTCTCTTGAAATTATAATTTTGCAGATTTTAGTGCACATTAATTGCTGCAAAATGTGTTTCATGCTTTTTTTGCTAAATTTTCTTGTTTATGATTACAAAATCAAATGTGATGCATGAATTATTATCCAAAACGCATCTTCCTTATATGTTATATTTATTTTGCAAAACTGTCAAACCAAAATGCAAATTTTATAATTATTTGCTATTAATTTTACATCCAACGAGTTTACCTTTTGTAATAAAATTTTGCTTTAAATTATTAACATGTCTTTGTTCAATCTTTAAACAACAAGTCTTTAGTTTTAAGACTCTTTTTTTAATTGTAGCACTTTAATACTTTAAAGATTTAAATGTTTTATTTATTGTCTTGCTGAAATTTCTGTCTCTTTTTTATTGATGTAATTTATTTCTCGATGGGTTCGGATTTATGCACCATCCACTTTTGCTTGTTCTTCGAAATTGGCGAGGTGTCGCAATGTAATCATCTTTCTATAAACATTGATTGATTTTATTCATTATTTTTTAATTTAAATTTGGATTTGTGTATTGTTAAGTAACATATTACGCCTTATAATATATACTTCATTTCTAAATAACATATAATCGTAGATTAATAATAAAAAGTGCATTTTATTTGATGTATTTAATAATTTTTGTTAAACAATATTATAAAAAGTTAATCTTTTATGCTTGAACTTTAAAAAACTTATATAGTTTTGTCTTGAAAATAAATTTTATTGTTTTGGATCAATATTTTCTGCTGTTAATTATAACAAAACTTTACTGAATTGAAAATTATATTTTGATTATTTTTTTTGCATTTATTTGTATAAATTTAGTTGTAGCATGTAATCTTTTTATTTTATAGTGTATTTAAATTTTTGATTTTATTGATTTTGGGCGCTATCTAAACAAATTTTTATATTATTCGATTTGGAGAAACAATTAAATTTGGTCGTAAAACATATTCTATTTATATATAATATTTTTTGTTTTATTTTTATTTTATTGAATGACTTTTCTAAAACAAGAACTAATAATTTCTGATTAATCACCAACTAGAAGATTGATTGAACTTGGAACTATGTTGATCAATGAGGTTGCTTTGTTACTTGATAAGGCCAAAATAAATGGTTTTTAAACTTTGAAGAATGAGGCCAAACTTGGGTTTGAAGAATATCTTTTAATTATTTTTTAATTTTTCTTAATAATTATTAATTTAATTTTAAATTTTTAGAATATTCTTTTGCAATTAAGAAGCAAAGTCTAAGCATTTCATATACCATTTATTGCGCGTTGAAATTCGTTTTGACTTGATTTTTAACAATGCTAACAATTTAGAAGTTAAATAAAACTTTCAACTATTGCTTTTGATTTGGTAAGTTAACTAGAAAGCAATTAAAATTTTTTATGATTCTGGAAATAGTATAAAAGTTTTCTTTTATTTTCGGTAATTGTTTGCTTATCAACGATAGTCTGGTTAAAAATTTTATGCATTAAATATCTATTTATATTTATTCACAATTTTAAACATTTTTAAATAGTATTTATTTGCAAGAGCTCTAATATTAACTATTTATTCATTTTTATTTTTAAACTAAAGAAGTTAAAATTAATTTTATTAAAATAATTATTTATGAAATTAATTTATTTATTGGAAGGCTAACAAGTAAGAACAGATCTTATTCTATTAAAATTAATAAATATTTTAATTTGTAAAATTATTAAGAGCAACATTCCTGTGAGCTATCGTTTATGTATAGGGTTTAAATATATGAATTAATGAATAAGCAAATAAATTTTGTTAGTTTTTTGGTGTAAACTTATTAAGAAATAAAATTATCATAATTGGATTTTGGTAATCAATACGTTTATAAGTTATTTTAAGCAGATATTAAGTTCTGCAAAACAAGAATAATTTATAATTTTGGTTTTGTAATATTAACGATTGCCAGTTTATTTCATCAATTGAATGTAATTTGGAATAGATTTGGGTTTAAAAAATGTATATTTTAATCTGGCTTCTGTATGTAATTTCGGAACGTTATAATTTTTTGATTATATTTTGTTTTAATTATTAAAAGCTTGTTAAGCTTTTTTAACAATTATTTTAAATGACTTTTAATATTTCAAAATTGCTTTTTTTATGCTTACGGAGTGCATAGTTTCGATTTTTGATTATTTGGATGCATTTTCATCTCGCAAGATTTATAATAGGATGAGCAAATTTTCAATATAAAATGTTTTTTAATGGACTGAAACTAATAAAAAAAAAGGTCAATTCGTGTTTCAGCCTCCAATCCGGTTAATTTTGAGGATGAGCTCGACTTCCCGCTACATAGCTTGATCAAAGGCGACTAACATATAAATTGTCGATTCCTGGGCGCGTATTTTATTTTTATTTTTAAGAAGGATTTTTTAAACATTATAAATGTTTTTTAAATTTTGCATAAATATTGTGTGTTGTAAATTCTGTTTTTTGCCGAATTTAATTTTATTTTCTGTTTTTTGCTTTTTCTTTAAGTTATTTCTATTTATTTTATTTTTATTTTGTCTTCAAATAAATATATATTTTTGTGCAGTTATTGCAAAATATAGTTTTTTTTAATTAAAAACTAAATCCCGAACCCGAATTTAAACAATTATTCGAAAAATATATTAAGGCACTGTACATCAACCAGGCATGGACACGGTTATGAATTTCCTTAACCGTAACCGCCCGTCCTCAAACACTTAGAAACGTTAACCGTCCGTAACCGCCCGTCTTAAAAATCTCATAACCGTTAACCGCCCGTAACCGCCAGTTCTCAAAATCTCATAACCGTTAACCGCCCGCGGTTATCCGCGGTTAACCGCATTATTTAAAAATCAATAAAGTTTTCCAAATTTCGAAAAATTAAAACTAATTTTTTCCGATCGTGATGTGGCGTCCTTCTAAAATTAAATCAAAATTGATGTGTATTGAACTTAACAAGTGATTTTTATCAGATTTTGTCAATGAATAAAATTTTTAAATCTCTTTCTAACACTTTCATGATTAAAATCTAACAAAGCGCGACCGATCAGCGAAATTTTTTTCTGTGTTTTTTGCGCTTTAGATTTATAAAATATTTTTTGGGCGGTGTGGGGGTTCGGCGGTGCCGATAGGCGCCGCCGAGAGAAAAAATTGAATATTTACCGACTTATGCTAAGAAAAATTGTCAAATTTAGGTGATTGAACGTTTTAAAATGCATTAATTATTTATGTAAACACTTAGAATTTTACTTTTTATAGCTAAAATTTTTGTAAAAAATTGTAAGAATACTAAAAAGAAGGGATATTAAAATATAAATAAACGATTACAGCGGGTGGGGCTAGAACCTAGAACAAATAAAACCAGTCGGAGAGTTTCACCACTAAGCCATCGGATCGATAAAGTGATTTGGTGAAATGTGAATAAAAGTCAAAGAAATTATAAGGCAAATCATCTCAATCCTCAGCAGCCAAAAAATAACGGATACGACGGCTAACCGCGGTTTTAGAGGTCATAACCGTTAACCGACCGTAACCGCCCGCCCTCAAAATCTCATAACCGTTAACCGCCCGTAACCGCGACCTTTTAAATTCCATAACCGTTAACCGCGGGTAACCGCGGTTAACCGCGGATAACCGCGGTTACGGGTAACCGTGTCCATGCCTGACATCAACAATAGCATTTACACAACGTATTCTCTGTATTTTTTATAACAGCACGATTGTTTAAAGATAAGTAACCATTTATTAATTGAAATTTTTTTTGCTAATTTTAGCTTAACTTGCTTTAAATAATTTTATATTTTTGATTATTTTTGGTAAGTAAACACAAAATATAAGTCGTGACTATTATTCAGAAATGAATTTATGTTTGTTAGCAGATTTTCTTTTCTTGCAACTTTTGGACTTTTTGTAATAAAATAAAATATTTATTTAAAGTTCACTATTATATTTCCATCGAATAATGGAATTTTAATTGAAATGTTTTCTTTAACTCTTTTATTTTTTGGCAGTTTATATTAGAATTAATTTCATAATTGTTTGAAAATAATAAGAGACGCCACTAAAGAACATATTTAGACAAAATAGAAATAAGTTCAAACCGCAAAACCATGAGGAGATTGTTTTTTCACTTTATGCTCTTTATGGTAAAATGTTTTTGAAGAGCAAGGGCATTTTTCTGGATTGGGTGAAATTATGACGTGCTTATTTAATTAAACATTTTCTTTCAAAGAACAAGATGTTGAATCGTCCCGATTCGGGTGTTGAAGTTCATCTTGCGGATTTGCAGGAAACGCCAGTTGTTGTCCTAAGTGTCTGTTCGGCATTTTCGCTTGTAGAATAAGGACCAGATGTTTTTATAAAAAATTTTAAATTTATTTATTTTTAAATATTTAGGCTTAATAATTTTATTATAAATTAAGTTCCTTGTTTAGTGTCGGATTAGACTAATCTTGGCTTACGAGTTTAATACTTCCTAAATTCAATCTGTGATTAGTAAAAAAAAATATTAATTTATCTTTTGTTACAAATCAATAAAAAAAATTTATCAGGATTGTTTTGAAAACATTAATTTTTTTTGTTTATTAACGACAACAAAATTAAATTCTAATTTTTGTTTTTTGTTATATTTTAATAAATGCATTCACATTAATTTATCGAGATTAGTCTCTCCGGGTGTCATTTTTCGTTGGCAATCTTTTTGACAATGTCTTTGGCATTTGTCAATAATTCAAGTTTGCATTTTTTGTTAAATTTGGTGCCGCATCGGCAGAGTATGTATGCTTTTGCTATTGCGGAGAAAGTGAAAAATGCTATTCTGGGGTGCCGTTGAGCACTTTGTGCCACGGGCGCATTGGGAGGGAACAGGAAAGGACCGGCATCAGCAAGACAATTAGACGTTTAATCGTCCACTTGCTGATGAACACAGAATTTTAATAATGCCCAGATTCGGCATTGACCAACACTCTCCTATTTTGTTGATCAAAAATTAATTATTAAAATTTCCTTTTGCAAACAAAGTTTTTTAAGCCGTGTTCGTTTCCAACTTCGTTTTTGCTAGTGAGCTAAAAATCATGTTTTGTTTAATATTTTTTAATTTCATTTGTTTTTATAAATTAGTTTTTAAGCGTTCTTTTCCAAACACCTTAGATTAGTTCTTATTTAGGTATATATTTGCCATTGGGTTTATATTACTAATATATGCCCTTACTGGGTTCTCTAGGTTGATCTTAAGCAAATTATGTTGATCCTTTGTCCAAGTTCTTTCGAGCATAGATATTTTAATCCAAAATTAAAACGCTTTTATTAAAATTCTAAAATGTGCTCGTGATTCTGTGTTTGATAGTTTGGTATTATTTTACATATTGTGATAGCACTTTATTTACTCATTTTAATAGTTCATAACCTTTTACGCTTTGAAGTTTGCTTTTATTAATAATTTGTCATATTTTATTATTTGCTTTACGAAATTATCATTTTTTTGTTTAAGTTTTCTATTTTGTATTCAAAAAATCGCATTGTGGTTTATTTACTCGATCGTACCTTGAGTAGAATTCTTTAAGTCGTTCCAAAATGGGATCCAGCTTGAATCGTGCCTTTTTTTTGTGTTTTGCGTGTCATTAAGGTCTGCTTTCAATTGTTTTATGATCTTCTTTTTTTTCAGCATTAAGTTAATAGTTTTTTTTTTTTTTGAAATAATATATAATCGAAATAGACATTTATAGTCAAATAAATGCACAAATCACACCAAAAATCCGCTTTCTTGTTTAGCAGATAGTGCACTATTTTCGTGTATTTTAACTTCTATAGGTATTTATTTTTTAATTTAAATATTATGTACATATTATTACTTGCTTATTTGACAAATGATTTTAACTTTTTTTTGTTTTTAAAAAACTTGTTTTAACTTTTTATTTGTTGACAATTACTTTACTTTGCTGCTTTATTTTCTATCAAATTTTAGTAATTGTAGTTATCATTTATGTACTCGTATGAGCGCGACGCGGTGAATTTACTCGCTAACACAATTGCGGAGTTGTGATTTTAAAAGTTTTTATTCAGCAATACTAGTTATTTTTTACCCTTTATAAAAATAGCACATTTATTATTTTTAGTTAGTATAAGTTTGTATATTGAAAATAAATTTTTATTAATAATTTACAACCTTAATAATAATTTACTTAATATGGCTTGCAATTAAAAATAAAAATTGAGCTAAATCTTAAGTTTACAAAGACTAAATCTAAATAAATTATAATCCTTTTTCAATTGGGTCAGCCATTCCAATTTCCTGCACCAAATGTAGAGGTCGGCTTGGATATGTTGCTATCTACTATTTCTGTTCAAAAACGAATAAGCAATTTTATAATTAATGCGTAAGCATTTGGAAAACACAACAATTGCCTTTACATGAATAATAAATTTAAATGGAATTATTAAAATTAAATTAAATTTTAAGAAAGTTTATTTTTTAAGTACATTTTTTATTATGTTGAATGTAATATATCGATTAATAATAATTCTAACCGTCTTGCAATTAAATTTGTTAAGACTGTTTAAAGTGATTTAATTAATGAAATTGTAAGCTCATCCAATCTACAACTGCGTTGTAAATCTTCTTGCTTTCAAAATAAATGCCGCATAGGCACTAGAGACCGGCCAGAAGGGTCGGTCGGTACTTTTCGGTAAAGTACCGAAAAAATACCGGTACCGAAAACCATCGGTACTTTCCGAAAAGGTTCGGTCGGTACTTTTCGGGAAAGTACCGATGCCTGAGTACCGAAAAGTACCAAAAAAGCCTCGGTACTTTCCCGTACCGTCCGATCTCTAATAGGCACACATTTCCGCAAGTGCGAGCATAGAACGTTGCTGGTACCACCAGACAAACGACACACTCCTCTGCAAAATATTTAATTTATTATTATTATTTTTACAATACCAATGCTTTTTTATATCTATTAATAAATGCTTGTATAACAAAAATATTATTTTATTAATATTTGCCAAAATTTCTGTTAAATATATATTTCTTTGTATAAATAAATGTTCCAAATATTTTAAAGTAAATTTTGTTGGTTATTATTTGCATATACTCGCCTTCTTCCTGGTCTGAATCTGAGGAGGAGTGGTGGGGGGTTCAGTATGATAAGACTTTATTTGTTAAAGATGATAGGAGATGAATTTAGTAATATTAAATAGATTAGCATACTATAGTTTATTGAAAAAGAAACCGAGCGGTTTAAATTTTTTGTTTTTATTTTTCGCTTTTTCTATTATTTAATAAAAAATTATTAATTTTTTTAAACACAGATTCATTTTTAAATGTTTAACGAAGTATTTAAACAGTTTTTAATTATTATTTTTGGTAGATAGTCTTTTGAATTAGGTTCTTTGTTGTATTATTCCATCTGCATTTAAGGTTATATTATATTGCAAATATTGCTAAAAACAGGCAAAAGTTGAAATCCGGTAATTATCTTAAGTGTTTCAATTGTAGGTCTGTGTTTAGTCACGTTAAGATATGTAAATTAGAATAATTTCATTATTTTTTTTTTAGATTGTATGAATTTTACTATTGGGCTTTAAGTGGGATATTAACATTTATGAGTTGGTTTTATGTTATAATTATTTATTAGACAATTTAGTATTTTGTCATTTGATGTTGGCTTTTCCTATTGGGGTTCTTTTAACTAATAATATAATATGTTCTAAGATTTACTGTACACTAAATTCATTGATTGTTTCTTTTGTTTAGCTTTATTTATAAACAGGGATAAGATTTTTTAGGTTTGCATATTTTGCTGCAGCTTTAGCGAGGCACGAAAAACATGTTTTTAAGTCTGAAATCTCGTCGGTTTAACGCGGCTATTAAGACCTAGGAAAACAGATTTACTTAAATTTTTCTTGCCAAAATCACATTTTTTGAAAATTTTTCATAAAAAAACAATAAAATTTGAATTTTCCTTCATAGAAACTTGTATTTTGAATTAAAAATTTTATTATCTAAAATTTGACAATTAAATATTCTTGACCTTAAGAATTCACTCACCTTTTGATATATTTTTTCCTAAAATTCTAATAGGTAAACATTTTTTGAAAAGGTGTAGAATTCTTGGTCAACCTTAAATTTGGGGTATTTATTTAAAATTAATTTTTTGTGTAGAGACAGGAGAGGTATTCATTGTTTGGTAATTCATTGTTTGGTAAATCTTTTAATTTTTGGTGAATATGAGTGCACCAACATTAAACTGTAATTCATTAATTATTACATAATTGACGAGTGTAAATCCAAATAAAATTTTTAAAATGCAAATTAAATTCACTTTTCTGGAAAGTTCAGACATTACTTTTTTTGGTATCAAAGTACATAAATAAAATATAATTCCTTTACGTTTTATTAGTTATTCTTTGTATGTTAATTTTACTTTTGTAGAGTGAGTTGGTATTTTTTATATATAAAAGGTGAAAAACAACTTGTAGCTAATTTGTAAGGTGCGGGAGTCTGGTTTGGGATCAAAGCATTTTTTTTATAAATAACGATTTTGGTGCATCAATTCAAGTTTCTTTTTTTTTGATCATGTTTTACTTGATAAATTTTGGTATTTCTTTATAAGCTTGTTTCTGTTGAAAGATCGCATCAGACACCTGAGCCTGAAAAGAGTCAATCGTGAGTGCCATGACGCCGACTTGATTGTTGTTGTTTAAGCTCAAATTTTACTGACTTTTTATTTTTCACTTAAAAATCGGGTTCCTAAGTTTTTGGTATTTTTAAAAATAAATGAAATTAGCTTTTTTTAGTTAAATTTTTTTTAATTTGACGTTAAGCATTTGTTATTGAAATAAATCATACTTTTCAGAAATAAAACAAAGTGTAATTGCTACTGAAGATCAAAATCGGCAAAATTAAAAAACATTGTCTTTTTGTCATTGCCAAAAACAATTAGCATCGAATGAAAAAGCATGTAAAGAAGCTTCAAAGATTTTTTAGAGCATTATTTAATAACCAACAATATTTATTTTCAAGTTATTTTATTTATTTGTTTTTTTTAATAAAGTTCGTTATTTTCCTTATTTATAGTTTGAGTGTAAAATTGTAACTATGCAATCATCCATTACGATGATGTCGGGGTCCACCCGCGACGGGGGCCGAGGCCCAAATATTAATTTTCAAAAAATAATTTTTCTCTTTTGGTTTTGTTTGAAAAATTTAAAAATTATGTGCTTAATCTGAATATGACGTCAAATTTCTAAGCCAAGTTGCAAAGCAGAAGAACACAATTCAATAATCCACATGGATTTGTACGGTTTCGAATGTAAAAATGTGCGCGTGGCACAAATGTTGAATAATATAAGACGAAATTGGACGACTCTCCAATCCAAAATCTTCCGCGTCATTTAAGAATCCAAGTTAATCGATTGATGGAAAGTGCCATGCTTTTGATCTAATAAATAATAATTGGGGCAACAAATATGTGATGTGTTCATATTTTAAATGTTTTATTATTGCTTTAGGTTAATGTTTTTTGGGCAATGGATTTTTCGCCACCTTTCTTTTGTTTTTTATTGTTTCGTTATTTTGCACTTTAAACATTTTAATTTTATAAGCTTTATTCTTAATTAGGATTTTTTTACTTTTATTTATTTTAATTTTTTAGTTTAATTATTTTGTTTTTATTTTGAGTTCTGGTTGCGACAGCATGTTCATACTATATATGTTTTTAATTTTGACGATATCTGCTTAATCATTAATAATTTGTTTCTATTCAAATAATGCTTGATAAATTTTTTGGTTTATAATTCGTACTATTTTTTTATTGTATTTTTATTATTATTTATTTGAGTGTTTATTAACATTTTTAATAAAGTTTTTAACTGATTATGTTTCGCCATCATATAAAAAAAGGGATTTATTACATTGTATATTATTTTAATTTGCATTTTTTTGTTATAATTTCATTGACTCTTAAGAATTTTGATTTAATTAAAGTTTAATTTAAAAAAATTAGGTAATAAGTTATCTTAATCGACCAATAGAGCAGGGTGGCCTATTTTGCGCACATTTTTACGTTGGGCTCCTTATTTTTTAACGCTGCCATTACGCATATTCGCGACGTTACACATAATTTTTTAAATAAATTTAACCAGTCGAAAAGAGTATATTCCTTGTTTAGATGTTATTTTTGATTAGATGCGGAGATCGTACTGACAAGGCCACTCCGTTTATCACTCCATTTATTTACCAATGTGGTGTGCTTTATACATTGATAAGATTAATCGTATTTGCTTTATAAAATAATTAAGTTTTTTAAGGACATTTATTTTATTTTTAATTATGTAATGTAATAGATTGATTAATAATAATACTATCTTGCAATTGAATAAGGTTAAGATTGTTTAAAGTAATTTAATAAACTTGTATATCATTACCAATCTACAACTGCGTTGTAAATCTTGCTTTCAAAATAAATGCCGCATAGGCACACATGTCCACAGTGCGGGCATAAAACTTTGCTGTACCACCAGGCAGACGAAACATTCCTCTGCAAAATATTTAATTTATTATTATTATTTTTACAATACCAATGCTTTTTAGCTATTAATAAATGCTTGTATAACAAAAATATTATCTTATTAATGTTTAAAAAATTTTCTTTCGGCCACATATTATAAGGATTTAAAACATTTTTAATTTTTTATAGTTTCTTTTTTTTTGTATTTTAGAAAATTATAGGTGTTTTTAAATTGTTAAGTTTTTAATTGTCTTTTATTTACGCAATAACTTGCTTTTTCTTATGCACAATAGCATATTTTCTTGCCAAACTAAGGCTAATAAAACAATAAATTTTAAAGCACTCAAAACAATAATGGCGATCAAAACAATTAATTCGCCTACAATTATAATCAGATCCTTTAAGCTGGATCAATTAATCTTTCGGCCGCGTCGAACAGCTCCTTGAGCCTGGCGGCGTCCTCTTTATTCATTCGTTCTTTTTATTGTTTCTTTATTTTGCTCTTTAAATATTGTACAATTTTTTATTGTATTTTTATTTTGTGTGTTAGAATTGTTTTTATGTTATTTACAGAAATGCGTTTTTGTAATTTTATTAAATTGTCGTGGTTTTTTAAATATTTAAAATAATTTTTGTGAACGCTTTAATTTTTTTTGTGTAATAGGGAACAGCAACATGCATACAACAATGCCATTAAGAAAGAAAACAGAATAAAAAAAAACAAAATTCAGAAATGGCGATTTCTATTTGTAGGAAATTTGATTAATCTCTTGAGTTCTAATTGAATTAACGCTATTTTAAAAGATGCGATCTTTTTTCAACTTTTATGTTAAATAAAATAGAATGTCAAATTTAAATTTACAAAGAGTATTTTTTTCATTAATATTTTAGGCATCACATATTTAATATAAGCTTATTAAATTTATTTGTAATTATGTTTTTATATCTATTAATTAATGCTTGTATAGCAAAAATATTATTTTTATTAATGTTTTAGAAAATTTTCTGTTAAATATATATTTCTTTGTATAAATAAATGTTTCAAAGATTTTTAAAGTAAATTTTATTGGATATACTAGTTAGCAATATAATTTAATTTATTTTTTGCTTTGTTAAAGCGATGTTTTTAAATTTCTTTATTTTGTTATTAAGGCTGTTTATTCACATATAAAATGTTTTAAATTTTAATGTTAAAATCCCGGGGTTTCCTTTTCAATTATTTTTAGGTATCGTACCAACAAATCTCATTCACACAGCTAAACAAAAAGATTAATTTATTTTAATATATTTATTTATTGTTATTTATTATTGTTTTGGGAAAAAGTTTTAGAATTTATAGTTTTATACAAATCCACGTATTAATTTTTAGAATGCCTTAAAGGTATACTCATAATCGTCTGATTTCCCATTTTTTAATTCAATAGGACGCATTATTAGTCCCTGTGTGAACATTTAGCATTTTTTTCATTTTTTTTTAATTCTAATCAATCCGTAGCAACAAATATGTGCTGTGTCATTATTTTTAATTTGTTTTATTATTTGCTTTAGGTTTCCACGCGCTATGCACCCGCTATGCACAATAGCATATTTTATTTTTTATTGTATTTTTATTTTTATTTATTTATGTGTTAGAATTGTTTTTATGTTATTTACAGAAATGCGTTGTGATCGTTTTAATTTTTTTTTGTGTAATTTTATTAAAGATTGTATTCTTTACGACTTTTTATTTGTTTTGCGGCACTCATTTTACTTTATTTAAATTTTTCGACAATTTTTATTTATTATAATTTATTTCGAATTACTTTATATAGAATAATCAAAATAAGTTGCAAGTGCATTATCAAAAAAACTTTTTAAATTAAAGCTATATTTTTTTATTGTTATTATCGCTTTTGTAAACAAAAAATTAAAGTTTACCGCGGGATTTATTAAATTTTACGATTTTTTTATTTAAAATTGCTTCTTTTTTTGGTATTAAATATATCGGCAATAGCAAAATTTTGCAGCATGTAAACATGCGCTGGAATTACTCTTCTTGGATAATAATATGATTTTCTTAAAACGTTAATTAAGTGACTTTAAAGAGCTTTATAGGTATGTACTTAACTAATTTTCAAAAAATGAACTTTTAATTACAAAAATTATATTTATGCCACTAGTTTTTGACATTTTTTACCTAAGATTAATAGTATTTACTTTAATTAAATTTAAAGAAAGTTTAGGTTTTTAGAGGACATTTATTTTATTATTTTAATTAAGTTAAAGGTAATAGATTGATTAAAAATAATTCTAACCGTCTTGCAATTAAATTAAGTTACTTTGTTTAAAGTAATTTAATTAACTTGTATACCATTAATAAAATTTGTAAGCTCATCCAATCAATCTACAACTGCGTTGTAAATCTTCTTGCCTTCGAAAGTAAAATAAATGCCACATAAGCACACATGTCCACAAGCGCGCGCGTAGAAGGTTGTGGTGCCAACTAGGCACATGACACATTCCTCTGTAATATATTTAATTTATTATTATTATGCTTTATTATATCTATTAATTGTATGCTTTTATAGCAAAATATTTTTATTAATGTTTCAGAAAATATTCTGTTAAATATATATTTCTTTGTATAAATAATGTTCCTCATATCATGGGCATATAAATGCCTAATTTATACTTCATCTTCATATATGTTTAAGAATGTTTTAGCTTAAAAAAGTTAACATTAACTTTTTAGTACAATCTTAATATGAGTAGATTTTTTATTTTGTCCGTTACATTTATCTATACAAGTTTATTTTAAGTTTTAATGGATTTGGTTTTAACTTTTGACGATGGGTATTTTAATTTTTTGTTCAAGCAAATTGTTATAATTTTATGTCGTAATGGAAAGTTTTTAATCAACCCCGTTTTGCTTCTATTTGTTTTCATATGTAAAAGATAGGAGTTACATTGAATATAATAAGTGATTATGCCGCGATGCAAGTAGCTTACTCTCGTTCGCAAATTTCAAACCTTTGTGTATGAATGCAATAAAGTAGATCATCTTTTAGCATATTTTATTTGGCAGCTGACCTTTCAAAGAAATATGTTTACGCTACTTTTATTTATTTTGTATGGGTTATAAATTTTAGCTTTCGGTTATATTTTATTTTTGAGTAGGTATATTGTTTAAGAAATTCTTTTTAAAATAAATAATTGTTATTTTTGGTTTTAATATTAATTTATATGTTTCTTCTATCACTCAACCGCGGCTGCAATGCTTGTTGCTGCGATTCTTCTTAGACGTTGTTTATCTTTGAAATTTAAAAACATATTTATTTTTTTTAAACAATTGGTTATTTATATTATATGTTTATCAAGCAATTAAATATATACTAAAGAATCAATCTCTAATTAGCCGCACAAAAGTTAATGACTAATTACATCTAGAATTATCAATATAAAAGCTGCCCGTGCTGTTTTTCTTTTGAATTTTAATTGTAATCATGTTTCCACCAATTTTTTTTTCTCATTCTGCGACAATTCACTTTTAAATTTTTTAGTTTTTTGTTAAAAATTACTTTTAGTAGTATAAAAATTAAATCTAAATTAACTTTATAATATTAAAATTAAATTAAGTCTTTAATTACATGTTTGATTACAGAATTAATCTTGCTTATTTTACAAATTTTTTGTTGTTAATAATAACAATTTTAACGTAAACCTAATGTAAAATCAAGGTTTTTCTATGATCCCCAATCCCGACAGCAGGCTATTTTTTATGTGGTGGTTGCTATTAGAAAAGATTTTTAATTTCATTTAAAATATTATAAAACTAAGCCGAATTCGTTAAATTTGTCTTCAATTAAATAATTAGCATATATGTAATTCTTGGGTTTGATATTCACACTAATTTTACTTATTTTCAAATGTAACAAATGCCTTTTATGTCGTTAAGTCACAACTCCAGTGAGATTGTGTTTATAAATCGAAAAAATACGTTTATTCTTGTTAAATATTCATTTAATTAAATTTAAATGCTAAAATTTCAGCATAATATTTATTTTTTTAAAAAGATTTTTATGGACAATTTACCTGAAATTTACTAAATTATTTCTTTTTATTTTATTCAAAAAAACTAAAGACACGGTTACCCAAAACAAACAAACGCTCCCTTACCAATTTCAGAATAAAATTTACTTTTGTTAAAGATTAGGGTTGGAGAAAACCGGATATTATCCGGGTCCCCCGGATACCGGATAGCTCAAAAACACCCGGATATCCGTCCGGGTACCGGATAATTTGGCTGAGCTTGGTCCAAGACCCGGATATTTTACCCTAAAAATTCCCAAAAACACCCGGATACCGGTCCCGGATAACCCGGGTTTGTCCAACCCTATTAGAGATTATTATGGGTAATTTTTGATGTTTACTCTTTTTATTTTGACTTTCTTGTGAGTTTGCTTTTTAAATTTATAACAAATTTACATTTTATTGATGTATAATTTGTTGTATTCAAACCATTTATTTTAAGAGTTGTAATTGTTAATCGTCCTTTGCTTCTCATTGCGAATTTGTTTAAATATTAGTTTTTTAAACCAAGCAGTCCAGCTCCCTTAAGAAGTTTAGCCACGAAAGACGAGAACTTCTATATTTTTTATCAGATGTTTGGAATTTTTCCTAAAAAATTCCACAGAATTTGTTGCGTATGTTGACCCTGTAAGATTATTTATTTTTGCTTAAGTGATTTTTTGTTTCCCTGGATTTTTATTTTATTATTAAAATTTTAATTTTTAAATAGTATTTTTTTCAAGAATTTTAATAATTAATTATTATGATTATTGGTAGTGCTTTCGTTAAATCTTCCCCACTTTTGCGTGATATGTTATTTGCCTGGGCAATGTGTTTTCAGCTCTTATTTTAAAATGTTTTATTTGTATAAAAAATTCACAGTAATTATGATTATTTTTTTATTTAATATCGTTTATTTCTTTCTTAAATTTCTTTTGCAAATGTAAAAAACATTTTTATTATTTCCGTTTAAACTTTTATGTAAAGGCAATTGTAGTCTTTTCCAAATGCTTACGCATTAGCGATAATGATATTTTCGTGATTTATCAATTTTTGTTTAATTAATATAAGAAATAATAAATCCGAAATTAATAGACATAAAGATTTTTTTGTAAAAGCAATTTAGACATTTTAATGAGATGTCGGATTTAGTCGTAAAATCCGAAAAATCGAAAGTTTCGATTTAACCCCAATTTTTGGCCCAATTTCCCTTGTTTGCACAAATGTGCACATTTTGATAAGAGAGCCAAATAATTCGTAAGTCACCCCATTTTTGCCCATTTTTCGCTCTTATCTTCCCCAACTGATCAAATATGTCAGTCAATTTCTGCTCACCCCACCTTCTTGTAAACAATTTTGGCCCCTTTATAAGCCCGCTGCTCT